>OZ035962.1:17604529-18264529 GCA_964034945.1 Chrysopilus asiliformis
AAACGTGACTGGTTTCTATCTCTCTTGAACTTTAGGCGCTATTGAAAACATTCTGAGAAAAAGGATATTGAGAGAATTTTATTCAATAACTTTTCGCTCAATTGTCTTGCTACTATGATAGACGTGGGAATCCCTAGATGAGAATTTGACAGTACCTCAGTAGTGAATGTTACTAACATTGTAGTGATTGACACTGAGAATATAGATTTCTGTTCTCTCAGTGTACTCTTATATGATTCTCATGTAGAGTATAAAAAAATCTAAATTTGCAAAACAATCTTCTCTTTTTATTAATCTTCACAAAATTCTCCATTTTTTTTTACAAATTTTATGAATGAATTCTACGCGGAAAAAAAATTCTAAATATGAAATTCATAACTGAAGTCCGTTGGCCTAAACGAAATTCTGAATGAATCAATGACATTCTAAAATATTAGATATTTTATTCATCGTATCAATACAATCAGCATACATTTAGCAAAGATATCGATCTTTAAACGAGCCGGAAACTAAGAATTTGTAAGTATAATTTGATCTTTTAAAACTTCCGAATTTGATCACAGATAGCTAACTGTATAGATATTTATCTGTTGAATCTATCTACGACACGCTTTGAATATCTGATTAATAATAATCTTTAGGAGGAAAAAAACCAGATATCTAGCGATGATTAACAGATCTTTGAAATCTCTTAAATACTGTAAAAATTAATCCCCCAGCAATTCAAACAAACTATTTCAGACCCTAATCGAAAACCATAAAAAATGAATAAAATCAAAATTTATTCATCAATTAACTTGGCATCGGTGTTTCATGGGACCTATTTTCCATTTGAACACCCGTAGCGAATAAATTATTCACGGGATAATGTTTAAAAAAAATAACACCCAGTTTAAAAAACAAAATAGGCATCAACAAAATATTTTAAGAAATAATAATAGCAAATGAATTAATGTTAGAGTAGAGAAAAAAAAATATTTGTGAAAAACAATCTCTTTTTTATTCTTTTTGAGAATAATTAATTTTCTAATTTCTAATCAATTCTTTCATTTCTATACGATTTTCAATATTTTTGTTGATTTTCATACAAAATTTGTAAGAATTTCCTTCGCTATTTTTAAATGAATTGAAATTCAGCGCTGGCCCTAATAGAAATCTAGCCTAGAATGCCTGATGCCCAAAATTTATAGACTCTGGAAATAAAAGCGAATATACTTGGATCTTTTTTTTTAAATTTTGATTTATCTATCTAAGATGTAAATGATCAAGAAAAAACCCTGAATGGAGGGATTACTACTTGTGATCATAATAATCAATAGCATAGAAAAGGGGACACGGGACGACTCCCCCGAGGCGAATTGATTTAAGGCGATTTCATGGACTCACAAAATCCCAAAAAAAAAATCCTAGTTACACTCGATTAGGTGCCACGGCTGGGGAAAAGTGACAGTATCCTACTTTGTTCGATGGCCGTTTTATAATAATGTTACAGAATGGTTTTTGAATTAGGAGATTATTATATGTTTTGCCTGACCCGCAATGATTAAGTAATTTTCTATGCTAAATAGCTTTTTCTTCGAGACAAATGAGCTGAAATTGTATTGAAAGTCTAATGAAAACGACACAATATTCGTGGTAAAAAGAATCAATTCAGTGTTGAAAAAATATTATTCAGAGGATAGAAAACCATTGTCGCGTTTATGCTTTTTATATGTTGTGTTAATAAATTTTTTATTTCGATCGCTATGCTTTTCTGTTTATCTTCTGAAAATTGTGGAATAAAAAGACTGGAGGCATGTGATTTGTCGTTTTGTTATTTTAATAGCATGTCTCCGAAAATCAACAAAATTGTTTGATTAGATAGATTTCTTGTTTTCAATTCTCATATTTAACTCCGCCTGTCATTAGACATTTTGATTAAGGGTGAAATTATTTAAATTAGTAGCAGTTTCTTTTTCACTTGTGACGATAACAAGAAGATCTATTTAATATTTTTACCAAGTTGTTGTTCAATCATCGAATTTCTCGATTTGTGTGAAGTGAGAATTTTGCAATTTTTTAAAGATTCTTTTTTTTTTCGGGAAAATAAATTATGAGAAATAACAAACGACAATCATTACTCAAATTTTGAGTTTTCAGAGACTTTTGTGATATATTTTTTTTAAACTGCATAATAAATAAAACTCAAAGGTTTGTTAAACATTCACTCGTGGGAACCAAAGTTAATGTTGTCGAAATAGAGTCAGAAAAACTTTGTGAACATAGGGTGATTTATGTAAAATGCTGTTATGCAAACAATGTTCGAGATAAGTTATTTTACGTGGTTTTTTTTTGTTTCCAAAAATATTGAGGAATGTTAAACGATTTAAATTAAAAATATATTTTCTTAAAAAACGAAAATAAATAACTTTTCATGTTGGTGTGGACCTCTTCAGTCCAATAATAGCCAGAGAAAATCTTATAAAATACGTCACGCTAATTTTTGGCCCCTTGAGACCCCCCCCCCCCTGTCATCACCTTTCGTCATTCTCATTTTCAACTTTTCGAACCCCTTCCCTTCGTTCGGATTTTTTGCTATTTTTTGTGTGGAGTTTAGTACCTTTCCCCACCCCCTCCCCCTCCCCGGCCGACACCATACTGGCGCTACTGACATATTTACGTATTTTGTGAACAGCTTGTTATTTCTTATTTCAATAAATAATGGAAGAAAATGTCCCAAACTTTTTAAAAACCACTAAATTTTACTACACTTCAAACACAAATTTTCAATGACTGCAGGTTTTCAAGCAGGGATTCAAACCTTGAAAATGTTGGGTGTTCAAAGATTCAGTTCAAAGTCCTGTTCCAAGATAACATTTTGATCGCGTTTTTGGCATATTCAAATTCGCCGCCATTTTGATAAAACTTCTAAGTTGACCTGGCATAACTCGAAAATTGGGCTCTTGAAAAACTATGTATTCATCATCCTCGGCGCTACAACTCTCGAAAAGCCTGGGCCTCCTCAATTGAGGTTTTATAACAATTTTTTCCCTGTTTCACACCTACAATTCTTCTATGGATTACGAACCATTGATGAATTATAACATTTGTAAGGTTTTTACGTTGCAACTCATTAATAGCAGAGGCCGTGATAGCAATCTAGACCAATGAAGTCGTTAACACTAAGCGGCAACTATCACTACTCATTTCGTAAAGCAACTTGAGTGGACTTGAAACACAGCGAGCGACAGTCGGGAATTGAACCACCAACCTCCGGAATACGGTCCAAGTACTTTACCACTTGGACTACGCTGGACTTAGCAAACTATTGCATTATCTAAAGTGCGGTATGTGAAATTGTGTTACACAATTAAGCATAAATCCTCCGGGTGAAGTTCTGTTACACAATTAAGCATAAATCCTCCATTTTAAACGAGTCATGCGAGCAGCAATTGGCAAATCGTGTTAAACGATTATCACCCAAACTGCCAGGGATCGTAATCTACTACCCTCTAAACTTGTGGCCCTTGCTCCCACCACCCCCTCTTTCGTTTCGCTATTGGTTTGAGAGGCCCAAATATTTGTTGAGCGCCTAAAAATTATAATCCTTGTTAAATATTTTTTCAATGATCGCAAATTTTGCAAAAAATCTAAAGTCTTTTCTATACGCCCTTTGAAAACACCACTAAGCTAGACTTCAATTTTGACCAATAGTTAAATTTTTTTTTTCAATAAAAATTGAATGTAAAAAAAATCAATGAAATTTTCCAGCTACCAAACCAGACAAACAAGAAAAAATCGCTTGGTCAAGAGAAGAAGAATTTAATATTTTGTTCAACAGTCTTCAGATTGCTGTACGTGAGATTATTCTCCCATAAACATTGTCGGAAAATGGAAATCAAGTCAACATACCCTCGACTTAATGTCTATTTTTCCCCGCATCCGCTTTCAGGCTACCCTCCAAATCTCCATCATTCCAAAAAAAAAAACACAAAAAAAAAGAAAGTCAGCTGCAGAGTCGCTTTCCCTTTTTAGCTTTTTGTATGAACGAGTTTCCGAAACTTTTCATGAAAACTTTTCACCCTCAATAGACAGAAAGGGGGGATTCTGAAAATGGTTTGAGTCCCGGGGTAAATCGAACGACCAACAAAACTGGAGTGAAAAATCTAAACTGAAATAAGATAAGTGCCAATGGAAGAAGACGTATTTCTTGGATCTGGTTTCGTGAATGATTTTCCTTATTTTATTCTATTTACCACCTTTTAACCACCCACCGTCCTTTATCGAATTCTTCATTGAGAACGACCTAACCAACGATAAACGGGAATTTAAGAGAGTTCCTATACTTCTATGGAGTCAAATTGTCGAGGGTTGCTTGCCAAAGATGAGGGGTCGCATTAGATTCACATGAATATAAAAGTTTCCTTGAAGATTAATTTTGATAAATCACTTTAAGAGCGGACAATATCTAGTTTTCTATTGCTTGTAAAATTTAGCCCCGATTTCCATCGGATGTTTAAAAAAAATCCATACACATGATGAAAACATATTCTCAAAGAATGGTGTTATGTTTTTTAAGTGGATAATACTGATATTGAATCTCAAATTATGTTTTGAAAATCCTCAAACCCAAAGTGAAATTAAAGCGACCCACTTTTTACGAGGTATTTTATGTTCCAGAAATTCCGGTGGACTTCAAAATTTTTCGATGTTGAATTTTTGTGCTAGAAAACTTTAAAAACAAAATCGATTTTTAATTTTATACAACTTCTATATTATTTATGTAGATATTTCTAAATATAGACTCGACTAAAGAAAATGAGGGAAATTTTCGGTATAGGCATCGATTTAATGTGATGGTGGACTACCATATTTTATACAAAGAGACGAGTCGCCATTTTGAGGTTAATACTTTACGCCAAAAACCAATGTTGTATAGATATACTTATGCTATATGATGATTTTTGGCATCGTATAATATTAAATCCAGCAACAACATTTGATGTAGTCCTTCTCTACACTGACGGTTAAGTTTATGCGCTACCCAGCTATATGCTACGCTAGACTATGCTATATTATGTTATCAGTGAATGTTTTGCCTATGTAAAACCCATATTTTGACTATGTTTGAGAATTTATTAGGGGATAGATAGGTAGGTGACTATGCGAGTAGTACCACCATTAGTACAGTTTGTTGTCTACTATGATTCTCTCTTTTGGTACAAGAAGATGAGATAAAATATCATGTCTACAACGTTTGTAAGTGACTTTTTGCTGTACTCGTGTACACTTCGTATGTACACATGTGTGTATACACCGTAGATTTCCAACATTTCCTACTCGCACCAAAAAATGAACACAAGTTTCCAGGGATGATGGACTTTTTTTTGGGAGGGGTGGCATTTCAAACGACATCAGAATAAATCCTAGATGAGTGTAACTATATTGCTGAAATGACGAAAGTGTACACGGTGCTCCTTTCGACATAAAAATAAAAGGGGAGCCAAGTGCTTGAAATCCTAGTCAAAAGAGATAGACGACCGGATAGCGCATGAGTGGCAAATGAAAATTTATGCTTATGTAATATACATGTGTCTAGTTTTGATGAGCTATGATACAAATATACGTTTATTCGTATGGGTTAAATATTTGCATAGAAATTTGAACCTTTAAATTTATGCAATTTTTTGGGCTTTTTCAAAAGGATCGATTAAATCGCGCTTATTAAGTTCGGTCCACTTTTGAAACAGCGTAGGTGAATAGCGTTTTTATCTGAATACTCTATGATGGAAACAAAATGTACAATAAAGAATTTATTTAAATACACACCTCCGATTTTGACGGATCTTAAGCCCAATTCAGACTAACGTTTGCTATTACGATTACGATTGCGATTGCGACTGCGACTGCGACTGCGATTGCGATTGCGACTGCGACTGCGACTGCGATTACGATTGCGATTGCGATTACGATTGAGCTTCGTCGACCAATGAGATCAAAACTTTCATCTCTCTATCGTTGAAAGCTTTGATCTCATTGATCGAGAAGCCTGAATCGAATTCGCAATCGTAATCGCAATCGCAATCGCAATCGCAATCGTAATCGTAATCGTAATCGCAATCGTAATCGTAATCGTAATCGTAATCGTAATCGTAATCGTAATCGTAATCGTAATCGTAATCGTAATCGTAATCGTAATCGTAATCGTAATCGTAATCGTAATCGTAATCGTAATCGTAATCGTAATCGTAATCGTAATCGTAATCGTAATCGTAATCGTAATCGTAATCGTAATCGTAATCGTAATCGTAATCGTAATCGTAATCGTAATCGTAATCGTAATCGTAATCGTAATCGTAATCGTAATCGTAATCGTAATCGTAATCGTAATCGTAATCGTAATCGTAATCGTAATCGTAATCGTAATCGTAATCGTAATCGTAATCGTAATCGTAATCGTAATCGTAATCGTAATCGTAATCGTAATCGTAATCGTAATCGTAATCGTAATCGTAATCGTAATCGTAATCGTAATCGTAATCGTAATCGTAATCGTAATCGCAATCGTAATCGTAATCGTAATCGTAATCGTAATCGTAATCGTAATCGTAATCGTAATCGTAATCGTAATCGTACTCGTAATCGTAATCGTAATCGTAATCGTAATCGTAATCGTAATCGTAATCGTAATCGTTAGTCTGAATTGGGTTTCAGAGGTGTTTCTATCAACGAGACTTAGCGATTTACGAGACTTAGCAACTTAAGTTATTAACGCCCATTTGCGCGTACTATTCTTAAAAAATTAAATTGCGGATAGCCTACTTAAACCGTAGAAATTCAATGACTTAAATAATTTAAGTTGTACATAAGTTGCTAAGTTTCGTTGGTGCAAACGGCACTTAGTCCCAGGAATTCTATGGTTTAAGCCTAGCTATAACTTAATTTTTAATCCATAGTAGTCGCAACTGGGTCTTTATGGCATAATTTTTGACTCGAAATTTCAGGTGCGCAGATCCACTTAAGAAGGCTGAAACAAAAATTATTTTTTACATCCAAAGCTAAATATTGCAGAAAAAAGTTTTGTGTTGATCACAACTGATATTGTTTTTAGAAATTCGGTCTAAAATTTGAAAGATTTTTAATATCTTGGATAAAATTACATAAATTTTAAACGTGTATGTGCTTCTGACCTAGAATTCTTAATCCAAGGCTATTGACCGGGAAACGTCCAATTCCTTTTTTAAGTCAAAGTCTACTCCTAGACCAATAATGATATTTTAATAAAATCATGATTACCATCACTTTGAGTAACCGTTTGGCGCCACATTTTCTAGCACATACTCACCTATTCATGTTGATAATAGTGCATGATTAAGGGCAGTATTCCACAAACTCTAGCCCATTGCCAACTAAAATTGTCGTCTATATTCAAATATATTAAAAGATTTCCATGACTGTATCTGCTGGCATGCATTCGATTGCGTTTCGTTTATCGTTTTTTCCTGCAAAATTTCCACACACATATACATTACCGATTTTCCGTGAAAATCACGATCCACAATGCAACGTATAAAGTCATTGTGACTAACTTAACTAAACAACAATCGCCCATTTGAATCTCGTTAACAAATGAATTTCCATGTTCACACAAGCGGTGATTTTAAAACTGGTCATTTTTTCGAGGAAAACGAAGAAAATTCAAATGGATAAAAGGATTTTTACAACTTTATAATAATAGACTAAAAAAAAATTACAGTCATAATTTGAAAAGTGGGTGTATAGGAAAACTCGAGAGCTGAAAAGGGGAAAATTATTTTCAATTAACGTACGTTATTATTATTTGTTTTAATGAAATCGTTTTTATGCACTAAGTAGATGATGTACGATTGGCAAAGGGGTACCTATCGACATACATTACAAGTTTATCACATTCCACTTGGATCATTATGATTGAAATCTAACATTTGTAATGGACGTTAAAGAAAATAATTTTGTGACGAAAAAAAAAAATCTGGCTCCCCATAAAGGGTTTTTAGAGCTTCATTGTTTTTGTTTGACGACAAAAAACAATCCACTGAAAGGAAAATGGAAATAGTTTTTCACATAATCAGCCCCAAGTGCGTTTCTAATGAGTTGCGAGTTAGAAGCTTTGCACTTGTATTAAAAAATATGCTTTGATGTACAATTCATGTTTCGATTTTAATCTATAAAATTGCTAATTTGAATAGAAAATTGCCTGATCGAAATGGATTTATGATTTAAAATTTATTGCACGAAATCAATTTATGTCACGAATCTTGGCGTAATGTCGAACGTATGAAATTTAATTAAATATTTTAATCTGTCTACAATAAGGAATAGACGTTCGATATTGCATGGTCAGTACGTAATTAGGCACAGATTATCAATTTTAATTGGTTTTTTATAAAAAGATTATATGTAGATGTATACGCATGAGAAACACTTGCTACATTCTATATTACTTAAAAGTTCGATTATTGTGTAATGAAAAAAATTAAATATAAAATATTTCAGAGGCAAGTTGAACAGATAAATAGTAACGGTCAGTTTTTTAAGCTCTAAAGTATCAGGAAATGTTTCACGGGTTGTAATATTTCTCCACTTTATTCTCATGATTGCAAAATAATCTATAATGTATGTAATTTTGATATTCGAGGCATTGAGTATTTTATACTCTATATGAATATGATATTTTATAAAAAAGTAGGTTCGATTTAGTATACCGTTTGTAACGCATCGAACCAATCATCGGACAGAAAACTGAACTACACCAGTCCGTCCGTCCATCTGTCCGTCCGTCCATCTGTCTATCTGTCCGTCCGTGAACACGATAACTTTCGAAAGGATTGAGCTACAGACTTGAAATTTTGTACAATTATGTTTCTCGTAAATGGCTAGGATAAGTTCTTGAACGGGTAAAATTGGACTATTCCTCCCCCATCCCCCCTCTCTGTTTTCTCGAAAACTGTGCATCATATCGAAAAAATTATAAAGATGGAATATGTTTAGAATATAATTTTACTTGATTTATCTGTGCATCAAAAACCAGTTGAACCACTCCTTCCCTCCTCCACCATACAAATTTAATACTTTTTTTTTGTATTTTCTCGAAAACGTTTCATACATCAAAATCCAATCGGACCGCTGCTTTTCCGCTATCCTACACAAATGGATTTTTTTAAATAAACATTTTATATTTGACAATTGGCCTCTTGCAATTTTAGTCTTTCTAATGTTTTAAATTAAAGCTTTTTTTAAAAAAATATTTTTTTTTAATTTTTCTTAATTATAAGCATTTGTCTACTCATCTTCCCATTTGTTACACATGCGTATAATGTGCTCAGCTTACGCTCCGAATTAGACGGACAGTTCCGAAGTCATGCATGTTGTCCATGCGCCCCTTATAACTATTCTTTTTTCCGAATTATTCAATTTAGTGTTACATATTTATTAAATGCTAAAAAAATAATTGCACTAAATATATAAAACATACTTTAGTTCGGCTTAAAAAGTATTTTGCCTGCGGCGCATTTTTCTTTATTGATATTTCATTATTTCAGTTGCATTAATTTTTAAAATGTGAAAAAGCCGACAAAATTTAGCCTTTTTTCACTTGAGGCGGTGAATCTTTTGGTTTTAATCGTTTCACCGCATACTGCTTAAAAATTCTCTAAAACGGTGAGTAGAAAAATAATAAGTTTAAAAGTTTTTCGACACCAAAGTCTGATTGGGGAAAATCTGAAAGGTTGCGTTCAAGGTTTTCAATTGTTTTTTTTTTTGAATTCAAAGAACCTTTTTTTAAAAAAGTTCTTTAAAAACCGCTTTAAAAATCAAGAAAAAAAATTCTTTACCAAGAAATATCATAAAAGGAATACGAAACATGTAAAGAGTTTTTTTTAAATTTAATTCATAAAACTTTCTACCAGATTTGTGAAAAAAATCATCCAGAAAGCTATAGAGAAAATCGGCATGAAAACAGTAGTGAAAATCGACATGAAAACCAAAACCTAATAAGCCTAATCGAAGTTTTATCAATTCAACCCCTATCTATTTAAATTGCGTGTAGATTTTCTAAAGACAAATCTATTCCTTTTTTTTATTAACAACTGCCAGCCATGCCACATTTCATGCCCACGTCATCATCAAACAATCAAAAAGTCATACATAAACAAATCGTAATCGGATTGCAATATCATAACGCAACTATAACAGTTAAAGTAATAATAATAATATCAATTTTCTGATCCGATATTTACTGCTGTAGTTTAGAAACCATCATTTCTACACCTTGTCTACCTATTAACCCCAGCAAAAAAAAAAAAGCGGAAAAACAAAACGTATCGTCAAAATGTGAAGAGGAAGAATAAGTGCCGTTTCACAATGGGTCCTTAAAATCAATGCTCAAAGCCAATAATGGCAATCAAAAATAATATTATGACACCAGCGATAACGAGCGAGCGCCAACATGGAATAAAAACGAGCATAACCATATTTATGTATGAAAATGTTCTAATATAGACAAGATATGAGTTTCGTATGAATAGCAGGAAAAAAAACACAAATAGCACCGATGAAAGCGGAAAAGAAGCAGAAATAACCCAACGATTATGCGACTGTATGACTGTAGGACAACAACAAAAACAGCAACAACAACAACGTCTGTAAGGATGTCTATATGACTCCGATGAGGACAAACAATAATCGTCAGCAATAAACATAAAAATAATAAAAAGGAACGAAGCGAATAAAAAGATTTCTTCCTTTTTACGAATGCAAGACTAAACGAATAACGAGTGCGACGGGACGCTCCTTTCTCGCCTCTGATTCTGTGATCGAATTTATTTCTCGAGGCGGCAAAACTTTATTTTCGATCATATGAGTTCTCTTATGTTCTATGCGTACTTACTTGAATAGCTTAGCACATATGAGCAAAAAAAAATCAATCGAATAATGGAAAAAGATGATTCGAAATATGGGTTTTTTAGAGGCGTTCAAAAGTGCTGATCATTTTGAGAAACGGTGCAAAAATTGTTGATAATTTTGGTTACAGTTGAGAACAACTTTAATAAAGGTAGCAGTCCGTTGATATTCACAAAAAAAAAATTCAAAGCGCACCCCTTGGCATGGATTGTGTACCATTAGTAAATTTCAACATTTATAGGGTTTTTCGCCACAACAGGCAGAAGTCGTCATAACCGTCTAGACTGATGGTGGTGTTAGCACCAAGCAGTAACTCTTACTTAGGTCGACTTGAATAGACAGCTGCGACAGGCAAGGTTTCAGCTTATGACCGCCAGCTTACAGACTTAGTGCTTTACCACTGGGGCCACTCTTTAAAAATAAACAGCAAATTCCAACAAAAAAAATCAAACCGCAAGACCTCAGGGCGAGAAATTCCGCGATATGCTTGTTCGACAAAGTACTCGGTGATCTCAAATTTCTCTGAGACTTTTTTGAGAAAACTGCAGATACTTTTGCATATCCCCAAGAAAATCAAACCATAGGTGCATGCATATGTGGTAAGCATATTCAAATGTTCGTCGATAGTCTCCTGTTCCTTCCCTTAGCATACCGAATGCGTAAATTTCTATATTCAAGAAATGCTTTTTATACGTTCTGTCTCGAAGTTAGCATTACTCAATGTTCCTTTGGCGGTGGAATTGGCATAAAATTTTACGTTTTCGGTCTATTCACTGTCATTTCATTAAACATATAGATGGTGCTATTTAAATTTGTCACAATGACGGCAGCTTTGATTGATACGCAAACGTCACGCAGTCTCGCATGTCGATTGATATATACGCCTGACATGTGATAGAGTGTTTTCGAAATTCACTGCCAAAAAAAAAAGTGGGCACACATACGAGCATTGAGGGTCCAAGGGTTGAACATTGAATGAGGGCTGGGCCGATCGAATATGTGGAAATGTTGAATTGAAATGGAGAAACGAATCGAGGGCTGGAGAGGGTGATTTGGTATGTTACGATTTAGTTTGGTTTGATTTGGTTCTGATTTTGATCTGATCCTGATTCCGATTTCGGGTACGGTTCAAATTCGGTTCGGTTTGTCTGATGTGTATATAAAACATTTATGTATCCCCCAATGAACCATACGTACATCAGTGAAAATTCTCATGCAAGATACGTGATAGCGTGGAATCGAACTGGAATGATGGGATGGAATTTTTGTGGAAGAATGGTAAGAGGTGATTTCAATGATGCCATCGAAAAGGCAGGTAGGTGGCTTGGCTGATAAACGGCTTGGCTGGTAGATGATGGTTAAGGTGGTAGATACATTTTTCGATTGGTTTATTCGATTTGCATGTGAATTTCGAAATTCGACGGAAACGCGGGAGGACGAAATGAATGAAAAGCATTAGACGATACAATATCTAGATATACAGATATTCTTCACAAACACATTTATTATGCTAAACCATTTTACAGATTTATTTTGGCGTGAAAGAGATAAATCACACATTTTGAATCAATTTAATTGACATCCTTCAATCCATCGTGAAAATATACTCGATTCATGCTCGTATTTCGACACATAACACATGCGAAATGGGGATGAATTGATACGGAAATATATTAACGCCGATGAACATCTATTTTCATTTTCATCAGGTAGGTTAGCTTAGATGTTTCTCTGCTCTGATTCAGATCGATAGGGAATATAAATCGACATATATTTGATAATGGTTACGCACAATACCAAACAATTTATCGACATTTTCGTATATTTTCGGAAATTCCACGCAGTATTTTGCAAGCCCAGCCCCAGATGAAATCTAAGATAAATTTCCCGTATTGAATTTATTATGTTATTCTTCCGACTGCCAATTTGAAAGTCATTTAGAACCTTTCGTCAAATTCGAAGGCAACACAGATTTTAAATTAGAAACAAAGAAATGCAGAGTGTTATTAAAGCAGAAAGAGAAAACTTCTCTTTTTGGGGGTAAAAGGAATATTTTTTCACTTCACATTTCCAGAGTTTTATGCTTACAGAAAAAAGTCTTGCAATTTCAAGGCTTATACGTTGAACTGTTCAAATTTCCTATTAAAACTAACAGATTTTAATTTCAAGCATAGCGCTAGGCTTGCAACTGTTAATGGGCGCATTTAGACCGAGCTTACTTGGCACTGCCAATCTGGCGTTGCAAAACTAATAATGTATATTGCGTAGACTATCAATTTTTTTGCATTTATGTACCAATTTTGCAATCTATAGCTTGAAATGAGCACAAAGGATAAAAAAAAGCATAATTAAAATCCACAGCGTTAAAAGGTAAGTTTAAAGTAAAAATTTAACTTACAAATAAGTTAATTTTGCAGTTATGTGGCAACGCCAAGAGTTAGCAGTGCCGAAATGCCGCTGTTAAACGGTTCAGGCATTGCTGAAGAAGAACGCCTTTACACCGGGCGGCGCTACATTGAAAAAACTGCCAACTTAGCACCGGTCTAAACGCGACCAGTGATCACAACTTGTGACTTTTTGGTTTCACAATTTTGACAAGTAACAATTATTGTCACATGATAAAAGTAACAAGAAAATATAAAAAGCTACAATTTCCAGGGGCCAATCGTCAAATACTCTACAACAGGACAAGCAAAATGTTTATTTTAAAAAAATGTATGAGGGAGGCAAGAAGGAGTGGTCCGTTTGGATTTGGATGTATGAAACGGTTATGTAAAATTATATTCTAAACACATTTCGTCTTCATAAATTTTTCAATACGATGCACCGTTTTCGAGGAAATAGGAACAAAGTATCCCATTTGTATGGCGGAGGTGAAGCTGGATCTTGCTGTACGAAATGGTTATGTAAAATTAGATTCTAAACATATTTCGTCTATAAATTTTTCAATATCACCCACCGTTTTCGAGAAAATTTAAAAAAAAATGTTTCGTGTGTACAGGGGAGGGGGGAAGGAATGGTCCCATTGTGCCCGTTCAAAACCTTAGCCTTGCCATTTATGACTATCGCAACTATGCAAAAGTTCAAGTCTCTAGCTCAATCCCTTCAAAATCTTTCGTCATCCCTAAAACCTTGGTGTAGTTAATTTGTGTGTCCGATAATTGGTTCGATGAGTGACAAACGGTGTACTAAATCTAATATACTTCTATATGATATATCATGTAGAGTATAAAAATTACAATGTTTTCTATCCCCAACGGAATGGACAGGGACTATACGTTTGGGGTGAGAGTTTGTTTATTCGTTTGTTTGTCCTTCCCTCATCACCTTTGATTCAATCAACCGATTTCAGTCCTATTTTTGGCACTCGGCCGGATATACCGAGAAAAAGACAGCTTTGATATACAAATCCAACGAAAATAGGCTTTCCGGGCGCACACTAATTATTTCGTCCTTTTTCTCTTTAATTGTTTTTTCGAAAAATCGTTAATTGGCCACCAATCTTGTGCACACAGATCAACAGATTGATAGACTAACAGACTAACAAACTAACAGACTAACAGACTAACAGACTAACAGACTAACAGACTAACAGACTAACAGAATAACAGACTAACAGACTAACAGACTAACAGACTAACAGACTAACAGACTAACAGACTAACAGACTAACAGACTAACAGACTAACAGACTAACAGACTAACAGACTAACAGACTAACAGACTAACAGACTAACAGACTAACAGACTAACAGACTAACAGACTAACAGACTAACAGACTAACAGACTAACAGACTAACAGACTAACAGACTAACAGACTAACAGACTAACAGACTAACAGACTAACAGACTAACAGACTAACAGACTAACAGACTAACAGACTAACAGACTAACAGACTAACAGACTAACAGACTAACAGACTAACAGACTAACAGACTAACAGACTAACAGACTAACAGACTAAAAGACTAAAAGACTAACAGACTAACAGACTAACAGACTAACAGACTAACAGACTAACAGACTAACAGACTAACAGACTAACAGACTAACAGACTAACAGACTAACAGACTAACAAACTGACAGAAAGACATTTTTCTAATGTTTTTTTATTAGAAAAGTGTCTTTCTGTCACTGTTTTTCTCCCATATTTTTTAACCGACTTCCAAAAAGGAAAAGGTTCTCAATTCCACCTGAATATTTTTTTTTTTTTTTTTTTTTTTAATGTATGTTCACGCTTAACTTTTTACTGGGTGGACCGATTTTGGTCATCCCAAAGAGAAAGTTGTAGAGAAAGTTCCTGGTTGGACCCTGGTTCATTCATGGGCAAAAATGGACCATTAGGGGGGGTACCCCCCATACAAACGAAAACGTTTTTTCCGAATTTCTCAAAAACGGTGCATCTTATCAAAAAAGTCTAAGAATTAAAGTTATTTAGAATATGATTCTACATAAAACTCCCATACATCAAAATCCGATTGGAATAAATTTTAAAAAATCTGATTGGAAAGTTCGACTTCAAAGTGTAATTTTGGTACAAGTGCTCAAATTAAGATACCAATATCACCATACAGGTTTTCAATAATTGCCAGATTGGCAATTATAGCTTTTGTTATGTTTTTACGTTGTGTTCAGTCAGAGCCGTATTAACAAGTTTGAGCGCCCTGGGCTAAATAAAATTTTGCACCCTTACATAGTTTCATTGTAAAAATGCAATTTCATTTTTTAAAATATTCTTTAATTCAAAACACAGTACTAACTTAAATTACAGATACGCTAAATATAAAGAAAATTAAAAAAAAAAGCAATCAAAATTTCATCGCCTCAGATCGATGGCGCCCCTGGTCTGTAGCCCAATTAGCCCTATGGTTAATTGGGCCTTGTGTTCAGTACAACACAAGGAAGGTTCTTTTATATATTTCCCCCGTGTTAACCTACCCCTTCAAACCCCTCCCTGCTTGGGATATCGAGTAAAATTCTTTGTATTGTGTTCAGTACAATATTTGGAAGATTCTTTTATATATTTCTCATCTGCGGACTTATCCCCTCAAACCCTTTGTAATTTTACCTATATTAAAAATTGAAACTAAAAACGTTCGAAATAAAAAAAATTTTTCTAAAAAAAATAAAACCGACTTTAAAAAAAAAACTGAAAAGAGAAAAAAGCACTAAAAAGAAAAAAATAATTTCAAACTATGTCCATTAATAGCGTATTTGAAATTTGGCTTTTTTGAAGTGGCGTTAAATTTGCAACTAAAATAAATTACATACTTTCTAACCCTTAAGGCTAATCGTTTACATACTTTCTAACCCTTAAGGCTAACTAAGAACTAAGATCGACTCCAAAAATTTTGTTGTCAAACAGATTAACTATAGACACGGCTCTTACAATAGAAATTTTACAACGATTTTATTTAGTGTAAATTTAACGCCACTTCAAAAAAGCCAAATTTCAAATACGCTATTAATGGACATAGTTTGAAATTATTTTTTTCTTTTTAGTGCTTTTTTCTCTTTTCAGTTTTTTTTTAAAGTCGGTTTTATTTTTTTTAGAAAAATTTTTTTTTTCTAGTGTGCATTTCGTCCTGTCAGACATCCTGACCGATTCTAAAAGATAGTACTAGTTTCAATATTTCAGTTAAGAAATCTTTCGAGGAATAAATTTTAGCACAACCTAAATCCAAGATAAAATTGTGACAAAAGTGTCAATTTCTGTAAAATGTTTTATTTATAAATTCTCTTTAAAAGGAAAAAATGTCCTCAAACCAAATTCGTTCAACTTAAAAGCATACAAATTCAACAAATTTCAGTGTGTATTCAATTGTTATAGTTTCAATCGATTTACCACATCTTCATCAATTTTCCTCTTAAAGTACCACTACAAGCATAAAAACTGTGTTCCAAATCGACTAGACACTGGGCAAACACAATACCATAAAGAAAGCAACAAAAAACCCATGTGAGCAAAAATATTTTCGGATATGTGAAATTCATCAGCTTAAAGTGATATTCCATCGGTTACCCCCGATTTCAAAGATTTTTTCCAACCCCAAAAAAATGGTAAGCGTGAAGCACGGATCTGAACGATTGATGGTGACTGCGGCCAGGGTGGCAATGAACCGCACTTAGCCACTTTTGGCTTCAAGCGGAACGTTCGTTCGTTCGTTCGTACGTTTTCCAAGTCCTTTACAGATACTTTTATCTAAACTCAATATTCACGTGGTGTACAAACGATTTTTCATTACCACACCACTACTAACAGAACAGAATCGCTTAGAACGGAACGACCACAGCCTCCACACAGCCCAAAAGGGCCTACGTTTCAGGATTCATTCATCTTTTTTATTCACATAGGGGGCTTTAAACATAGATAGATACACTTAAACGTAGAGATGGATCGTTTTAGATGGTTTCAGCCCTCGTACGCGAACGAAATCAACAAAAAATTTTCCACTTTTCCTTGAAGTTCGTTCAGACACAGGTTTTGTTCTTTTTTCCTTCCCACAAAATATAAATAGAAACATAGATAGATAGATATAGAAAAAAACATAGGCAACACCAGGATACATCTATAATCTGGTTTTTCTGGTTAAGTCCGCAAGGGTATAATATCCTTAAAGGATACAATTCGTTCCCAGTTCTCCTCCTGTTTTGCACGTATTTTTTTTTTTTTTTGGTTTCGCTTTTCAATTTTTCTGCAAACTCAACTCAATCGTTTTGTGGCAGCAGTTTTATTGCTTTGGCAGTTTTTCGTGTCGACCGCCTTTACGTTGTTCGAGAATTTTTCCTTTTCAACATTCTACTTTTTCACAAATTTTCCTAAATGTTTTTTTTTTCTCAATTCGGTTAAAAACTCAAACTTGCCGTAACGAAGTTGAGTGCGGCGAAACGAAAACCCATTCCCAAAATTGTCTCGACATCATTTCTCGATTCGACTCAACTTTCTGACGATTGCTTGAAATTCTCGAATACCACTTCTGACGATATTATCCACTTCCCGAAATCGCCCTTATTCAATCAATAGGATAACATTGAGAAATAAAAAAGACAAAAAAACTGAATAGAATTGTGGAAAAATTTCGGAAAACGAGAAAAAAAATGTTTTTCACTTAAAGGGAGGAGCAAAGGGGAGTAAATCGAAACAAGCAATCGTCATTGAGTGATATTTGGTTAGGTTAGGGGTTATGCAGTTGCCGTCTACCCTACTCGGTTAGGTCCTAAAGGTCCCTGTTGCCTACGATGATGATTACGGCTCTAGAATTCCGTCAAGTCGGATTGCGAGGAATTCAATTCCCAAGAGGACACAGGCGGAAAATTTTCTAGTGAAAAAAACTCCATGCCGATCGACAGAGAAAAAGAAGAGGGAATCTTCCTGGATTCGGAGCAAACCGATGCGGAATGGACGAATCAGCTAATAAAATAAGAACAAGGAGGATAAAGAACAGTCATCTGTGGAGCAATGGGAATGGTACAACGATTGGCCAGGAAAAGGGCCATTTCCCTTTTCGTTTATTGCTGTCGTTGTTTTTTTTTTCATGCTTACGAGACGAAAACGGCTGTCTTACACCCTTCATGAAAGGTCCTTTTCCCCATTGGACATCGACGTCAACATGATTGTGGCAACGGTAATACACCGGGACTCTTGAAAAGGACGAAAACATTAGAGAATAACCTTTGGCTATACTGTATTCCACTCACCCACCAGCTAACCACCCTCGCCTTAAAAATGTATGATTCCGGGGAAATGGCCAGTCGACAGATGATTTTCCAGTAGAACCCGGTGGGGGGTGAAAACTCCCGTGTTAAAAGGGAATTTTCTCAGATAAAACGAAACGAAACTGCTGGAAGGTGGAAGGATACTGGTTCAACCTTGGTTAGAAAAAAATCACAGCAAAAAAGGAAAAAAAACCATCGAAAAAATAGAAAGAAATCAACTTTCCGGGACACAAAAAAAATACCTTCAAGCTGTGGGATTTTATTTCTTTATCATTGACAATTTGTGGGGGTATCGAGGGTCTCAATTCAAGATTTATTTCTTGTCGTCGACTTGTTGATCTGTCATGGGGAATTCACGTAAAACATTTTTTTTTTCATCGGTTTTGTGGGGAATCAGAGAAAAGTGGGTGAAATGGTTTAATGGCTATTTAGCTAACCCATAATTTATTCGTCTAGGTGAATTATTTTTATCGTTTCAGTCAGTCAAGGGTATTTTTTTCGATTTTGATATATTGTTATTATGTTGAAATTTTTATGCAATCATGAGCACCCTTAAAACAACATTTTAGGGGAGGTGTTTCTTTTCCACTTAACGTTCTGAGGCTATTGAATTTAAGTTTTTGAAATTTAAGCTGTTAACTAAATAACGAAATATTAGGAAACGCAAAAAAAAACTCTCAAATAGTGTTTTTTTTTCTTATTTATTTAAAACGGCACTAGGACACATTCTAATTTTTATCTGAATTTATCTACCATTTTATTTTTGTCCACAGAAGGACCGATCAATGTTTTGTCTCAATTCCAAAACACTGAAGATTTTTTTTCTTTGTGTAGGTCTGGAAAAGGATTGGAAAAAATCATGAAAAGAATTTCCAAATCGAAATCGCTTTTAAAAATTGAAAAAAAAACTGGCGAAAAATCGTAAATTTTTATCAAACAAATCGCTTTGAAAGTACAAAACTTAGAAAAAAAAAGTTTAATATGCAAACATCTTTTTACAATTTCCAAAAATGTCGATGTAAAAGTCTTAAAACATTCAGGAAAATTTTATCGTTTTCTTCTATGCTCAAAATCGCAAAACTACAAAAAAAACTTGAACTCCCCAATTCGAGGTTACGTAATATGTTTTTTTTTGTGTGACGGCGAATCATGGCAAACAACGGATTGGGGTTTAAAAACAATTGTAAGGTTTTGTTGCTAGTCATCGAGAGAATGTAATCAAGTCTAAACAAGCTGGATTGAAGGCAAAGCTTCCTTTGCGCACTCTCCCAGAGAGAGGCAAACAAAAATCTTGGGACCGTAAATGTCAGGTTATGGGGTAAAAAATGTTTTTAAAAGCTGATTGAAAATCAAAACTCAACCTAAAAAATTCTTTAGAAAATAGTGTGGACAAATTTGGAGAAAATAAATAAAACTGGAAGAAGAAAAATCCTACGCTATACAAAATCCAACACAAGCCCACCTTGAAAAAAGAAGGGGTCCTATTTTTACTGAGTCCAACAATACTTCAAAAACGTTTCAACTAAAGCACATTTTATCAAAAATGATCAACCAGTTTATTTCAAAACGTTCGTTTCAAAACTTTACAAAAAAATCGCTTTTATTTTGACCATAAATTATTGAAGAAAATAGTGTGGAAAATCCTATTTAAATATTGGAGGAAAATTCTCAGTGCAGAAAAATAAATTACATTCAGGGGGAGAAATCCAAATAGAAATATACGAGACGGTGGACTTTTCTGCTATGATTGCCTAAAAATTGGAAATTATTTCTATAATTATTTCTAGGAATATTTCCGTATTTTTTGGCATGGATTGCCCTTTTGTTTGACAGACAGTAAAATTTGATTTTTTTAGAGAAAAATATTCCGATTTTGTTGCAACCGTTTTAAAAATAAATTAAATTAAAACATAAAAAAGGCTACAATTGCCAGCGGCCAATCGTCAAATACTCTATATGAAGAGAGACAAAATGTTTATTTAAAAAAGTCCATTTGTGTGGGAGATGGAAGAAGGGGTGCTCCGATTGGATTTTGATGTATGGAACAATTATATAAAATCATATTCTAAAAGGTACGCGAGATTGCTGAGAATCTGGAGTGATATTCCGTAATGCTACATTTACACGAATGACAAATTTGTCATTTTTTTCTTGTCATTATGTTAATTCCCGTGTAAATGGCATAATTTTTGTAATTTTTTCTGTCAGAAAATGTCGATCTCTCATAAAAGAATGAACTTGTCCATTCTTTTATGCCAGATTGTCATTCGTGCAAACGCAATATTAGTTATGACAACTTTAGTATTCAACTTTTGTCATAACTAATATTGCGTTTGCTCGAATGACAATCTGGCATAAAAGAATGGACAAGTTCATTCTTTTATGAGAGATTGACATTTTCTGACAGAAAAAATTACAAAAATTATGCCATTTACACGGGAATTAACATAATGACAAGAAAAAAATGACAAATTTGTCATTCGTGTAAATGTAGCATAAGTTGTTTCAAGCGTTTGTTTCGAGTTAGAAGAACAAGAAGTATTCTCTGTCTCTGTTTTGACCCAAATAAATGACAGAGAGAAACCGAGATAGCAAATACCACTATTTCTTCTAACTCGAAACAAATGCTTGAATCAAGTTACGGAATACCACTCCTGGGCATCTCACATGAACGTGTGGGCAATATATTGCATGAATATTTGAAAATGAGCAAGCTCATTGCAAAATGGGTGTACCGGTTGCTCTCTGTTGAGTGTTTCGAGATATTCAACCACGATGGAAAGGACCTTTTTGTGACTTTTCGTAACCATGGACGAAGGATCCATCACAACACGCCAGAGATGAAGGAGCAGTCGAAACAGTGGACTTCTCCTAGCGAATCGAAGACGAAGAAGGCCAAGACGGGTCTGTCGGTCAACAAGGTCATGGCGACAGTTTTTTGGGATCCGCACGGCGTCATTCACATCGATTATCTTAAAAAGAGCAAAATGATCACCGGCGTATATTTTGCAGAGCTGTTGGATCGAATCGATGCCGATTTGAAGCGAAACTGGCCGGATTTGATGAAGAAAAAAATGGTCTTGCGCCAGAACCCTGCACCGGCGCACAAGTCCGCAATCGCAATGCCAAAATTTCATGAATTGCACTACGAATTGGTTCCTCATCCACCATATGGTCTAAGTTAGAAAAAACAATTCGCGGAAAATGCCTTGGTTTTCGGCTGTTACAATGTCCTTGCCCCCTTAAGTTCCCCCTGATATTAAAAACCTCTGGAGATAATTATATTCTTGAGAAACAAATTTTTACAAATTTTCACAATTTTTTTATGCAAAGAAAATTGAATTTGAATATTGTTTATTGTTGTGTTAACCAAACAATTACATATATCTAATCTGTTAATTGAAAACAATAGATCGGAATTCATCTTAATTTAAAAGAATCGCATGTTCTATTTTCACTTGCAATAAATCATAACCACAATGAAATATTTTCGTCCCACTTAAATATTTTTTTTTCTCTCATTTTAACAAACTCCTAGTAATAAATTCTATGATATCGCATAATCTTTATCCAGGTTTCGCTATGCCTTATTCACCAATCCACCACCGAAATACAAGTTCAAAGGAGGAAAAAAAATTACAATTAACTTCAACATATGTAATTAACACATAATCTCAACCATTCGCACAAAACGATTGCATGCTCAACAATGTTACTAGAACGATAACAAGAAAAGGAAAAAAATATTATTGTAGAGTATCTAAACTAAACCTACCTGAAATCAGGTGCGAGTCCACCCCTATTCATTTTATGTTTTCTGTATCTCAAGCAAAAAAAAACCCTTGAGAGAACATAATTAGAGTCAATTTTTCTGAAGCACAAAAAACACATATACAGAAAAAAGCGCAGAACTTTTGCTACTTTTATTCGGTGGAGCGGAGACTTGAGGAAAATTATTGTATTGCTATATAGTTTTCGAAACGCAAATATATGTAATAGTTTTTTTCCAACTCAATCCATAAATCTTAAACCCGTAAAAAGAATTACCTGAAATTACCTTATAACAAACAATCCAAACAACCTTGACAGTCATTCAGTGTATAGAATTCTCTTGCCCTTTTCGCTGCGCAAACCCTTCGTGAAGTCAACAGTAGTGGTCAAAATAGAAATTTATGATTTAATTACAAGTTGAACGAATTTTACGATTTTATTTCATTTTAATTACCGTAATTATGTAATTTACACAAATTTTGATCACACTTTTGAAGAATTCTTCAACTCGGAGTACCTACAAATGTTCACCTCGAAACCGACAGTAAAAGAACAAAATTGCCGGTAGAAAACATTTCAATCGTAGGCCGAGTTAATTAATAATTGGCGTGTGTATCTTACTTGCAAGACAAATTACACGAGTCAGGTTCACGTCGCACGTGCAAAGAAGTTTTCTGTCTCTCCGAATGCCGTTGATTGATCACCAATTAATTAAACTTGACTAATTACCATTGACAATTTTAATGTATTTTGCGTTACCGTATGAAATCAACATTTTCAATCATATTAAAATTATTATTAATTGATAATATGTGGAAGTTTTCTTTTTCATATGAAAACCTACGACAAAGACGAAATCGTATCGAGCGAAGGTGTTGGGGTTGTCGACACTCTCACCCGCATAGATTCAGGATTGAGTTTACCTTTTTGTATAACAAGGTAAAAATGTGAAAATTTTCAAAGTCACGCGACAAAATTTTACACCATCTCTCATCCCCTAAGGCAAGTTTGAATCCTTTACCTCTTCTGTACAAAAGCACTTGTGGTAAGTTTCAATGAATAGAAACCTTAGGTGAGTGAAAATCTACCCCAATTCCTTTAAACCACTCAAATTTTCACAATGTCCATGAAGAGTAATTTTTGGGGATTTTCTTTCAAATGTGCGACAATAACGAAATTTCAACGTTTCCCGTTTGCCGTTGAAAAACCAAATTTCACAACGAAAATGTATGGAAAATTCGACCGGCTGTAGCCAGAAAATCCATCCCCAAGTTAGGGCAAAACGTTGGCAATCTGGCATGACTTTTTGATTCATTTCTGTCAACAAAAGTGTAACGTGATTTTTTGTTGACAGCTTTGTATGAATTTATTATTTTGAATATTTTACTCGCAGTTTGAAAGCACTTCACCTTCAAAAGAACTTTCTTCGTATTCCGATGTGTTCTTTTTTATTATTTTTAACTCCGTTGGTGTTTTTTGGGAGGGTCTGCGGCTGGACGAGTGGTGTGTTATTAATCATAATTCTGAGGTTTTGGGTTCGGCTAGTTTGTGGGGTTTGATTTTATTAGTTTTTTGCACTAAAATTAATAAATGGTGAGGTGGTATAGGGGATAATTTAATTAATTTATTAGAGTTTGAAATTGAAAGGTTTCATTAGTTAATGTTATTTCATTAGTTAAATATTTTATTTTATTTTTCTTACAATAAATCCTTTCTTTTCATTGAAATATGACAGCGAAAGTGCTTATGACAGCGTAATAAGCGTTTTCGCTGTCATATTACAATGAAAATGGATGTCGAGGAAACCAACGCTTTAGCACTTCTACTCCAAGATGAAGTTGAAATGGAGAACTTTGGATTTTGCATAATTTTACTTAATTTTGCATTTCACGTTTGCCTGCTTTGAAATGTCACTTTTTAATACCTGTGTTTGTGCCCTGTATATACAGTCCACCCACGCACAAATCAAGGAAAAATCGCGCGACAAAGCTATGCCGGTCGCGACTGACCTGCCACTGTCGCTGCGACTGATCTGCGACTGTCGCTGCGACTGACTTGCGACTCTCGCTAGCGATTTCCTGTCACTTCGACTGAATCGCTCATGTAAACACTCCCATAAGCGGCCGTGAGCATAGCGACTCGCGATTTTTAATAAACTAAAAAATCGCTCATGTAAACACGCACAACGGTGTTAAATCATTTGACTTACGGGATGATATTTTTCGCAATATTTTCATTTTCATGCAAGTTTTTATTAAATTTCACTTAGCCGTTAGTTTATTAATTAACATAGTTTGGTTCAAATATTGTAACCTAATTTTGAACAGATTGTTTTAAATCTTGGAACACATACGCGTTGCTCTGATGTCTATGGATAGGGTAAACATACGTTCCAGAATGGCCGGGACAGTGTTAAGAATGATAAAAGATTTTGATCTCCGCATGTCCGTCCGTCCGTCTGTGGCGCGGATTGCGGGCGCACGGATTGAGCTACAGACTTGAAATTTTGCAGAGATCCGTTTTTCGGAAAATGCGACGCTAAGTTCGTTCACGGGCAAAAATGGACCAGGGTGGGGGGGGGGTACCCCCCATTCGAAGGAAAATATTTGTTGTGAATATCTCAAAAAGGGTGCATCTTATCAAAGAAGTCCAAGAACAAAAATTATTTAGGATATGATTCTACATAAAACTCCCATACATCAAAATCCGATTGGAATAAATTTTGAAAAATCTTATTGAAAAGTTTGACTTGTTCGCCATTCACTTAAATCACCATACGGTTTTCAATAATTGCCAGATTGGCAATTATAGCTTTTGTTATGTCTTTAATTTATTTTTTTTACATTCCAGAATTTTGTATAATCTGAGCGATTATTCTATATATTGTTACATGGCAATTCTTATTTAATACGTAGATTAATACGCCACGTACTCTTAACAATCCATGTTAAATTCCCTCTATAAGATTAGTAAGAAAATTCAATTGACATAAAACCTGATAAATGCTTGGAAACATTTTCCTGGAAGTACAAACATAAAATATGATAACAAGAGAAAACGTGTGGAGGGTGAAAATCAAATGATCCAAGACATCATCGAGCGACAACGACGACGACAACATAATGATGGAAAGAAAAATAATAAAGTAAATATGATAGGCGTACTAAAACTATGCTATCTTAAAACACTGTCGATGACAATTATATTACTATTAAGGGCTGTGATAATATCATTCCAGAAAGTGTGGCAACACGAAAACAATACACGAGAAAAGCACATAATCCTTGTGTACGCTTGTATTCATGTACCCCCAATGTTGGTATGTTGGAAAACGATTATGTTATGCTAGCATAGATTTCTTTATGCCATCAACATGCGCACAAAAATAAACGTAGACGTAATGTCTTATGTTGAGCCTATTTTCCACATACTAAACTGTACTGTCAAACCTGAGTCTGAACCGTCTCCCTTTCCCCCTCCCACCCGTGTAGCTTCCCACATTTTTCCATTCTGTGATTTTTTTTCTAGGCGCGTTTAACGTATTTTTATTTTATGGACATAACTTCTATATCTGATCCATCCACAACATCATTACCAATAATGATTTATGGATTGAATCTGGCAACTCGTTATCATCCATAAATCATGTTTTATGTATTTAATATACGAAAGTAAAGGCAAAATAGCAAATAAACGAATCCATATAGTTTTATATATAAGCAGATATGATAATCATAAATGCTACGAAACTATAACTATAACCATAGGCATTTAGAACGTTAAACACGTGAACGCGCAATAATCCCATTGGTTAATATTTTAACGATATTAACTGAAGCCACCATGGCAACTTAATACATAGATTCAATTCGATATCCACCTTATATCAACATATCTATTCCACCTCTTCATTATGTGGCATTAAATTGCCTGAAAACGGGAATCAACTGACAAATGAACGATTTCTCATTTATTTTTTTTTTCTTTGTAAACTTTGTAATAAATTTACATGGAAATATGCCGCGTATTCACAAGCAAATCCCATGGTAAATAATTATTTAATCGAGTTGTATGATTTATGAATATAATTTTTTATGGTATTCGTTTAGCAGTAACAGAAGCAGTAGCTAACTAGGCCAAATACCCTAAACGCTCAATAAATAAATAAGATGTTAAAATATAGAACTATTATGCTGTCATTGATATGAAAGTAAATATAATTTATTGCAACAAAATGTAATTTACAATACTTGGGGCTCGCCCCTGACCATTTCATGGTCGAACCTTTACCCCCTCTCGTCCGACGGTGTCTGCTTCTTCTCGGACTTCGGGCCCCACATCAAAATTACTTTAAAATTAAAAAAAAAAACAATATCCATTAAACTTTAAAGGATCAATAAAAATATTAACCCAAAAAAACCAATTTTTTACCACAAATTAATAATTTTGCCATTCGATCTATATTTGTACCTGTTACAGAGGGATTTTCGATTTTTTTGACCATATCATTTCAAGAAAATGGGAAATTTGAGAATTATGCCAAAATTCTGATTTCTTAATGGCATCAATCCAAACAGCCTTTGAAAATTTCATTCAGTAATTCCAACGCCTTTTGTTAGTGGTCGTTAGTGATTGCATCTAACATGACGTAGCAGGGATGGAACGGGGAATTTTGGGTCAGCTTATGACCTAAAACGCGTTCCTTGATGCCAGTAAGCTCCACTGAAAGTTTCATTCAAATCGGTTAAGCGTCTCTCGAGTTTTAAGCGAACATACAGAAAAATAGAAAGCAATACTCATAAATCGTAGAAACTGGTAAGAAAGAAAGGAAAACTTGGGTTGACCCATGGTTTAAAATTCGCTTATTGATGGCTGTAAGATCCCCTGAAAGATTGACCTCAATCGGTTTAGGGGTTCTGAAGCTATAGGAGAACAGACAGACAGACACACAAGTTTATTATATCATACTAGCCTATAAAAATAAGTTGGTATCTGTCTGTCTGGCACGGATGTTCGCTGTAAGCCTGATTTCAACATAAATCTATTGTAAATTGGCCTGAGCGGCGTGGAGAGTAAGGGAAGGGGGTAAAGTGAATCCGACACTTAGCTTTTCCTCTATATTACTCTTCCCGGGAAAACTATCGAGCATAGATGTTCCTCGGAGTCCATCTCTAACATATCCTTATTTAAAAGTAGATCGAGTTGTGAAGGAGTAAGGGGAAGGGAGGGGGTAAAATGAATCCGAATCCGAATGCTGGAATTTATTGTCTTTTTGTTAATTTTTGAAAACCATTTTCCGGAGAGAAAAAACTAAAGAAAATCACTGATCGCCCTACTTTAGGCTATCTTTTATTCAACCCACTGAAAAATTTTTTTTTGATCTTTTTCGGTTTTGGTCTACACTCGCTTTTAACCGGGCGAAGCCGCATCCAAATTCTAGTAATTGATGAAATAACAAAAAAAAATATTTCTACAAAATACACCCCGAACTGTAATATTTTATTACAAGCTTAAGTATTATAAAAAAAAACATTTTTTTAATTATTGGGAGTATGCATTGAAAATGACCGTTTTGTATTGAGACTCAAATTTCGGCAGGTATATATCCGATAGGGCTAAAATAAATTTTACCTGAAAGCTAAAACCCTAGGCTGCAAACATCAGTCCAATTTCAACTGCCGGAGTGTAAAGACGTTTTTAACCAAAATTTTAAACATGGATGAGTTCGTGCCTACAAAACCGTTTTTGCGAGGAATTCTTTTACATTACTTCCACCGAAAGAAAACAGCAGCTGAGGGGCATAGAATATTAGTGGAAACATACGGCGACAATGCTCTTTCAGAACAAACATGCAGAAGATGGTTTCAACAATTCAAGGGTGGTGATTTTGACCTCGAAGATGAAGAACATCCTGGTGCTGAGAAAAAGTTTGAAGATACCGATTTGGAGGCATTACTTGATGAAGATCCATCCCAGACACAGGAAGAGCTTGCGGAAACATTGGGAGTCGATCAATCGACAGAAAAACGGCCGCAATTCACCGACAGAAACGACAAAGTTATTTTGCAACATGACAACGCACGACCGCATGCTGCAAATGTTGTAAAAAACTACCTGGAGAACCTCAAATGGGAAGTCCTACCCCACCCGCCGTATTCACCAGACATTGCCCCCTCCGATTACCATTTGTTCCGGTGTTCCGGACTTTTTCCAGCGTGGAATCCGCATGCTACCTGAAAGATGGGAGAAGGTCGTAGCTGCCGATGGACAGTATTTTCAATGATCTGAGTCTGATAGTTTTCTCAAAATAAATTGTTGATTTTTATAAAAAAAAACCGCTCATTTTCAATGCATACTCCCAATATATTCTTTTAATTTTATGTCAATCTTTTGGATTCTATCGTCTTGTTCTCTCCTAATTATATTTCATAAAATATTTACTCACCCATAGGCAGCTAATGTTGGATCGTAAGGATAATACCCTGTTGTCGGTTGTAATCCAGCAGATGTCCACGCGCTCATATCTGTCGTTGGCCCACTTTCTTTAAGACCGTAGGGATTACTCTAAAAGGAAAAAGGAAAATATTATGCATTTCTGAAAAACCACATTTCACACAACATTGAAAATTAATCAAAAATATTACAAGATTTGCATCTTTAACCATCTATTAATTTAGAGTTGGAAATTTAAAATTTGTGATTTTACAGCACATAAATAGTGTTAAATAGCTAGAGTTGTGTTTATGTCAGTTTTTTTACCTGAAATGGTAAAACGCATTCCCGCCCAAAAACAATAAAACCACACACAAAATAACCTGAAGCTAATGATTAGCGAAAAGAAATTAAGGTAACACCCACGCACACCTAAAATGAGAGGAATCTCTTCAAAAAAAAAAGACTTGTAAAAAATTAGAAAAAAAGCTGCAAAACGAGGGAGTAAAAATCAGTGGCTTGTTGTTGGGTTTTTAACAAATGTAACATTTTGTTTTTCCATGATTGTCTGTAATTAAAAATTTAAATTTTTATGATATTCAAACTGCCATAATTTGACCAAAGTCATCACTGATAATAGGGTCTAACTGGGATGCAGAGGCGCAGATAATTTTGTGGTATATTTTTGGTAATTTAATTTTTTTTTATCATATTTATGTTAAAAGAATTGGTGGCAAGAGAATAAGAAATACTCAAGATAATCACCTATTCGTGTTTTTGATTAGACGAGAGATCAAAGAAACAAGGGATCGTTCATCTATTTCTAAAAGTGAGAAAGATCAATTCGAGTGTTAATTAACAGATATTTTCTTTGATGTTTTCGATTAGTTAACGAGCCTTAACCAATTTTCTATTTAAGAAATGCAAAAGAAAACTGCTCATAAATTATGCCTGGTTAAGACAATTCCATTCAGTGGGTAGATTAAATATACATAAAATTGGTAACGCGTATAACCCTCTCAACATCAGCACCGTAGAAGGTCAGAAACAATACAATTTACCATTTTGTAATTAATTTTAATAAATTTCTCATATTTGTTTACAAACATTTCAAGTAACACATTGTATTCATAATTATAACGAAATATTTTGCTTACACTTCATCACATGGTGATCATTGCGATGACGTATGCCGCCACCACCGCTGCTTCAGTGCTAATTGCATATCATTTAAAATGTATCTGTTTTGAGCATTTTTGATAGATTGCTACTGTTTGTATTGTTCTACACATTCAGAAATACCTTGATTAAATCTCACATGTCTTCAAGTAGGTACGATCAAAATGTAGGAATGGAAAGTCAACTTCTTCCCATCGCATATACAAAAGGGTTACGTTTACGTGCTGACATTTTTATATGCTGCATCGAAAACAAGTAAAATAACAAACAATCAAACAAATAAACATACAGTTCAGATATAAATTGTTTGTAAATTGAGTAGAAAACAAAAATGCACATATGTTGCACCGCTCAAACATTAAACACAAAGCCTACAGCAAAACACCATGAAATAAAAAGAAAATTAACTAATTAAATCGGTAAATTATAATCAGTAATTGCATTGTTTTGCTATAATTACAAAAGCAACATAGATAGCGTAAAGGTAAGTATATTTCACTCACATACATCGAATACCATGAACGTCTATATCTATATTAAAAATCGTACTGGCAGGGAGATAAAAAGAGTGAATAGAGGGTGACCATATTAGGAATTGCGTATATAGACAGGTAAGAGCCATATTTTCTGCAATTTGATTGCGATACCTGCAAGAGTGCATTATCGTTTTTTTTGATGCGTGCATAAATTTCATTTAGGCAGCGCTATTGCAAAAAGTTTCATTCTTTTATACATTAAATAACTCGTTTTTCTTTAACTTTCGGATTTTCGAATTGTAGTTCGTAAATAGAACGTTGCTGAGATACACACACAGCCATAGGAAAAATTATAGTTAATTTATGCTTTGATTACAGTTTTCAAAAATTTAGGAATTGCTATTTATTGAATTTTTTTAAACGTTTTCGTGGACATTCATTAAGAAAAACTTTAAGAATTTTGACGTCTAAACTATGATTTTCATGTAATTTTCGGAGAAACAACTTCCGCTGACAAACGTCTTTGACGACCTTTTGCGTAGTATCCAAAACTTATTTCAGATTAATCTGTTTGGCAGTTTTTTTTTAAATTTAGACGTGTGACACCTTTTTTTAAACATTTTTTACATAACACCCAACAACCAAAAAGATTTTAGTACCCCTTTTTTTACGTTGAGCACCACGTGCCCACCGGTGGTCATTCCTTGAATTACACGGTAGACCACATGCTTGCGAGCGGGTATTCCTTGGGTGACATTCTGGGACCAACATTTTTTGTCTTTATTTTTATTGATTTATTGCAAGTATGTACTACCAATTCCAAGTAAAAAAGGTTTACATCCTGGGACCAAACTTAATATTTCTCAAAGCTAAATACACTAGAATCCCGATAATTCGTATTTCAAGGGACCAGCAAATTCATACGAATTAGCGGGATATACGACTTATCGGGGTACAAATTATCGGGATTTTTTTCAAGGGACCAGCAAATTCATACGAATTAGCGGGATATACAAATTATCGGGGTACGAATCATCGGGATTCTACTGTATATGTAAAAGGTTCCCACTGGTGGTCACGATGTCCCGAAATGAAACACGTAGTGTGACCACGGGTGGTCACGTTCTACCACCATCTACATCCAATATTGACCACCGGTGGTCACTTGGTCCTATGTTGGAAAATTAAAATATTCACCAGTGGGCATGTGGCCCTCAACTTGTTAATTAAAGTTTTTTTCAAACAAAAAAAAATTTTTTGATTTCATTTTTTTTAGTTATTTTGCACTATAGATCAATAATCTTTCGCACGCTTATTCATTTAAGATCCCACACGGTCATTGAGTCGTTTTTCCAAATAAGTCAGCCATTCTGTTTTTTTCTCGAGATCGAAACACGTCTTCATGATTTTTTTCCCAAGCCCTTTCATCCATTGAGACCCTATATTGTTCGATTTAAATACATGCCGATAAGTCTTTTCCAAAGCTCTTTTATTCGAGACCTCACACGATGGTCTGTCGTCCGCCATTTTGTTTTTTCTTGAGTTTCCGAGATACGCTGAAAATTCTTTTCTGAAGCAGTTTCATTTGAGACCCCACACGCTAGGTACTTCGTTTGTTCAATTTAGACAAAATGGCGGCTGCGGCCGCTATTTTTGTTTCATACTTGCATATGCAAGATGTGGCAGTGCCATTGATGTTACGTATGTGTGCAAAATTTCAAGCTAATCGGTTGAGTGGAAGTGGGTCAAAATTAGATTCCAAGATTTGACCCTGACAGACAAACAGACAAAAAGGCTAAATAAAAGTTTTTAAAAAAGCCGTATTGCCAAAACAAACTCCTTTTTCTAAACCAGCTGTGCAGAGATTGTACTTATCTTTACTATTTTCTTGATTTAAAACCATTTTTAAATTTTTTGATACTAGAAAAAATGTTCGGTGGCGATTTTAATTCTAAAGACTGAAAATTTAAATCAGAACATTTTAAATTTTTAAACTGAATGCAGAACAAAACTTTTTTCCACACAATAAAAAACACAAATGCACCCTTTAAATGCCCAAGAGGCAAAAGTTGCACCAGCCATCAGAAAAACCCCCAAAACAGGCATCCAAATGCACCCGCCGCAACAAAAGCCTCAATTCCATCACACATATTGTCAACCCCGTTCCCTATTTCTAGGTGTTGGTGGCTGTCACAACGAATAAACGATCGATAGCCTGCGCGCCAAACAATTTCGTCCAGGATATGTCGTGCTTTTTTCCCTTTTTTATGAAAAACAACAAATGGATAAAAAACGATTTTTTGCCCGTATTTTGTATTTTTTTCATTTTATTTAATTTTTTTTTTGCTGTTGACTAAAAAAAAGTGGCGTACATTTACTTGAGCTCCCCATCACACCTTTTTTGTTGCCTACATTTTATTGCGCTTTGCGTTTATGTTGGTGGCTGTTTTTTCTTCTTTCCTTTATTCCTTTTATTTATTAGTTTTTTGGTATTTTTTTTTAATTTAAATAAAAACAAGTTGAATAAAAACAGTTTAAATAAAAAGCTCAAAGTGACATATGCTTCAGTTATCCGATCACACATGCTGGAGGTTTATTTTCATAGGAAAACGAGAAAAATTCCGCGATATCAGACGAATTGAATTTGTTGAAAGTCTGAAGGTAATTATTTTTGAACTTTTCACAACTTTTTTTAACGTATTTTTTTAGTGTCTCGATTAAAGAGTTGTGGTAGTTGAAATTATATGTTTTTGCGATAACTCTGTAAGGGCGCAAGTGAAATGTATAAAAAAAAAAGTTATTTTTAAAGTGAAATTTCATTAAAAACTTTAAAATTTCATTAAAATTTGGCTAACCTTCAAACATAATTTTATTATGTATGTGGACTAATTTCAGAACCGCTTTTGGCAAATCAGCAAGTGTGGCTGCAAAGACCCAAGTCCAAAACGGCAGGGTACAGGAATTGCTTTTGAACCCGGCAACATTTTTGTCCCGGATGATTCAATTTAGTCTTGAAACTGAAATTCTGACCCAATTTTTTTTATGAGCTTCTACCTCTATCGTGTATTTCTATACCCTATATGGTGAAACTTGAGAACGAATTAAGCTAGAGATTCGAAATTTCGTACAGCCGTTTTTTTCGCAAAATGGAGATCGAGTTTGTTAAGGGACCAAATTCTCGATAACGGTGTATGGTATGGAAAAAATATTCGGAGTACAAATGGAAAACCGCCGTTTTTTTTTCAAAACTTGAGGCTTTTTTGTGGAAAAACGCTTACATATTTATTTTTCAAAATATTGTCCCTCACTAGCCACAACTTTTCCCCAACTTTCTGGCAGCATACGGATGCAGCGTCGAAAAAATTGGTCGTCTCTTGAGATGATCCACAATTCGACCCAATTTTTGATCTCCCCGTAAGAACGGAAGTGCTGCTCAGCCAGGCCATGCGTCATCGATCGAAGCAGGTGGTAGCCAAAAGGGGCGATGTCTGGAGAATACGGCGGGTGGGGTAGGACGTCCTAATTTAGTGTTTCCAGGTAGGTTTTAACGACATTAGCAGCATGTGGCCGAGCGTTGTCGTGCAGCAAAATCACTTTGCCATGTCTTTGCTCGAATTGTGGCCGTTTTTCCTTCAACGCGTTCGGTAGAGAGCTCTTGTGATGGTTTCACCCGGTTGCAGCTCATAATTTTTCACCGGTCCGGGACGCTCCTTATCTTCCACGTCGAAATCACCACTTTCGTAGCGTTGATACCATTGGCGACACGTTCATTCACTAATAGAAGCCTCACCATAAGTTTCTACAATCAATCGACGCGCCTCAGCCGCAGATTTTTTCGAATTGAAGGAAAAAAGCAAAAATTCCCGCCAATGACGCTCATTTGGCTAAAATTTCGACATTTACACGCACAAAAACATATATGACGCCGATAAAAATTCACAAATTTAATGATAAGGAGTTGCTGTCTGATGCCAGCTCATCATATGACGTTTCTGATCTGACATTTTTGACCAGCATTTTACTGCTAGCGCCATCTATTGGAAAACGGCGGTTTCCATTTGTACTCCCACAACTTAATTAAATCAGATCACCCCTTCCCCCCTCTCCCGTACAAATGAAGAGGTTTTTTGCGCTTTTCTCAGCGTAATACGGTCACCAAAATAAAAAGTCCTCCCAAATAAAAATCTTTTTAAATAAATATTTTGTCTGTCACCATATAGAGTATTTGACGATTGGCCCCTGGCAATTGTAGCTTTTCTTATGTCTTTTTGAAATCATCTGCTGCGCATTTCCTTATAAAATTTTTGATTATAACTTATATTTCTTTCTAAAAAATTCACCTGCGGGCCAACTTCCGCTAAAGAAAAAAATATAGTGCAAAAAGTGACAAAAAAAACACGTCGTTTTGAAAATAAATGTGACGTAAAAATAGTTTTTTCGCGCCGCTTTGACTTGTTTCGTACTTTTCGGTTAATTTCGGGATATAAAAAATTTCCCCTTTCTCACCCCACCCTTTCCTGGTCCGGAATCGAACAAAAAAATATGGTCATCATTCCTATTAGAAAAGTAGTTTTATATCAAATTCATATATGTCGGACCTTAAACTTGTAAGGATCTTTGCACTCTCCTGAAGAGTGTTTATCAAAATCAGAATAATTTTTATCTGTAAAAAAACAAATAGAAAATCACTAAAAACTAATTTCAAGATTAACAAAATGAATAAAAAAAATGGTGAAACAGAAAATCGCTCTTTAAATTCGATAACAAATATACCAATTATCGCCGATGTTTTGACAAACGACTTTTGGCACAATTACATTAATTTTACAACATATAATGAACTAAATTATTTTAATAATCGAAAAGTTATGTATTATTAGCAATCGGTTGAAGCATTTGCTATAATGACCACATCGCTTAAATACATGTTCAACAATTTTGTCAATAAAAAACAGGACCAATTTTCTAAAAATACTTGTGAAAACTCAGACTGAAAATCATATTAAAATAATTTAAATTCATTATTTCAAAATTTGTTAAACACAAAAATTTATGAAATAACAAAAATTTTCATTTAATATTACTCCATAGCAATTTGTTGTAGATATCGCAGAAAAAACAGTCATTTTCCCGTGGTAATTTTTCATTTTCGAAATTTGCTTTCATTAAAATTGTTACTTTGCCGGTTTTGTTTTCATCGAACTTTTCAAGTTAATTCATTACAAAAATCGGTTTCATGTATTTTGTAAAGTGTACACATGCATGTACACACCGATTACAATATACTTATGCGACTGTAATTATATTTTTAAAAAAACACAACAATAACAACCACTACGAAAAAAAATAATGATAAAAATGCTATTCTTTTTTTTCGTTTTGTTTTTGTTTTTTTTTTTTTCAACTTTTCGACATCATACTTTGCATATAATTACAGACAAAAAGGCTGCAATCAACGATGCAAATTTCATGTAGATTGACTATGCTTATGCTCGGAACACACAAATAATGCGAAAATGCAAAAGTGTAAAAAAATAATTAATTTAAATTTTGTATCGTTCAAGTTTAACATGTTGGAGGCCATTTAATGTCATGTTACGGATGTCTCATTGTCTTCTGGTTTAAATTATTGCAAAGTAAAATTTCTTCGAAAAAGAATTTTCATTTTCTTCGTTTCACTAGAATTTATTTTTTATTGCATTTTTTGGCATTTTGCTAAGATTTTTCAAATATTTTGGATTCTTGTTTATTTTAGATAAAAAATACAAAAAGGTTTTTTTTAAAAAAAAAGTCAAATAATCGACACCCCTTTAATATTTAGTGTATTTTGCTACCTGTAATGCCTACTCTACACCTAATTCTGTTCTTCCATAGCAAAAGAAAGCAATTTTATTTTATTTTATTTTTCCGAAACAGTAATACCACAATGTTTTACATCTAGTAAAAACCGTGCATAAATTCAAGTGAATCTTATTGAAAAACAGCGCATTCCGCCAAAGTTTATGCAATGTGGAAGTCCTTTAACGCCCGTTTTACGCCATCGCCATATGCTCGCCCGTATTTAAAATGACTGCAAGAATATTTCATGAAAATTGTTTGCTTAATTGCTAATATACGAATATATGAACGTATATGAGTTTTATGACACCAAAGTGCATAGCATTTATGCCATTATGATGATTGTTAAACGCTACTTTAATTGTTCTGACACAATGACTAATAGAATTGTTGTACCGGGAAGTTTTCGCCTTTTCAGTGGGCTGTTCATAAAATCGTTGTCATACATATTTTGTTATGGAGATTTTATGTGCCATTAGCGTACAATAAAACACATTAAATTGTCGAGGCATTTATTGGTATACAGAAGTATGCGGACAAAAGGAGATGATTGCATACTGTCAGGCGTATCCAATTGGATAACGCAACGCAATGCGTTACGTTTAGACTTTATCGCCATTGCAGAAGAAGGTTTTCGCCACTGAAAAAAAAATTGTCGGTTACCAATTTTCCTGAATGTGTCGCAAAAGTAACGGACCGCGTTTATAATAACACACTCACAGACTTACAAGATTGCTCTTGGATCAAACGTATTCCGAAAACTTAAAACTTGCGAAAGTGAGCCACGTATAAAATTTCTTACAAAATAGATTCTGCACAGAAAAATCAGAAATTGCTTGTTTCAAAAAATACGCCGCAGGTAAATTGTTTTCCGGATGACCCTAAAAAGTGGTGTCCGGTGTCCGGTGGTGTCCGGTGAAAAAAGAACGAGTAGCAGCCTTATTCGGTTACAAATGGGATAAATATTCACGATTTTCCCTAAAACTGTTAATTTTTCTTCCACAATTTTCAGGGGAGTATAAACCGAAAGAGGGGGCAGTAAACCCTCCATACTTTTTATTTTAGGAATCTACTGTTCGAGAACTTGCATTACATGCCCTTCTACCCCCCCCCCCCCTCCATCACAGTCCAAAAAAAAAGTATCAAACAAACTGTGTGCTGTCCAGGAGGGGGAAGGGGCGAGGAATTTAAAAAAAACGCATTTCTGATAGGAAACATTTCCCTATACCCCATCATATACACAGTAAGTATGTAGCGTAAATGGGGGATAACTGAACTTTAGCCCAAAAAGAATATAAAAATTGGCGATTTGTAGGGTAAGGGACTAAATTTATAGCGGGAATGTAAACTTATCTTCACTTGATAAAAAAGGCTTAAAACAGAAACTTTCATGCAAAAAATAAAGATTCTACCTTATTCCAAGCAAAAGAAATTGTGAAAAAAATCAATGTGATAATGGATGGAAAAAGGGATGCTTACCTTATTGTTTGACTTTTTCGTGACAAATGCAAAAATAGATGAACAGAATTTCAGGTCAAATACCAAAACAGGTAAGGTAAACTTTAATTTTGATAGGCCTTTCAAAATATGCAATTCGCTTTGCAGCCCGAATTTATAGGGTAGGCTGGGCTAAAAATATGGTCGGAAATAGGTTTCACTACCCTAAATGAAAGAATTTTTCGCTATTGAATTCTATTTCCGAAAAGAAAATTGTTGGTTTTTATTTCGCGAAAATCAGACGACTGGTTGCCGAGTAATTGCCAAAATACGCCCCCCTCCCCCTGCACAGAACTTTCCGCCTTTTTTGAAAACACGCGTATAGTCGATCTACTATAACATATCAAAAGTTCAGCAAAATCGTCGTGATCGGATTGGGGTACTTTACTTGTTAGTTGTAAAATTTACTATTTTGTGGTTAAATTGACTATTTTTGTAATTGAAATTAACTGTTTATACCCGTATGGTGAAACCAAAGGGTATGTTAAATTTGCCTTACCGTTTGTAACGCCAAGATCCCGTCATCACACACAAAAATGAATTACACCAGTGTGTTTAGAATGATAAAAAAAAGTTGACTTTTGCATGTCCGTCCGTCTGTCCGTCTGTCTGTCTGTCCGTCTGTCTGTCCGTCTGTCTGTCCGTCTGTCTATCCGTCTGTCTATCCGTCTGTCCGTCCGTCCGTCCGCCCGTCTGTCCATCTGTCTGTGGCGCGGATTGCGGGCGCACGGATTGAGCTAGAGACTTGAAATTTTGCACAGATCCGTTTTTCGTAAAATGCGAGGCTAAGTTCATTCATGGGCAAAAATGGACTATTAGGGGGAGTACCCCCCATACGAACGAAAACGGTTTTTGTGAATATCTCGAAAACGGTGCATCTTATCAAAAAAGTCCAAGAACAAAAGTTATTTACGATATGAGTCTACATAAAACTCCCATACATCAAAATCAGATTGGAATAAATTTTAAAAAATCTTATTGGAAAGTTTGACTCCAAAGTGGAATTTTGGTACAACTGTTCGAATTTTGATACGAATATCACCATACGGGTTTTCAATAATTGCCAGATTGGCAATTATAGCTTTTGTTATGTTTTATAATTGAAATTAACTATTTTAGTTGTAGTCAGGATTCTCCATTATAAAATAGTTAGATTTACTTTTTGTTTCTCTGCGTGTTTACTCTAAGGGCTGTTCATAAAAATAAAAGAAATAAAAATCATTAAAACCCAATTAGGAGAATTAAAAAAGCTTCTATTTTTGAAAAGACATTAATGGTCAAGCATGGATCAACATGAGCTTCTTCATGTAATACAATACGTTACATTTTTTTTGAATATAAACAGAAAAAATCTTGAAATTGGTTAAAATTGGAAACTTGCAATACGAAAAAAATTTCACAAAAAAATAACAGAACAAAATGCGAAGAAAAGAAAACAATAATTTAATAATTCCTTTAGCAGTCAAAAGAAAAAAAAAACAAAAATAACGCCAAAGTCTTGCCACATATGAAAAAATCATAATATGAAGATATGAAGGGCCTGAGCAAGTACTCGCATTATGCTTGAGAGAAAATTGTCAAACAAATGTTTAACGAATTCATACAAGAGTTAAGAAAACAAACAACACGGTGTTACATTTAAAAGTACCTCCATATAATGAGATACACTTGTTTTATAGTGTTGTGTAAACGTATGTTAGTAGAAAATAATACTGGCTAAAAAAAACCGGCATTACTTATTTCACGATGGAGCCATCGTTATATGAGAGCAGAAAATGCTAAAAGAATTTGATACCTCTAAAGCGATTTATCCAATTGGATATAATTTCATCCATGCTTACAAACCATATATATATGTCTCCTCATATGCTTATATAATCTTTAGATGGATATTTGTACTCTTAAGTGAGTCGCATTGTTACGAAGAAATGTTGAAAAGGTATTTGTAACGAACATCTTGTGGACATTAATTCATATTTAATGATTTCATAAGTGCTAAGCAAATCACAGAAACTGCTAATATAAATTGAATCCAGTTAAGCAAAAATAATATGCGGCAGCATAAAATATATATGACATAAGATCCCAGAGAAGGATGTTTGCTTATATGTACACAGGTAGTAATAGTAATTCTGTATTGTATTTGCTTATAATAATAAATTTGATATCGAGAAGAGGAATAATAACAGATAAGTAGTAATGAAGTCAAAAATCTTCCCTTGAGCATATGTTTTATAGTGTTATGCTATGTTATGGGAATTTTCTTTTATGAATCAAATGGTCCCATGTTGATACAATAACGTACAGACTTTAAAGTTAAACAGAAAAAAAACGATACTAATGAAAAAAGCGAATAAAAAATTACAAAATAAAAACGAATGGCGGAGTGGCGGAGGGGAAATAATCGTCTTATATAGGTAGCTGTGCGTAATGGTATTCGGTTACCAATTTATTACACGCTTGATGGTCTGTTGAGCAACTCTTAATGTTAAAATAAAGGCTTGAACAAACTAACGACGAACGATAAATACCTCATCCCTATATATACATATATATATGTATAAATGTACAAAACCAAATGGGCAAAATCAAGTGTACTGTAGTTAAACAGGAAAAATCAAATTCTAAAAGTCGTTAGTTAAGTCGGTGTACTTTTTCCAATTGGTCTACAATTTTGTAGCTAATCTAGCCATGGAAGAAAGAAATTTCATTTTCACCTTCATCTTCGGTCACGCACTTTGAAAAGATTTAGTGCCTACCGACTTTCGTTTCCCAGTTTATTCAGGGGAAAACTTGAAATCACAATAAAATTGGAAAATTATTCAGTAATTTCATGGGACAATTTTATAGCTAATCCTGTGATTTTTCTGAGATACCGCAAAGTACGAATCTAAAACCGGCTTAAGTTTCTTTTAAACAAAACAGAAAAAGGTTTCGCATTGTTTGATTAAAGCCAAAGTATTTATACGCGTATAAAAAAGCATGTGATTTTTTTTAACTTTTAAAAGTTATAGAAAAATGCATAACAGTGCAGGCTGAACAAATTAACACATTTTGTCTTCTTCAATCAAATAACGAAGTTTTCTCAACTGAATCTGAAATCAACAAGAAGAAATCTACGATGTTTCCAAGCCACCTTTTTTTTTAGTGTGGACGATATGTTCCGGATTAGCGGAACAATACCAGATTTATGCATCTTGTCCCAGCGGGGGGCGTCCCGCAAACTAAAATGGAAGGAAGGAGTGGCGAGTTTGGATTTTGATGCATAGAACGGCTATGAAAATCGTATTCAAAACACATTTACGTTTTGAGAAATTAAAGAAAAATTTTCCGTTTATTTGGAAGAAGGGTATGGGGAGGGAGTGGTCCAATTGGATTTTGATGTATAGATAAGTTATGTAAAATCATATTCTAAACACATTTTACATTTTGAAATTTTTCAACACGACTCACCGTTTTCGAGGAAATTGTAGAAAACTGTTTCGTTTGTATAGAGTAGGGGGAAGGAATGGTTCAAAAACTTAGCCTAGTCAATTACTACAAGCGCAACTTTACAAAATTTCAAATCTGTAGATCAATTCATTCGAAAGCTATGGTGCTCACGGTGGGACAGACTGGCGCACATACAGAAGGACAGACAGACAGATAGACGGACAGTCGGACAGACGGACAGACGGACAGACGGACAGACGGACAGACGGACAGACGGACAGACGGACAGACGGACAGACGGACAGACGGACAGACGGACAGACGGACAGACAGACAGACAGACAAACAGACAGACGAACGGACATGAATCAAAATCTTTCATTGTCATCCCTAACACCTTGGTGTAGTTTATTTTTGTGTCTGATACTAAGTCTAGATGATATTTCTGTGGCAACAAGTCATAAGAGCCTAAGTCGATTTTCAGATCAAGATAAAAAGATCTGTATTTACTTTAATAGACAGAGCAATTTGGCCTAGCCTAAAAACAGACTTAAGCCCTTATGACTTGTTGCCACAGATTTCATATAGAGTATAAAAACGCGTCGCAGGAAGTCGCAGGAAGTCGCATAACTTTTACATGATATTCTGTGAACAAATTGATAGACCTCTTTCAATAGTTGAATAATTTCGGAATTTATGTCCTTTTATTTGCTTCAAGTTTGTGAGTAGATATACAAAAAGTGCTTTTAAATTTTAAAAAAAAATAAAAATAAAAAAGAGTTTTACCGATTTGAACTCTAGGCAATTTAATATAGCACTAAAACTTACTTGGAATTCAAAAAATGCGTAAAAAGCCAACTTCACACCAAAGTTTTTTTATCGAAAGAATCTTAGATATTTTAGGGCGAATAAATGTACAAATCGTTTTTTCCCTAGATTAATTAATATATAGTTTTTTTTTCTAATTGCATTAAAATGTATTTCTAGTTTTAAGACATTTTGAAATTCCGATGCTTCTACATAGAAATGTCCGTACCGTAAAGCCAACTGCTATAACGATAAAAAGCGAAAAAACGAATTATTTTTCGAATCATAAACACCTGCTTCCAATTGCCTCATTAATATCAACTCGTAGGTTTTTGTCTTTTCGGTCGGCTGTGACATAAAAGAGAAGTGTCCCCTAAACTCTAAACGTATTTCACCTGAAGGTATGTGCACAGGTACCCAACGCTAAAACCGTTGACGCATATGTGCGATGCGTTCTACTCGAATCGGGGATATAGAAGATCAAATGCACCTTAACTAATAAAAATGAAAAATAAAAATTAAGGCAAAAAGAGTGTAATAACAAGCGTTTAATGGGTAATTTTAATATTAAATAGAAGATATAATTGAGAAAAATAAATCATGATGTTAAGGAATTTCATTTCTTTTATTTTACATACACGATAAAAGATACACAATCTTTTTACTCTGACACCTTATAAGACATATGTCAGTTTAGGTTCAAAGCGATACCTTGTCGGGCGTTTGTCTGATAAGGAAACTCGTTTTTCTTATATCTATCACTCGAAATCGTAATCAGAATTGGTATTAAAATCATAGGTAAGGGAATAGGATTTAGTCACACAAGAGTTAAATCTCTTAGATTTAAGAAGTGATGTGTAGGTGAATATTTAATTAAGGGTAAGTGTTTTTTTTTTAACAAAATGAGATTTTTTTTATCCTAAAATCGAAATAGGAAAAAAATGTAAAACACATAATATAAATCATCTCGCTAACCAGAAACTACATTGTATTTTTACAACTACTAAAGATTTACACTAAATAAGGTAACAATATTTTTAGTAAATTTCATTTCAAATTGAGCGTAGCCATATGAAAATTTTTCGCGTTAAAAAAATTAATGGATACCAAGTGGAAATCATAACGCCATAACGCACGCAATATTTTAAATGCAACATTTTAATTTTCTTTCGCATTAAAAAGCAATTTATGACTCATCAAAGGACGCAAAATAACATTGTAAGTGTTTATGTTATTTGAAATTCATTTGTAAATTCTAAGTAAAATTTCAACCAGGAGAAACATTTTATGTTAAATTTCAACCAGGGCATTGTAGTGTAACTAGGGTGAGCATTAATCATATTTATTTGGTGTCAATTCAAGCTCAAGTAAGATCTAAGAAGTATATTAGATTTACTATACCGTTTGTAACGTAAGTAACGTTTGTAATCATCGGACACAAAAATGAACTACACCAAAGTGTTTGGAGAAACAAAAAATATTAATTTCTGCATGACCATCCGTCTGTCTGTCCGTCTATTCGTGAACACCACAACTTTTGAAAGGATTGAGCTAGAGGCTTGAAATTTTATATAGCTTCACGTGTCGTAAATAGCAAGGCCAAGTTCTTGAACGGGTAAAATCGGACCACTCATTCCCTCCTTCTCTTCTCCCCCAAACAAATCAGTTTTTTCATGAAAATTTTGTCTGCTCTCATATAGAGTATTTAGCGATTGTCCCCTGGCAATTGTAGCTTTTCTTATGTTTTTCAATAAAATTTTATCTGTATTTGACAATTATCCGCTGAAAATTCTAGCTTTTCTTACGTTTTGGTGCAAATAAAAACTGTTGCAAAAACTTTAACGCGACATCGACGGGTATGCAAATTCTCCTTCCATATAAGATGCTAAATTCACTTCATAAACCGAAATCACACTCCCGCACGTTCCACATCGATTCAATTCGATGAATTCGCAATATTTCCGGTATGTGTGTGTTCGTGTGTATGAATGTATATAACAAAAATTGAACGAACGACTTTCACCAGTAAACCTTAACCGATTTTGACGCTGGCGAAGCAGCATTTATGTCGACCGCGTCGTTGGTGGTTGACATTTTACTTCGCCATTTAAGTCGCGACCATGTCGACGTGACTTCCAATTCTGTTAGGGGTTTTTTGAATTCGAAAACTGTTATCGTTCCATAAAACTCGATGGAACTCGATTTTGGAGCAAATGAACATTTTTCGACAAAATTGCAAAAATCTTTTCCATTCGAAGGGGAGAGGTGGAATGATGTTGTTCAATTTTTCCCATTTTCAAAATCAGAATTCACACTCAGAAAAATGGAGGCTAACTCGACGACCTACATACGGCGTAATTGGCCTCGGGCAGGCGCGCGTTCGCCTGCATGTGGGCAAGTAAAACTGAGTTGACCTGTGGTCGGAGAAATTCTGAAATTAAGCCACCAGCAGGTGAAGTAGGGCATTGGGAGCTGCACGAGTTGACCTTAGATAGGCATTTTGAGGATGTAATGTCATGTAATGGAAACCTCTGTAAGCCAGCTAGCTGTCAGAGTTAACCTGACAAAAAGTTGACCTGGACATTTTTCTGAGTGCAGATAACCTTAAACAATTTTCCCTTTGAGTACATTACTCGGATTCGATTCTGTTATGAATTCATAGTTTTTGTGTTGTAAACTTCTTTTGCGATAGATTAATAAGTGTAGCGGAATAAATTCGAGAAGAGAAATTCCGGCAAAAAAAGCAACTATATACGGTCCCTTATTCTTTTATTCCAGCGTTTCACAACCGTATTAAATGATATTGAGATCACGTTTTTTGGATTTACATTCATTTTGTTTTGTTTATTCTTTATTGCAACTTAAGGGTTTTAAGGTTACACTAATTAGTTTTACGTTGCAAAAGTATGGTTTTGTCTCACTGGTCGTAATTAAAGCATTACGGGTTTTACCAATGCGAATACCTATAACTTTTCAACTTAATGCTTGAGTTCTAATTCTAATCCGTGCATTGTTTTCCACCACCAACAACCACACACAACCATATCCCTTTCGCAACGCCCAAGCGCCCCTATTTTAATTACATTTTCCGCCCCGTCAACCATTATTCAGGGTGTCCATGTATTTTTTCTTCCGCTTTAATCTAATTATAAATGCAGTTACTTCACTTTTAGCGTTGAATTAAGAAAAACTGTAAGAAAAAGCTTTTTTCCTGATTTTTTATTTACCCCATAGCGAGACCTAGAAGTATCCGATATGGAAAACAGTGTAAAATTCTGGCACCGACTGGGTGTTTTTAAAGTTTATTCAGAAAATTTTGAAGACAATTTTCGTAACTTTACTGGAAAAAGGAACATTCATACTCCCATGAAGTATTTTATAAAAAACAATTTTTTTTGCAGAAAAATTTCCGGGATATTTCTTAAATCAAATTTTAGCAACCATTGTGGACTTTCTTCCGCCTACAAACCTATGTAGGAAGGGATTTTAAAGAATTGTGAAATTACCGAATGCATTGCCTGCATTTCGTAGTCTTCGCCAACTTTTGATTTTATTTATAAATCGGTGTTTTTCTTGAAACTTACGTCACCATTCGAACGTCAGAGTGCTAGAATAGGCAAAATTCAAAACTCTCCTACACTCTAAACCAGATTTTACTGGGAGCCCAGTAAAAAGACAACCACGATGAAGTACAGTAAATTTTACTGTTCGTTCCCAGTAAAAAAAATTACTGATCCTCCCAGTAAATATTTTGAGTGAGTCCCAGTAAAATATCCGCACTGGAAAACTGGAATATCTTAGGAAATTCGTAATATATTACTAGGAGCCCTAGTAAAATTTACTGGACTATCAGTAATATATGCAGAATTTTTACTGGGAAATCCGAGTAAATTTTACTGAAACTGCAGTAAATCTGACCCTTTTTTACTGCACTCCCAGTAAATTTTATTGGGAAATCCCAGTAAATTTTATTGGGAAATCCAAGTAAATTTTACTGACGCCGTAGTAAATCTGAAACCTTTTTACTGCACTCCCAGTAAATTTTATTGGGAAATCCGAGTAAATTTTACTGAAATCGCAGTAAAACTGAACTACCTTTTCTTCGATCCAAGTAACGCAGAAAACTTGAATAAAAAATATGTAATAAAAGTCGACATTCATTTCACAATACAATATATTTAATAAATTCGTTGTATAATGCCTGTAACAAAACGCTTACTATTTGTCTCTATGACAAGGTAAAAAATCGCTCCCGTATCCGGATTTCCCTGCAAAACTGAATAAGGCTGACTGAGTCCAGTGTTTGGAATTGTTGAATTAACATTCACGTCTTTCTAAGTAAAAACAAAAGAAAATAACTAAATTAAATAACATTCTTTTAAAAATAAATTCAGGATATATAATTATTATCCCTCTCAGAAACTCAGAAATTATTTAATTTTCTGAGACTTTCAATATTGTATGGCTTTCCTAATACTTACATTTGAAAAATTTTTAAATCCAGGATTTATTCCCAAGTTTTCCCGCATCTTTTTTTTTATTGACGGATGACGTTATAGAAGTTCCCAATTTGTTGACGAAAAATTCTTGTGGCTCAGTATTTGTAGAAATGATTCGTCGGTTTTTCAAAAAAAAAAAAACAATTTGAAATCAAGTTTTATCTGAAAAACAAAATTATTGTGCATTAAAAAAACTATATAAGAAAAATTGTGAAAAATACATTCTAATATATTGCATTTGCAAGCCACTTTTATACCCCGCTCCTTGAAAAATTGCTTATTGGCAAAACATTGAAATTTTAGTAAAATTATGAAAAAGGAAATTCGAGTATTGTCGAAAACCCCGCCTATGACAAAATAAACAATCACAAAAAAAAACCGGTTTTCGCATGGCTACCCGTGTTCGCAAATGAAACATGAAAATCTAAATAAATTTCTCGTGTTCTCGCGGGGTAAAAAGTATAGAAATTCACTTACCTGAGCACTTATCAATGGTCTCCTGTTTAAATCCTTCCTTTTCGAGGAATATTCTTAATTCTCGCACTTGTTTTTCACACATTTCACTTGCGCACTGGATTAAAAATATCTGTCAGCAATGACTTTCACTTGAAGAATGACGAGAATCTGGCTCTCCAAAGCTGATGTGTTTCGAAATTTACTCGGATTCCCAGTAAAATTTACTTAGAATCCCAGTAATTTTTTTTTCTCGTAAAAAAATATTGCGTGACGTAAAAATTGTAGTGTTACCAGAAGTTGTAGGTTGTTTTTTGAAAAACTTTTCACTTGATCATTATGCGGTTGGAAAAAAATATTTTATTTACATTAATAAAGAAAATTCTCGTGTGCTAACGTCGGAGAGATAGATTTAATTTTGATAGATACAAAAATAGTGAGACAAAAATACTGAGACAAAAATAGGAACAAAAAAAGTTTTGTAAAGTTTCTACAATTGGTGTCTAGTTACGAGTTGGAAAACGAAAAAACATATAAAAGAGAATCAGTGGGTACCAAATCGACACATTTCTAAAAGATAGTTAGTGTCTGCTATTATTATTATTGACATATTTTGTAAGGAACCATTTAACAACGTAAAAACTCCAAAGAAATTGCAAAAAAAAATCGTGAAAAACCGCTTGAAAGTATTCTAAAAGTTTAGAAAATAATTTCAGGCTGATCTTTATGGTGCAACGTAATTAAAATAATACAAAAAATTGACAAAAAAACAGGAAGCGATAAATGTTATGTAAGGGTTTATTTGCAATTATGCGTATAAAATTTAAAGCTGGTCACCCAAAAGCAAATCAAATAGAAAAAAGTGTTTACTGGGGATCCCAGTAAAATTACTGGGGATCCCAGTAAAATTACTGGGGATCCCAGTAAAAGTACTGGGATTCACAGTAAAAATTACTGTGATGCCTAGTAAAAATTACTGTGATGCCTAGTAAAAATTACTGTGATGCCTAGTAAAAATTTAGAATATTTGCGGTAACTTAAGTTTTTACTTTCTTATACGAAGTACATAGTAGGTGGGTCGATCACCAAAAATCAACTTTTGGTAAAAATCTGTGAGCAATACTGGAAGTTACCAAAACGGCGCATTTTTAAAAATTAAAATTTCGTTTTTAGCAGTTTACTCCGAAACTATGTATTTTTCAGTAGTCTGATGATAACAAAGGTTGGGACGTAGATTTCGTATAAGAAAGTCAAGTGCTATTCGCATCAGATTTTTCTTTAGTTATTAAAGTTCGCACTCTTTTTTATATTTATATATCTTTTTAAAATATTAACAACTGTACGTTTCAGAAAACTACACGAAAATATATTTTTTTTAACTTAGTCGCATTACGTAACTAATACCATAACAGTTGCTTTACATGTTATCTTGAGGTTCTTACCTCATACACATCAAGACAAATTTACTGGGATCAAACAGTAATGAGTCATAATCAGCTAGAAATTTTTGGAAGACTGGAAGAATATAATTTACTGGGACGAAATCAGTAATTTCCCAGCAATAGTTCACTTGATTTTCAGTAATTTTTACTGTTTTTTCAGTAATCTTTACTGTGTATCAGTAAATTTTACTGGGAAAACAGTAAAATATAATTTTTACTGTTTTTCCCAGTAAAATCCCAGTAAAATTTTACTGGGGAAATTACTGGGAAAAGGCCGTCTGGTTTAGAGTGTATACTATGTATTTTGCATGGGACCTTGAGCTGCAAATTCGATGGTGTTTTGCATGAAAAACAAATGAAAAGTCGAGTCTTCGGTATAAAAATTGTTTCTTTAGCACCAAAAGATACGAATGCTTTTTACCTAAAAGAATCTTCTTTGCATTTCATGATAATTTTTTTTCTTGAAAAAGTTCTACCGTGAAGAATACAAAAAATGTCATGCAGTCTCTGCAAACCCGTTTGGAAGGTTCTTGCGACTTTAAAAGAGATTTTTCTTGAAATTCCCTTGCAGAAAAGTATTCCAAAGAACGTTCCGTGCTAAAGACGTTATTGGATTGAAGATGGTAGACATACGACGGTAGATGAATTTATTTTATCTTTTGGCTCGCTTGGGTCTTTGTCTTTTTGAAGTAAAGCAACTGCCTGGATGCGTTATTTATGAATGAAATTTGTACAAATTCTTCTACCCATCGGCATCTGACAGGTATTTTTCTTGGAAATTTATATGTCACACAAGCTTCATTAATGGTCATTTCGGAGTTTTCTGCCTTTACATTTGAATATTTTTGTATTTTTCTATTTGAAAATTGTCGTTTTATTATTTTTAAATATTGCGCAGAATCTGTTTGATGCAATCAAAAAAAATTTTCGTGATTTTTTTAGATTTTCTGACGTTGTTTTCGAAAATAGTCTTATTCCAAGTGAATTTTTTTAAGGTAAATAAGTCGGATCACTATTTTGAAGCTAAGAAATTACAATTAATTGTAAAATAGTTTTCAAACATTTTTACACCCTTTCACATCAGACTTTTTAAGGTAAAAAAAAACAAAAAAAAATTAATTTGAAAAATTATTTTTTTTGTAGGGTGACCATACATCCCGGAATGGCCGGAACAGTCCCAGATTTAGACAAGTTGTCCCGGAAACCAAAATTTCTCGATTACTAAAAAAATTGACCTTGAAACCCAAAAGTTTATAAAGTTGGTGCCTTTAATGCATTTAAAAAAATCAGTTGCGACGCATTTCATAAAATAGTTGTCAATAGTGGGATCTTTATTTTTCAAAACTTTGCCTGCGGCGCAATTTTTTTGTATTTTGAAAGCATAAACCACCTAAAAAACTTTTTTTAATTTATAATCACAAACAAAAAGCAAACCACAATAAGAAGCAAAAAAAATGCAAGAAGAAGCATGAAACAAATAAAAATTAATTTGGGGATTTTCCCCTTAACTTGACACCAGGGCTGTGGAGTCGGAGTCGAGGAGCCGAAGGCGACACAAAGAACGATGCACTATTTTACCCCCCTAAAATAACTTTTGAATCAGTGTAGTTTTCACTTTGGTTGAGGACAGTTTGGAAAGGGCACAGTCTCTAGTGTCATCCATATATGGCGTCAAGAGCCACCGGGATGGTGAGGGGTTAATGAACTTTCTCGTGATTTTTCACAGAAATCATGGCATAAATCATGTGAAAAATCGCAAGAAAGTTCGTTAGCCCCTCACCATCCCCCTGCAATCCGGTGACTCTTGACGCCATATATGGATGAAACTAAAGACTGTGCCCTTTCCAAAAACTCCTCAACCAAAGTGAAAACTACTCGGGTTCAAAAGTTAACCCAGGGGCACAATAAACGCTATTTCTTGCATGGTTCTTTATTGTTTTGGAGTCGGAGTTGACCAATCTTCAAAAGAGAGTTTAAGAGTGGGAGTCGGAGAAAATTTGCCGACGCGAACTTTGAACTGCTTATTTTACCTACATTGGCCAGATTAGTTCCTCTAATTAGGTCAAACTTCAATGTTTTGCAACACTGTTTAATTTGCGGTGATTTACTGATTTTTTAACCCATTTTTTAATGATTTTGAAAAAAAAGGTTTTCGAAAACCATATTGGGAACCGTTGCTTTAGTCCAATTTGTTTACCAGTCATCGCTATATCGCGTAAACAACTAAACTTTCGAACAACCTAATCCCAAAAGTGTTTGCTCTTAATCCTTTTGAGTCGGAAAACCACTAAGTCTTTATGTGCCACACTTTATGAATCATTGGGGCTAAAATAAGGAGAAAAACTAGAGCGAATTATTTTTATTTTTACAAATTTTTCACAGCTAAATCACAAAAAAAAACACTGAAATATACCAATTTTGCTTTTCTTCCGACAACATATCAACAAAAAAAACTAATTAAGAGCGATGTGCATAAGAAATTTCAACGGTTAGCAGAGTTTTTCAAGCTGAATTTCGGAATTCGGATGATTCAAATTTCTTAGCACGTATTAGCGAAGGCGTAAAGAAGATAAAAGGTAATTTTCTTCGGCTTTCCTTTTTATCCTGGAGAAAAAAACCATTTATCGTCATTGAAACCTAATGCGACCATGGACCTCTTCAAAATGTGATTAAAAACCAATTTTCTTCTCCGCTACTGCACCAGAGTTACATTTACAGGGTTTGCCATTGGTTGTAACATTTGTAAGGTTTTTCATGTATAAACAATAGATGCAGTATAAGCAGTTTAGGATGATCGTGTCAACTTTTTTTGGATCACAAATCCGAATAGTATTGAAAAAAAGACCCGGAATTGAATTGAGTTGGGAATTCACGATAATTAACTTATGACTCTACAAAAGTCATTTGGAGCCCATATCTGATAAGCAAACAAATAGCAAGAAACACCTGAACGCAGATAATCTAACCAATAGACGACTTTTCTATCGATACCTGACCGATCCTAATTCAGCGTGGAGTTCTAAATAAGCAGAAAATTTCTGTAAATGGTCCATGACCAATTCATTTCCATGCCATTTCAGATTGCGGCATATTTGTAACAGAACGGTGAAGAGGTTTTCTTGGGTTTTGTTGGAAAAACTGAAATCGCCGACAGAGAGCGGTGCAGAAAACATCTTCCTTGGGGGCTATCTTCATCTAGATCTGTAACGACGTTGCTTTGTCGCTTCCCTTCTGAATACAATATCTTCGCATTGCAATCGGAATCCAAAAGAAAATATACGAAAATGGCGCCATTCACAACTCTTTAAACCATCAGACGACATTTGCACGAGATTTTCCTTCAAGACGTGCGATTTTCTTCAACGCCATTCCATTGCCCAAATGCGTGTTGGAAAAATTATTGCCGGGAAATCTCTTATTATACAAGACGCGTATAGTCTTACGAAATGATATTTCCTTTTTACACTGACGATGCGATGATGATGATGATGATGATGGCGATGCCTAAGATGACAATTGACCAAACTGGGTACAATCATCTGTCCAACAGAAATGCCTACAGACATGACACTGGACACGAACGAAGCTGGAAAATTGCTTGAAGATCTATGCGAAAAACGCTGATGGGATATAAAAAATTAGCGTTTTTTCATATATTTCATCTACGTCACTGCGAAATGTGCGGTGAATAAGTGATGATGGGTGCTTTTCAAAAAAGGAAATTGGGCATGTATGAAGGAATTCTCCTCCTTTTCTTCTATAGTCGCATTCATCCTGCTGTCGGAACACGCAAAGTGTATCAATGAGTAATGATTCTCGTAAGTATTTCTACGTTCAAATGTCCTTCGCCTGGCAGCCGGAGGGCTGTCTTTTGATATCCTTCGAAGGACATCCGAAAAAGGAAAAAAAGGTGACAAATGTGTCAGCCGGAAAGATGGAAAAATTGGATGACATTTAAAACACTTTCACGAGAACGTCGAGACCTAGGTCTGGGCAATGCTGAATTTATATTGGGTGTAATTTCTCAAGGCACTTGTGGGTAATGGACGTGTAGTACGCACTGAATCTGAATGCATGTCATACGGATCATCATGGAGCTTAGGCTATTTACATTTTCTTATTTTATAAAAGGAAATTTTAAGAAAAACACATTTATTATTATCTACCTTTTTTGTTTGAATTATAATAGAACAATTTTAGTTAAGAATAACTTAGAATTTGAAATAAGTTGCATTATTTTATCATTTAGACGCTAGTCAAGTGAGAAATTGACCCGAAACCCGGTATGAAGATTTTATTATAATTTAGACTTTAATGAGTTCTGCTTACTCGCAAAGCTTGAAAAGAACACGTTTTCTTGACGATTTATATACTTTTCAAATAAAACTATTTTGTTTCGGATCTTTTTGCATTTTCAATTTTCCAGATTTTTTTTATTGAAAAACGAGTATTAGTTTGTTTTTATAAGGGCGCGAAACGACCTCTTTTAAAAATTAATTCCAAACAATTAGCGTCCATTTTAAAGTAATGATTCGATTATATCATGAATCGTGCAGCGATAGAGCGGCAATTGACGGTTATCGGCTCGATACAGTGATTAACTGTGGAACCTGAATGACAGTTTTACTTGCAAGAAGCGTGTAATGGAAACAGGGTCGACACGGTTACGATTAGAATTACCTCAAAGTCCCCTTAAAAAAAAAGGTGATGCTTTCAGCCGCCGTATTTCCATCTTTTATTGTCTCTTTTATTGTACAATGGCTGCGTCAGAATTACGTTCCTGTGTCATAATTGCGGCGTGACAAACCACTGAAAAGTGTTCCCCACTATGAGTGTCATTTCGTATCCCATTCGCACAACAGCGATGTGCCGACGACGAAAATCGCTTATCACTGCGACTTGCATGGTGACGAAATATGTGAATAAAGACGACAAGGCTGCTTTTTCTATAGTTCCAGCCAGAGCTTATGGGAAGACCCCTTAATGTCGAAGCACAGCTCAGGATGGTGGGAAGAACAAAAGGAGACGTAAAATGTTTTTGAGCTGCTTAAAATGCTGTATTACAAGATTTATTACAAGATTTGTATTATAAGATGGGTATTACAAGATTTTTTTGAACATATAATTCGCATATCCGAACATACTACACTGTCAAATATCGAATCAATGCAAAAATGTGTGCATCATTTAAAAAATTGATGCATAAAATAAAACAATATTTTTATAAAAAACTATAAGGTATAAAATAATTGGAGAAATATAACACTCCTCCGAATTTGTGATATTTATACTATAAAGAAAATCATGAAGGGCTGTCGATAAAAAAACATAAAAATTTAAGGGCGAGGGGGAGTCTGCGGTTTTGTGACGAGACGGTACTAATGTCCATACAAAAAAAACGCGAAAAAGCCTAACAAGGAAGGTCATATTTTATGAGCAATATACCTAATACCTAAATCCGATGGATTCTTCCTGATTTTGATTCTATTTCAATGCGCAACAGGAAAATTTCCCTAGAATATTTCATCATACATTCCCAAATAGTCCTAAAAGTTTTCTTACTCAAAAGTATTAACTAACATCACAAAGTATAAAAAACTACTTACAAGAGGTGAATAGAATGCAGAGCTATCGACGCCGATACTTGGATATGGATTCTGGTCAGTTGAGGGATACGGTGTTCCATAGACACCGACGCCACCCGTCGGTATTCGCGAATATCCGGAAAGTGCCAGCCTAGCCGAATCATATTGACATGAGCAGACAGTTTGTCCTGATACAGGATCTGTCATAATTGGCCGGCCATTCTCACAGCAGGATCCCGCTGCCGGTGCATTCGAAGTCTGCGAGATCGCGCCAGGACTGAGAGCACCGGTCGGAGCACCAGTTCCCGAACCACCTGATGGGCTCAAAGATGGTGCATTAGCACCTGATATCGGTGATTGTGCACTAGTCGCCGTTGTTGTAGTCGTCTGTCCACCGCCAACCAACAGCTGCAGATATCCAAAAATCCATCAATGCAGAAGGACGAGATATGAACATGAAAAGAGAATAAAAATGAAGAAAAATATTAATAAAATACGTTTTCCAATACGTGATCAATAATAAATCTATGGTATAGTAAAAAGTGTGGCAAGAATTCAGATTAATAACAAGAGATTCGACGGGATTTATTGGCATTCGCCAAGGTAAAGAGTTATGATAAAGGAACCGCACGAAAGGAGATAAAGTGGCCATCTATCTGGACTATTTCCATTTCATTAATTTCGAATAAATCACAACAAATTAATGTCAATGCGACGATAACCAATGGCAACAAGAATCATGAGAATGGATGGCCACCATCTTTCGACTATCCACAATCTTCAAGATACCTTCTCGAAATCGAATCACGTCGAGTTATCTTGGAGGAGCCTGTGGTCTAATTGGAGCATATTGTCGAGTCGATAGTCAAGAAGATTGGTGGTTTCTTAGGTGAAAATCTTAACTAAACTTATTTATCATTGTGTGGATCTTGAGATGAATTCATCTATCATCAAGTTTAGTTGTATCGAAGTTTCACTTGCCTAGAAGAGTATCTACTGATAGTATCTATTACTCCCAAAATGTCTTGAAACGAGAAGGGGCAGGCAATTTTGCTCCAAATTCTTTTAATTCCCTTTAGTCACATATCCACATATCACATAATCCCTTTGTCCATTGCAGCGGTAAGATTACGATTTTCTTCTTTTTCTCGTTCGATTAAATTCAAGTCAATGAAGCTTCAAAGCCATACCCCTGGATCAAATGAAAAAAAAAATCAACCAAAATCAGGTTCAGTTGATTCAATTCCACGTCTTTCCAGCCATCTCAGCCAGACTTGCTGACCAGAGGGATTCTTCTGGTTTGCATATACAGTTCTTATCCAAATAATGGATTGTTTTTGGACAGTAAACAATAAAAAAAAGAAAATATACTCAGCCGTCTTTCCATATCGAATTACTTAATGATGGTCATTAGGCATATCCAATGTACACAAAACAAGTAGGAGGTGGCCAAGACTGACTGGTCCGTTGGTTACCTGAACCTAAAACAACCTATACCTGGACTCGAATTGAACCAAAACTCATCGCCTGGGTCACTTTATCGGCTTGTCGTATACCAATGGCTTGACTTGGCTTGGCTCACTTGGTCGATTTCATAGACTGTCCGTCGAGTTGACGACTGCTGGGTGACAAGTGCCTTTAATTTTTTTGATTATGGGTCGTTTTCTTGGTAAACTTGAATTCAGTCCGTCAAAAAAACATTTTTTTTCTTTCAGTTTTTGTTTATTTTCCAGTCAAATTGGATTTTTTTAGTAAGTGCTGCCCTCTCTTTTTACCCGAATATGGCTTAGGGTCCCATTTGCCAAGGAGGTGAATTTGAAATGATGAATTGGGATGATAAATTGATCATCAGCGGAACGAACTTTGAATTCATTCGTTCTGGTCATATCACGTTCTTTTTTTCTCTTCTGCTTCATTTCGAAAATCGCCAGAATGTGAATTTGATAATTGGGCTTGACACAGGACATTAAGTATTTTGACAGATTTAATGACAACTCAATTTTATTTGATTAAAATGATGATTACTTCTGATTAATTCAAAAATCTAAAACAATTATGGTTAAGTGCCAATTAATTTTAAATTAAAATTGCAAGAATTAATGATTTTTGAAAAATACGTCGCGCTAATTTTCGAACTTTGGAAGCCCCCTTCGTCACGCGTTTTTCGTCATTTTTTGTATGAATTTTGAAGCGCCGTCACAGTACGGCAGACCCCCCACACCCCTTAATGTTTGTTATACTTGTTGGACAACACCTTAGAGGTTATAAGTAGGAGAATTTTTTAACATTTTTACCTTTCTTACATATAAGAAAGGTAGTAAAATCACTTCAAAAAACGAAATCATAACGGAGACCCGCACCTCCCGGGACCCATCAACTCAGGTCGATGAATCTGCAACATGACTATGTGTATGTTTGTGTGTTCTTGCGTATGCATGTAACTATCTGCGATGTCCCACTACTACAATTGTAGTAAATCTACTACTATTTTCGCTTTCAAAAGCCTTAGTGCGTAGTAAATCAAATCTAATACTATTTTTTGTAAAACACATGAATCAACCAAAAAATTACATGTTAAATGTAAAAAGCTTCTAACGAAATTAAATATGAGGCAGCCAATACAAAACAAGTTTTTAAATGTCATTTTCTGAACTACAGCAAGTTTTTTGTTGATAGAAACAATCTACTTGCCTCCTAAGGCAAATTTGGGCCATCCCTGGTAACTATACTTGTAAACCTTAACTAATTTCGACGGGTTTTTGTGCATTCGAAATCTGTTATAATTCCGTGAAACGCGATTTAGGAAAAAAAACAAACCGTTTTCGAGAAAATCGCAAGAATCTTTTCCATTTGTATGAGAGAGGAGAGGAAAGGAATTGTCCGATTGAATTTTAATGTATTTAGAGTTTCGAATCATATTTAGAATCATATTCTAAACACTTAGTGTAAACCAATTTTTCGAAAAAAAAAAATTAGCCGTTTTCGAGTAAAATGCAAAAGTATTTTACTTTTGTATGAGAAAATTATGAAAAATAAAAGGGGGGGGGGGGTTCATTTTTTTCCATTTTCGGAAGAGGTTTATCTTTTGATAAAAGCCTGTTCCATGGCAAAAATTGACCTTTCTACATCAATTAGTTCTCAAATTTTTCAACATTTTTGTATAAAAAAATTCAACAGCACACCAAAGATTAGGCACATCGAAAGAATCGTCGGACACAAAAATGAACTACACCATGGTATTTAAGATGACAACAGATTTTGATTTCCCCATGTCCGTCCGTCTGTCTGTCCGTCTGCCTGTCCTTCTGTCTGTCCGTGAACACCATAATTTTCGAACGGATTAAGACTTAAAATTTTGTACAGTTGCCTTTCTCGTAATTGGATAGGGTAAATTCTTGAAACGGACGAAATCAGACTTTTTCTTCCCGCTAGCCTAAATAAACGAAACAGTTTTTTCACAATTTTCTCGAAAACGGTGAGTAGTATTTATTAAAGGTAAAATCCCTAGTAGATTTTGCTCATCAATTCTCTACACTGTCAAAGGAAAAAACGCACACAATAAAATGGTATTTCAGTTGTGTTTAACGAAAACTGGAGGCTCATCTAGAGCTCATCTAGAGCTCATCGAAAGACTCATTGATAAAATGAGTATCTAAGTGAGCAGTAATGATGAAAATATTTCCCAGACCTAGAACAAAATTCATCATTACTTTCATCATATCACGATGATGCGTACATCGATGAAGTAATCATGAACCGTCTACTAGGGATGCTTTCAGAATAACTTATCATCAAAATCCAGTTGGACCATTTTATTAAGTGTTTATTAAGTGTTTAAAATATCATTTTACATAGCCGTTCCATACATCAAAATCCAAACGGATCACTCCTTCTCCGCTCTCCCACACAAATTGATTTTTTTTTTCATAAAAAGTTTGTGTTTGACGATTGGCCCTTGGCAATTGTAGCTTTTCTTATGTTTCTGAGTGAGATTAAAGCGAAATCTAAACTATGTGAATGCTCCACTTGCTTGTAACTTTCCATTATCCTATACGACTAAAATGTGAATTCCACTTAAACAACAAAAACTGCTAACTAAAAATGAATAAAAAAAAATATCGACTATTTTTGAGTTGTAAAATCAACAATTTATTTGGAAAATTGACTATTCTATCGATAAATTTGACTATTTTATCTCAATTTTCACTAATACTAGATATATTTTTCTATTTAGATATATATCTATATATTTTAACTATATCTACAATAATTTTATTTTCAAATCATTAGAATGGATTTAAGTAAAACTCTTATGTTCATAAAAGAAACAGCCATCCACCGCAAGTTTACCCACAAGATCGGATTTCGCAAAGGCGACAGGACTCGACCCCCGAATATGATTAATTCATATCCGTTTCATATTACAAATTCCAAAAAATTCGGAAAAACATCCATGATTGATAGTTGACGTACATGTGCATATTTATGACACACGCGAAAATTCTTGATACGAGATCCATAAAAAAGGTTCATAAATCGATCAAAGAACTGATGACAAATTTTTGGAGCAAAACTTTAAGGAAGTCATAAATAAGAATATTTCGTATCTGCCCCTATTGGCTTTGAGTCCGCAATATGTTGAACCCGAATCGATTTCAACCAAAAATTTCGACGGCAATTTAATTCTTCCCATCAGAATGTAAAGGTAACCAACTAATATAAAAAAAAAATCGAAATTCAAAATAGTTTATTTATAAAAATGGAAATTTTATGCCTATCGTCAAGACATATGTATGTTGATTTGCCTTCTCGAATGGCATAAAAAATGGCAAAGAATTTAATATAACTACGCCACCCAAATGCGAATGTTTCACTTCTTGAAACTTTGCTCGATATGCGTGTAATGCATGTTAACTGTCAAACATTGGAAATGGTTATTTTAGACCGGAGCATACACATAACTTGCGCATAATGTCACATAATGTGAGTATAGCGGAAATCTCTGTGCAAAGCAAATGAAAACATAAAGAAAATTGTTTAAAAGAAAGAATGAATGGGAAAAGAAAAACAAATAAATACTTTAGACACGTATTACCGATGGCCACATATTGGTATACAAATGAATATTAACTTAAAAACCCATATATTGACCAGATGACAGGAAAATAATGTCAATAATTGTCAGCGGTAATCATTTTTGTATTGGGTCTACTTTAGATAAACATTTTATCATAATTGCTCGTTAATCGTTAATTTACCGCACGTTCTAAACATTAGAGACGAAAAAAAAACCTATAAACAAATTAACGTATGAAGGGTCATGTACTTTTCTATGACTATTTAGTACACATAATATAGTTTTTTTATTAATATTATTGGAAATAAATTTATTTACTTATTGCGCATTTCGATATTCAAAGTAAATCTCGTAATGGAAAACATTTAAAAATTGTTTATTTGGAATTACCCAAAACGTAGATAATTATGAAAAGAAAACATTAAATAGAATTTATTTCTGAATAGGTGCACACTCACGACGCACTGACGTGAACAAATCTCGATAATAAAATCTCGAAAGTTAAATCTCGATAGTTAACTATGAATAGCAAAATCTGGATAGAATTCTCGCTGTAAAATTAATTTTGTTTCGCATATAAAATTGTATTCAGTTAAGGTCCGTTTTAACGATAGGGGCATGAATAAGATCAAAGTTTTCAGCAATAGGGACATGAAAGTTTTGAACTCATTGGTCAAGAAGGCTCAATCGTAATCGCAAACGTAATAGCAATCGTAATCGTAATCGTAATCGTAATCGTAATCGTAATCGTAATCGTAATCGTAATCGTAATCGTAATCGTAATCGTAATCGTAATCGTAATCGTAATCGTAATCGTAATCGTAATCGTAATCGTAATCGTAATCGTAATCGTAATCGTAATCGTAATCGTAATCGTAATCGTAATCGTAATCGTAATCGTAATCGTAATCGTAATCGTAATCGTAATCGTAATCGTAATCGTAATCGTAATCGTAATCGTAATCGTAATCGTAATCGTAATCGTAATCGTAATCGTAATCGTAATCGTAATCGTAATCGTAATCGTAATCGTAATCGTAATCGTAATCGTAATCGTAATCGTAATCGTAATCGTAATCGTAATCGTAATCGTAATCATAATCGTAATCGTAATCGTAATCGCAATCGCAATCGCAATCGCAATCGTAATCGCAGTCGCTAGTCTGAATTGGGCTTAAATGCAGTCCAAAACCTTTCGCACGTTCAAAAAATGCACAAAAATATTAACGCATGGGGGCTGAACCTTCTAGGGTTCAAAAAATATCGATGTTTTTTTCGATACCTCTAATTTCTTCCCCGAAAAGTGTCGAAATTAAATGAACTGCATTAAAATAGTCCATTTGTTGTTATGACACAATCCTAATCAAAATTGGTTCTGCGAGTTCTAGGACATTAAAATCACCCTAGTTTTCGGTTTTTACCAAAAAATCATACAAATAGACAGTGTATCGACCTGGAACTTTACCGGAAGATGTAGATTAACGAAAGAATTCAAATCTGCCAAAACAAAATTTCCTTCCTACCAAATTTTTTCACCCTGCCTCCAAATGGATTTTTTTGACCATATATCCCACATATGGTGTGTTCGATTTTCTTGAAATTTTATGTCTAGACGTGGTATCCACCATAAAAATCGACCTGATTTTGGATTTTTCGATTAAAAATTTTTTATAGGCCAAAACCCTTCTTTTCTGCGGTATGATTTTGTATGCCAAATCCATAAAAGCATTTTGCATACAAAATCTCCTCAGTGGACCAAAATTTTGTCGATATTTGCCGATTTCATTCAAGATTAGTAGAACTATTGGTCTTCTGATTTGTTTTTTATTCATTTACCGTTATCTTCCTCAAGTGGATCTTGTTCGAAAGTAACACATTCTCGTAGATGAATTATATAGGAAGCACAATAATGGCTATAATATGCGCCATAGGTAGAAAATCATTGAAAAAATGCGCCGCAGGTGGAAAAATTATAACTTTCAGCAACTCCCAATTTAGGTCAATGAAGTTTTGGGTGATTTTTAGTAATGGTTTGTTCTAGGATTTAAGAATTTATGACACTAAATTGAATAATTCAGGTGTTGTTTCCGGGACGCCAGAAACTTAAACGTGTTAGTTCCGGGACGCCAGGGCAGCATGAAATCCGGGACTATCACGGCGGACGTATGGTCACCCTAATTATACCTACAAAAAATGTTTATGAAAATCTAGCGGAAGGTTGTTTCCAATTTAAGGCCCAGCGACCATCTTCAGATGTCATCACCCCGAAAAAATCCTGTACCGGAGCGCGAAATCGGTTTTTTTTTCGGGGTGATGACAAGTCTACCGATTTATAAAGCCCTATCACCGAACACGAACGATTGGTTCGAATCGGAAATTCAATGTTATTGTTAGTGTTCTATTTATTTAGTGCTTAACCATTGAACCATTTCTGATTCATGGTTTATACTCGACCTTTTAGCATTGAATCCTATTGGAATTTCTCGGCTTATAAAGTCTGCAAAATCAACAAAATTATATTATTTTTGCGGATGTTTTCACATCCAAATTTCCCCCCAACAGTGTTTTATACAATACCAACAACAACATTGAATTCACGATTCGAACCAATCGTATAGGGGTCGGTGATAGGGCCCCTGATATAAACAGTTGAGTGCTTTCTTAAACTTTTGCTTCTTTAGAGTGATTTTTCTTGTCTCATTCAGCAAAATTTACTAAAGATATTTACAGATAATGACTGGATTTTTTAGCATTTAGTTTTTTTATGCAACCGTGAAAAATTTAAAATCTTATGGCAATAAATTATTAGCTCTGGCACACTTAATTTGTTTTTTTTTTCACCAGGAAACATAAAAATTGCATCCTTACAAACTACTCTTAACACCTCGAAATAACCTCAAAATTGCATATATTAACAACAAAGTATCCGATTACCCTTTTTTGAATTATAGCCACTTTCAACTGACAAGACGAAACTTCCCTTAAACACTTCCTACTCCTGTTTACAGCGAATAAAACGAAATCATAGTCATTATTGGCACGCAACCCATCAAATAAACCACGCGGATCTAACTTGGTTAGCCTACTAACAAAAATACAGTAGATTTGATGCACCCGATCCAACTTCACCTGAAGGCAGAGATACAAAATCCCCATAAAGGCCAACAGTTAACAGTTAAAGGAAGTAGCTTATTGTAATTTTTTAATACGTACAAGTACTCAACCAGTAGCAATTACAAGTTTAAGTATAATACTTTGACGTAAAATATCAGGCGATGAAAAAATCCATCAGGCATCATCAGGTATCAAAGCCTTCTGGTGATTAAGGTGAAAAGGGTTACTGGGACCTCGTCCATCTTAATCATGATCAGATGGACCGTCTATCTTGAAGAACTAAGTCTTACTATTTTTTTTTAATTTTCTCGATCGAAGCGCATCGAATCTGTTTCGCTTGGGGTCATAATTCGCAACCGAGATCTGTCTGATGATTATGATTATGTTTTAAGCGGACATTCATGGTCCAAAAACTGAAAAATGCCAATAATTAGCATAATTTTTAACGTTATGCTCGCGATGTGGTATCATAATGTGACGCCTGAATGGTATTTTGGAACGCCGAAATATGGAAATATGGATCCTATCTCTGAAAAAAAGGTATGCGAAAAATATAATATTTTTGATATAAAAAACGCCACTTGCTGTCTATTGACGAAAATGCAGTCTTATAATTATTTAAACATCCTTCCGCTAGACTATGCTTTGAAAATTTATTTTTAAATGTTATATTTTCCAGATTATTTCCAGTTTTTTTTATATATTCATGGTGAATGTAATTATGATAATTATACTAAAAGATTATCATCAATAATTACCAGCCATCCATGGATGTTGTCTACCCTCTTGCGCAGTATAAAAATATACATAAAAAAAGCAAAAAAAAAACCTAACACAGTAAACATCGCATAAAAATATGCTTAACTCTTGATGAATTTAATTCAGCGGAAAAATTAACTTCACCACTTGAAAAGACAAAAGCATACTATTTACCTGCGTTAATCCTGGGTCCAGTCGACCATTCCTCGCTTACACAAGTGAAACGTCTTCGGTTGCGTTGTAGGGGACAATATTTAAATAATTTCATGAAAAACCAATATGATAATCAGGTGTAATTAACTTTGCAGCCCCTGAACAAGCGTTACCAGTTTTTTTTTCTATGAATCTTTTGCTTGAAGGGTAGATACCTAGTCACTAATTCTCAAAAAGCGCGCACTTTGAATTTCGCTTCGGGACTAAAATTGTAGAAAACAGGAAACCCTTAATAGGTATACTCCAATATCTGTAATACTTTCGGCTTTACCAGCTCAGTGGTTCATTTACTTTTTCGTTAATTGCCTAAACAATTAAACCAAGTCATAAATCTCTGAACCCTGAGAGAGGCGCAACCGATGATTTCCATTTCGAAATTCCTTCTTGTTATTCAATTTGGTTTTCCCGCCTAACACTCCGGGTGGTGTCGGACAATTTAGAGCATTCGGGAGTGGCCGCGAATCCCTGATCTTTCTCTTTCCTTTTACGCTTTTCGTTTCTTAGTATTCTCAGTGAAATCAAAAAGCTATTCGAGAAAATCCTTTTGTCAGATATAAGAAAGTATTCCCAGTGAAATCAAAAAGCTATTCGGGAAAATCCTTTTGTCAGATACTTTTAGACAAAAAAATACTTTGTCTGTCTTTAAATCGCCTGCCATGGTAATAAACCAATTCTAATCAAATTGGATTTAAACTAGAAATACAAGATATTTTGACCAAAGGGCGGAATCTTAATATTCTGATGTTAAAATTATCAAATTCAGACCGGAAGATTCTAAAAATTCTCAGGAAAAAATGGTTTCGTATAGGGTTCGGTGATAGGGCCTCTGATATGAACAGTTGAGTTTTTTGAGGTTCCTGATCCTGAATATGGTGACAAAGTCACCATAATTACATCGGTTTATTGTTTTCGCTAAAGTTTCAGTGCCCATTTACGAAATCATTCAGCTAAACAAATACAGGTATCCCTCCAGTTACGCGGTACTTGAATTACGCGAATTTCGAGTTACGCGGGAAAAAATTGCGGCAGTGCTCGAGTAACGCGCTACGATTTTGGAGCAATTTTTATTTAAAAAGAAAATATTGCAATTATAGATGAATGTTTTTATATAAAAAAGATAATAGGTATGTATTGATTTGTACTAATCCTGAGTCTCCACTTACGCCGAACCAATCAATCGCGTAACTCGAGGGATACCTGTACATAGGGCAACATCTGACACGTAGGCCAAAGCTATCTACTTTATAATGGGAAATCGACATTATCACTCAAATAATTAATTTCAATCATAAAATAGTTAATTTCAATTGAAAAAATATTCAATTCAACTACAAAATAGTAAATTTTACGACTAAGTAGTTGAATTTCTTATAAAAATGGTCGATTTTGACTATTTTTGTATTTGAAATTAACTATTTTAGTAATAGTCACGATTTCCCATTATAAAGTAATTAAATTTACTATCTTCTTTCTCCGTGTGCTCCAGTCCCATATTTATGAGAAAAAACGGCATAGTGGTCAAATATGGAAGTGTTTTCTATAACAAAATTGTAACACTTCCCAAATGTTTCAGGACACATTACAACAAAAAAATTGACGTATAATTATTTCGGCCAAATTGATATTATCCGTACTCGCATTTTTGGCGTATGGCACGTATCTGCCACTAAACAATAGTCAAGTCGCAAATACGATCCTAAATGGCGGCGAGAACCTCTCGATAGCAGTTACTCGCAAATGGACACGTCTCTGAGAGTCGCTCGCAGAAACTCGCAAAAACTCGCGACCTAGTTTCTGCGAGCTGTCAAAAGTGATTCTACTCTCTAGTCGACACGCACCCACTGAACTCTCGCGGAGTTGCTCGCCAGATACGAACGGCGTTTGAATTTCGCTTGTAGCTCTTCAGAACTCGCCAAAGCAAGATGTCAAAAAAATCAAGAAAAGAGAAAAATCACCGAAATTAACTCTCAAATGGACAACCTCCTGCGAGTAACTCTCGAGAGTTTTTTGAGAGTTACTCGCGTATTAACTCTCATGTGGAGCGACACCTTAAGACATTGGAATAAGAAAGCCATTTGTTGATCTTATCATTTCCTTTAAAATTACAACTAATATCATTTGTTTATCAATACAGTCTGTATGACACTCGCGTTACATTGGAGCGGGAATTTAATTTTTACGACTCGCGTATTACAGCCGCCATGGTTGCTGCCGATAATGATATAATGAAGCTGAGAGCTATCTCTGAGACCTTAATTAATTTCGCTTAAATCGGCTAATTGCATCATCACGCAGAATAATTTGCATATAATTAAGACGAAAGTTGTGGCACTCCTTCAGAGGGAACGAACAACTGTCTGGGACGATGCTCTCTGGATAGAACATGACGAAGATCTCTAGCCCTTTTGTTGGTGCTGTACCAGTAGAAAGGGTTAAGTAAAATCCATTAGACGAAGGTTTACCAAGTGGCAATCCTTTACCTTTGCCCATTCTGTCCTTATGTTGCGTTGTATACAATTTACATTACTTAAATATAGCCCAACAATAAAGTGGACAACACAGAAGACAATTTTGTTATTTGGTTAATTCTGAATGTGGTCTCTGATCCTCAATCTTCCAAGAGAGATACAGAGAGAGGAACGAGACAGACGACGACATCGTATCCCAGGAAAACATCTTGAAGGTCTGTTTTCCAGACCCAAAAACTTAGGTTGGCGTCGCGCCGCACCGTCACCATCCGTCCCCAACAACCTTGCCACTTTACTTGAATAAAAATACTCGCATTTTGCAAAAATATCTAGAAGATAGAGAACAAAAGTTCATTCTTGCAAAATAAGAGCCTAGAGGCGAATCTTTTCTTTTCGGACTTTCTTTTATTTTCTTATGACTTCCTTTCGAAAAAAAACATCTCCACCTCGTCCTTGCGTTTCTTCTGCCATATAGCATAAGATTCTCGCTTAGTCGCTGGGTATCTGCTTGGCAGCAGCAACATTTGGGTTTCTTATCGATCGTCAAAAGCACGATTCTTGGCTCATGTCTGCCAGGATTTCGGGCAAGTTTAGGTTTTATTTTTCGTCTTTCGATGGGATTCTCAAGTAGGTAACGATATAACTCGAAACTCCTACTTCATTCCACTTGAAAATCCACAGACTGCCGTCGGTCTGTTGGTCGTCGGCGCTTAAGGAAAGGATATTCTTGTCTTGGAAGCAGCAACAAAAAAAAATTAGGACGAGTATGGATGATGGCTTAGTTTCTGTTCAATTAAACAAAAGATCTAAAAGGTATTGCACGGTGTCTAAGGGAGATTTTCTTGAGGTTTTTATTTACTTAATTTTCTTGTTTTTGGGTCTTTTGTCATTTTGTCTTTGGTGCATCGATGATTGGGCAATTTGTAGATGTGTAGCTATAAGTATGATGTGCCAATAAAGAAAACGTTCATTTAAGATCATGTCTTGGAATTGATAAGCCCTGGAAATATTTCAATTTTCAAATTCAATTTGTTCTGTAATTTTTATTAATTAAAAGTCATGTAAGACGAGATATCTTATTTAGCATTTTTGATCAAACAGCACCAGTGACTTTAATGAGTTGATTATTTGCATTTTATGAAATTTTTGTTGTAAAACTTAGTTTAAATTATATTCTGATAATCTTAAATGTTAAGATATTGTCCATACAGTTAATTTAAGCATGTGAGATTCCATAAAGCTATGTAAAAAAAAACCAGAAAAAAAATTTAACTTTTAATTTGTTATCACTTGCAGCATTATTGTTTCGGGAAAAACGTTCACTTGAAAACTAAAAATCACTTAAAAAAACAGTATATGGGTATTGAAAGACATTCGATGGATGATATTTGTGCCATTATTAAAGGGTATCCTGTACAGTTTGAATAAAGTTTTGCGCAACAATTTTTCACACAAAAGGAATTTTTTTCGTAAGACATTTTTATGCAAGTATCGCTATTACATTTTCTAAATGAAAACCTAATCCGGCTAAAGATGCAAACCGCTTTTTTGAACCGAACCAAAAACACTGTCCTGCAACTGCTGAACCAAAAAAAAACGATAAACCGAACCACTCTGATAAAAAGATGCCCTAACCAAACCAAGACCAAACCATTTTAAAAATAAATGGCCGAACCGAATCAAAACCAAACTTGATTTTGAAACAACTCCTGCAGCCAAACTTCACACCAGAAATTTTTTTAGTGGTTCCGTGCGGTTCAAATTCGAAATTTTAGGATCGGAAAATTCTTATTATTTTCTATTTCCGACCAGATTTGAAATGTTTTCCGACTATAAAAAAAACATCCCACATGCCTGCTACCAATATTGTGTAAGAACCGAAACCACTAAGCCATAAACAATAAAGTGAACCAAAAGCCGAAAATAAACCAATTTTTTTTAATTTTAGAAACTAATGCCAAACCAAAGTTTTTTGGGATTTTATAAATCAAGACCAAACTCAGAACCACATTTTCGAAATTTAAGAAACCAAAACCAGAAACAAATTTTTGGACTTTTAGAAACAAAAACCAAAACATTTTTGAAATTTTTGGAACCAAAACCCAACTTTTGGAATTCTAGGAACCAGCATAGACCAAGTGGTAAAGTACTTGGCCCGTTTTCCGGAGGTCGGTGGTTCAATTCCTGACTGTCGCACGCTGTGGTTTCAAGTCCACTCAACTTGCTTTACAAAATGAGTAGTGATAGTTGCCGCTTGGTGTTAACGACATCATCGGTCTAGATTGCTATCATGGCCCCTGCTGTTGATGGGTTGCAACGTAAAAACCTTACAAATTTAGTAATTCATCCATGGATCGCAATCCATGTAAAAAAAACGGTAGGTGCGAAGCAGGGAAGAAATTGTTATGAAACCTCAATTGAGGAGATCCAGGCTCTTCAAGAGCTGTAGCGCCGAAGATAATGATTTAAAACCAAAACCAGAACCAATTTTTTGATATTTTAGAAACCAAAATCAATACCAAAACCAAAAACCGGAAATCAAATTCACCTTTGAACCAAAACCGAACCACTCTCAAAAAAATTTGGTTAGCATTTCTGATTTCATTTCTGATTTTGGTTTGCATTTCTTGAAGGCGGTTTTTGGAAGGACCGACAAATTACCGATATTAGAAAATTTTTATAAAAATAATTCAGTAAAAAAATTGGCAAAAAATGTAATGATTAAAAAAAACGTAACAAAACCAACTTACGAAATAATTGACACTTTTTCAAGCCAAATTCAAAAGTCACTTATGAAAACTCAAACTTTGTATTCCATCCCATATTATGCTCTGCCGATAAACTAAAGAAAAACTTTGAAGAAAAACTTTGATTTCTTGAAAATGGTATGTGACAAAAAGAGAAACAGCTGTTAATTAATTTATCACGGCATTTAGAAAAAATTATACCGCATCAAGCGCATATTATAAATATTCATTTCGATGAAGACGCATTCATTGCAATTTCGTACAGCATTGAATCGATCGACATGGTGGACATATTCTGTCATTGGAACTTGTCAATGGACACCATTGTCTTGTCTGTCACACATGCGAAAGGTGACTAATTCAACTAGTGTTTCAACTTCTTGTCCATCATGGCCAATATGTCGAATGTGGTGATATTTAATCAACTAAAAGATCATAGTGCGCATAATGATCGTTAACGGCATAGCATGGAATTAAGCGTCGGTCGTGAAAAATCACAACATAACCGGGACTCATTTGACAGAGGCGCAATACTAGGAACGAAACTATTCTAGAAGTTATGTGAGTTTTCCCATTGCGCGGGATCACAGTGGTTTCGCTCTGCGGCAGCCAAGAAGAACTGATCGCGAGATGGTTAAGATCACAAGATCAGAGGGAATTAACAAAAGGGCAATCTGACAAAAGACATCATCGGCATTATCTTTTTCCTGTTGGATATAATCGAATATTCCCATCATGTACGAAATCAATTCTCAAGTGCTTTCATCCAAGTTGATTCCTCCGCGATCACTAACTCTCTCGATCAGTTAGTCCGTTCGCTGGTCGGACAACTTGTCAAAACTCTGGCGAAAAGATGACAACTTTTGATATAGTTCTTGTCCAACTGCCTGACCATCGCGATCGAATCCCATTACAGATCGGCCAGATCATCCGTATTGGAATCCGTGACTTATTCAATATTGCAGGCATGCGTAAGACCATCACATATTCACGTAGATTAGTCCAGTGATGAGCGAGCATAAGGAACTCAGTGACTTTTGCGTATGCGACAAGAAATTACAAAAATTCACCACCGTATATGACGTTTTATTGTGCAATTAATAATTCATATCCTGGGGATGTGAAGAATCGCAGCATTGATCTTGCTCTTGTTAAGTTATTTTATCATTTTCGAAATATTTTCGCTGCTTTTTTCCACCAATCTCCATCTATATATATATATATATATATATATATATATATATATATATATATATATATATATATATATATATATATATATATATATATATTTATCTGATCGAGGGAAATTGTATCGATTGACCAAAAGAACGAAAGACATGAAGATCCGCTTAGTGATAGGATATATCGATGTGATGTTGCCCTTATATGTGAATTAAAAGTAAATTAGATGCATTCAAGGTTGATCCCTTGAATATCAACAAGTTCCAGTGGATGATAAAATAACTCAAGGATTCGCTTCTTTGGTTATGGAACTGTGTTGGTCATGGAACTGCAACTTATGATGGAAATGGCAAGATCCTGCCTGATTCGAATCCCATCTGATTGCCAAGCGCCAGATAAATTTTTTTGTGTGACGTAACTTTTATTCTGTTGTCATTTTTTCCACCCCACCATTTGGTTAGGTTCGATTATATTCCCGCGTCTGATTTTTATCCAACAGTGGGTTGATGGTCAAGAAGAAACGTTTATGAGTTTTATGATTTACGGCCTTTAGTTACAAGCACACCAGCCAAAGAAGTTTTTATTCTTCTCGCTTATTGTTAGTTATAGAAATGTGAATAAATCTCAAATGGATAACGAGATGGTTTTTCATCGGCAACTATGTATGTGTTGGTATAAATTGGTAGACAGGTTTTTGTGTAGAATTGAATTTTCGGAGGCACAATATAATAAAACATAGGTAGGCATTTTCAAAAATGCTGATTGCTAGCCACTGATAAAATATCATTGTAATATAATTTATAATTTTTCTTTCATTTGAATTTGCATGAAGACGTTTTTTTTCCCTACCTTTTGGTAGATGAAAATGTTCACAGTCAAACCATATGTGAGTGTAGATTTGTATTCAGGAGAAATTATTTTATTTATAAATTTATTATGTTTGGAAAACCAGTTAATGTGTAATTAATTTATGATTCATATGGTTTAACGACCCTACAAATATGGTCTCGGTTTGTTGGAGTCGTAATTTAGTTATAATTTCAAAAAAGTGTTTTGTCCAACCACATTTGTTTGCATTGTGTTTCGATTTTGTCGATTGAATGTATTTTTTTGTTTATTTATTTTATAGTTTTGCATTATGAATATACCTAGTTTTTAACACTTTGTGAATTTAACTGGACAGGTTAATGGCCATTATCAGAAACTCACTGAATTGTGTGTTTAATTCTTTACTAATTTATTGCAAAGTATTCACACTGTTATGTTTATGTAAATGTTTATGTGAAGGACATTTTCTATTTAATAAATTATTTTAGCGTGAAAATATTGATATTATTTATTGGACATCAGTACAAAATATTGTTATTTGAAAACTTCATTCTTTCGTGTGGGTTGAGAAGTAGATCCGGAAAAATGCAAATGCGGAAAGCTGTTTTCCGGATTTACTTCTAATTTTGGAAAAAAACAAGTTTTTAAAAAAAGAAGGTCTTAAAGAAAGAAGTTTTAAAAAAAAAAGTTTTTAAAACAAGAAGTTTTTTTTAAAAAGAAGTTTTTTAAAAAAAATGAGTTTTCATGTAAAAATTAGTGTTAATTAACTAAATTTGAAGTACCTAACATTTGTGATAAGGAGTGCATAAAAAACGTCACGCTTATTTTTTTATTTTCGGTTCCCGCTCCCCCTGTCGAGCTTTTCCACGATTTTTTCTATGGCATTTAAGTAATACCGCCATCACACTACCGCAGACTCTCTACACCCACAATATGTGACATTTTTATAGACAGCCCTGAATGCATACTGATTATGATTCGCTTGACTTAAGTAGGTATGGGTTCTTCAAACTTTGGGTTCTCAAAGAATAACATTTGAAAATTTTAAGAAGTTAGAGATAAAATTTTTTTTTTTCAATCAATATGACAATTTTTTGATGAGAATAAAATCTTCAAGTACAGTAATCCCTCCAATTGCGCGGTAGATACGTTCCACAAAAAGAGTGAGCAAACCGAAACCGCGCATTGTGAGCCCTATTTTGTATAAAATTTTGGGGTTAGGAACCAAGTGTGAACCCTACTTTATATGAAATTTCGGGGTTAGATGTTTTTTTAAACGAAAATTATAAAAAAAAACGACGCAGCTGCAAAATTTTTACCGCGCAGTTCGAAATTTTAGTATTAAAAACTTAACCGCGCAGTTGGAGAGATTACTGTATAAGAATTAAGTTTGTAGTGGGTAAACTTTTTTTTGTCCCAATTATTCCAAGTATTATTCTTTGTCCCAAGTATTATTCACCGGTTTGGAATTTTTAGGAAAAATATTTTTTTTTTCAAATACATACGCTAGCTCTCGCCAGATTAATCTAGAGATTTCAGATTAATCTAGTGTTATAACTAGGATAATCATATGTCCCGGAATGGCCATCCCGGATTCAAGCATGTTATCCCGGCGTCCCGAAAACAAAACTTTTGTCACGTTAAGTGAATTATGCAATATAGTATCGTAATTTATTAATCACTAAACAAATTGGGCTCGAAAACCCAAAAAGTTTCGCTGCAGTGCACTTTCCTTAAAAATGGCTGCTTCTTTTTAATTTCTGGTGTTTTTTTTTAGTTTTTATTATTTTTTTGTTCTATTATAGGTTTATATTAGGATTGATTTTTAATAGGTTTTATATTAGATTTTGTTATTTTTATGTTTAATTTTTCACTTTTATCATTTATTTGGTTTTGTTGTTTAAGAATATAGGTTAGTTTAGGAGATAGTTTAGATTCCTTCTAATAAATAAAAAAATTGGTGTCGAAACCCATAAAGTTTCGCTGCAGTGCACTTTCCTTAAAAATTGCTGCTTCTAGCAGATTTTTCTTAGAAAAAAATTCGCCTGCTGCGCATTTTATTATACGATTTTCAATAGTTTAATATTTGTTTCTAAAAGTTTTGGCTGCGGTACGATTTTTAATGTATTTTCATTATCATGATTGACGCTACAGCTCTCGAAGAGCCTGGGCCTCCTCAATTCAGGTTTCATAACAATTTCTTCCCTGCTTCGCACCTACAATTTTTACATGTATTGGGAACCATGAATGAATTTACAACATTTGTAAGGTTTTTACGTTGCAACCCATCAACAGCAGAGGCCGTGATAGCAATCTAGACCTTGGTTAACACCAAGCGTTAACTATCACTACTAATTTCGTAAAGCATGTTGAGTGGACTTGAATCACGGCGTGCGTCAGTCGGGAATTGATGAACCGACCACCGGAATACGGGCCAAGTACTTTACCACTTGGACTACGCTGAATTTTAACGTATTTTGAAAATATACATAATCCATTACACTTTTTCTAAATTTGAAAACAAAAATAGAAATTGAAACAAACCTTTTTCCGTCTCTTCGGGCTTTCAAAATTTTCACGATTACGAACTAAGCGTTTTGCGATAGTGTTTCAAATTACGGAAATTGAAGGTATTAAAATTTGCCATATTTTTGCTTTTCAAAAGAACTCCTTATCTTAAACTGTTATCGAGATTTACCGTTATTTCTAAAAATTGAGTGTTTCTGGAAAACTGGCGCATTTTTATGGTGCCAGGCAAGAAAAAAAATTAAGAGAAATAATGGTTCCCACAACCTTTTTTGAGCGGTAATCTTTGTCTTAATTCGTTCTCGATTAATAGAAAAACTAGATTTTGCCAAATTGCCGTTAGTTTGATTTTCGGTAAAACCTCATTACGGAAAAATTTAAGATAATATATTTTCCTGCATTTTTTTCCTTTAACGGTAAATCAATATATTTTGATAAAAGTTTCAATTTCAATCATCGAAATCCCATACGATTTAAATTGTTGCATGGGAAATGTTTCGTACGAACTTTTTGAAAATCCCATAACTCTCAAAATATTGCTGCGACGAAAATCTGTTGTCATTAATTGAGGCTATCAGAGCAAGAGTGGACTAACCCACATGTCGAAATCGTGAGTTTTTTTGTGTTTGAATCACTATTGCGAGTGAGTTTTTAGATAAAATTGTTTGGATGCACAAAAGAACATTTCAACATTGAGTAATAAAGTCCACAATAATTTTTTTTTCCAAAAATTTACAGTCAATAATAGTACAAAAGTGGAAAAGCTTCAAAAACTCGATTATGTGGCTTGGTCCACTTTTGCTCTCATCGCCTCAATTAGCTTCAAGTTTTGCAGTTTCACAAAAAAAATTGAAAAAAGTCACTCCTTTTGGAACCGTTTTTTTCCGAAATTTCCCCCCAAAATTTAAAAGACGTTTATCCCAAAACCACGTTTTGGAGTTTGGGACTTGATGATTCTCAAGCGACGATATCCCTTTTATCTGGGAGTGCTACCGACTTTATTTTTTTTTTTTTTTTGCGACTGAATTAACTGTTTTGCGACTGTACCAACAGTTCCCTGATACATCAGTCAAGTATCACGCTTAATTGTACTTCATAGGCAATAAAATTTCGCGAGTCGAATACCCTATCTGTTAACAGAGTTATGTATCTGTTTGTAGGTTTGTTCGCTTAAAACTCGAGAACCACTGATCCGATTTGTATGAAACTTTCAAGGGAGCTTATTGGCATCAATCTTGACAAGAAAAGGAAGAGCATAAAAATAAATGTATGCAAAAGTTTGGTATGTCGAATGGATTTGGCTGCATAAATTGTATATGCATTGCAATAGACTAATGAAGCTAAACTATCTCCTAGACTAACCTATTCTTAAATAACAAAACTAAATAAATGATAAAAATGAAAAATAACAAAATCTAGCCCCAACGGTGTGCAAGATTTACTGATTGGCGACTATTTTTATTTTTGAAATTTATCATTCGTTTTAAAATCACTCGCCATTTAGCGCTGGCCGGCGATTTTCGACCGAATAATTAATGTCAAAAAAAGGAGAATTGCCAGCATATATGAAAAAAGAAAAAGGAGAATAGCCAGCACATATGAGGTTACTGTCTTTTAACTTTTTGGCTTCAATTTTCACCACAAATATTTTAAGCAGAATATCAAATCTTTTAAATTTCTTTTAACCCTCTAGCCGGAATGCCAACCAAAATGCGAGCTTCAGGGAATTCGCTTGTTTATAACGGGTAACAATTTTAATCGCCGGAAATCGCCGGAACGAATTACACTGACTTTTGTAAGTTATCGCTTTGGATGCTGGAAAAAATTTAGCCCTGTACGTTGTCTTGGTTACGGTCTGCAAGTTGAAAGTCATATTTTGGTGAAATTTTTGGTGAAATATTCCGGTTAGAGGGTTAAGCTTTACCCTTTGTTGACAGTCGGTACTTTTAAGTACCACCAACTTTAAATCCTTATATTTTTTGCTTATCCAATAGTATCAACATTCTGTATACTTCTATATACCACAGGCGTAAATACCACCCCTCCATAAGATTAGTTCATGTCTTTTTCTTTAAAATGCTTTCTGGAACCATTTTCAACGAAAAAAAGTCATGGTTATTGATTTATTGTCAGTTCACTTCCTGGTCCACAAAGTTAAAAGATTAAAAGATCTTTTCAATCTTTAAAGTAGAATCGAGGGGCCAATTTCGAATTTTAAAAGTACAACCGCATGAGTTTTAGTTTTTTTCTTAAACAGAGTAAAATGTGTTTTCAATTGCAAATTAATTAAAAATGAATTAGAAATAAATCTTGCCTACCTGGCTAGCCGACGGATAACCATAACCAAATTGTGCGTACGCTGCCATCTCCATATGTGATAAATTGGTTTATTATTTCTCTTCTAAGACACTAAACTTATTGACAAGATTTGAAAAAAGCAATTCTTTATACTTTATTTCTTTTCCTTAAATTTCTAATCACTAACAACCATAACTATTTGTACATATTTTATCCATTGCACTTTATGATTTTTTTATTATGATAATATTTTACATTAAAATATATTTTTATCTCTTTTCCTTCTTTCGAAAAATAACTCAATCACTGATGTTGAAAGAAATCCATAAGTGTTGAATGAAGAAACAAATAAATCACTGCTATTTGTGAGTGAGAATTATCTAAAATTGTACAAGGATTTTGTCACCACGATTATTTTTAGTACATTCAGAAACTTCCAATTGAACTACCCATAAACATAAAATCCATCCAATTGAAAAACGATAAACTTTATCAACATCGATTGCATATTAGAATCATGTCACTGTTTATCACTTTATTATGTTCATAGTAATTTGTCACTATGTTTTATGTTCATAAATGATTTGTTTACGAATTTCCTAAATTGTGAATCCTTTTACATAACTCGTACTACTCGCATAATCACTAAAAATAATCCTTGATATTGTTTTTTTTTTTTTTTTGGTTTTAATCGTTTGTCTTTTGAACAAATAAATACGAAATGATATTTTTATTGTACATCAAATTGATGTTGAATATCTTCAATAAAATTTCACCGAAAGTAAATAAAAAACAACATAATAATAATTCATTGTTTATTCCTTTTTATTCATCCACTCCACTTGATACTGTTGATGTGTAACCTAACCACCATCTTTTCGTGTTACATCTGTAGATATCTATCTATCTATCTATCTCAACGTATCGCAAAAAAAAGATACTCTCGAACCTCTTGTTCTTAATGGTACTTCACATCCAAATCGTCGTCCTGCCAACAATACAGGATCCTGCGGGGTGTGAGTTGCGGTGGGTGGGACACAACTGAACGGTGACGATAGAAATCCAAGTAACCACCGTTAATGGTAGAGTGGTGGTGTTGGTTAAAGAGGGATGATGATTGCCTTAAGGGCTGATAGGGTGGTGGTTCCTACAAGGAAATGTAAGACTTAGTTTACGCGCACTTCAGCATACCATTCAACAAAAAAAAAAACACGAGAAAAAAAACCCCGAACAGCGCCACACTCCCATTAACGGGAATAAAAACATAGCAAAAAAAATTCGCCTGTCGCTGTCACTGTTGCTGCTGGTTACACCATGATTCCATTACCACCCCAAAAAAAATCCACCACCAACCCCGTCACGCTGCCGAATTGGGGAGCCCAGTGTCATAGCCAGTTGATAGTCATCAAATTCTCGTCGGTTCACCCGCAAAAATCCGCTCTGTTTCTTAGTTGGTCCAAGGGCACAATTCTACGGGTTTGAGTCTTCGATGAGAAAATTTTTTTTTTTTGAAACCGATTAGTACGAATTTTGTTTACAATCTTTAGCCGTTACAGGATTTTTTTCCCACTATTGTGTATCACCGGTGTTACACTTTTTAACAACAATTATTGTCACATTAATTTTTTTTGTTGCAGAACTGTTTTTGCATTTTAAAAATTCTCAAAAGAAAAGCATTTCTTTTCCAGCTACAGAAACGTGTAAAAACCACGTCCTCAAAACACTGTCACCAATTTTCACGAAATCGTCCTTGCCATAGATTTGTTGTAAGTTTTGAACGTAAACCGGGCGCCTTTTTTCCCGTAACAAAAAAAAGGATATTCTAGTAATCGACGTATCCGTTGTCACTCGCACAATATTCCGAATGATTTCTGCCAAAAAATCCTTTTTTCAAAACAAACAAACAAAAAAACTGTCAACGTATCCACACAGATTCTGCGTGCCAACGATGCGCACTTGTTCACGTTCGAGAACCAACTGGTTCAATTCTCGCCCGATCAACTGTGTAGAATTTCTCTCCCTCTGTCCAACAGATAAAAAGTGTGGCTATGTTTTTGTTGTTGCTGTTGTTGTTGTTGGTATATAGCGTACAGGCCACATAAAACACACAATTCACATCATCGTCATCATCATACATCTATGTATATATTCCAAATGTGGCAATGGCAAACGGCCAACTATACTGGCAACACACGAAAAACCCAGGCCACATAGAAGCCCAGCATAGTACGGCCTAAAGAAAGGTTGGAACAAGCCGCCGCCGATGACAGTCGTCAGAGTCTGAGAGCTAGGGGATGGTTCAAAACAAAACCAAGAAGAGAACGAACGAAATCCAAGTGATATACATATGGGAGCATACATATATCAACATTCACACGCACAACGCTGTGGAACCAGTCCTGCTGGCCAGGAAAGTGGTCGGGACGGAGAGCACGTCAAAACATAGGCAGTGTTTGAAATCTTCTACAAAAAAAATTCCCATTCGGTTTTTTCCCTTGGGGGATGGGAACTAAGCCGAACACACCATCGTCAACGTATAGCGATGTGAAACCCGACCCACATGACTCAAAGAGACTCATATAATATTAAATCGCCTGCCAGACCAGTTATTCTTCTTCCACCTATCCGACGTGGTTGTTGCTCTTTTTACCATGTCTAACCAACATTTTCTTTTCCGTTTTGTGTGCTTTTTTTTACCTCGGCTCGGCATCGTTCTATCGCTACGCGAAGACCAAAAAGTGGAGCCTAATACAAAACTGTGGACTTAAAAACCTGTCGCTGTACACGCGACAGACTCCTAGCAAGTTAGATTTCATAGGCGCCCACAATCAGCAATCACCACATTCACACTCTCGATAGTAGCTCCCCCTATAGCGAGCGAAAACAAAAATAACAAGCATTGAAAACCCGAACTGAATTCCCAACTTCGTCGACTAGACGCGCCTACCTCCTACCAAAGTGCCAACGAACTCTTCTCTGAGTTCTTGCTCTCGCTGAGATCTTACTTTGCTAGGCTCCACCGCTCTCGAAAAACCAGCTGATTGTGGGGTTCCGGCTCCAACAAGGTGCAATCGCAAGCACTAACCTGGATTTGACGTCAGGGAGAGAGAACAGGTGGGCGCCTGCGTAACGCAGCCAGCCAATCACGGACGATTGCATGACGTTTACCACCACATCGGCATACATCGGGAATGCATGTGGAAGTGCCGTAAATTCGAAAAATGGGCACGTCGCTTGAAAGACAACACTTTTTGGGCGGAGTTGGGAAGACATTAGCGACGCTCGGCAACGCCCATTTCGCGATTAAGAGAGAATCGTATCCCCAAATGGTGGGGAATTGAATAATGTCGTCTTCTTTTTTCAGTTCATCCCGATCGAATGGTGCGAGTTGAACATATTACAGGGAAGTTATCCGCTATCCTCTTGCCGTAGGATATTCAGGAAGTTCCGCGCAATCTCACCTGCAGTTCGGATCCCAGTGAATTGTCGTAAATTCGACTTCCTCCTAAAATTCATCCATTAAAAATTATATGGGAGTTGGTCGCCCCTTTTCCGGATTTGAATTATTTCGAATATCGGTTGGGTTTCTGAAGCGCTCAAAAGGACTCTCGGATGTTAACGGGATGTCATCGGAATGGGCGAAATGATTTTACAAGTGAAATGTGCGCGCATTTTCACAAGATTTCCCATCTCCAGTGTACATATTGAAAAGCTTTTCTCTTCGCCAGCCGGACAGGAAAAGTAATTTTTCCTTCATCTGGTAACTGGTTGATTGCTGGCCTTCTCCTGGATACCAAAAGGGATACGCCGGCAATCAAACAGACTCTCTTCGAATTGTAATCGGAATTGGCTCCTGCCTGAAGTTGGGTGCTTTCACATTCATAACATCCCTTTATGAGAGGAAAACTGTAATTTTGTTTTGTGTCCTGTTTTCATTTATTTTAGCACTGTTCGCCCCCCAAACCACCGTACCTTTGCCCGGCATTTGGTAGATTTGTGCCTTTTTCCTTTCTTTTTCCTCGGCATTTTTTCCCTGTAATTTCTCTTTTTCTTCCCAACGACTAGAAGTTTTTTTTTGTCGGTCTTTTTGCCCGGCATCGGGATCGGTTTCAATGGTTGACATTTGTTACAAGCGAAAAGGACAAATCCTCGAGTTCTGATAATGTTCATCGTGTATATCCTTTCATGTCCTGTCCAATATGGATATAGTCGTATATTTTAGGATATCGTTTGTGTATCGGTGGTAGAATGGATGTCGTCGAAGCAGAACGAGACGCAAGGAGGATTCGGCGAAGAGCGATGGCAGGTTACTATTTGTGTTTCACAAAAGGGATAACATTGGGACTAAGGAGTAAATGGGGATATTTTCAATCGTGTTGAAGAGAAGCAATGGTGGAGCAGGACGTTCCGTCGAGTGCCACAATAAAATCATAGACAAACTTGAAATTCAGTGGCTTGCCGGCGATTAGGATGGGGATGAAGGTTGCCGGGTTCCATCATTTTTTTTTTCTATTCCTCAAACTAGTGTTGATGGGTGACTTCCATATACTAACTATAGCGGAAGGATATCTCGTCTGCGAATGTCCTTTGAGGGGCGGAAGGGCAGCACATTCGTTGCCCGGGATGGTCGGTATCGTGGTGATCTCTTCCCGTTTTTGTGGGGTATCCTTTTGCAAAGCTCTGTGACAAGTTGTTTTCATTATGTTTGAACCCATTGATGTTCTGTTCCCTATCCTAGTAGATCCTGTTTGTTGTTGTTATTGGTGTTGTTGAATCTATTTCACTTTTTTTTATTATTCTTATTGTGAAGTCGTCGAGTCGTTCGGATGTTGTCGTTTTTTGTTAGCTTGATATTTTTGCCTTTTTGTAGGATGTTCGTATCGTAATATGGGGATGTCGTTTGTGGTTCGTTTTTTATGGTATCTGGATGGCTTTTATTATTTCTGATGATGTCTGTTTGCTTGCTTTCTTTTTAATTTCTCGTGTTTTCAATTTTTTTTTCGTTTTTTTTCTGTTGTTGGGGATTTGCCCTATTAGCGATGAGCTTAGATGCAGATATTAATTTGATTTGCGTTTTTATTTATTTCTTGGAAAAGGGTTTCTTCTAAACTCAGTAAGCTGTTGGAATTGAATTTAGAGTAACATTAAATTTTGATGCTTGCACATTTAAGGTAATTTTTACCCATTTGCCTAAGCATTTAATTTATAATTTAGCTGACAAATTAAATACGCATATTTAGTATTTATTACAGCAATTTAGCGAGAAGCCGTCGTGCGATTACAAGAAATTCTGTTGTTTCACATTTCATATCTCATCAAAAATTATTGTCAAGGTCGGCAATTTATTAGTCACTAGCTTGCATACCCGTCGTTGCCGGGTTAAGTTTTTTCAATTTTTTTTTTCTTTTTTGATGGTCTATGTTGGAGCTAAACTTCAGGCCAATCGGCTCGGTAGTTTCCCCGCGAAAGGCTAACATAGAGGAAGAGCTAAGTTTCGGGATCACTTTACCCCCTCTGCTTACTCCCCCACCTCTCGGGCTACTTTTTAATGGGTCTATGGATCTATGTTAAGGCTGGACCCCCGAGGAACATCTATGCCAAATTTCAGGCTAATCGGTTCAGTAGTTTCCCCGCGAAAGAATAACATAGCGCAAAAACTAAGTTTCGAAATCACTTTAACCCCTCCCCTTACTCCCCCACCCCTCGCGCTACTTTTCCGTATGCTTATGTTGGAACCAGAACTACCACAGACACTCATGCCAAATTTCAAGTCAATCGATTCAGCCGTTTTTGCGTGAAAGAGGAACAGACCGACAGACAGACACCTACTCATTTTTATTTTTTATTATGATTAGTATGATGAAGTATGATTAATCACTTCGGAACTATGAGAAAAAAAACTTCTAACCAGTTTTTAAAGATTAATGAAATTTTGAATTTTTGAGCGGATTTGAGAATTTTTTCTACGAGGTACACGGTAAGAAATCTTGGAGTCATTGATTGGTTCAACTAGGTTTTGTGATTAACCAATAGTGCAATGAAAACGATGAAAAAAATCGATCTGGTCGACTGCGCCATTTTTTGCTGTCTTATATAATTCGCATATGATTTGTATCAATCGGGGTATGAGTACATATAGGGGTATGAGAGGTTAAAGTCATATGCTGCGCACGCACTAGAGTTCACAAATAGTTCGCAGAGACATCCACACCAAACAACGGTTTATCGACGCTTATTGATGGTCCCCCTCCTTCTCCTCCTCTTCTACCTCTCCCTTTCTGATGTTTTTTTGACACATCTAAAACCAGTCAAGAATTTTTTTATCGCGTTTTCACCATTGAATTTAGAATTTTTAGAGATTTTATGACGGGAAAAATCTAAACTATCTTTCTTCTCTCCGGTGGTGCCCCTTTCCTACTATATCTTAAACCAGTGAACGAATTTTAATGTGATTTTTGGCAATCCAATAATTTTCCAATAAATTCCAATAAAATGAAGAAAATTACTTTTTATTTCAAGATCCAATTTTTTTAAGTTACATCATCTTATTTTGCTAATATGGAGTTAAACTCAACTTTTGCTATTAAGGAAAATACTCACAATTTTGAAAGTTATTTAAAATCTAATTCAAATACCTTATCGGGATAATTTGGAACTTGATCATCATTGCAAACGATAAATTTAAATTTTAGTATCTGCGATCTAAATATAAAAAAAAACAAAGTCTTCAAGCGTAACTAACATAAAAATCACAAAATTTATCTATTTTAGATCAATTTTATTGAGATTAGAAATCTTTTTTTTACTTCATTAAAATGAAAGTGTCATCAAATTAAAAGTTTAGCACATTTCACGAAATATCGTCTATTAAAAGTAATTAAAAAAGTCCAAATCTATTAAAAGTAATTAAAAAAGTCCAAATCTAGTTTGTTATTTTAACTTTTCCATATTTGGTTTATCTAATAATGCGCCCAGCAATTAAGAAACACCTCCTTAATTCCAAACAGTTTTCATAAAGTATAGCACTCAATATTAATTAACGCAGGTACGTGTACACACCTTCTGATTCTGTCACCCAAACCTGTACAATTTGCATTTTAGCACTTTAATAAAATGTTTAGTTTATTACATTGTTGACTAGACCTTATGTAAAGCACAACAATTATGGACCAAATCTAACAAAAGCATAATTTTATGTAACACATTTATATTGATCAACGAATATAGAGAGTAGAAGATATTTAACTGTTATACAAAATCAAAGTATATTTCGAATTATTTCACGAAATCGCTGATGATGTTTCATTTTGGGTGGTATTTTTCCGAAAACGTGCCAAAAATATTTTCGACGACACGGGCCGGACGGACAAAATCGTTTGCATTTAAAATGCATAAATTATGGCAATTTAAGATTTTAATTTATTGATTGGGAGGTGCTTCTCTTTCAACATTAGAATTTCAATGTGGCAATTGATTATTTTCGAAATAAAGTTAAATTTTATTTGATTTCGCGAAATAACAAAACAGATTTTCAATATTTTTCAATTTTATTTCTGTGTTTTAGGTTTTTTTTTTTCGAAAGTTGGAATTTTTGAATGAATTTTTGATTCCCAGTGTTTGATACAAAATAGTAATAAGCATAACATTTAAATAAATCTTTAAAGTATTCATATTTAATTTCATGAATAATTTAACAGTGTGCGAAGCAAGATACGATTAAATGAATTTAAATATAGAGTGTAAATTGATTTTTGTATATAAATTTTTTTCAATATCATAAATCCACCCTATTTAATTATAAATTCAGCCCCTAATAAATTGCAAAATAAATTTATCTCTAATTCCCTAAATTCGTAATAATTTAATGGGAAATAAATTTTCCATAAATTGCTAAATTTTGCGGCGTAACACATAAATTATTTTTAAATCTATAATAAATTAATTATTTTCAAATTTACACCAAATTTCATACCAATTAATATCAAATGATTGTACATCACATATGGATAACACAAACTTTAGAACATTTAAAAATATATTGATATTATTTAATTTTTTGGAGACTCGTAGTATATTTTTTTTTAGTATGGTTTGTTTTTGTACGGATTTTTTCTCCTTGTTTTAGGATTTAATTTTTAATAAATTTATGAAAAAAAACAGACACTTTATAATTCTGATTTAATGAATTTATGAAAAAAACAGACACTTGATAATTCTAAATAATGTTTTAAAATTTTAAGAAATGTTTTTAAAAAAAGGCTTTTAAACAGGAAAAAATAGTGTATCAGAAATAAAAGCTAATAAATATTTATTTTATTTTATTTCTTATGCTTTTATCTCGCTTTTATTTCTGATACACTTTTTTCCTTGCATTTCTTTAAATTAAATTTTTTTTAAAAAACATTTTTTTAATTTTTTTCAATTTTTTTTTTATTTTATCCTTTTTAGTAATCTTTTTAGTCGTATTTGATTAGTATTACAAAAATTCAAAATTACGTCTGTCTTTAGCTACGCTTGTTTATACTTTTCAGTCTTCGAATATACTTGTATATCCTTGCTTTTAATGTAGTACCAGGAAGACCGAGCCATGCTCGGAGACCTCAAAATCCTGCTTTTGCTGATTTTTGGGGAAAAACTAAGTTCACATTATCTTTACAGAGCCTTTCCAGAGTTTTTAAATTCCCGACCTAGAAAGCTAGAACTAAAACTAACGCGCGATAACAAAATTTCATAGAAATCGGTTGAGCGGTTATTGAGTGATCGTTGTCACCGATTTTTGAAATGTTGTTTTGAGACACCAGGTGAGGGTTATCGAGGGGAGGGAAAAGTCAGGTTTGTAAGGGAAAAATCGAAAGCTCTTAGCCCCCTTAGTAATACTGTAAAGTTTCATTAAGATCGGACCACCCAATTCGAAGATACCAGGCGAGGGGTATCGAGGGGAATTTTCTCAGAGGTGAGACCTATCTAGATCGGTTTTTTGTCCCCGAAAATCCCTAGCCCCCAAGTTTCGTGAAAATCGTTAGGCGGGTTTTCGAGATCGTTTGTGCAGACAGACAGACAGATAGACAGACAGACAGACAGACATTCCTCGTATTATAGGATTCTTACGAACTTGTTGACTCCAGAATCGGATTCAACGACCCCAAAAACCTCTAGATAAAGTTTTCTCCGGAAAATTCGAGAAAAAGGATAATCACGTTATCCCTACAAGATCTTCCGTTATCCTTACAGACTTCTTAATGCCAGAATCGGATTCAGCGACCCAAAAAACTTCAAGACGAGATTTTTCCCAAAAAATTTGAGGAAACGGATAATCACGTTATCATTAAAGTGTCTTCCGTTATCCTTACAGGCTTCTTATCATCGAAATCGGATTCAGCGATCTCAAAAACTCCCAAATGAGATTTTTCCCGAAAAATTTGAGGAAATGGATGGTCACTTTATCCTTACAGTACCTTCCGTTATCCTTGCGGGCTTTACCTGAAAAAACCTGAAAACGAGATTTTTCCCGCAAAACTTAAGTTGCATTTTTATACCCGTATAGTATATAAAAAACCAAAGGGTATATTAAATTTGCCTTACTGTTTGTAAAGCCAAGATCCCGTCATCACACACAAAAATGAATTACACCAGTGTGTTTAGAATGATAAAAAAATGAATTTTGCATGTCCGTCCATCTGTCCGTCCGTCTGCCCGTCCGTCTGTCTGTCTGTCCGTCTGCCCGTCCGTCTGTCCGTCCGTCTGTCCGTCCGTCTGTCCGCCCGTCTGTCCGTCCGTCTGTCCGTCCGTCTGTCCGTCTGTCCGTCTGTCCGTCTGTCCGTCTGTCCGTCCGTCTGTCCGTCCATCTGTCCGTCCGTCTGCCCGTCCGTCTGTCTGTCTGTCCGTCTGCCCGTCCGTCTGTCCGTCCGTCTGTCCGTCCGTCTGTCCGTCCGTCTGTCCTTCCGTCTGTCCGTCTGTGGCGCGGATTACGGGCGCACGGATTGAGCTAGAAACTTGAAATTTTACGCAGATTCGTTTTTCATAAAATGCAAGGCTAAGTTCGTTAAGGCTAAAAAATGTACGAAATAAAAAATATTTTACGAATATCTCAAAAACGGTGTATCGATTGGAATAAATTTTAAAAAATCTTATTGGAAAGTTTGACTCCAAAGTGGAATTTTGATACAACTGTTCGCCGTTCACTTAAACTTCGAACAATACCATATCACCATACAGGTTTTCAATATTTGCCAGATTGGCAATTATAGCTTTTGTTATGTTTTAATATAGAATTTGTTGTTTCACTCGTGCTCCGGTTCAGCTAACCTCGCGAGGGAGGGCCGCGGATTTGCCAAAAAAAAAAATATTTGGTCACCCTATAGGTGATAATAATGTAACCACGCTCCTAGAAAGTTGCTAATTTTATCTAAATTTAATTTTACTCCATCTGCTAAGATGTGAACCAGACTCTTTGACCCATAAAACATTGCAAAAAAAACACTTCTCGGCATTCCATTCTATAATTATCCAAAATAGCCATAATAATAAATTGGCTATTCCATATTATAAGTTGTCTTTTTCGAAGATCTTAAAAACCTGGATTTAAAAAGACAATCGAATCATTTGATTATAGCTGCCTAATTGTGTCACAAAATGTATGTAAAATCAGTATACATTCTTTCTACAGCCTTAGACTTTGTGACAACTTTAAATTTCGAAAATATACAGCAATAAAATCTGTAAACAAATTTTCTATTAGAATTTACAACTGAATCTCAAGTTAAACGAAAATGTGTTTTATTGTTAAGCACGCAGCTTTTTATCTGAAACTCACATATATTTTCAGTTACCGATGTTATACAATTTTGTCAACATAAAATCTAAATTTATTACCGAATATATGTCAAGCATTTTCTATACAAACAATACTTTCATCTGTAAGCAAAGCATACGAGAGTAGGCGCCATTTGTGCCGTTCTATAACTTAAAGACAACAAGTTAATTTTTTTAAGAAATTTTCGATTTTGAAAAAAAAAATACGCAAGAATAGCCAAAGGCAGACGCAGTTATCAAAAATGAAAATACTTCACATAAATTATGTCCGAAGATGTTAAATTTCTTTAGAACTAAAATTTGGTCAGATCGAGTGTCTATAAATGGAAAATGGTACAAAATTTTCATGATTAGCAAAATTAATGGCAGTTTTGTTAAATTATTTGGTTTGAAAATTTAAACAATGTAAAAGAATTTTTTATTGATATTTTCAGGGCCTTGTCTAATTACAAAAAGACTATTTTATACCTTTAGCAATTTTTTTTGAATATTTATAGCGGAAGAAAAATCAGGATATATTCGGGAACCAAATTTTAACCATTTTTTTAGCATGTAAGAAATTTTCTCGTGCTTTAGCATTTAAACCAATACAATTTTACCCTTCTGGGCACTTTTATGTACAGTTTTTTAGATAATTTTAGAAAAAATCAGTCCAAGTACAAAAAATTTGCATACAACTTCTTCAAATGATCTTAATATGGCACCCTTTCAAATCCACTAACAAAATTTCATTTATATTAATAAATAAATAAAGTGAAATATAAAATAACCTCCAAAGACATTTAACAAATATCAAACTCACACGTTTCGAAGATAAAATTCCAACCGTCTAAAAAATCAACATTTTTATTAAATAAAAATCATTACTCATCGCTCCCTTATCAATTTAAAAGGCGGCATTTTTTTCAGATAATTATCACCGACGATTGAGCATTTATCGCATTCTGATTGCACAAAAACATTTCCAATTATCACACCGAAAAGAAAAACTCCATAAATGTCGCCTTGAAAATATACTCGAGAATCCAAATATAGATAAACAAATAAATTCACCGAAAATGAAACATAAATAAAAATTAGTTCATTTTTTGGCCCAAGTGTCCATTAAGTCATCAAAGGCGGCATATTTTTGTATCTTCAAAGGAGAAGTAGATAAAAAAGAATCGTTTTTACTTAAATATAAATCAAAACTAATCAAACGTTTTTTCGAGTATGTGCGTTTGCATAAAGCATAGATTTAATTCGAAGAATGCGATTTTTGTGCCAATCTACTATTGCTCCAATTGGCGAATTTAAAGAATAACGAGTGGGAAACTTTTTTTTTTTGTAGATTCAGTTTGTCCGCTTTTCGAAAGATAAGATAACAACGTTTGATTTTCACTGGATAAAAGAGTCACGAATTTTTTTTCGCAAAATTAAGTCGACTCAACGCAAATGAAAAAGTAAATACTTTCGAAGATAATAAACGTAAGTACATCAACATTATTATAGTTGATAAAAAAGTTTTGGGAAATGTTTTTTTTTTAATTGTGAACTTTAAAACATACACACCGATTCTGATAGTCGTGTCATTTTCGACAAGAGTCGTTTCACGTATTGTTGTTATTGCAAAAACGACACGACTATCCGAATCGGGGTGATAAAATGTTTGAAAACTGTGGTCGCAACTCAATAAGGTGCAAATTTTTCAAATTTCAAATGCTAGCGGCCAGAAGTCGCCATAACTCGTGTGGCGAGTATTCACAGTCATTTTTAAGCACAGGTTTTATTAACACTCTAACTGCCACGACAGTTTTAAGCCTTTTTCGGATATTTAGTTCTCAGTCCAAGAAAAAAAATTGAAACAAAATTATACCTAAATGTTATTTTATTACCATAAAATGTGTGCAACTACAAAAAATCGTTGCGGTTGCAGCGAACACTTTTACAATTTTCATTATGGTCGTTGTGTACAATTAGGTGTCAGGTCTTTTTGACTGACGTGGCAGTTAGAGTGTTAAACATGAGTTTGAACTTACAGTGTGCTATGGTTTTTCGTCAGTTTAAACTCATGTTTAACAAAACCTGTATTTAAAAACGACTATGAATACCCGTCATTAGCTCGTAACCAGCGAAATTATGAGGTAAGTCACATTCTTTATGTTTTTCAGATATGTCACCAACAAAAAACCACTAATTTTCTAAAAAAAAAAACTTGAAAATCTCGAGAGCGTATTGAGAAATCGAATTCGAAGAAAAATTCAATAATGTTGGTTTTTTTGACGGATCTATATTTGCGACGTTAAAATCCCCACGGTAGGAAACAAAAGTTCAGATTAGCAACTTTCGCTATAGAAAATTTGATTTATAGGTGCCGCTCCACATGAGAGTAAATACGCGAGTAACTCTCAAAAACTCTCGAGAGTTACTCGCAGGAGGTTGTCCATTTGAGAGTTAATTTCGGCGATTTTTCTCTTTTCAAGACCAATATCTTGATTTTTTTGACATCTTGCTTTGGCGAGTTCTCGAGAGCTACTAGCGAAATTCAAACGCCGTTCGTATCTGGCGAACAACTCCCCGAGAGTTCAGTGGGTGCGTGCCGACTAGAGAGTAGAATCATTTTTGACAGCTCGCGAGTTTTTGCGAGTTTCTGCGAGCGACTCTCAGAGATGAGTCCATTTGTGAGTTGCTGCTATCGAGAGGTTCTCGCCGGCATTTACTCTCATGTGGAGCGGCACCTTCACTCTTCAGAGCATTCACTCTCATGGAGCGGCACCTTAAAATTTCAATTATTGCTCTTAATAACGTCATGCCCAAAACATAAAAAAAATTGCCTACTGTCGCCATCTTGTTTTCTTAGATTCATGTCCTAAAAGTAGAATTTCAGAAATCCTCGGGGTAATTAATGGTGAAAAAAAGTTTGGGTACCTCTGGTTAAACATGATAAAAACAATCTATTTTCGCATAGATGAAAATATTTAAAAATTTTAATTTAGTTAAACTCCTTTCAAAAATCGATTTTTTTTTCATGAAAGCACTTTTTAAAGATTTTTAATTAAACCATTCGGCCGCCATTACTACGAAAACTTGTCTTATAAATGTTTCTGCCATTATAGTATTTGGATCGTACGATTTCAGCCTTTCTTACATATTACTTATGTGTCTCCCGCATAGAAATAAAGCGCAAAGTCGTACATACACCACTTCGCACATTGGCGTGTAAATTCAATTAAAAATTCAATTTTTGTGGGACTAAGCGAACAACCACCAACCAACGACAAACGGCTGGGGCTCCAATTCCAAACCAAAACAAAATGCCATTCTATAAACACGTTTAATTTCGGTGGGCGTGTGAATGCAATGCATTGCCCAGAAATTGACATCAAGAACTCGACCACATTTCAAGAAAATCCCCCACATGACACACACGATGACATATTCTTATGTTGGCTCACGAGGTTCCAAACGTCTTCACCACGAACGCAATTGTGTTACAATTGGATTGTGGTTTAAGTCAGCATAATTTCAACATAACAATTTCGAGGCAAAAATTAAGTGATTTTTTTATGCGTTCTTAGAAAATTCGCAAACATTTCAATTTCATTGATATATTTTCTGCAGTAATTATTTTCTATTGTCCTCTGGTCAGTGGTCCTACTTGAAGTCAACCCTTGGTTCCCATCCCCTGCTGTGAATATTACTATGTGGCTACGGAAAAGGACCTAATATTTGTGTAGTTAACTTAAAAGTAACAAACGAGCCCTAAGTTAAGAGATTTACGAAACTTCCATAAAAATGATAAGTTGTTTGTTTAGTGACCACCCTACATGTAAACATTCGAAATTTAGACCAATTTTGACCTCCTCCGAATCATTTTCACGATTGTTATCCCAGGGATTCCGTTTTACCTGGCCAAAACGAAGTACTCTGTATCATTATATCAGGTAACTTCTGTTTAGAAATGAATAGATCCTATAAGTGTTCAGTTGACGTCGCCCAGACGGTTATCGTAGTCCAAAATTACCTGCATTGAAATTTATCTTTGCACGCGTCCTTAGTTTTAGATACCTACAACTTTACCCCCGTTCCCAGGTATACACTTGCAACATTGCAAATTCCACTCTCAATTGCCCATAGCGGCTAATTTATGACTCAGCTAAAGTCTAGTCTAAATTGAGATAACGATCTGTTCTTGTGATCTTCCTTCTGGATTTCTGTGGCAGAGTTGGTCCTTCCCGGGTTCCTTTTTTTTGCTTGTGCATTTTTTGCAAATAAGTCCTGCTTGAATGCATACGATTGAGTCTTTTGTGGAAATGTGCGAGTTTTGGGAGGTGATACAAATATTTGCTCTTCCAATTACCCTCATCATCTTTAATAGTTTGAGGATTTTTTTTCCGGATTTTTTGTGCCTTGCTTTCTTTTTTTTAACAAATTCAAGTGATGTAGATAAAATATTTGGTTCATCATAAATAAATAACGATGCGTATTGAATTATCGAAAGTTTCAAAAACCTCTTGAAGAGTCAAAGACATCGACATACAGTTTAAAGAAAAAAATAGAAAATAAGGAATTGCCTTTTTTTATTTGCTTTTTAATTTAATTTGACCAACCTTCTTTAGAAACATAATAAAAGCTACTATTGCCAAGAAACAATCGTCAAGTATGAAGGCAGACGAAATTTTTATTTAAAATTTTTATTTTTTGTATGGGAAAAAAATTTCAAGTCTCTAACTCAATCCTTTTGAAACTTATGGTGTTCACGGACAGACAGACGGACGGACGGACACGCGAACAACAAAATTTTTTGTCATCCCACACACCCAATTTTGTAGATCAATTGAACGATTGGTTCAATGTCCTCTCCCCATATTTCATCTAGCGCAATGGTAACTATCTAGCGCAATGGTAACGACATTTTTTTAAATTTTTTTTTAGATTCCACTTTTTCAGTCCACCATCACCAATCCCCCCCCCCCCCCCCTCAAATGTTTCGTGATTTTTCAAAAATAAAGCTAATTTAGTGCTTCTTAAATTGTTTAATTTTTCTGAAAGGTGCGGAATCCTTAATAAAAAAAACCCTAACTTCGACTCTGTTGCCGCGATTTTTTAAAGACCAACTCCGGCTTCGATACCGACTTCGAATCGACACCCCTGATTCTAGAAAACACCCCTGATTCTAGAAAACACCCCTGATTCTAGAAAAAATTGAGTGTCGGTAAAAACTGGCAGATAATAATGATTTTATTGTAACTGAAATTCCTGGGATTTTATCTATCTAATAGCGCTACGTCCCAAAGTGGGAGTGGGCCTCCTCAATTAAGGTTTCGTAACAATTTTTTCCCTGCTTCGCATCTAAAGTTTTCATGGTTTTCGAACCATGGATGCATTACAATATTTGTAAGATTTTGACGTTGCAACCCATCAACAGCAAAAGCCGTGATAGCAATCTAGACCGATGATGTGGTTAGCACCAAGCGGTAACTATCACTACTCATTTCGTACAGCAAGTTGAGTGGACTTGAGTTACAACGTGCCTCAGCCGGGATCTTAAATACATTAAAGTATACCACATTGAAACCTGTATAAACCGGACTCGCAGGGGACCAGGAAACTTGTCCACTTAAGGCAGGCTCCGGCTTATACAGATTTCACTTTATTTCTATATTTATAATTTGCATATAATAACGCCTGTGCGTTTCAATAAATATTTTCACACAAAAATGTCATTGTCAAAAAAAAATTCCACTCAAAACAATTTAATTTCCAGTAAACTGTGTGAGGTCCTTTTTTAAAATAAGATCCATTTTATTACCATTGCCAAGTACCTACCACAATTTTTTATAACATTTTGCTTGAAATTTTCTATTCATATAAAGTTGACCTCTTTTGATTTCACATGGCGATTTTGTAAGGACTTGGTAGAATCCTTGTTACAACAAGTGATAAATAGCTTACTGTCATCTTATTTTACCAATAAATGAAACGAAAGAATCTCTTCGATGGTTCCCGTTGACTTACTTTAAAGTCCATAAATTCCCAATTGGCCAAGAATTGTGACCACATAAAAGGGATGATATTGGTCCTCAATGTGAACGACATGTAGTCCTCTTATGGTTTTCGTTAAAATCCTTTTGCACGTGTAAAAACGTACCCAAAATCGGATAACATGTGTTTTATATTCTTTGGCTACTGTTGCTCTGCTATAGTTTATGACTAATACCTTTGGAAGTGCCTTCAATAAAATTACAATAAATCGTAAACGAGGAATAAATTTAAATTTTAACAGAAAATTGATTTACTAACTTTAAATTATGTTTAACTTTATGGAAAAAAACACACACAAACAAATTTACCATCTGAGTCAATCGTCATAGTTGTGTTTATTTTGTATTTGTGGGTAAAACTAATTATCCTTCTCGAAATTAAAGGCCGAGGCCCTTGGCCCTAATTAGGCCTAAAAACTTCATTAACTTAAAGTTCATACCCGAAATTTGATATTCGGCAGGCATCCGAGGTTAAATAGGTCTCCTAAGGCAACAAACAAACACACACAAAACGACATCCAAAGACGTCTAACAAAACTAATTCTTACGAAGAACCATCGTCGGCGGAAGAAGTAAAAAAAACCATCCAAGTAAAATTCCAAGGATCATGCAAAAATTTATGTCTTACCCAAAAGTTCCCGAATATTTAGACCTTCAGGTCACACTTATTATCAGGACTACATCACAACATGATGACTGTTGGTTTCATTTGTCGACCAAAAATGATTTCCTTTTCCGTTCCAACAAGGACACAAATACGACGATTACAAGCGATAATATCTGTGGAATTTTTCGGTAATCGTCTCTACCGTCCTTTAGTTTTGCATAAAAAAAACCTCGAGCAACATGAAAAACCAACCCGAGAAAGATGAAATTATATCAAGGGTATCAAAATATGTACTTTACATATACAGAAATTGGAGGCGATCATTAGTTTCAGGCAAAAGATGTCATCAAACCGTTAAGATCATTAGAGACAAGGTATATTATGGAAGCAAATAAGGATAATTATTAGAGCATAAGTTTATCTGAAAAACATTTTTAAGGCACTTGTTGGGTGAGGATATTTCACCTTTATAAAATAGTTAATGAGGTGTCAATGCAAAAAAAAAATTAAGAAACTGTTTACATTAGCGATTTTCGCTAGAATTTCTCCGCGAATTTTATTCAGAATTTTATTCGTCAGTCGCAGAATAAATTCATTTAGCAAAAGTTCTTAGAATTCAAATTTATTCCGGTAATTTTATATGAAAACCGGAATTTTACTTGATTTTATTCCCAATTTCAGCTACCAAATAATCAAATTGACTATTTTTATTCCCGTATGGTGAAACCAAAGTGTATATTAACTTTGCCTTACCGTTTGTAACGCCAAGATCCCGTCATCACACAAAAAAATGAATTACACCAGTGTGTTTAGAATGATAAAAAAAAGTTGAATTTAGCATGTCCGTCCGTCTGTCTGTCCATCCGTCCGTCTGTCCGTCTGTGGCGCGGATTGCGGGCGCACGGATTGAGCTACAGACTTAAAATAGCTTTTGTTATGTTTTCAAGTCAATTGAATACTTGGAAGTGTGTCGAAATTCGATTACAAGACTTGGCCCTAACAAACAAACTAACCAGCAAACTAATAAATAAGTGAAACTAAATAAAACCTTGTAAAAAAGCAAGCTAAATTTTTATTTTTTACAATAAATAAAGAGAAACTTTGATTTGCGTACGTTCGGCGAAAGTGTAGCGCAGCCATTAAAATTATAAAAAACACGACCAAATTAGACAAGTTCCAAAAATTCTAAAAAAAAATTTAGTGAAACTGGCTCAGACGAGGGGTCATTCCTTTTATAAGAAGGGGGAGGATCGACTTTAGTTTGCCTGAGCAATAAAAAAGTCTATATTCCTATCACGGTATATGCTGTTGATGATAGCAAACCTTACAAATGTTGGAACTCAACTATGGTTGGCGCCAGTTTCTGAAAACCTGTAAATACTGGCAATGGGGAAAGATATATTTTGTAATGCCGTAGAGAAAAATATAAATCCGGCTAAAATATATACAAATGGTCTGTCCATAAAATACATCATAGAAATTTTCGATTTTTCTATTCTATTTGATATGGTAGTATATTAGATTTAGTATACCGTTTTTAACACATCGAACCAATCATTGGACACAAAAATTAACTACACCAAGGTGTTTGGGATGACAAAAGATTTTGATTCATGTCTGTCTGTCTGTCTGGCCATATGTCCGCCTATCCGTCCATCTGTCTCTCTATCCATGAATACCATAACTTTCGAAAGAATCGGGCTAGAGATTTGAAATTTTGTATAGTTGCGTGTCTCGTAAATGACAAGGCTAAGATTTTGAACGCGCAAAAATCGAACCATTTCTTCCCTCTTCCCACATACAAACGAAACAATTTTTTACAATTTCCTCGAAAACGCTGAGTCGTATTGAAAAATTAATATAAGTAAAATGTATTTAGAATAGGATTTTACATAACTTATCTATACATCAAAATCCAGTTGAACCACTTCTAAAAAGTGAAAACTATTTCATAGCCGATTTACATGCTCAAAAGTCAATAGGTAAGGGTTACGTCGGTATCATCGGTCTAGATTGCTATCACGGCCTCTGCTGTTGATGGGTTGCAACATAAAAACCTTACAAATGTTGCACTTCATCCATGATTCGCAATGCATGTAAAACTGTAGGTGCGAAGCAGGGAAGAAGTTGTTATGAAACCCCAATTGAAAAGGCCCAGGCTCTTCGAGCCTAGCGCCGAGGAGGATGATGATTACGTCGCCAAGTGGAAAATTGATATAAAATTTTAACTTCTTTAGAGATACCGCACTCCAAGAGTATTCCTCTTGGAGAGTAATTTAGTTGGTTTGGTTAAATAATATTTAGAGAGTAATTTAGTTGGTTTGGTTAAATAATACCAAAAAAATTCCATTTGACATGATTTTTCCTAGAATTTTCAATCAATATTAATATTTTAGTAGTATTGTGACATTAAATCATGTAAATTTGACATTTTTGAATACACTTTTATTGTAGTTTTTACAGAATTTCATGTCAAATCAACAAAAAATTCATGTTGGCGGAAAATGATCAGTTCATGTGTCCCCCAGTGTGGGAGTGCGCACAACTTCCCATTAAATGCCCATATTTCCAAATCTTGTCATAAATCAATTCTAATTTTTTGTTTTGTTGGAATTTGAACTTTCTGAAATTTATAAATTTTTAAACTTTTAAACTTTCTGAAATTTCAAAAGTTTTAGTAACGAAATAGTTACATTTTCCAAAATTTTCTTGAACGAAAATGCAATTTCCCATAAAGCTTTCCCATAAAGCATTGATTTTTTATCAAAACCAATATGTTTTCCTGCATGTTTTGGACATGAGGCAAATTAACTGTAGATGTTAAGGACAAACGTCATAACGTATGCCCCAAACCAATAAATTATCCACCAGCAAGCCATAAATCACGGTCATTTGTTGGAAATTCGTGCTTATTTAAGCAAACAAAAAAAATCTGAGAAATCTTAAGAAGTCGAGAATGAAGTCGAAACCAAACTTGGAGTCCCAGTAGGTACAAAAAACGGAGAAAACCATAAGCGAATTATCCAAAATGATGGGACCGAATTTTAACCATCGTCTATTTATAAATCCCACAGTGTTAACAGTCACCGCAATCAGCATTCAATAGTCAAAATTGGTAAATTCTAGTGTTGGTTGTACTTAGTTTAAAGATCCCAAAAATGACTCTTAGGATCTACGAGGTAACTCAAGAAATTTAGACAATTTGAGCTCATAGCACGCCACATCGCGGATCATCATGGAGAGAAAATTATGAGAAATTGTGCGAGGGGAATTTAATGAATTCATCACGACTCAAATTTCAAGAAATTGTAGCTTTTTATAGCTAAAACATATTCACACAAACAAAAGCCAACAACTCACATTGAATTTACAGAAAAAAAACCTAACCCCGCTTTGCGGATGGCCTTTTAAAACCGGAGAACTTCTCAGAGTTCAGCTCGCAGCATCTTAGCCGGAGGCTCAACGTGACGGACTAGCCATTTAGATGACAACGACGGTAGCCGATTCCAGAAATTCTTTAAAATTTCTAAACGATGTCCATTTATCATTTGGCAGCCACTTCTCTACCACTTCTGCCACTTGTCCGTCTAGTTTGGTCTTTCGCTCGGCGGATGGTAATGAAATGCAGCGATAAGGTCCGTGACGGACATAAAAGGCCAAAAAATTTGAGCAATTAATAACGAAATAAATATAAATAAACGGTATATAAAAAATTAAATGATGCAAAGCATTCACAACAATCATAACCTTAATCAAAAAAAAATATTTCTTGATGGCGATATTGATAACAAGATTTTACTCAAAATGAACTTCTTATTCGTTCAGGTAGCAAATACGGATTGTGTTACAGATTTATCTTGTAAGTTTTATACCAAATGACAAAAAAAATGTTTTAGTTAAACGAATTATGAAATTGATATCTAAATAAATGTACTTTTGATCATTAATTTTGGTTTGAAATATTTCGCGGAAGAATAAATTTGAGGTTACATTTCTGCTTTGCATTTTCTGTTAACTAAGACATGCGTCGATCTACGAGTATAATTTATATTTACCTGGCGGCTAAATTTCGCTTGGCGGTCCATCGCCCTTTGGAAATTTTTCTTAAGGGCAAGTTTCTCTAATGGTGAGAATCGGATCTTTAATGGTGAGAATCGGAGAATCGAAGAATTGCAGGAAATCGTTAGTGAAGAGACTTACAAAGGGGAAAGAGGGGTAGATTTTAGTGGGTGAAATATTTCCCTAAATACTGGCCTCTCTAATGATGAAAACCGAATTCCAATCCCTTCAGCGGTTCAAGAGATATCAGAGGAGGAGGCGGGAAGAAGGGGAATTTCGAAAAACAGTATAGCCTATGCCACCTAAAAAAACAGTTTTTGAGAAATTCGATCACAAAACAAGCGACATTATAATTAATGAATTTATTGTCAAAAAATATACAAAAAAACTCAGTTGTGATCAACACAAACCTTTCCTCTGCAATATTTAGTTTCGGTAAAAATATGTAAATGATAATATTTTTTCAAATATCTCAAAACCCGTTAAAAATGCCCAAAAACTCTGGAAGAAAAAATTCAGAAAATTTTGTTTCCTTTGAATTCGGTTATATGTATTTTTTCATAAAAGTCCATAGTTTATGAGAGATTTTCAATAAAACTAAATTTTTTTTCAAATATCTTGGGAACGGTCAGAGATACAAAAAAATCGTTAAAGCAAAAAATGTAGAAAATTTCACATCCTTTAAATTTTATTATGTTCATTTTTTCCCAAAAGTGCATAGGTTTCGAGAAATTTTCAAAAAACGGTTAAAAAAATTGGGGGAGCGTGGACGCAGTAATTTAATTGGATTTTGATGTATGGAAAGGTTATGTAAAATCATATTCTTTTGCATTTTGCCATCAAAAATTTTTCGATGTGACTAACCATTTCCGCGGAAATTGCAAAAAACTAAAAAGCCTTGCTTTTTACTAGAAACGCAAGTTTCAAGCCTCTAGCTCAATCCTTAAGGACGTTATGGTCTTCATGGACCGACAAACGAACATGTGAAAAAAAAAATCTTGTGTCATACCAAACACTCTGGTGTAATTCATTTTTATGTCTCTAGTTCTGTGAACAATAGTGGGTTTGGACCATTAAACCAGTTTCGGCCAAATTCTGGCTAAAACTAAAACTTGACCGAATGTGCAAAATTTGATCAAAACTGACCGAAACCGAAGATGAAACTTTCGGTTGGATACTACATTTTGACATTAGGAGATTAAAATTTCGCCCGGACTGTATATGTGTTCAAAATTTAAGTCAACCGGGTACGTAAGAACCGAATTCTTATAATGGTCTTATAATGTTTCCAATTTTTTTCCCTCCCAACGCCTTTTTGAAAAAAAAAAATACGAAAATTTTGAAATAAAAAGTGCGAAATAAATGAATAAGAGCCTCAAAAAAATGTTTTGCGTACCACTGCATAAAAACTTATAAAATCAGAAATGCGAAAGCAAAAACGGGTTTAAATAATCGCGATTACTTTTTTCTGGAATTTCTGCAGTCATAAATATAGTTTAATTAAACCCATGCAAGAGAAATTTCTAAATATCATTTTATTAAACTCGGTAAGAACAATTTTCCGTCGGATTAACACTCTACTTGCTTAAGTTATGGATTTAGTATTCAAAAAATTCTAATTAACCGACGGCTAAAAATAATTGTCAAACATGAGCAATTAATTTTCATTAGAAGATGTTTTAAAGAATTCTTTAATTTTAAGGTAAAAATAAATTTCTCTTGTGCGTCTTTAAAATCTGCTTTGCTTTTTCTATTTGGGAAGAATAAAAAAAAAATGAAAGTAAAAAGTGAACAACATTCGATTGGTTTGCTGAGGTGCCATATTCGACCTTAGCCTAATCACTATTTAAGGTCGGCACGTCTTTTGGGGTAACGCATCTAATGTAACGAACGTAGGCAAAGTCAATATCCGTTGTAGTCAATGGCGTTGTCCGTACATTATGCGACAAAATCGAAATAAAAAACCAACAAATTTTGTTTGACATAACCAATACGTACCGAACCGTCTGTCGACGACTACAAGATGGAAAATGCCCACAAATGAGGAGTATCACCAAAGATATATAGACGAATACGCCACATTCGATTCAATAGTCCCAAATGAGCCGGAAAGATTAAAAAAAAAGTATTATCGAAGGAAATTAACTTTGGACAAGTGTTGTCTTGTTTAAATAGCGATAATAAATTTCAGATTGAGACCCGAAGCGGCGGAGATGCGATGAAATCGCTATACAAAGTCACACACGATTGAAAGGAAACTCTCCTCTGCTCACAAAAGTGTTGCTGTGAATTATGATCCTACTTTTAGTATGTTTCTTGAATCGAAATCTTTAGAGAATTTTACACTTACAAACACTTAAATACTCCTCGTGAGCGTAATCGTTTTGGTCCAATGAAATAAAATTATCCGCCCGGCCAATATTTTATTAATTGTAAACGCTGGCGGAAAATTTTATTAATTGTAAACGCTGGCGGTGAGGAAATTGCGGTTCGAGTTAGAATATGGAAGAACATTGTTTTTAATTTGGGGAAAAAAAGATATTAATAAGAAAAAACTAAATTTCTAAAATAAAAGATGTGATTTATGTTTTCTAACGCATCGTTTACAATTGCGATTTTTCCTTGAATTTCTACGCGAATTTTATTCAGAATTTATTCCCCGAATTTTAAATATCTATCGCAAAATAAATTCAGTTAGCAAAAGTTGTCAAAATTTGAATTTATTCCGGCGGTTTTATATGAAAATAATCAAGTTCCGGTGTCTTTCAGGAATAAACTTAGGGATTTCGTGTCATAGTGTAAAAGGCTATGAAACGTAAATTTAGTGTCGCAGAATAAAATTCAAGGAATACATTGTCAAATACACCGACAGACCGATCGACAAACCAACAGACTGACAAACCGACACACAGACAGACAGACCGTCAAACCGACAAATCGACAAAATGACAAATCGATAAACCGACAGATCTATAGACCCACAGACAAACCGACAAACCGACAGACCAACAAACCGACAGACCGACAGACCGATAGGCTGATAGACCAGAAGCACCCACAGGCCGACAAACTGACAGACCGACAAACCGACAAACCAACAAACCGGCAGACAGACAGATAGAAAGACCGACAGACTGATGATCAGAAGTACCCACTGACATCCTCATCAAGTTTCTGAGGATATGCACTATCGAGCGGTATACAGTTTAGATATTTCAAAGTACTTCCCTTCTATAATTATGCAGTGAAAATTTGTAGAGATTTTCTATTCAATTTAACCCATTAACGGCCAGCGGGAAACGGAAATTATAGAAAGCCAAAATTTCGGACATAAGACTAAAATTCTGTCCAAAAAGCCAAAAAGTCAAAATCAAATCTAGCAGTCGTAACCGTTATGATAACGCTGGGAAAATCCTAGAATAAGAAAAATAATGTATTAGCGTAAAAAGGTTATGTAAATTCGCTGGGGCCATGTGGCAACGCCGGACGTTAATGGATTAAAATCTAAGTCCTGCAATTTTCGAGCAAAAAGAGCAGGCCAGTCAAATACGTTTTATGTTTTCTTGGATTAGTCACCGAGTGGGATTGTTTTATAAAATATGGCATTTTTCTCATATTTTCAGGGCTTTCTAATTTTAAATAAATAATTTAATTTAGTGCTATTATCTTAAATATTACAAAATAATGTGAGCGCGATTTTTTATGCCTGGTTTGTGAACCCTTTAAACATCCCAAGTTTTTCAAAAACAATTTTCTCCAATTATGAGAAAAACTGCACAGAAACAGATAAATTAATTGTAACTGCAAAATCTAAAAACAATATTACACTAATTTCATTCAATAATTCTCAATTTTAAAATCCTTTGTAAATATTTCACGCTAAAGAAGTAAAACGTAGGCCTGAATATCATCAATCCCCTTGATGATGCAAATTGATTCTTCAATTCCTTTAAACGGAAATTCCTCAACAAAATCTAAATTCACATTCAAATTTCCCAAACCGTTCGCTTTTTATCCACTCCCCGAATACTCCTCGAATTTATCCCAGAGGATAGCAATTTGTAATAATCGCAACAAAACTCTAGAGAAGAGATTTCTTGTCCAAATGTTTTCCAGGTGACATGAAACAACACTTAGGAGCACCTCTTTGTCTCTTCTGAATATTGTATTCTATATATCCAGTACAGTAATATTCCCATATATCCAAATATATCTTATAACAAATCCATCTGTCTGTCTATCTGCTTAGTCTGTTTGTATGTATGTAAGAATGCGTCCTCGTAAAACAGACAAGTCCTTTTGTACATTTTGTATCTTTATTACTACATATTATATATAGTAGAGTGAAATTTCCAAAACTCTACTGTTATTTAAATTGTGAATGTGTTTGTACATCCCTCAATCTCGTGTGAATATTCAGATGTGTTAAAAGGACATAAATAGTAAAATCTCTAGGGTACTCGACACATATAGCAATGATGATGATTTTGTATGCCGACGCATTGTTGCTCCCGTTCTAGTATTCCCTGGTACTTGAAGGGAGTCAGGAGGATAGAATGGAAGATCCTCATACATTTTGTATTTTTTTTCTCGAATCTTTCTACGTCTTTTTGATCCTTCTCCTTTCCATCGCCCTCCAACCGTCCAACTGCGACACATTATCAATGTTTCTTATATCTGTGTTTCTATTTGCGTACTGACATGGCTAAAAAATAAAGGATTTCGGAATATCCTTGAATATCCAGAAGCATAAAAATGTAATAGATGGATGATAGATAAATGTGTGTGGACAAGTGTAAAATTTCTCATGACATCGAGTAGATCCTTGAAGGATCTCCGTAACATTTTAACGCCAGGATATCATTTCAAGCAAGGATTAATAGTCGATGTGTTAAAGATTTGCTTGTAGCGGATTTAATTTATAGAAACTTTTTCACGTGTGGCGATTTTAAACACGATTAAAGGAATTAAAAGTCAATGAATAAATTTTAAATGCAAGGAAACACAAGGGCTTTAAGAATGTATTTATTATAGATAACTGCGAATTGAGTTGAGCGCATTATTAAAATTTTATAAAAACCTCAAGTTATCATAAACATTTTGAAAAGCGGAAAGTATTATGCAACGTAACAAAGTCAAAAAAAATATATTTTCGCGTAGAAAACTCTTAAATCATCAGGTGAACATTTTTTTATGGGTATTTTAAATGATCGCCAAATATTACGTCGTTTTCTGCAGTTTCCCTCCTGTAGACTATGTTCTTACCTTTCAGGCCACCTCACCGAAAAAAAATCAACAAAAAAAATCACCAAAAATAATCACCAAAAATAATCACCAAAAAAAATCACAAAAAAAAATCACCAAAAAAAATCACCAAAAAAAATCACCAAAAAAAAATCGCCAAAAAAAATCACCAAAAAAAAATCACCAAAAAAATCACCAAAAAAAATCTCATCTAACAAAACTTACCAAAAGGAAAAAATTGAAAGTTCATTGAAAGGAAAACTCACAAAAACCACCCATCAAAGAGAACACTCGCCAAAAAAATCACAGAAAAAATTTGACAAAAAGAAAACTCTCCGCAAAAAACCCATTTAACAGAAAACTCACCCAAACGCAAGCAAACTCACAAGAAAAAACCCTACCGAAAAAAGTCGCCGATAGGAAAATTCGGATTACTTGTGAGATGAGGGTGATTTTGGTTTTACTTTCAGTGAGTTTTTTCACCGGTAAGTTTGAATGTACAAATTTTTTGGAATTATTTTAATATTGATCAGAATAGCAACAAATCAAATCAAGCAGGATTTTAATAGCCGACATGGACTCGTTCGTGTGCCGGGATGCCATCTAAAAGCATGAAAAACGCGCATTTTAATCCACATGAGCCGCGATGGCTACTTTCACTGTACCCTCGAAAAAATCTTTTAAGGAATTAAAAGTTCACTTTAATACCATTCGAACCTCTATTGAAAATTAAAAATTCACTTTTAGAAGTTATTTCCCTTGTAAAGGATATTCACGTTTAGAAGACACTTTCCAATTTGCTTCAATAGCCTTTAGGGAGAGCGAATAGCCTACAAATCAAGAGATCTCAGGCTCGAGTCTCGGTAGAGACTTGCAAAAAAAGTTTTTAACAACCTAAGGTGTCGTTTTCATCTGACACTGTATTCCGCAAACTTTATTCTGCGACACTCAACTCACGTTTCATAGCCTTTTACACTATGACACACAATCCCTAAGTTTATTCCTGAAAGACACCGGAACTTGATATTTTTCATATAAAACTGCCGAAATAAATTCAAATTTTGACCACTTTGGCTAAGTGAATTTATTCTGCGATCGATAAATCAAATTCGTGGAATAAATTGTGAATGAAACTCGCGGAGATATTCAAGAAAAAATCGCAAATATAAACGAGGACTAATATCTAACTTTCAAAATACGAAAAACCAAGAATTTTTGTGGTGAAAGTTATTTATTTTTTTTTACTCTAAATAAGTTGGTTTGGTTTAATATAATGGTTTAATACCCAAAAATTGTTAAAAATTAACACCCAGAGGAAAATGTTGTAAACTCCTTACTACGGAGTGTCATTTTCTCCAAAAGATGATTGTCTCCCTCCAACTCCGATTCGGTGCGTTATCCATTCGGTATTTTTCAAAAGGTGTACCAACTTGAATTTTTATCCTGATGATTTTTTCGAAAAAAGTCAGTCAGGATCCTTAACGGATGAACGGGCAAAATCCGTTGACAGTTGATTTACAAGGTGGCAAAGTTACGCGGTTTACGACGCGTTTCCAAGATTCCATGAATACCATAAATCTTTAGTAACTTTCGCATACATAAAACTTAAACTTACATCAAAATTTAATGTTTGGGATTGTTCACAAAATACGTCAAACATTTTGCGAAGAACGATGGGTGGGTGGATTTGCGGTAGTGTGACCACGACATTAAATGCCATACAAAAAAATGTGACAGGGGAAAAGGGGGTTGATTTGCAAAGGTCAAAATTAAAGTGACAAATTTTGTGGACAGTCCCTGTTTTAAATAGGAACGAAAGATTTGGTTGAGTCTTATAATATAAAGATGTCAGAATATTTAACAAAATTTGAGATCAACAATAATTCAAACAATATCCAACTACCACAATGTAAAATTTACAGTCTATCCATTCACCTATCAACCAGCATCATCCTGGAATACAACCAGCCTGTCATAATTTTTAACATCCGCAATTGCACAATTGTCCATGCAAAATCTACAAAAGCAGGTATTCATATCTTTCAAATTTAATCTCAAGGCGCCATGGTATTTTTTTTTCTGTCCACCAGTTGTAATTTGTTGGCAAAGACACATCACTGACCTACATGACTTTTACCTGAAACTGAGTACCTTGCTTGGTATTTCGGCTGGCTGTGAAATATCTTGTCCTTCCTTCACAAATCTCTGGATCAATCCTCATAGAGTGAGTACTCCTACAACTCCATGGAAACAGGAATTATAAATCTTTCAGTTTTCTCACTGTCCTGAAAGTTAACCTGAACCCAAATCTTCACTCATCAGCGTGGCATCTTCAATTTGTTACCAGCCATACCTGCGTATTTACGTGTCAGAGGTACTCATATTTTTTGTTATTTCTGGATATTCCCAATCTGATTTCGCTTGGTCATGGAATGGCAGTCGGCCGGTCGTCGTTCGGACGAGGCCTCCCCCGATGAGTTTCTGGTACCAAGTACTGAGAGATAATCTGTTAAAGTCACAAAGTGCCTAAATACGATCTTTCACCCTCTTTAATTCCTGCTACAGTCGCTGGAAAAAATCACCGATCATTGCAATAATAATAATAATAATTATTGGTGGCCAAAAAACACTCCTTCCTCGTGCTTGGATTCATAGTTAGTCATTTTCTTATTTCTCTTCTGCTGTTTTCTTCTTTCAAACATTTTTTTTCTTGAAGATTTTTATCCACTTAACTACAACTGCCATTGTGCTGGGCCAATAAATTGAAGATAATTTGTTGCACTGCAGGGAGGCTGTAGCGTATCTGTTATCTCTCTATTGTCCGAATGTTTGTTTTTGCTTAAACCCCTTATCCCCTATTAACCATCCTCATATTCAGTGATCACTCCATGCTTCCATACGATTCCCTATCTAGTTAATTTAATTTATTGTGGCGTTTAACTGGTTGCCCCCTTTTTCCAGTTAATTTTTTTTTCCAACTGGGGGTCAGTCTCGCAGCTAGACACCTTAAACAGCCATCATCTTGAGGCATGTCTGATTTAGTCTTACGTATAGAGTTGCTGCCACTGCCTATGACTTTGCAGAGTTTTTCGTAAATGCAGGGAAGATGCTGAATGCGGTGGATGAAGCTGGAGTTCAACAAAAATCCAAGACATTCTGCTTGAGTTCAACATGGAGCCATAAACCAAGAACCTCAACTGTTGCTTAAGAAGGCCTGCCTAACTCTTCCCAGTTGGGCTTCCACATTCAGATTTCTTGATGCCTCGCTGCGGATGAAATTGAATAATTTTATGGTCTATTAGAGTTGAAGGAGAGGTGATGACATGGAAGAAATCCGATATGAAAAAAGTGCCGGTAAAATTAGGTGTTTTTGGCCGGGACCAATCGATAAAAGACGCTGATCGATTCGATTCTCTCATGTTCAACTCGATGGTGATTTCTGCGTTAAAACGTGTTAAATAAAACGAATGGCGGCTGATGTTAGTAATGCCGTCCAAAGTGACAAACAACAATGATGATTATGAAAATATCGATTATGACGATGTAGTGATGGTAAATAGAACGTTTTCCTTCAATTATGTTTCAAGTCATTTGAAGTGCATGCAGAAGATTTTGGCAAGAAAAAAAACCTAATGTTAACTTGCTGAAACGAAATCGGGTTCCTGTCTTAAGTCTTTTGTATTACGTGCATCAGTGAATATGCATCGTTCGATATTGTTGATATTGCTTAAAAAAATGCATTTCGAAGGTGTTGAAACCCGTGTCGGACATATATTTAGTGGACGAAAATTATGCGCCTCAAATATACTTTTAAGAATTGTTGTACTTCAAGAATTTTTGGTTTTGTATCGTGTTGGTGTTTTTTTTTTTTGGTATTTCTGGATTTATAAAAATTTATTGATTTTTGGTGTCACAATGGTTGTGTTTCATGCCTGAATCTTCATCTGTTTTCCCGAGTCATATAGTAGAAGAGAAGGGTTACAATAGGGAGGCCAAGTTTTAGTGGTTTATAAAAATTTGTTTATAAAGGATCTTTCAAAAAGAACGCTCGATTTTTAAATGTAAATAAAACAAGTTGTGTGTGAGATATCCACTCAATTGTTTTTTTTTTTTTGTTTGAAAGAATATTTTTTGGCATTAAGTATGGAATATAATATCGTTCAAATGTCCACCGCGGCTTTGCTTGGTGGTAAGTATTCGGAAGGTCTAATTTTCGATGATTTTGCCGCACTAATCTGACTGTATTTGCTGGATGTCGTTCGTTATGCTGATTTTGAGGGCATCAATTGTCTGCGGTTTATTCGCATAGATCTGCGATTTAAGACAGCTCCAAAGGAACAAGTCTTAAGGCGCTAAATCGCACGATCTCGGTAGTCAGTTTACATCGCCGCCGAGCGAGATAACCATGCCCTCAAATCGCTCGTGCCGAATGTCCATCGTGGCATACGCTGTGTGGCATGTAGTGCCGTCCTGTTGGAATCACATGTTGTCGGTATCCATATCATCCAGTTTAGGCTACAAGAAGTTATTTATCATCGATCTGTCATCGCTCGCCGTTGACGGTTATGGCAATGCCAGTTTCGTTTTGGAAGAAGTACGCACCGATGATTCCACCAGACCAAAATCCGCACCAAATAGTGAGTTTCTCGGGATGCATTTGGAGCCGGTGTATCTCGTGTGGATTGGTATCGCCCCAATTGCTTGTTCAAATATCCATTCATCCAAAAATGAGCCTAATTGCCAAAGATGATTTTTTTTGGCGAATCAGTGCTTGACCGGAGCACTGATTTTGAAAAAAAAAATGATGATTTGCACACGTTGTTCAACGCTATAAGCTTCCTTGGTGATTTGCCATACAATACTGAACAATTCACAATAAATTTGATAGATGTTGCTTTCACAACATGGCCGCTATAACCTAACAAACTTTGGGGGTCCTTATTGAAAGACCCTTTAGAATACCCTTTATAATTAGTGAAAACCAGATCAAATTATCATCAATAAACGAAAAGATAACAGGCGAGGGCTTTAAATTACTGGTCAACGCATAGTTTTTTGAAAAAATCTATTATATAATAGTCTTATGTGTATGTATGTCTGTATGTTCGCTCAAAACTCAAGAACCACCGAACCGATTTGAATGAAACTTTGAAGGAAGCTTACTTAGCGCAATGGGAGTGTTTTAGACAATGGGTCAACCCAAGGATCCTGTTGTTTCGTAAAAGTTTCCCCGGTTTATCAATTTTGTTTTCATTGTTCGCCAAGACACATCTGGTACTCAAATTATAAAAATAAAAATAAATAAATATAAAAGTAACCCGAAATTCTTCAAGAAAAAGATTAAAAGTCTTAAAGGTCGATATAATTTAATCTTTAAAGATGCTTTCATAGCTTTATTCGCGTGACTTAAGCAAAATCTATTCCGGATAGGATTCCCTGTATTGAAAATTTGATATAACAGACAATATTCAAAACTTCAAATATTATACGCAAATATTAACATTAATTTCCTTTTCGATAAAATTAAAATATAATATAGGTTATAAATTTCTGTCGCAAAAAACCGTCAGTTTTACTACTACAGCAAACATTAATAGCACTAAATCCGTCTATTTAATTTAGATTACTTGATATAAAAACGAAATAGTTGTTTATTCTCATGATTTAGTGCCAACTTTACGAAATTTACAAAATTTTCAAGTGGAAGTCACAAAAAAAATTCATTTCATTTTTATGTCAGAGCGAACAACATCTCGCCCAGAAGTCTTTCAATTTGACAATAAAGATCCTTTTTAGTGTTCCTCGCTTGACCACAAATAAAAAAATACGCAAAACAAAACAGTCTGTTTGCAGCAGGAGGAGGATTCTTTCGTAGTCTTGAGAAAAATCCCTTGGCCAATACAAGGTGGCTGGTGGCGCCAAGAGATGAGCAGACAACACAAAAGATTGATCGCACTGTAAATGTTAGTTTCTTTTTCGGGCTAAAATTATTGTCACCAAGAGCCCTTCTAGGTAATAAATTTCAGTTCATGTTTGTGTTCGTCTCCAGTTTTTTTTGTTAATTCTGCTCTCATCGTCTTTTATTGCAGCAAGCACCTTTAAAAATAAGACTTAACGAGCTAAGGAGAGACTAAACAGAAAAATGTTGACTCCAGCATACCGGGTGGTAAATGCTTAAACATAAAAATAATTCTTCTTTTTTTTCCCTTTTTTATTGCGAAATCATACAAACTAAGCAAGAAAGTGAGAATAAAATGTGAAAATTTGATTTTGACTCGAGATAAACCATCGATAACAGAATTTTTGGCTTTGTTTGCTTTTTTCCGTGCAAATAAATACTTTGAGAACTAAAAAGTGTCTGTCTGTTCGCTTAAAACTCGAGAACCGCTAAACGGATTTGGATTAAACTTTCAAGGGAGCATTCGCTCTTTGATGAATTTTAATTAGGGGGGAAAATTCGCTCTTTGATGAATATTAATCCACGGGTTTATAACCCGAAGTTCCCATTATTTCTTAACTGCTCCTCTCTGAATTAAGAAATAATAGTTCCTTGGGTTTTTTTGTTTGTTCTCTGATAACTTGAGAACCACCATCGATCAACGCAACACGCAAGATTTCCCTTCTTTCTTGTCGGTTTCCTAGATTTATCTATATTTTTGTCTATTTCTTGTCTATTCGCCTATAACTTGAGAACAACTACACCGATTTAGATGAAACATTCAGGTGAGCTTTTGGTTTTAAATTACAGGTCAACTCTTCTCCGAGAGAATTCTCCAATTTCTCCCGTGATTATGGACGAAACCTCAAGTTTATAGAATATGCATTGCATCCTAGCAGAGCGAGAATACGCGCAATAAATTCAAAATAATCTAATTTTTCAGTCAACATATTTTCTTCAATCAATCGCAACACACTTTCAATTGTTTGACATAAATACACAAATATTTTCACCTGCGGCGCATTTCTTTGAAACATGTATGGCTACGTTACATTTTTTTCTGTTATTTCCGAATGCAATACATTTTTTGTCTTAAAGATTTGCCTTGAATTTATCCACATCGAGTGCGTTCTAGACGCCTAAGAAAGTAGTTATAACATGTCCTGGCAAAAACTTTTTAATTCATTAAAAACAAATTTCCAAGAGACAAATTCGCAACTCTTATTTTCCTTTTTTAAGGCCGTCAACAAACAATTAAAAATATATGTATAAAAGTGTATTTTTACGAATGTAAAGTTTTTCAAAAAAAAATAATTTAAAGATTATCGACCCTTAAAAATTTAACACTAAATCCTTTTAAAAAACGCTAAGTGCAAAAATCCCCCAAAGCTAAATGCCTTGGGAATTTCCAATATGTAATCCATTTGAAGCTATTTAAACAATTTTTTCAACTTGCTACGATTTCCACGTTCCAAAAGAGTAGAAAAAGTGCTTCTGGATTCAAGGGGGATAGGATTTTTTTTTCCTTTCGTGAAATGTTTGCCACACCGATGCCAATGAATGAAACATGTGTTTACCGAAGAGCTCATACCTCCATTATCAGAGCATTAAATTCATATCAGCTTATCAGAAGGGGCAGCGCAGTTAACGACATAAAATGAGATTAAGTCTTTAAGTATTATGCGAACCAGATTACCCAACAGATTTGTTTACACTCGTATCCTTAATTAAGGACCTTTTCACACTCGCTGGGAATGCAGCATCCTTTCACGCTACTGCGAAATGAATTCGGGGCACAGCAACATTCGTAGTTGCGGCAATAACTTTCACAGCGACTACGGTTAAGGTAAAAAAAACCTTTTTCTGAATTCGACCATGTGTTCCCGGAAAATCCCATTTTGTCTCCGATACCGTTTGGCAAGAGGACTTTTCCAACCCTACACCCAAAAACTCCGGCCATAAACTGAATGTGGCAAAAGTGTGAATGAAGAGGAGTTTACAACCCCCGGCACATTCAATGCACCACTCAAATATTAGGGATCGTGAAACGAAATGACATTGGGGTGGTAGTGGTAGTCAGTGTCGTGCAAAAATGACATTTTGACATTACGAGCGACATAAAAAAGAGAAAGCAAAAAGGATCTTAAATTAGGGTAGTAGATGAAATGGAACCAAAGCACATTTTCGGGGTGTTCCACTCAATTTTTTTTTGTTTTATTTTTCATTTTTTACTTTTCGCACTTTCAGAGAGCCCAGCAATATGAAAATAAATGGTGAGCCCCCCGCGTTTCGACTGCGGCAAATCACTCAAGTATCCTGCTGAGTCCTTAAGTGTTTCGATAAATAGTTTTCCAATATAACCCCATAATATAGTCACCATTTAACCATACGAAAAGTCTTTCGAAAGGAGATCCTAGTTCTGAAGGATATTTTTTTCGTAGACTTCTTGTGTTAAGATTCTTTAAAACAAGGAGTTCCCCGCTGGAATTTCACGGCCATATCAACCGCGCTATATCCCTTTTTTGTGCTTTTTGGTCTAGTAGTCGTAAGAACGCACTTCGGAAATTTCCATTGCACGGACACATATCTACATAACTAGCAGTCACTTAAAGGACTTTATTCCAGGACTAAATTGTTTTTCTTTTCTGGCTGTTTTTGTTTTTTATCCAGAGCTAAATGAGCCCTTGCTTTACGTTTTATACTAGCAAAATGTTCAACCCCCAATGGACTTGTTCGCAAACAGTTTTTTTTTGCTTCCATTTTATCCTATTTTTTAGTATGTATAAAACCAGCAGGTTCACACCATGTGTCCGTACGAAAGAGTATTTTTTATTTCAGATTTTTGCCTCCGCCTAAATGGCAATTTTAGCCAACTATCGCTAAGTGGTTGAGCACTTTAACCTTATGACTTTAACTTCAAAATATTTTAGGCTAGTGTTCCATTAGGGCTGTTTTCTCTTGTCGATTCTATTAACTTGTGATTAATTTTTTTGTATATAATTAAGTCTGAGATACATAGAATATACACTCGGCTACATAATATGAGACTGAAATATTTTTCACTTGTAGTCATGAAGCGAAAATCAAATCAAATTTTCAACTGTGATTCGGCACAACGTTCCAATGTAGAAATTACAAAATATCATGATTTTTTTTATTATTTTATTTATTTACAACGCAAATTTTTGGCAATTTTTGTGTAACCGACTGGAACCCTGGAACTTTGGAACCCTGGAACATAGAACAAGAAACATGAATGTTTTACAGATATATCGGGTCTTTCAATAAGGACAAAACAATTTCGTATTTAAATAAAACACAGAATAATTGAGATGTCGGGCTGAAATTTATTCCACGTGTGTGGACATGTTACATTTAAGTATGAAATTCGATGTCGTTCATATGGCTACCGTGAGCACGTTTGCTGATTGATTATTTGGAGCCAATTTTCCACCACTCTTCCACACATATCGGCCGGAACGTTGGTAATTTCGCGTTCGATATTGTTCCTGAGCTCCTCTAACATTGTTGGCTTGTTGGCATAAACCAACGAATTAGCATAACCCCATAAAAAGAAATCCAACGGCGTTAAATCGCATGAGCGAGGTGGCCATTCGACCGGACCATTTCTCGAGATTACACGATTGCGACCACTGACTCAGAATTTCGGTAGTAAGTTTTAATAATTTCCAAACGTTGCTCGTTCGTGAATTTCACCATGATATAAATGTAAACCTTGACTGACGTTTTAGCATTGCCAGATCATAAAAAAAGTTTTAGGGTGCGTTTTTATTAAAATACAAAATTGTTATGTCCTTATTGAAAACCCTTTATATGTAGTTAAATATTTTGAATTTTATATCACATAAAAATCCGGTCCATAGTGATATTAAAACAAAAAATAATAATTTTGAATAGGATTCCAAATCCCTGTGGAGCACCACCTTCAGACTGCTAAAATTTGATGGATATGATATTCACTTTATTATTACATAAACTATAGATGGATTTTATTTCGTAAATGGTGAATAACAATGAAATCACATAATGTGTCATTTTGTTTATAACTCACCCCTTGCTATTATCTGAATATATAATTGTGACTTTGATATGGGGGATGCCAATTTCCAACTATATGACCACTTTAGTTTTATTTCATTTGCAGAACATCTGTTGTATTCAAAATGGGTTACCCGCACTAACCACATCCAAATTTTTCCCCCGAATGTCGACCATGACGGTTTCTTGACGTTAAATCGATTGCAGATGCTGTCATTTTGACACAACCGAGATTGATTGAAATGTCAAAACATTGCATTCATCATTATTATACAAGAGTATGCACAATAGAATTTGTAAAAATGCATTGTTAAAAGTTAATACCAAAAGACAATGCCGAGTTAACTTTTTCTTAGAAAGCGCAAAGTACATCCACTTTCTACATTTTACTTTTTACAATTTCATCAAGAAAATGTTAAGAATTTAATTATATGTGTAATTTGACAACTCAGTAAATAATGAAAATTTCAAATGAGCCATCTCAAAAAATTTAACAAGCGATTACGCATCGCTTTTCCAAGTACCAAGGAAAGAAAAATCCCACCATAATTTGGCAATGATCCAATGTTAATTAAGCCAAGACTTGATCGCATATTTCCCGAATGTAATTCGTACGAGAACATTTCACCAGAACCCAGAGCCCTCCACGACATCAGTGATCTGTCATCTACTATATAAGAAATTGAAAGAACGGAGGCATCTCTCGTTTTAATTGTGTAATTACCAATTCATTTGTACTTGACACATGTGACAAGAGGACAAGAGTGTTCCTTACATTCGTTCCATCGTTGGTGTGCCTTAAACGTGCGATGGGTACAAAAATATGCTCCAAAGTGCAGAATAGGTGGCCCATAGAATTTCGCTTATTATGTGACAAATATTCAGCAATGATAAAAAAAAGTAAAAATTTTAAATTCTTGGATTTTCATTGTAATATTCCAGATAATCGTTGAATATACAATAAAACATATGGGAAAACTCCATTTAACTGTGAAACATTTATAAGAAATGTAAAAACGTTCATTTAAAAAAAAGTTTTAAGATTTTTTGCCAAAAAAAAACTCGAATAGATAAATTTTCAAGGCGCTGAAATCTGGTTAACGGGAAAATTAACCAGGTGAAAATCTTTTTACGGACATTTTGAATACTTGCGGTTCAGTCTTTTTACGGAAATTATGAATCTGAGCCGTCCCGACCCAAAAATCTCAATCCGACAATGTCGGATCGAATTGATCCGCGGATTGATACAACACTTCTGATAAAAATATAAAAACTAGGGCTGTTGGTAAGAACCGGATTCCGAAAACTTTCAGGAATATTTGAAAAATTGGTTCCTCGAAAACCGGGTACTCGGTTCCGAGTCCAAGAATCGAGTTCAGTTTTTTAAAAATTGCAAATAGCACTTTTTTTGAAAGATTTTTGAAAAAATGATCCAAATTTCACCCATTTCTTAATTTTGTCCGTATAAAAACACGTCTCACGTTAATTAGAACAACACATTACACGGCACCCGGTTCCTGGACTCGGAACCCGATGGTTTAATTAAATGAAACACACGGATTATTGGAGAAGCCTTTAATGACGTCCTTCCAATTCAAAAGCAGAGGTGAGAGAGAAAGATAAATGACAGAGGAAACGATCGACAAGAATGATGGGATTGCCAGATACACATAACTTCAACAGAACCTACCCAGACGGGTACCCGGTTCCATAAAACGACGGGTCTCAACAGCCCTAATAAAAACCTTTTGAATTTCATCATTTAAAAAAAATTAAAATTTTTATTTAATTTATAAAATATTGGGTCTTTTAACAACCACATAACAATTTTGTATTTAAATAAAACACAGAATAATTGAGATATCGGGCTGAAATTTATTCCAGGTGTAGTGGACATGTTACATTTAAGTATGAAATTCGATGTCGTTCATATGGCCACCGCGAGCATTGCACTGATTGATTCTTTGGAGCCAATTTTCCACCACTCTTCCACACATATCGGCCGGAACATTGGAAATTTCGCGTTCGATATTGTTCCTGAGCTCCTCTAACGTTGTTGGTTTGTTGGCATAAACCAACGACTTAACATAACCCCATAAAAAGAAATCCAACGCCGTTAAATCGCATGGCCATTAGATCGGACCATTTCTCGAGATTACACGATTGCGACCACTGACTCAGAATTTCACTAGTAAGTTTTAATAATTTCCAAACGTTGCTCGTTCGTGAACTTCACCATGATAAAAATGTAAACCTTGACTTACGTTTTAGCATTGCCAGATCATAAAAAAAGTTTTAGGGTGCGTTTTTATTAAAATACAAAATTGTTATGTCCTTTTTGAAAGACCCTTTATATTGTTTGCGGCAAAAAAGCAGAGCCGTGCAAATCAAGAGCTCAAGAAGGACAAAACATAGAGATACGGTTTTTGACAACTGTGAGGCTTTCAATTCCCATAGTTGTCAAAAAGACGTTTTTGACATCCGCTTCCAAAAATATTCGCCTGCGGCGTACTTTTTCATAATTTCTATATTTTTTTTAATGAAAAATTAGCTTACTGTGCATTTTATCATACAATTTTTGTTAAGTTTTGAAGAAATTAAATACCTTTATATGTTTTCATTTTGATAAGGTTTTCGTTTATATGTTTTCATTTTAATCGGTCTTTAAAAATTTCCGCGCATACAAAAAATCATTTTTTTAATCAATTATTGCTTTCAGACAGAATTTTTTCATTGGCTGATTGCGTTTTCGGCTGGTTGCGACTGACGGTAGGCCTTAAGGCCTGTGTCCACATGGAAGTTTATTTGCAGAAGTCGCTTCTAGCAGAGACTTCTGAAAGTTTTTCTCGTGGAAACACTAACTGCAAGTTAACTTCCAGAAGTTGTGACACCAGAAATCTCTTCTAGAAGCGACTTCTGCAAATAAACTTCCATATGGACACAGGCTTTTAGATTTGTGACACAGAAAAACTTATTAACTTTTAATATTTGCGATATGCCGAATCGCTCGCTTAAGATTTATTCGCCTGTATTCTGCGAGAATATTCTTCTCTCAGCCCTATATACATTATACATAGTAATAATTCCATGAAAACTAGGACTAGTTCCAATATTTATGGAAGCTTTTGCTACAAAATAGTGTAACGAGTCTTTTACGCTTCCCATATTTTATAGGGACATTTCCAAAGAGGATTTTTTTCCGTATAGTATTAAAATTATTGTTTTAGATATAACTGCAAAAAAGTTTTTCAAAAAAGCCATCATAAATGGCGACCATCAACATTCGGAATTACCAGGAATCACTTTAATGTCATTACTGGCCTTATTTCACAATTTTTCTAGAACTATGTTTTGTATAAAAAGCAAAATTTTAAAGAATCTTAAAGATACATTTCACTATTGTTAATGAAGCTCTGGTGTAGAAATTTATTTTGGGGAGCGAAATAATTACAGAATGTATGCTAACTTGGCAGTTAATTTAAATTAATAGAACTTTCCCATATCCGACAAAATTAAAGGGTTGTTTCTATTTTTTTTTTTCGTGCTCATTTGTTTGTTTGTTTCCTACTTTCATATATCAAAACATACATTTTAGAAAAGCTCATCGTCGGCATGTTCATTTAGCGAGAATACAGGCGCTCCTGGATGGGCAAAAAAAAACTTCGGATCCTTCCTATAAATACAGGAGGACTAATGCTAGTCTATATGCTATTCACATGGATGTCGGGAAAAACCTTTTCATTACGCACATTTAGACCTTTTTGTATGAAACACATGGAAATATACATATTAAAAGACGCGATATTGGCGTAGTTTTTGGTCCACTTACGCAGTAGAAATACTGCTTTTAATTTGGTGGAGAGTGAAGTCTAGGGGATGATTTTATTCTTGTACTTCCAGTACCATTGGTTGGCTAACCCTTTTTTCAGAGTCTTTTCACTATTTAGACAATTTTACATGTACTTTTACACATGCGATCATCATTAATATTCTCTCATCTCGAACCAAGTATGTGTATGGAAAAATCTTCATCGTTAAAACGAACCGCCGAGACGAACAAACGGGGGTTGCTTGGAGAGGTTTAAGAAGTTGGTGTATCCTTAAAATTTTGCAGACTAAAATATTCTTTCCAGATCGAGGACAAAATTTAATGGCAACGTACAGGAATGTATACACCTTTAACCCCCAACAAATGTGAAATTTGTTTAAATAAAGACGTATGAAACAAGCAAGAGTAACCCTTTTTTCCCAATTATGTTCCAGCGAAATAAAACAATGTTATATGATTCCCGGTGAATTTTTTCAACCCATCATCATCAACATATCTACTCCCTAAGGACGCACAGTGCGAAAGGATGCGGCACAAAAAAGTAAAAGTCTGTATAGCCAAAAGGAGAATACATCCAGCGTCAACCATCTAACATTTTCCAAACTCATTTAGATATAAGGATATATGGATACATTTAACATTCATGGAATAAGAAATCTTTTTGATGTAGGACCAAATCGAAAGGATACCAAAAACTGTATCAAACTTGGCATCATGGGGTCACACAAAAGGAAAATTCGAACCAAGAAATTTCAGAATATTTGAGGAAAATTTAATGTAAGATGTTGGGCGATACATTTCCTCAGTCGTGCTGGATGAATGGCCAGAGGGATGCGGTGGCATTTGAAATTACCTTTGGAAGTTTCCCATTCTCGCACACTCGTCTTTGGTTATTGTTATTGTTGCTGATGATGTTAGTTAGTTACCAGGATGTTACGCATTTATTTTTGAATATTATGTCTTTGTTAATCCTCGAGGATTTCATGTTACTCGAGCTGAATTGTTAAATTGGGTGAAGAATGAAAGTCAGATTCGAGACGTTGTTCAAGTACTGCCTTAAGGAATTTTATTGAAAGCCACCAAAGTTATATTTAAAATAACTTCATTTAAATTTGGCTCTCAAACCCGGATAGAAGTTGTTAATAGTTATCGTCGTTGAGTGGGAAATTGGTTGAAAATTGAAAATAAAGTTGAAACTCTTTATAATTAAATATTTCACGAAGAAAATTTTTAATGTCAAAAGTTTTTACTACAATAATAATCGTGTTTTTTTTCTGGAGCTATGCAGAACATGAAACATTAAAAACGATCTAGAATTAAAAAAAAAAATTTTCTCTTGAATTCATCGTAGCCGACTTCACTCTTTCAAACTTATCTGTAATATTTTTCATAACATAGACATTTTTAACGCCGCATTATATAATTGCCGTAATTTCAAGATTTTCTATATTATCAATTTGTTCTTATTGTAATAACGAATTGCCAAAGTGCAAAGTGAAGTCAGTTGTCATTGAAGTTTTGGCATTGCCTCATTAAATTCGCCAAAAGTTACACACTGCTCTCGAGGGTGCACTCGATAATTCATGATGCAGCGATTTGTTGGTACAACTTTGTTCTACATAGCTCTGCATAGCTCATCTAACGAGAATACAGGCGCATTGTAAAAGAACGTCTTTTAAAGCAACTGAATTTAACAAAATTCTAAATCTAAAACTATTCTTAGAAAAACGTATTGGATTTTTTCGTTTGACTTAAGCGTGCACAAAGGAAAATATTGAACAAAAGACAAGAACTCTCTACAATCTAAACAGACGTCTTTTTAAAAGCTTTTATTTAGCTTGCCTTCGTATCTGTCTGTCTGTCGGGGTCAAAACTTACAATCTAATGTTGACCCACTTCCCCTCATCCGATTGACTTGAAATTTTGCGCACATACGTAAGTTCGATGACAATACAATATTTTTTCTACTTCATCCTTGAAGATCTTGTAAGGATAATGTGATTATCATTTTTTTCAAATTTTTCGGGAAAAATCTATTCTAGGAATTTTTGGGGTCACTAACTTCGATTCTTGCACTAAAAAATCCACAAGGATATCGAAAGGTCCTGTAAGGATAACGTGATTATCTTTTCCCCAAACTTTTCGGGAAAAATCTCATCTGGGGGTTTTTGGGATCGGCAAATCCGATTCTGACATTAAGAAGTCTGTAAGGATAACAGAAGGTCCTCTTAGGTGATTACCATTTTCATTTTGGATTTTTAGTCATACTAATCAAATACAAAATTACTAAAAAAGATAAAAAATAATTAAAGAAAAAAATTTTAAAAATCTTTTATTTAAAAAAAATGCACTAAAAATGAAAAAATATTTTTTTGCGCGCGCAATAGATCAGAAATAAAAGCGAGATAAAGCATAAAAAATAAAATAAATATTTATCGCGCCCAAAAAATTGTTGTCAGCATATTTCAAAAAAATTAAGTTTGTTTAAAATATCTCGGAAACTATGCGCTTTTGAGAAAAATGCATATAACCAAATTCCAAGATAATAAAATTTCCTTCGCGGGTTTTTTATATATCTTTAACGGTTGTCGAAATATTTGAAAAATTGAGGTTTTTTACATATTTTTCCGAAATTAAATATTGCAGAGGAAAGATTTGTGTTGATCACAACTGATATTTTTACTAGAACTCGATATCTCAAACTGATATCGAGATATGCCGATATTTAACAATATATCAAATTTTTGCGATTCTTTCGAAAACTAACGAGATTTAGGTACAGTGGAGTTCTGGGCCCCGCTAGTCCGGACATCTAGTTAATCCGGACGGCATTTTTTTTAAAAGCAGGATCAATTAGTTTATATTATTAATTATAAATTAAGAGAGTAATTTCAAATTATTATAGGTATCTAATTAAAGCAATCCCGAATACATAAATAAATAAATAAATTTATTGTGAGTCTAATAATATTATTCTTGTTTTCAGTACCGCACTGTAGTTTTATTTTAGAATCCTGTTTAGAAATTACCGTCTCTTTTTTTATTCTCAATGAAAAGTAATGTAGTGTGTTTTTTTATAGGATGTAGTGTAAAATGAATAAAATTTGAATTTAAATTTCAAAGATATTTTATTTTGATAATCCTAAATCAATTCGTAGGTTAAAAACTTAGGTCTGGGTCCTTCAATAAGGACATAACAATTTTATATTTTAATAAAAACGCACCCTAAAACTTTTTTTATGATCCGGCAATGCTAAAACGTCAGTCAAGGTTTACACTTTTATCATGGTGAAGTTCACGAACGACCAACGTTTGGAAATTATTAAAACTTTACTACCGAAATTCTGAGTCGGTGGTCGCAATCGTGTAATCTCGAGAAATGGTCCGGTCGAATGGCCACCACCTCGCTCATGCGATTTAACGCCGTTGGATTTCTTTTTATGGGGTTATGTTAAGTCGTTGGTTTATGCCAACAAGCCAACAACGTTAGAGGAGCTCAAGAACAATATCAAACGCGAAATTGCCAACCTTCCGGCCGATATGTGTGGAAGAGTGGTGGAAAATTGGCTCCAAAGAATCAATCAGCAAACGTGCTCGCGGTGGCCATATGAACGACATAGAATTTCATACTTAAATGTAACATGTCCACTACACCCGATATCTCAATTATTCTGTGTTTTATTTAAATACAAAATTGTTATGTCCTTGTTGAAAGACCCGATATATACAGTACATGGTATTAAAACTAAAATTAAAATATAGGCCCAATTGCCCAAGTTGGTTGGAAAACCAATTGGATTTCCAATCATCTTTTACCAAGTACCGAAGGTACGATTTATAGAATTTTGACTGGATATCCAAGATTTTTTCCTGTGAAAATGGTCCTTTTTGTACCATAAGGTCCATAATTCCAAATGTTCCCACAAATATTCTTAAACTTTATAAAGGAAAATTGCGTGGTACATTTGGACACGGTACAAAAATTCCAACATTGGTCAATTGGGGGAAAGGAAAAACATCGATTTCTTTAGTTTTACCCATCTAAAACTTGTATTATGTGCATTTTAAGGCAAATTCCGTTTAATTCGGACTTTCAATGATCCGTTCAGGGTCCGGTTCCATCTAGTCCGGATTAACGGGACTATACTGTAGTTCACTTAGTTGAAAAGTATAATATTTGCCACAATTTGCTATTATCCGCTATATTTTACCGGTATTAAGATACTTCCATTAAAATATAAAAAAAAAAGATTTTTTCGAATTTCTTTTCGCAAATTAACGATTTTTCAAAAAAAAAAACAGTTGAAGGGAAAATTAAAGATACTAAAATTATCTGCATTTCTGCCTTTCAGCATAAATCGGTATCTTTTACCGTTATCGAGATATTTCAGACTTTGTAAAATAGACAAAAATTCATATTCTTATATAAACTGATATTTTGTTCGCCTGGTTATAGTGTAAATTGTGCACAAAGTTAGATTTTGTATAATAAAGTCATGTGCTGTTCACATCAGTTTTTTTCGTGTTATTTTCACGGATTTATTAATTATAAAAAAAATAATAAGACCTTGGGAATTAAAACAAATTCACTTTTTGGCAAATAGAAAACAGTAAGATAAAAATACTGAAATTATTGACGGAAAATATCTATAATTAATTTAATTGGCTTGCTTATTTTACTAAATTTAATTGATTAATTGATAATTTTAATTGACTACATTTTGGTGTCCTTGGTGTGATGTTAATTTAAGAATTTTGTATCTACAAAAAAATTTACTAAACGATCATATCAGAGTTTTTCATTAATTGATTTAGTGAAAAAAAAACTAGTTTTTATAATAAATTATAGAGCTAAAAAAAATCAAATAAAATTTTTCCTGAGTTCAATCGTTAATAAAACCACATCATAAAATTATGTAATGATCACAAAAACAATGTAACCTGAATAGTTTCTAATACAACCCAACAGGTCATTCCGAAATTAATAATTAATCTAACAAGTAAAATTCTTGTTTAGTTTGTCGCCTGACTGTCACAACATAAAATTTTCAATCCCAATGTGTCATAACATGAAAATGCGTTGTTTAATAATCATCACATAGCAATTGTCATATAAAACAATACCAGAAAATATTAATTAGACGTTGGTTGCACTTAGATGTGTTACTCACCTCCTGCGGGTTAAAGAATTCTTCCTCGCAGTTATTCATTTCTGGCAAGAATGCAGATACTTGATGGTCCCAGTCTTCATTAACGCCAGGTAGATCCATTTTTACACACCACAATTTTATTGTCGCCAAAAGGGCCACAATTTTCTAAAATATGCACTTCACAACAATCCCTTCAATTGACGTCTTTGTATGTGCAACAAAATAAAAAAAAAACTTTTTTGTAACATATACAGAATGACGGTTTGTTTTCGGGGAATTTTATTTTCGTTTTTTTGTGATACGAAAATATTTTCTTGTTATGAGAGATTCTTACCACTTGTTAAATCACTTCACAGTCACATAATCGTCTACAAGAAGTTCAAATGATGAAAATAATTAAATGCCACGATGTATGACACTAGAATTTTGTTGTTCTACTTAAAATTTGATAAAAACTTGTTTCAATTGTGAAACGGACTTAAATTTCTTGTTTTTTTTACGATCTTTTAAATGCATTTAACTTGTAGTCCTTGCATGAATTTTCAGCACATTCTAGCACTAAATTGAGTTTGAGAATGTTGTGTTTGTACACCGAAAACTGTCACTGTGAACATGACATGCAATCGAAGGATTAAAGTTCATTTATTGTCATGGAAATTGGGGAAAATCCTTATTGGGTTTTCACTGCAATCTCTTTAATTGCAACAAATTTTATCCTTTGATGGGTTTTTTATATTTATTTTCTTAAAACCATCGATAAAAACATTTTTATAAAGCAATTTTTCACTAAAACCGTGTTTTTTCACTCTTTGTAGTTTTTACTACACCAGATGGTAAAATCAACAAAAATTTATATTTTTATATAAACGAATATTTTATTCGTCGTGTTATAGTTTCAATTGTGCAAAAACGTAGATTTTGAATAAGTAAATCATGTGCTGTTCACATCAGATCAACAATGCATTTTCCAACAACTTTTAATCCAAATGACTGTAAATTACAAAAAAAAGACACTAAAAAACAACACAAAACTGAGAAAATAACAAGTCCAGCTAAATTAACTGAAATTTTTGAATTTGTTAACGAATTCTTAGTCCTTTTTTGAATCGAATTAAACTAACAACTCCAGAGCACACGCGTTTTGCTCGGAAAATCAGTTACGTGTGAAATTCGTTACGATTTCGCTGAATGTGATTTTTCTACCTTTCAAGTAACGTTTTCTTTTTTTTCTGTTTTACAAAAAAAAAGACGAAACAGTTCACCTTATCATTCGCAATTTCCTCTCTTTTAATGTTTTAACGTTTATTTTTTTTTTATCTTATTTCAGGTTAATAACAATAACTGACACTTTCAGATTCAATGATTGAACCACTGGTAAAAATCTTGTACTACAATTTAGTTGTATGGCGAGCCTCCTCCTGATGAGATACGGGTACATTTTGGGGCCATCGAGGATATTCACAAGTTTTTGGCCCCCGTATTAAAACGTTGGTACAACATTACAACCGAACAATACGAATTTCTTTGGGGCTGCTGTTACGGATACGCATACTATGGAAATTCCATCCGGATAGGAAATATTATCGAAACGAACGTGCGCGACTGCAAAGCATAAGCACTCCCCAATATGGTTGGCTTTCCATTCACGATATACTCCCCATTTACAATTGTATTGGTGTATGCTTTTCTGTTGCTTCTGCTTAATATGTTCCAGCCGTTTAGCTTCATTGCTGGATAGATAGATAGATATATATATATGGATGGATATTGTCGTTTGTTCTGTGCAAAATGACTGTTTGAAATTTAACTAATACTACATCGAATTCACTATGGCATAGGTGGCCACAGATGATTTGGTCCACGCACACATCAATATCTCACATTGGTCCGTTTTGCCGTAATATCATTGGGAATGTTTGATGTTGCTTTAATGTTGTTGTTGTTGTTGTTGTTGTTGTTGTTGTTGTTGTTGTTGTTGTTGTTGTTGTTGTTGCCACAATTGAAGCCTCTTCCAAACTAAGGCTCCCCAATCTCAAAATTCGCTGAATGGTCTATGGGCATGAGTTGTTATGTCGCTCAGCTGGATATGCTGGGCATACACCGCCTTTTCGCCTAGGTAACATGTATGAATATGCCTGAATGCTGCCTGTTGATAAAGAGAACTAACTCTCTCGCTATAGGTACGTAAATTTTTTATTTACCTCATCACAATTTTGTGTTCGAATTCAACGTACGTGAATGCCCAAATTGTGTATAAATGTGACCAAAGCCAAATCGAACCTAATAAACTCAAACTTCATTACTAATATGTCGAATGTTGTTGTAACTATTCCAGTAAAATTGTGTGATAAAATTAACAAACTTTTCCTTGATTTTCCAAAAATAGAGCAATTTTTTCTAGTTTTTTAAAAAAAGTAGATAAATATTTTGTGAAAGAAATTGGCACCTGTCTTTCATTTTAAATTAGCTCAGTTCTACAAGCTTTTGGTAAAATACCGTTTCATATTTCTAGAAAAATAAGGGTATTTTAGACTAGATTTAGTTTTGTTGCCCACTTGATGAACCTTAAGGACCTACGACGCATTGGGATTTGAAAAAAAAATCGCCTGTAGCGAATTTCCTCACTTTTTTGTACTGATACCATATTACACCATTTTCCTATAACAAAATAATATTTATTATAAGTAGGAAAAAATCTGGGAAAAATCAGTTGACCAATTAACACCGTCTCAAAACAAAGGTTAGAAATAAGCACATCGCAGTATTATTTAGAAAAAATTTAACACCTTGTATCGCGGAGTTATTTTGACATTCCTATTTTAAGGGGGTAAGGCACTTGGCACACCGAATGCGAATTCGCACCGCATTGCGAAAAAGTTCAAGTTTACCATGCGATCTTATATCATATGTCCTCTACATGAGCTCTAATTTCGCAGAGACCGCATTGTTACGTAATACAAAATTAAAGCTCATGTAGATGACATATGATATAAGATCGCATGGCCCGAAACAATAGAAAAAAAGATTTTTTTAATTCTCTTTTCTTCCCCACAGAACACCACAAACCGCAGATCTCTATGACAACTAAAATTTGTTCCATTTTTTCCAATAGGGTTGTTTTGACAGATCTTATGTGTCAACTGGCTTGTCTATATGACGTTTCTGTTCAGACGTTTCTGTGACGTTTCTGTTCAGAAACCTTTTTCCAAAATCAGTGCTCAGTTAGGAATTGTTATAGAGCTCTTCGTCCACATTTGGGTCGTTATAATCGTCCCACTGAACGCACTATTCGTGAAACCATCACCAAATTTCGAACTAATTTTACACTATTAGACATTCATCCATCAACCAGAGTGCGTACAGCCCGCAGTAATGAGAATATTGCTGCAGTAGCATCATCGGACCGTATTTCTTTAAAAATGCGGAAGGAGTGCGTGTTACTGTCAATGGAGCTCGCTACAGAGCAATGATCAATGAATGTTTGTTGCCGAAAATTCAAGATATTGGTGTAGCTGACTTGTGGTTTCAACAGGATGGCGCTACATGTCATACAGCTAACGATACAATCGCTTTATTGAGGGAAACGTTCGATGAAAACATCATCTCAAGAAATGGTCCTGTTAATTGGCCACCGAGATCTTGTGATCTGACACCATTGGATTACTTTCTGTGGGGATATGTGAAATCTCTTGTGTACGTCGATAAATCCGGAACGATTATAGCTTTGGAAGCAAACATAACCCGTGCTATTCGCAGAATACCGACCGATATGCTTGAAAGAGTGGTCGAAAATTGGACCCACAGAATGGACCATTAGTCGTGGGCAACATTTGAAGAAAAGTCTTTTTTAACATTAAATGGCATAAACCAAACTAACAACTTAAATAAAGAATTTCCTCAATATATTAATTATGTGATTTATTTAAAAAAAAAAACAGGAAGCTCTTATTGGATCACCCTTTAGAAATGCTTCTAATATTCGTTCAAAGTGGACAAGGTCAGGTGTTATAGGCTGGCGGCTCGGTGACCCGACCCACCTACAGCAATTACCCGTCCCCTCGCCCGATTCTGTCCTCATCTCCCAATAGTTTCCAATTTATAAAACTTTAATTTTATTACAAAACTATTTATAAAACGACTGTGAAGAAAACCTTTTGACAAAAAATTTTTTTTTTGTTTTTTGCGTTTCCTGAACTTTATTTTACAAAAGACCCATTTATTTAAAGATGGCAACACCGGCTAACAAAGCAGCTGTGGAAATGTGAAAACTCCCGCCAGTTTTTGAAATATGGAATGTAAACCGTCAAGAATTATAACACAAAATAACAAAAACGTTTCACATGGGCTGCAGATAACAGGTTTCCTCAGAAGAAAAAACAAACAGCTAAAAATATGTAATTCGGCATAAATAAAAGGTGTGCAAAATATGATTAAACTACGACAAGTGGTTTCTGAAAAAAAAACTTGTTCAAAAAAACCGTTAAAGCAAAAAAATTAGAAAGTTTTATATCCTTTAAATTTTTAATTAAAAAACGGAGACTGACTTGCGAAAATCTCTCGAAAACTATGCGCTATTATGAAAAAATACTTATAACCAGAAACAAAGGACATAAAATTTCCTGCATTTTTTTCTTGTAATGGTTTTTACGTATCTTTAACGGTTCTCGCGATATTTGAAAAAACAAATTTCAAATTTTTTCCAAAACTAAATATTACAGAGGAAAATTTAGTGTTGATAATGCCTAAAAACTTTGAGTGTTGAATTAAAAATGTTGAATATAGATTTAGAAACAATATAGGTTTCCGTAAAAAAAAAATACGGGCAAAACACCCAACTATTTAAAATTAAAAATCAAATCCATAACATCTATTCCATTATGGCCTCCATTATATTACGGTATTCGATTCACCAAAAGTAATTTTTTTTTCGATTTGGGTAGGCATATTTGTTTAACTTTGCAAAAAAAAAATATTGGTGGGAATTTTTTCCGGCTACATTAATAACTAAACAAACAATTGCATTTTGATAAAAACATGTCTTTATTTCGCAAAACCATTTTATGTATACAACACTATGAAATTGCTTGAGGTGGGAGAACTAAATCAACATTTTAATCTTTATTATCTTCTTTTTTCGGTTGTTCCTATTTTCACTTTCATTTCGGCATGTTTTTCCGGAAATTTTTGGGCCTATCAGTAATCGGCCGTTATAGAAAATTACAATCAAACACAATTGCGTTGTTTTTTTGGCCATAATCGACGCCATTATCATCGCAGTTAGACAGTCCAATAAAATCGTTTTGATTGATAAGTAATCAAGATTTTACAGTAATTGGCTGAAATTCGGTAAAAGGTAAAGCAATCAAAGATATTAGTTTTTGAGGAAAGGTAAATGGCTTTGCCTTGTGTTTGATTATGACTTATACTTGAAATATGAAACTTCAATTTGTGATTTTCACAAAATAAATTTACTTTGGTCAATAATTTTGAGGAAAATATAAGAAAATCGTTATATTGACTTCTATTGATTTTCTTCTATTGACTTTCGAAAACACGAATAATCCAACAGTAACTTTGGAGGAGGGGGATCAGCAGCAAACATCAATAAAACTTTGTTTGATCTGGACGTCTCTGCGAACTGTTCGCAAACTCCGGTTTGTACGCGGCATAAAAACTCGACTTGAGTACATGAGAATTATACTGTTTGTGTTTAACCATTGAATCATTTATGATACATGGTTTTACGCCACACAATGAAACTTTAGCCTCAAGGAGTGCGAACAACGGTTTTTAACACGTTCGTGTTCAATGTATCACCAATCCGTATTTAAATCAACTACGTTTGGCTTAAAATCAAAAATTTCCGTGATCTCTAAAAATAAGTTTAACCAACAATTATGCCGCGGTCACACGACGCTGTTTTGCCAGCCGCTGGCTTCTGTTGGTTAGTAGCGCTGGCTAGTAGCAACAGCAGCCAGCGTACTGAGAGGGTTCACACGATTTCTACTTTAGTAGCGCTGACAATAAATAAACTTTAGCACTTATCAGACTTTTGACAGCTCAGAAACCATTTGACAGGGTCACGAGAGCCCTAGTAGCGCTGGCAAAGTAGAACGGTCTCTACTTCACAAGCGCTACTAAAATCATCACCCTGCTGCTGGTAGTAGCAACGCAATAGGGTTCACACTGAAACGGCTGCTAACAGCCAAACAGCCACTAGCGCTGGCAAAACAGCGTCGTGTGACCGCCGCATTAGTCGTTAGTTGATTTAATCACGTTCGTATTTAATTTCATCATGTTCGATGTATTCTTAGTTAATCACAAAAAGTAGTTAAATCAAACAATGATTTTTCTCTCCTTATTATAGAATTCTTTTTCGAAAATTTATTTCTATTAAATTAAAAAATTTCATTGTCCGGATTTTTCCTTATGAGCAATTTTCCTTTCTGAAAAGTCTCCAAAGAACTGTACTTGAAATACTCAAAGCCGTTTTGACTTTCTTTTCTACGACATTTAAACTTCTAATAATTAATTTTTCAGGAGTTTTAGAGTCCCATCTCGTAATCCAAGATAAAAGCTTAAAATGTGTTAAAATGAGGTAATTTTTGGAGCTCAAAAGGAGTTTACAAATCGAAACGTTTAAATCCAGGGGTTTCACCTTAACTCTTTGTATACAGTTATACTATCGTAAAACAAAATAAAATAAAGATACTTTATAGATCAACCTGTGTAAGGCGGAAACCACTCTGAGCAAGACCAATCTCGGCTTATACGGGCTTCAATGTAGTTTTTAAGAAAATTTGGTTTAAAATTTCCAATAAATCACAAAATTAATATATCGGCTCGCTTAAAACTTGTTAAATGGCTATGGTTTATTTGACATAATACAAAATTCAACACAATCAAGAGATCATGGCCAATTAAACAATCATTTAATAAATGTACACCTCACCAAAATCCATCACAATGAGTTACAATCTAACCATAGTAATGTCAAAATTACACGATGTTAACACAACAAAAAATATCAAATCATCAATCAATGAAATCGGGGAAAAAATCTACTCGAAAAGTTACAAAAAAAAGAAGATTTTTCACTCTTCTCCTTGGAAATTCAGTATGAGAAAACTGCGCGTACACCCCGCAGGGTTAACATGTCAAAGCATCGAAATCGCCATGACAGCAAACAAATAACTTTATTCCCCATTCATCCATTGTGATGTCATCTTCGTGTCACTTGATTTAAAAAAAAAATTCAGAATGGAATTTCCTACAAGATAAACAGATTAAAAAATATCCAGGTTCAACTATTTGTCCAATGATGTTAATAACAAATATATAAATATGTATGTATTAAAAAAAAAGTGTTATGTGGTCATAGTAAATATGACTATTTCATTCAGGAATTTTGTAAGGAAAACTTCCAGTAAAACATTCGAAAACCGACAATTGTAGGGGTCAAATTGTCAAATAATCTATATGAGGACAGACGAATTCTTTATTGAAAAAAAACTTGTGTTGGAAAAGGACGAAGGAGTGGTCAGATTGGATTTTGATGTATGGATGGTTATGTAAAATCATATTCTAAACACATTTCGTCTTTATAAATTTTTCAATACAGCAAACCGTTTTCGAGAAAATAGAAAAAAAGTATTCAGTTTGTATTGGCGAGGGCGATTGGATTTTGATGATCCACCTGGATTTTGATGTATGGAACGGTTTTGTAAAATTATGTCCTAAACACATTTTACCTTTTGAGATTTTTCAATACAGCTTACAATTTTCGAGAAAATTGTGAAAACTGGAGTGGTATTCCGTAACTTGATTCAAGCGTTTGTTTCGAGTTAGAAGAAAAAGTCTCCGTTTCTCTCTGTCATTTATGTCAGTCAAAACAGAGACAGCGCATACTTCTTGTTCTTCTAACTCGAAACAAACGCTTGAAACAAGTTACGGAATATCCCTCCTGTATCGTTTGTATGAGGAGTGGGGTAGAAGTGGTCCGATTTTGCCAGAATTTAGCCTTGCCATTTACGAGAAACGCAATTACACAAAATTTCAAGTCTCTAGCTCAATCCATTCGAAAGTTATGATGTTCACGAACAGACAGACGGACGGACAGACAATCGGACAGGCAAACAGACAGAGAAACAGACCGATGGACATTTGGAAATTAAAATCTTTTGTCATCCCAAATACCCTGGTGTAGTTTATGTTTGTGCCCGATCATTGGTTCGATGTGTTACCAGAGCCGTATTAACAAGTTTGATCGCCCTGGGCTAAATAAAATTTTGCACCCTTACATAGTTTTATTGTAAAAATTCAATTTTATTTTTTATACCCGTATGGTGAAACCAAAGGGTATATTAACTTTGCCTTACCGTTTGTAACGCCAAGATCCCGTCATCACACACAAAAATGAATTATACCAGTGTGTTTAGAATGATAAAAAAAATTGAATTTTGCATGTCCGTCCGTCTGTCTGTCTGTCTGTCTGTCCGTCCGTCCGTCCGTCCGTCTGTCTGTCCGTCCGTCTGTCTGTGGCGCGGATTGCAGCCGCACGGTTTGAGCTAGAGACTTGAAATTTTGCGCAGATCCGTTTTTCGTAAAATTCGAGGCTAAGTTCGTTAATGGATAGAAATGGACCATTAGGGGGGGCACCCCCCATACGAACGAAATCGTTTTTTGTGAATATCTCAAAAACGGTGTATCTTATCAAAAAAGTCCAAAAACAAAAGTTATTTAGGATATAATTCTACATAAAACTCCCATACATCAAAATCCGATTGGAATAAATTTTAAAAAATCTTATTGGAAAGTTTGACTTCAAATTGGAATTTTGGTATAACTGTTCGAATTTTGATACGAATATCACCATACGGGTCTCCAATGATTGCCAGACTGGCAATTATAGCTTTTGTTATGTTTAAAATATTCTTTAATTCAAAACTTAAATATATATTTACGCAAAATAAAATTCAAAAATTTTTATAAATATGTGAATTAAATATTAATTGGCGCCCCTGGGCTGTATGGCGCCCCTGGGCTGTAGCCCAATTAGCCCTATGGTTAATTGGGCCTTGTGTGTTACAAACGGTATACTAAATCTAATATACTTCTAAATATATGATATATCATATAAAGTATAAAAAGTACGAGAAAACTAATTAAATTTAGCCCATTTTTTGCAGAAAGATCAATATTTCAGATATTAGATATTAAAAAAAAAAAACAAATCTCATAAGGAAAATTTCCATTTTCTTGGAAAAACATGTCCACACTCATAACCCATTCAACTAAAGCTCCCCGAAAATTAATTTAAACGACAGCACTATTACCAAACTTATTAAAAACCAATTTCCTTATATAATTCCAATTGCAAATATCGCTTAGTAATTCTAAATCTAAAGATATGAATGAACTAATATCATCCCCTGCCGTTTCCAATCGTGTCCCATCATTTCCCATCACACAAAAACATCCAACGGGTTAAATTGATTTCCAGAATAAAAAACTAGGTAAGTAATATTTCAGTAAAAAAAAACCAAAACGGATTGAAGACTTTGACGTTTTCTGGTTGCACTTCGGTACAGCAAGAAGCACCCCATTGTGGGCCGAGAAGAACACGCCGAATCCCCGCAGGTGATTGTTGAATCGATGTTGACCCAGGGGTCTTCTAGTCGTATCTAACTATCTTTTGGAGTTAAACATGGTATCTCCTCTTCTAGCCTTCTATCATACAACATTCATTCATCGAAAAAATAGGTGAATAAAATAAAAATTGGAAACAAATCAAATTTATTATAAGATTGATTGATTTCTATCTTTTGGTGCTAATTGATAAATTTGTATCTTTGCTGACTTGTGAACAACCTTTTCCTATCCATTTCTATATTTGTTTAAGAAATTGTATTCCCTTCAGCTTATCTGCCATTAGAACTTGTAGATGACAACAATCACAGTTAAGAAAATGCTACATCCTTAAATAATCAATCAATTAAAATAATCATTCAATTCTTTGCCAAATGTTAGATCGGTATCTTCAAAATTCTCTCATATAAAAACTAAAACCATTCAAACATTTTATTGGGGTTACAATCATTCATGAAAAATTTTAGAAGACATCAAAGTTTATTGAAAATTAATTTTTTTCTGGATGTACAAGAATGTATAGAAAAGCGGAAAGTCATTCAAGAAAAATTATATTAAAATTTCAGAATTAATATACGCAGGTGACTCTTGAATAAAAATGTAGAAATTTTTCTTAATACCGAGCATACTGGGTCCACAGGTTTTAAAATTCCACATGCAGATATTTCGCTTTCATGTACGGTTATTTATCAAAAAAAATCAAATAAATAAATCTAACCCTTTGTAATGGCCGGTTGACATTATGCTAGTTGCCAGCTGCTAATCAACATTAGGTGGGAACTAGGGTACATCTAGTATAATTCTTGCCAATTTTAGAATTCGTAACTATACAAAATTTCAAGTCTCTAGCTCAATCCTTACTTGGAATTCGCATCAAACTAGTTGGAAACTTCAAACTTTTTATTAGTATTTCGTAGTATAAAAAGCGGGTTTTATCGACCGGAAATATCGTTATTTTTCAAAAGATCTATGTTTTTCAAAATTCTGAGCTTTCCGTTATTGAGATATTTTATTGAAATGTAAGAGATTAGATTCTATCGAATTGCTAACAGTTTCTAGAAAAAACAGGGCACCAATCATGTATTCCGACGCGTCTCTGTCTTTCGACTTCGACGCAGCTTTTACCTCTTGACTTCGCCATATCAGCAGCTTCAAATTTCCTGGAGTGACAGTCAGAATCACGTTTCGATTCATAGTGACGATTCCGCCGAAATTTCAAGCTGCAGATATGGCGAAGTCAAGAGTAAAAAGCTGCGTCGAAGTCGAAAGACAGAGACGCGTCGGAATACATGATTGGTGCCCAGTTTATATAACAATTAAAGACATCTCTACAGTTTTGTCTGGTACCGGAAATCGATATCTTTCACCTTTATCGAGATATGTCAGATTTTGTAAACAAAACTTGATGTTTTTATGCTAATATGAGGCGTTGAGAACAAAACGAGCCTAGCCCCAAAAACGACTTTTCAAGATAAGTGGATTTGAAAATGTTGGAGGAATTATCGGCAAACTAGAGAGTACGGTTTTTTTTTTGTGGAAAAAGTTCAGATTCGTGGAAATTATATAAAAGGAATTAAGTTTTCAATTGAAATGATTTTTTTTTTATTTCAATAGTTTTATAAACAGCAGTATAACAACCAAAAACCCCAGAATCTCGATTTTGTGAGTTGGACTCATTTCGTTCCTAACGCCTCATTTCGTTCCCAACGCCTCATTTCGTTCATAACGCGACATTTCGTTCCCAACGCCTCATTTTATTAGTTATTTTACGATTTTACGCGTAATTTTCGACTGCTTAAAACTAAATTGCTTAAAACTGCCTAAATTGCTTTACTTCGATACAAGGAAACAAAAATCGTGTGGAACACTACGAGATTCTTCCAGCTGGCAAAACAAACTTTTATTATTAATTGCAACCGCTTTTACATTTAATTACCGAAATGTTTTAAGAAAAAGAACTTTTATTAATAGTAAAAAATAATAGAACAATTTTTAATCAAAAATGGCCAATAAATTCTCCAAATGCCAAAACCGATTAATTTCTTTATTTTGATTTTGATTTAAGGAATATAAATCCAAAATCACGAGAAACAATAACTACTGCTACCTTAATTACGTCATAAATTCCATCATTCGAATTAATCTTAAAGTTGAGATCTTTTCAGCATCTTTCCATATAACAAACGAATAAAGAAACGGAGTTCGCTCTGCATTGATTTTGAATCATTAATAAAAAAGAATTATGGTGGTCGTTTTATTGGACATTTATCAGCCAAGACTGATTTTTATGTGTTTGGTCATCAATAACTTAAATACGATATTAAAACGATTTACGTACGAATTTGTTGCTAATGCTGTCTTCCTGAATTCTGTGGATAGAGGATCTTCTTACCGTTTACTGTTTGACTTATACGGCTATAAGTATGAGAAACGATATGTTATTGTTGGAACATAAACATAAATCCAAATATCAGCCAATGTCATGCTGTATACCAAACCGTTGACTAGAAATATGTTCTCGTAACATTGGCGGTTACAGCAGCAGCAGCAGCAGCAACAGCCTTCTTCGATTCACCAGATTAGCGATATCTTTTAGAGTCAATAAATTGAATCATTAGTCTTAAATGAATGGCCCTCTTGTTTTATAGGCTTCAATCAATTCCTTCATTTGTTGTTATGTTTTAATTTGTCTTCTATAAGATTCTCTCAAAACGTTTTATTGAATAACATTTTGTTATATTAGAGATAGCATTTATCTTAAACCTTTTTTTATTGAATTTCACTCATTCTTCAGTATCAGTATGCAGAAGAACATTGTTTGATGTTCTAAACAAGGTGATTTAACTGCGTTTCTTAACTTTTTCATCGCTGTTTAGATTAAAAATTCACAAGTTTTTTTTTGTGGTATAACCATTTGAAATTTGTTTAAATTGATAATAAAAGGGTAAAATTTATTGAAAACGGTATCTTATTTCCTGTCCAATGATTGACGAAAAAAGTGGTTTCCTTTATTAATTGAAATATTGACAGTTTCTCGCAAACTGATATTGTGGTTTATGTGTTTGTATAACCTACCTTTGAAATGCCAGTAATATTTCTAAATAGACACACAAAAGGCATGCATTGGTCAGATGTTATATAAAACATAAGAAAAGCTGCAATTGCCGGGGGCCAATAGTCTCTATATGACTCGATATGATAACAGCCAATATTTTTATTTGAGCAAAATTCAGTACAAGGGGAAAAGAGTACTCCGACTGGATTTTGGTGTATGGAATGGTTATGTAAAATCATATTCTAAACACATTTGATCTTTATAATTTTTTCGATACGATGTACAGTTTTCGAGAAAACCGGAAAACAAGATAGAAGGATCTAAATTGGTTTTTTCAAAAGAATTTCCTACCAATTTTTCAAAAAAATTGGTAAGATTTTGTCAAACAAATGCGCCGCAGGTGCAAATTTTGGAATATTAGGGCCAAATAAATACGGAGTTTTATTTTTTAACATCCAGATTTGATGCAATCAACTTCTTATTAACCCTTATTAACACTACAGGCGGCGTATGCTTCAAAGGCATATCTTTTTATATCACTCAGGAACCTCTCTTTTTTTTCAACTACTCCACCGATTTTGACGAAATTTGAAATCTTTAGATTTTCTAGGACCAGAAAGCGATTGAGCTACGTTTCAAGCATGATATCCTTTTTCAACATTTTTTTGTTTTTTTTTTCGAAATTTTAAATTAAAAATTTTCGTGTCAGGCCTTACATCGTAAGCCCTAAAAAAGTCGCAGAGTAAATTTATCCACAAAAAGAATAGAAAACAGGATGTCCGTGTTATCCTTACAGGGCCTCAGGATCCAATTTGTGAAATTTCAACATTGCAACTCGCAGGATCCTACGAGACTGATTTTCATGAGAATAAATGCAAAAAGGACATTTTTTTATCTTTAAAATATCCTTAGGATACGAATTTTGAGCATCAGATTTGTAATCAAAAACCCGGTAATGAAAGTTTTCCCGAAAAAATGGGAAAAAGGATATTCGTATTATCTTTACAGCACCTTTATGAACTTTAATACACTTGAAACGTCACTCAATTCACCGAAAACCTAAAGGTTATAAAACCAAACTCGATCGAGTGGTTTTTAAAATAAAGAGAGTATACCTGAGTGGCACAAGTCGAGCTTTTACATGGTAAAAATACCTTGAGCTTTTTAGGATTAACCCGAAACACCATATCGGAAAAGACGCCCTGAAAGTTTCTTTTAAGAATTAGCAAATTTTCTCAATTTCGATAATATTTTTGGATGAAAAATATTAAAACGTCATTAGCGTCTAATTTTACGAGTAGTTTCAAAACAACATTTAATAAATTGAGAAACAGGTTTAACCTCCTTTTTTATTGATTCGATTTGAAACGCTAAAAATAAATTCCGCTGATGCCACCCACAAATTTGATTGTTGACCAACATAATTTACATAAAACCTATTTGATCATTAAACATGTAGCAATTACTTTCACAACCTGCAATACGAACTAATTAAATTGACAATTTCCAATGAAATTTTACATACTCAAACTACTGCCTACACTGGTAACATCCAATCGTATAATTACCACAAAATCTACCCCTCACTCACAACTTTACAGAGCAGATCAGGCAAAATAATCATAAATGAGCATCAATGCCTGCCCATTTTCCCCTCGTCCCAGCCAAATGACACTTCTCAACGCGAACACATGTCGCGATAATTAATAATTTCCTTTTGACCATCATATATGTAACAGGGTGTCTACTAACCAATAGTTAAATATCGCCGAGGAATCCGTCAGTCCGTCGAGCCACCCAAATATCGGGAATCTGATAAAATATGATTGCATCGGTGTTGCTACAGACTTGTTAGACATAATATTAGCAAAATACTGCGATGTAACACGTGGGGAATGAAAAAATCAGTACAGAATGTGAAAAATGTTGCTACTGCCGGCTAAATAGATGATGACACACCAGATGGGATAGAATCAGATGAGATGGTATGTAGCATTGCTTAAGATTTGCGCTGCACGAAAAAATCCGGAGATACATCATTTTAAACAGTTCGCAGAATTGAACCATGAAGGATGATAGCTGACACGAAATCGTGTTTGAATTTTAAAAATAATAATTTCGTATTTACACTGGTAAAATTATTTGGGGTGAATTTTTAATAGTTTCTATTCCAGGATAGCATCTTCTCACACTTCAAACGATGGACATACCCTCACGCCTACTCGTTGTGTTTTTTGGTGTATGGCACGTATCTGCCACTAGAAGTATAGCGCATTGAGGGACAGATACCAAAAATTATTGTAGTAAAATTGCATGCAAACTAGGCATTTTCCACGTTGCGGGGTTTTTCAAATATCCCTTTTTCCTACCCCGACAAAAAGTTTCAAAAAACTAAGTTTGAAAAACTAAGTTCCAAAAAACATTTATTATGGCACTACTATTTTTTTAGAAAAACTCGTACAAAAAATCATATTGCTACAGAAGAAAACAATTTTGTTTAAAATGGCAAATTTTAGATTTTTAATTGCAGCAGTTTCGGAGTTACAGCATTTTAAAATACGAGTACTTCGAAATTGGCAATTCTCTGCTAAAAGCAACCAGAAAAAAATTTATAGGCTAAGAATGAGATAGGGGTCTGATATTAATTTTAAAATCTTTCATTTAAAGTATAATTTCAATAGTTTTTAATTTCAATGTAACGCCATATCAGATTTAACCTTGAATATCTCAAAAAAAATTATATGTCACTTTGCAATCCCTTTGGCGAAACAAATTGAGACTAAAAAATCAAAATTTCAATTTTGTATGGAAATTTCACTTGCATATTTACAAAAACTTAGAAAATATATTCCTCTTGCAGTCGTTTTGCATATGAAACAAAACGTGAGCCAAATTTGAAACAAAACCGACACAATTTTTTTTACTGAAATTTATTTGATATTTTGAAACTTAACCGAAATAGGCCGCAGGCGAAATAAAACATTATTTTCAGCAGCTCCCATGCCGAAAAAATTTTCGAATCAATATTTGATTGAGATCTCCTACACTACTTTAGCTAAGATATGGTCTATCTAGAATAAATACAATTTTTCAGCACAACAGACAGACGGACAGACAGATGGATAGACAGACAGATAGACAGGCAGACGGACAGACTGACGGACAGACGGACGGATAAACAGACAGGCAGACGGACAAGCACACCGACAGATATATGGACGGACAAACAGATGGACAGACAGATGGCCAGATAGACGGACAGACAGACAGACGAACAGACAGACGGACAGACAGACGGACAGACAGACGGACAGACAGATGGACAGACAGACGGACAGACAGACGGACAGACAGACGGACAGGCAGACGGACAGACATACGGACAGACAGACGGACAGACAGACGGACAGACAGGCGCACAGACAGACGGACAGACAGACGGACAGACAGACGGACAGACAGACGGACAGACGGACAGACGGACAGACGGACAGACGGACGGACAAACAGACGGACAGACAGACGGACAGACAGACGGACAGACAGACGGACAGACAGACGGACAGACAGACGGACAGACAGACGGACGGACGGACGGACGGACAGACAGACGGACAGACAGACGGGCATGCGATTGGTTATCGAAATCAAAATCTTTTGTCATCCCAAACACCCAGATGCAGTTTATTTTTTGTACCCTGTAACCAATCCGTCCCATGCGTTTCGAATGGTATAGTAAATCTTATATACCGCTAAACGATTCTCATTTAAAGGCCCAGTTATAGCTAATTCCTATATCTTCGGGTTACGGCAAAAATAAAATAACAATAAGTCACTTTTTTGGTGTTTTGAGTTATTAGATTGGAACAAGCTTTCTTTTTTGTATTTTTGCTGAAACCCCCGAAGTCCTCCGAAATCATCTTGGGCCGAACCCCTTTTTTATTTTGAAACTAATTCGAAAATGACATACAATTATTGAAAATACAAAATGTTCAAACTCGATTTCCTCAAAACCAACATTTTTAACTTTGTTGATTTCTGGTGTAACCCGGGGATATTATTCTCCTGAAAATAAAATATATCCTTAAAAGGTTATGAAAGTTAAATATTTTTATTGTTTCTCTGCCTCGCCCGCGACTCTGTAGATTGGTTTAAATTGAATAAATATTAAAAACTTTTTCAGTGTAAACCGATTCAAATAAAAACGGTTCTTTCTACCACCCCCTTGCAACTATAAATGTGTATTCCTGATATTTTCAAATCCACCCGGATTCAGATACAAAAACAGATGCTTTTGAGACTACGGGCCAGACCCGACCAGAGACTAGAAACAGCTACCATCACAATCCCCATAAGCAGCATAAACGCATCACAAGTGCCCAGCATAACCGAACCACTGCTACTAATAATATGAATTTTCGCATAACTCTCTCTGATTCGAGGAGCATGTTAAATTAAACACTAATTCCGTTGCAATTAGCCGTGTCAGATCATTTATCATTTGGCTATAAATATCATTTTAAATCGTAACAAAATAGTTAGATTCATGGACCATGTTAATATTGGGCGAAACGAGAATAATATATAATAATTATATATAGAGGTAATTCGAAGAGGATTTAAATGTGGCTGTAGGGTAGGTACCAGAGGAAGAAGGGATTCACAGACAATTTCGATGATGCACAACGGATAGGGATGTCCTTTAAAAGACTTCAGAGATTGTAATAATTTTAGGGCTAGGTACTGTTTTAAACTGTTTTGTACCTGTGTTTCATAAACACCATTTCGACCCTCAAAATTTGCAAAGGTAGGGATTCAAAATTTGGCCCAAGGTAATGAAAACAAAAGGTCATCAGCTATTCAGGAAATCACGCAGAACCGCTTAGATATTATTAAGGTATCCATCTAGGGATCTATTGGGACAAAAAGAATGAATCATTTTCAACATATGTAACCACATCATCCCACACGATTGCCGCATCCAACAATTTGGAAACATATATTTCGACAAACACATTCACACATTACTGTATGAGTGGATAAAATGAAACCATTTTGACTGTTTTTGGTACGATGCGAATGAATAGAACGCCTGTAAACCATAGTGCTTAGTGTTAATGTCAAATTGGATGACACTAAATTATGGTTTTAAGTTGGGCAAATCACATTACTCTTCTCACAAGTGTCTTCTAATCCTTTTCGATGTGTCTAGGCGATGTTACTGCAATCTTCCCTCAGAATTGTTTGTTTGCTTGTTTGCTTTTCGCAGATCATGGATCAACTGCAGATATTCAAGCGAAATAAGGGAAATCCACAAAATAATCAAAATGAATGTTTTTAACCCAGTTAACTTCCTAGACGATTGCGACTAATTTTCGCAGACAAGAAAATTATCTTACACTTACCTTTTGTGTTGTTTTTTCTTATGTATAAACTTTACTCGCATGATAGGCATAAATGCAACAAGAATCCGTTTCATAATGGCGACAAATCGGGTTTTGCATAAATTTCCAACGGTCAAATTATGTGCAGTTTTCTCGGTTTTTGCACTTTGGTGGTCCAATTTGTTGTTGGTTGCATTCAAATTTTTTGACCGTGGTAAATTTTTATGTGCAAATGTTTCTTGTAATTGCATCCAAAGTGCATAACGGTTAAGGTAGTTTTTTTTGCGCGTTTCTCTTTTTAATTAAATTTTCGTGATTTTCTTGGAAACCGTTGGCCTCGTAACTTAATTGTAAAACTACCCGGAAAGTGTGTTAAAATTGTGAAATTTTACAGGTTTAACTGTGTTATGAACAGAAACTAGAAAAGATTACATTTAAAGTAAAAACTAAGTCGCGAGAAGAAGCGGATTTCGTGGAAATAGTTTCATGTCATGGCAATAATAAACGGCCAAAACCTTGAGAATAATTTTGGTAAAATAATTTACGTAACAAAACTATTTTTTAATATTACTGTGAGTTTAATTGTGCAATTTTTATACTCTATATGATATGTAATATATTAAATTTAGTTTACCAGTTGTCGAACCAATCGTGGTGTAAGACACGGCACAAGGAGCTGCGGTCAAGTCAGCCAAAAACGAGATTTGCCCCTTGTGCAGTGCGGGCGCTGAGGGAAAAGACGGGCATACCAGGGCTAGCTTCGGTGGCTTGGGTCGTGGGTGTTGTCTTTCCCTATGTAGCGCTCCACACATAAGGTGGTATGCCAAAAAGGGGGCAGCAGGACAACTGGGGAGGAGAGGTTTCTACGCCTCTCATTGTCCGAGGTAGCTGCAGGAAGGGTTAATGAGAAATTAAAAAAAAAGCAAAAACAACAAAAGAAGTTTAAGGTCGACAGGAGGATTTTTCCCACCCCACTTCAGGACACCAGAAGGGTGAACCCGAACCTTGGCCTCGTTGGCTCTCCTCTACCAACCAGACCCCTTTACGAAACATCGAGAAACGCAAAAAAAATGAACACAAACACCTACATTTTCAATCCGTTGTCGTGCCGCCCGACGTCTTACCTCTTCCTCGAATCACCCTCGCTCTCTTACCTAAAACTTAGTACCTCATTCTAAAGGGCTCCATCCAAGCAACCGATTCAAATAAAAAATCCAATTTTAACTATGATCTTCATATCCGGAAACGGTTCTTGGCCAAAATTCAACTGCTATGTTGCAAGATCAAAAATCAATAAATAAAAAAAATTGAAGAAAACAGGAAAGAATAAGTTTATCAAAATTTAATTAATTCTTAGTTATTAAGATACAAAAAAAAAATCATGTAAATAATTTACTTCCTATGCTAATCTGAGATATTACCTATCAAAAATTCAAAATCAGGTAATGAAATTAATATACTTAACATTAATATACTTAAATTGACAAATCAGTGATTCAATGGATTATAGAAAAATTAAAAACTCTGTGATATCTTTAATTCAATTATTCAACAAAAGTCTGTGATATTTTATCGCCAAACGGTTTTTAATTTTTATATAATGGTGTTAGTAATTTATCTATTTATTGAAAAATTTCGTATTATTTATTTAAATTGTCCGTTTTTATGTATTTATTTATTTCAAATTATTGTTTTTATTCTTTGTTGTTGAAAATCCGTGTGTTGTTCTCAAAAGGATGTTTGTAGCGCATGCGAAAATTTCATCGTCGAACGTTGATAGAAATAATATGTTGAATGTTAAAAACTGGATTGTAACGTAGATTTTAAGTTATTTTATGCGAACAACATAAACTATCGCAAGTATGAAACTATGATGAACGGAGTATTATTTAAATTAGAGTTGCAATTGAAAGTTAAAGCCAGAGGTGAAACATGTGGCTGTAAACATGTTGGTCAGTGGATTGATGAACTTCTGTCGTTTATGTTGCGCAGAAACATTGAATTCTGGAGATGTCCTTCGTTAGTTGATATTTGTAATTTTGTACTTACAATAATAAAGATTGAACTGCGTGCGATGCTCGATCATGTTGTGCCAAAAGATGTGTTCTTCCTGTCTATTGTTTATTGCGTTATACTCGGTGAGGTGATGTTAAAAGAATATTTCGGTGCAAGTGTGTTTGTGTGTGGGTGTGTGAATGTTGAAATCGGTGATTTTAAACGTTGATTTATGAAATTTCTATTATGTTGTTTGAATATTTATAGGCATGTATCCTGTTTTGTCCACTTTTATCGTATTTTTATCAAGATTTATAAAATTTAATCTTAGTTTTAGCCACCATTTACACGGCACTTTATTTATTTATTTGTTTGAATATTTGTAGGCATGTATCCTGTTTTGTCCACTTTTATAGTATTTTTATCAAGATTTATAAACTTTAATCTTATAGTTTTAGCCACCATTTACACGGCACTTTATTTATGTACGTTATTTAGTCGTTTGTTTGAATTATAATTTTAAGTTTTAGATGTTAGAATTTTTAATAGCTTAGCTTTCTATTTCTATAAACTACAAACGAAATTCTTTCCTTTTTTTCCAGAAAATGGATAAACTTTCATATTCTAACTGGCATTTAGAACTGTTTCCTTGTTTCGATAAAACATTTTAATATTAAAGAAAAACCCACCGAATCTCACATGGTAGTTTAAACGTAATCTGATCTGCACCGACGCAGCGTATTCTTCAGCAACTTTCGATCGACTCCTTATCGAGTCGCTTCCTTTTGACGATCCCGTTCAATAACCTTTTGTGTCAATTCGTTACTTTTGCAAATTCGAAAAGACTAGAATTTTAATTGTTTCAAAGCTAATTTGGTATTGGTTCACATTGTTGGTTATTGAATTTGCAGATGCTGTCGATCAGTCTGATTAGTTGCTAGGCGATGGCAATTTTTGATGTCAAGGACAAAGTACTTTTGGCCGTTAAACAGACCGACCGGCACCATCTACGGATGAATCGTCATCAGGGATTGTAAACCTTTTTTCGTAAGACCCACCAGCTGATCCTCTCAAAACTCGACTCGCTACACCATCAATAACTTAGATGGCCTGCAAAGGGCGTCGAAGGTGTTGAAAAAACGACGTGATGTTTTGAGAAGCCCAACGTGTGGCTCGACCACGACCCTGAGTATATATTCTAGCCGGGCAAAATCTTATTTTAAATCATTCAAGATCTATAAAAAAAACTAAAAAAGAGCAAAATTCGGGATGGAACCGTGTAGAAACTAAGGTATACAAAGACTACTAATCTTATTAATGACAACAAAAAAAATAAAAATGAAGATATATTGCTATATCTAAGTATTTATCAACCCATTCCAAAACTAGACAAGGCCCTAATCACCCTCTGAATCACCAGTGACAAGTGTGTTCAGCAACACCAATAGACCGATTAACCAATCACTAATGCTTCAAAGGACGTTTATATCCCTTCCAAAATTGTGCGAGATAGCAAATACTTGATAGGTATGAAATGAAAAGAAAACCCTGAGGCTAATATCAAGAGTATCAACACCGCTACTTATAGTTGACTAATATTAAGTAAGCGGATTTCTACGAAAGGTAGATACTGTAATTTAACAGGTGAAGCCTGCCACGATGATTTCTTAGATCTACGTGTATTTGCAAAAATGAAAGATGACTACATTATTCAAAACAAAGTTCAAGAGTTATAAACGTAAATCCTTAGCGTGTACTTTTCCGATCATTTTTCCACTCATATCTTCGACTTGGTAGATGGAGTTTCCAATAGCTTTGATTATGCGACACTTTAAAAATTTCGGAGCTAACTTCGCGTTATATTTATTGGCTTTATCGCTGAGGGTATGATTACGGCGGAAAACTGCCTGCCCAGGTGAGAAAATGCGAGTGCGAGAACGCAGGTTGTACCCTGTAGCGTATCTCTCATATGCCTGGTCTAGGTGTCGCTTGACCTCATCGCGCACGATCTTTAATTTATCGCTTTCGGCAATAAGAGTATCTTCTCCACCTAACACCTTTAGTCTATCCAATAGGGGATATGAAGAACCATGTGTTACCATATTCTGGCCGAAGTTGATAAAATGGGGTGAATAACCTGTAGCCGAATGCACAGTAGTACGAAGCGCGCACGATATTTCCGGTAAATGACAATCCCACTTCCGATGATCTTCTTTTAAATATGCGCGGATTGCTGCCAAGATCGATCGATTAACTCTCTCGGACGCATTTACTTGCGGAGAGTAGATGGCCGTTGTCATATGTTTGACTCCGAAAGATTTTAAAAACGTTGCAAAGTCCCGAGCTGTAAATTGCGACCCATTGTCTGAAACCAAAGATTCGGGCACTCCATAAGTGAGAAAAACGTTGTTTTTCAGAAACTGAATGACTGACTTGGAAGTAGCTCGTCTCATGGGTTTCAAAATGACATACTTCGAAAATTGGTCAAGCACCACGAACAGTACGGTGTTACCGTCCGAACTCCTTGGATATGGACCCATAAAGTCTATATAAATACGTTGCCAAGGACGTTCAACCACCACCTGCTGTCCCATGGGCGGGCGAAGTACAACGTTAGGAGCCTTCGTTTGCTTGCAAACTTGGCAATTGGCTACATACGCCTTCACTTGCGCGACCATTGATGGCCAATAGTAAAATTGTCGCAGACGGAACAAAGTCTTGGTTATCCCACCATGCGCAGACTGAGGTGGATCATGAGCTGAACTGACCAAAGCTTCGGTCAAGCCCGAAGGCACCCACAACTTCCAACCAGCGTCCTCTTGGATCGGATCTCCCGTACGCGGATCCATGCGTCTATACACATATCCGTCCGAGACGCACAGGTCCGGCAGCCTATCCCTCTCTTGCTCGACAGTAGCTATGAGTTCTTTATACTCATCCGAAGAGAATTGGGGAGAACTCAAGTCCAAGTCAAGAGGAGAACAAGCTGTCGGGCCTGTGATCTCGTCCGCATATACTCTAGACAGGGCATCCGGCACGACATGCTGGCTCCCTTTTCGATGCTGGATGTCGAAGTTGAAAGCCTGAAGTTTGAGGGACCAACGGGCCAGCCTACCACTTAGGTCCTTCTGGCTCATGAGCCACCTCAGACTCGCATGATCGGTGACGATGGTGAAGGGCAACCCCTCAACATATGGTCGAAACTTTTTTACGCAAAATACTGCCGCGTAGCATTCCAGCTCCGTGATGCAGTAATTTCGCTGGGCTGCGTTGAGTTTCTGGGACACATATGCGATGGGCCGCTCTCCACCATCCTCACCGATCTGGGACAAGACTCCGCCCACACCCGTCGTACTAGCGTCGCAAGACACAATAAATGGTTTGGTGAAGTCTGGAGTGGTGAGTACAGGCGCAGTGATCAAGGCTTCTTTCAATTTTTCGAACGCGACTTGAGCATCTTGAGTCCATTTGAAGCCGGAGTTGGTTTTCCTCAGACAATCGGTGATCGGTGATGCCAGGCTCGAATAATTCGGCACAAATCTCCTGTACCAGCCCGTCATACCCAGGAAACGACGTACCTGCTTGACGGACTTAGGTACGGGAAATTCAGCCACCGCAGCCACTTTCATCGGATCAGTCTTTAGAGTGCCATCTCCGACTATGTACCCAAGGTACTTAAGTTCCTTTTTACAAAAGAAACTCTTGCTGACGTTGATTGTTAATTTTGCTCGCCGTAAACAACAAGCGACTTCCGAAAGGACTCGCAGATGGAGGTCGAATGTTGGTGATATCACCAGCAAATCGTCGAGGTAAACAAACACATACCGACGAAGTTCGCTGGACATGAATGAGACGACTTTGTCCATCAGACGACACATGCGTTGCGGCGCGTTGCATAAACCAAACGGCATCACCGTAAAGTGGTACAGAGGCCGACCTGGCACTGTGAACGCCGTCATCTCTCGAGATTTGACCTCGAGAGGAATCTGCCAGAAAGCGTCTTTGAGGTCCAGACTCGAGATGTAGCGCGTATCATCTAGTCGGCTTAGCAAGCCATCGATGTGGGGGAGCGGATACGCATCTTTCACTGTAACCTCGTTGACTTTCCTGGAATCTAGGCAAAGGCGGACTTTGCCAGGTTTCCGGACAAGTACAACGGGCGAGTTCCAGGGACTGACACTCTCCTCGATCACCCCAAGCGCTAACATCCGGTCCAGCTCCTCAAACATCAGCCTCTGTACCACCGGCGATACCGGGTAATGCCGCTGTTTGATAGGTGCTGCGCCATTGACTTCTATTACATGCTCCTCAAGCGAAGTTCTCCCTAACCCCAGGGATTCGCTAGATGGGAAGCATGTAATGACGTCATGTAATCGCCGCGTATCGTCTTTGGACAAAGCGTGGTATTCCGTCGATTCATCTCCAATATCTGTGCTGTCCACCTCTTCGATTGCCTTCGGCAATATGCCGTACAGACTCCAAAAGTCCACACCCAAGTACAAAGCCTGGTTTAAGCTAGGAACCACGTAAAGCGTAAGTTCTTTGAGCTGTTCGCGAAATTTGGCCGTTACCTTGACGTAGCCCACAATCGCTTGTGGCTTTCCGTCCGCGGTAGTCACATTCGAGTGGAATTTGTGAAGTTTCAGACCTAAATTCTTGATCAATTCTAACGAATTCTTGCCAAGGCAACTCACGCTTGCACCAGAATCCAACAAGCCTACTATAGGGTGGTCGTTAATAAGTATTTGGGCATGGGGTCTTAAATCGCCAGAAATCGCTACAATGCTCGAAACCGTTGCTTCTTTGCGATTTTTCAAATTTTTGTACCACCCTTTAATTCGCTCTGCAGAACGTCTCTTTCTTTTAGATGTTATCTCACAATTCGTACTAAAAATTCGTGCACGGGTTTCAGCATATTCCCTCTTACGTTGGTGTAAGGATTTGTAAGCGGGGCCAATTTTCTTTAAGTCAGGTGAGTTCGATATATTTTCAGGTCTTCGGAGGATCGACACCGTTGGATTGATCAACTCTTCTTCAGGTAAGTTTACGTCCGGGTTATTTTTAGAATTAGCAGGTAAGTCTAGGTAAGTTTTATTTTTAGTCGTAGCAGGTAAGTTTAGGTAAGTTTTATTTTTAGTCGTAACAGGTAAGTTTAGGTTAACCTTATGTACATCAGGTAAGTCATAGCAGGTGGGTATTTTAGACACATCCGGGGTATGAGATACTTTCGAAGTATCTGGGAAAGTATCGGTTTTCGGATTCAATTTTTCGGGCGAGACTCGTCCGATCTCATCTCGCCCCTCCTGGAGTTTTTCTCTCTGCACACAGGACATTCTGGTTTCACGAACCCCTTTTTCCCACACGCGAAGCAGAAGGGATCACCAATAGGTTTGGGACAATCGTGGTAGCCGTGGCCAAGCTGATTGCAATTCCAGCATGTCCAAGTGCTAGAATCTCGTCGACGAGCAGCGGGTTGTGGTTTAAGACGTCCAATCGCTTCTACAGCGTCCTGAAATGGATCAGCAGCAGATGCTTCCAGCTCTACTTCGTGAACTGCTCGGGTCTCGTATCTAGTCTGGCTAGATCGAAAATCATTAAGATAGCGTTCAGCTTTTCGACTAAGATCACGGAATTCATTCATCGTGGTGATACGAGATGAGAAGATCATCGTAGCGATACGAGGTTGCAGGTTTTTGCGCAACATGGACACTAATTCGTCTTCTGGAATGGGTCGTCGCATTCTACAATGTAAAATTCGAACATCCTTGAGGAAATCGTCGATTTTTTCACGAGCACCTTGTTTGCGTTCCAAAATCTGATCTATGATTTCGTAGTCTGTAACTAAAGATTGGAACTGACTTTTGAGTGCTGTTTTTAACGTGTTCCAATCTGGTCTACGATTTTGGCGGATGAACTGCCAATACCAGAAATCTGCTTGTCCAGACAACAATTGGTGGAAGTGACGCGTCAAATATTCTTCAGAGATTCTTTCACTTTCGCACAAAACTTCTACTCTAAAAATTAATTCGTCTACCGATATGCCATTATCGGAGCCATCAAACTTGATGCCCCATGTACCAAATACGGTTCGAGGTCGAAGACGTCCGTGTCGATCTTCAACGTAAGGAGGACTAAGAGATCTATCCCTTCGGGACGCGAAACTGGGAGATCTCTCTCTTCGCAAAGGAAAAGCATCGACTTGACGAGGCGCTTCAGGTCTTGAAGTATTGGGTGGAAGAGGCAAGTCAACAGGCCTTTGCGCAATGTGCACATTTCTTAACGCCTCTTGTAATTGCCGAATGATGCCCCTTTGTTCCTCAAGCTGCTTTTCAAATCGATTCTTTTCGTCAGAACTGACATTTGATGCGCGTACAGGATCATATGATGGATCCCACACCAGATTTGGACCAGAGCTGGCAACACTATCGGGAGTTTCGAGAGGATAAGGAGGTGGGAGTTCACTCCGTTTTGGAATGGGTGCGTCGCCTGACGGGAGAACTGGAGGGCCTTCGGCTCCATTCTGCCTCCAAATATTTCTCTCCTCAAATTGGAGTTGTTGCCTAACTCTTTCCAAATTTCGATTCTGAACAGTCCTATTAGAGCTTTCTGGACCAGGAAAATTTCGACTCATAGAGCGGTTCAAAGGAGTTGAGTTTCCTTCCGCTATTATAGGTAATGACTGATTTCCACTATTCGCGGGATTTTGGTTCACGTTATGTGAATTCATCGCATTTGTTTGGGATCTTAAAACCCGATTATTTGTTCGTTGTACTGCACCTCCTCGAGGAACGGGAGTGCGATGCATCTTAGCCACAAGAAAAAATAAAACCAAATGCAAAAAGAGTAATGAAGAATCAAAGCTAATGAAAAAGTCTCCTAAATTCTAAAGGGATACCAAGAAAACAAAATTAAGAATAAAAAAAAATGTGATAATAAAAGATGCGAAATCTTACCGCAAAAGAATTAAACAATCTAATCTTTTTATAATATCAAACAAAACCTTGTTTATCTATTATAAATAACCCAAGTTATTATATTTTTCCTGTTAATTTTAGTAAACGCGAAGTACACTATAAGTAATCCAAAATTAATAAGCGAAAATACACCTATTAATTATAGAAAAAAAACTGATCTTAACCCTATATTGTTTTTCGAAATGTTCTAAATATAAATTATTGTCGGTGCAAAAATTTATGCACTAACAATAAGTAATCTATTATATTTTTTTTTTTTTAATAAACTAATCCTTTTTTTTGAAATAACTATCATACATAAGAGATAGAGAGCGAGAGCTTTCCAACTCAGAGACAGACGACTACGGCAAGGTCATCAACAAATTGATCTATCGTCGCAAAAAACTAAAGTTGAATCGAAAATCGAAAACAACCCAATGGATGATATTTTTGGCGCAAAGAAAAGGCTCCTACCAAGGAATTTTCAAAAGGTATCCTTATGGAAAATTGTCCACTGGCATTTGCACCCTTCAAAAAAAACCGCAAATATCTCCAGATTCTGTCGGGGAATGGGGAAAGAATAACTAAATTTTAACTTCCCAGATTTATTTAGCGCAACGGATTGAGTTGCAATATTATGCAGACTTTGTCCCTCTAATGTCACGTCTTGCAAAAAGAAATCGGCTCCATTCCATTGTATTTACTTTTTAGTTTCCCTCTTCCTTCTAAACGGACTTAGATCGAGCGTGTAGCCGAAATCAAAGTTTCCAGAATATGGGTTGAGAAATTCCAAAAGTTATACCCTTAAACTTTTTTTTTTGAAAGCAGACTAAACTGTAAAAAAAATTAACATGGTCGGATAAACAAAATCAAAACTTTATCCAGATTTAAATAAAATCAAAAATTCCATTTAAATCTAAATAAAACCAAAATTTTGTTTACAAAGTTTGACGTGGCACTCTCCGAAAAAGAGTTCTCTGAATTCCGTTAAGGAATTAAGGATGTTGCCGAAACAACCAGATTGTGCCTCGCATGTGTAAGACACGGCACAAGGAGCTGCGGTCAAGTCAGCCAAAAACGAGATTTGCCCCTTGTGCAGTGCGGGCGCTGAGGGAAAAGACGGGCATACCAGGGCTAGCTTCGGTGGCTTGGGTCGTGGGTGTTGTCTTTCCCTATGTAGCGCTCCACACATAAGGTGGTATGCCAAAAAGGGGGCAGCAGGACAACTGGGGAGGAGAGGTTTCTACGCCTCTCATTGTCCGAGGTAGCTGCAGGAAGGGTTAATGAGAAATTAAAAAAAAAGCAAAAACAACAAAAGAAGTTTAAGGTCGACAGGAGGATTTTTCCCACCCCACTTCAGGACACCAGAAGGGTGAACCCGAACCTTGGCCTCGTTGGCTCTCCTCTACCAACCAGACCCCTTTACGAAACATCGAGAAACGCAAAAAAAATGAACACAAACACCTACATTTTCAATCCGTTGTCGTGCCGCCCGACGTCTTACCTCTTCCTCGAATCACCCTCGCTCTCTTACCTAAAACTTAGTACCTCATTCTAAAGGGCTCCATCCAAGCAACCGATTCAAATAAAAAATCCAATTTTAACTATGATCTTCATATCCGGAAACGGTTCTTGGCCAAAATTCAACTGCTATGTTGCAAGATCAAAAATCAATAAATAAAAAAAATTGAAGAAAACAGGAAAGAATAAGTTTATCAAAATTTAATTAATTCTTAGTTATTAAGATACAAAAAAAAAATCATGTAAATAATTTACTTCCTATGCTAATCTGAGATATTACCTATCAAAAATTCAAAATCAGGTAATGAAATTAATATACTTAACATTAATATACTTAAATTGACAAATCAGTGATTCAATGGATTATAGAAAAATTAAAAACTCTGTGATATCTTTAATTCAATTATTCAACAAAAGTCTGTGATATTTTATCGCCAAACGGTTTTTAATTTTTATATAATGGTGTTAGTAATTTATCTATTTATTGAAAAATTTCGTATTATTTATTTAAATTGTCCGTTTTTATGTATTTATTTATTTCAAATTATTGTTTTTATTCTTTGTTGTTGAAAATCCGTGTGTTGTTCTCAAAAGGATGTTTGTAGCGCATGCGAAAATTTCATCGTCGAACGTTGATAGAAATAATATGTTGAATGTTAAAAACTGGATTGTAACGTAGATTTTAAGTTATTTTATGCGAACAACATAAACTATCGCAAGTATGAAACTATGATGAACGGAGTATTATTTAAATTAGAGTTGCAATTGAAAGTTAAAGCCAGAGGTGAAACATGTGGCTGTAAACATGTTGGTCAGTGGATTGATGAACTTCTGTCGTTTATGTTGCGCAGAAACATTGAATTCTGGAGATGTCCTTCGTTAGTTGATATTTGTAATTTTGTACTTACAATAATAAAGATTGAACTGCGTGCGATGCTCGATCATGTTGTGCCAAAAGATGTGTTCTTCCTGTCTATTGTTTATTGCGTTATACTCGGTGAGGTGATGTTAAAAGAATATTTCGGTGCAAGTGTGTTTGTGTGTGGGTGTGTGAATGTTGAAATCGGTGATTTTAAACGTTGATTTATGAAATTTCTATTATGTTGTTTGAATATTTATAGGCATGTATCCTGTTTTGTCCACTTTTATCGTATTTTTATCAAGATTTATAAAATTTAATCTTAGTTTTAGCCACCATTTACACGGCACTTTATTTATTTATTTGTTTGAATATTTGTAGGCATGTATCCTGTTTTGTCCACTTTTATAGTATTTTTATCAAGATTTATAAACTTTAATCTTATAGTTTTAGCCACCATTTACACGGCACTTTATTTATGTACGTTATTTAGTCGTTTGTTTGAATTATAATTTTAAGTTTTAGATGTTAGAATTTTTAATAGCTTAGCTTTCTATTTCTATAAACTACAAACGAAATTCTTTCCTTTTTTTCCAGAAAATGGATAAACTTTCATATTCTAACTGGCATTTAGAACTGTTTCCTTGTTTCGATAAAACATTTTAATATTAAAGAAAAACCCACCGAATCTCACATGGTAGTTTAAACGTAATCTGATCTGCACCGACGCAGCGTATTCTTCAGCAACTTTCGATCGACTCCTTATCGAGTCGCTTCCTTTTGACGATCCCGTTCAATAACCTTTTGTGTCAATTCGTTACTTTTGCAAATTCGAAAAGACTAGAATTTTAATTGTTTCAAAGCTAATTTGGTATTGGTTCACATTGTTGGTTATTGAATTTGCAGATGCTGTCGATCAGTCTGATTAGTTGCTAGGCGATGGCAATTTTTGATGTCAAGGACAAAGTACTTTTGGCCGTTAAACAGACCGACCGGCACCATCTACGGATGAATCGTCATCAGGGATTGTAAACCTTTTTTCGTAAGACCCACCAGCTGATCCTCTCAAAACTCGACTCGCTACAGTGGTCACAAAAATGAACAACTCCAGGGTGTTTGGGATGACAAAAGATTTTGATTTCCGCTTGTGTATCCATCCGCTCGCCTGTGAACACACTAAAGCCCAATTCAAATTAACGATTGCGATTGCGATTACGATTACAATTGCGATTACGATTACGATTGCGATTACGATTACGATTACGATTACGATTACGATTACGATTACGATTACGATTACGATTACGATTACGATTACGATTACGATTACGATTACGATTACGATTACGATTACGATTACGATTACGATTACGATTACGATTACGATTACGATTACGATTACGATTACGATTACGATTACGATTACGATTACGATTACGATTACGATTACGATTACGATTACGATTACGATTACGATTACGATTACGATTACGTTTACGATTACGATTACGACTGCGATTACGATTACGATTACGATTACGATTACGATTACGACTGCGATTACGATTACGATTACGATTACGATTACGATTACGATAACGATTACGATTACGATTGAAGCTTCTCGACCAATGAGATCAAAGCTTTTAACGATAGGAAAATGAAAGCTTTGATCTCATTGGTTGAGGACGCTCAATCGTAATCGCAATCGAAGTCACAATCGTTAGTCTGAATTGGGCTTAATTCTGGAACGAATTAAGCTAGAGACTTGAAATTTTTTACAATTGAATTTCTCGTAAATAGCGAGGCTAAGTTTTTGAATGGTAAAATCGAGCCATTATTTCCCCTCTCCCCCATACAAATGAAACAGTTTTTTACGATATTCTCGCAAACAGTGAATCGTGTCGAAAAAGTTATAAAGACAAAACACGTTAATTTTACATAACTCATGTCAACATCAAAATTTGTGGTAGTGTGACGGCGATATTAAATTTAACGATGAAGGTGAGAGGAAGGGTACAAGAGGGTGAAAAAAAAGTATTTTTTTGGCCAAAACCTCATTAATTAAAGAAAAGGTTTTTAGAAATCGAAATGACTTGAAAAAAACCTAAAAAAAAATATTTAAAAACAAAACCGACTTTAAAAAAAATTAATCGCTGAAAAGTAAAAAATAATTTTTAAAGTTCATAATTTGGGATATGAACCTGTCAAATTTGAGTACAAGAAAATTTTTAATTGATTCTTATATTTGTAAATACAATGTGGAAGCAATATCCGTATCAAAATGACTTGACACACTATTATTGCGCCGACTTTATCTTTACAAATATTACGCTAGATTTTAATAACAATTCAAATTTTTCGGGCACTCTTTAAAAGTATCCAAAATTATGAATTTTAAAAATACTTTTTAACTTTTTAGCGCTTTAATTTTGGGATGCTTCCGGGGATGCATCCGGGGATGCTCCCTTCCCCTAAAACTGTGAAGAATTTTTTTTTTACGTGAAAAAAATCTGAATGAAAAAAGAGCGATTTTTTAAAAAAAATTGTGTCATTCTTGTCATGCCAGCATCGTTTCACGTATTTGAAAAAAAAAATAAAGTGTTAAACTCATCACAGAATATGATAAATCAGCTTCAAGCACAAAAAAAATATTTTTTTTTTGCTGAAAAAAAATTATAATCGAAAAATTCACTTACGGCCTTCAAAGGTCGAATTTCTTAATGATTTCATCGCAACAATCAATCGATCAGAAAAACACCTTCATGGTTCACAGTTCTGATGAGGTTTTTGGGAAGCAACAAATTTCATTAATCCGACTTTAAATAAAAAAGAAAAATAAATTATATTTGAATCTCGATTCTCATTATTCATTCCGTAGCTGGCATTTATCAAATTTGATATCTGCCACACCTATCAGCCATTTGGTTAGTGTCAAATGTCATTCCGAAGTCCTTGGGTAATCACTCAAAGGTTTCTCCATGCATTCAAACATCTGTCCATTTCCAGATACCCACCGCATGCATTCCCTTGCATCTCTTGTGAAATCCAAACTTAAGCCCCAAATACATTAACTATGCGATGACGACGCAATGGGGAAGCTACCTTAACTACAATGTAATTTGAACAATCATTTTTAATTTTCAAATACAATTTCCCACTATAAATAACATAATTGATATACGTTAATCCATCCGGAATTCGAAATTTTCACACTATAGCTTCGGAATGGTTTCAGACTTCCATCTAACTGACAAATTGCAGAATTTGATTTTCGAATAGAATCTTGACATTACATAAAATATCTTAATAGCTTTGCTACAAATTTATCAAATATCCTTGGTCCAGAAATTTCAAGATATATCGAAAGTCCTTGAAACGCATGATGCACCTGTAAATCCTCATTCGACATATGCAAATGAAATTAGTTCGTTATCCTTTAACGCCTATACTCGTATCTATTGTTTATTTCAGATGATTGCGTTCTGAGATTTTCGGATGACGGTCCCTTGCAATCTGAACGTCGCCGTCGCCTAAATCCTTTAGAGGGGAAGGGGACAGTGGGCAAGTCAAGACTTATGTCTAGTACGATATTGAGTTGACATATCGGAGAATTTGTACACATGAGATGTCGAAAACTGGCTTCTGGTGTCTTTTGCAAACAACAAATCTCTGGTATTATAACTGAAAACCATAAATCAAGTCATGGCCAATATGCTTAAGGATATTCAGGAAACGTCCTTTAACTGTAAGAATTTTACAATGATTTACATTGACATGTTATTTAAAAATTAAAAAGATTGAAATCATTAGTTATTTTGAAAGCACCAATTATATGTCGATTTTTTTTTTTGTATCATTAAACGTCGTTTACTTATGCCACTTTATTCAACGATTTTTTTTCTTCAACACTAAATTCATGTTGCACAACAGTATGACACAAAATTCAGAAATTTATTCCTGAAAGACGCCCGAACTCGAATTTTTTCATAAATTCTAATTTTGCAGGTTTTGATAAGTAATTTTATTCTGCGATAGATCAATAAAATTCGAGGAACAAATTCTGAATAAAATTCCCGGAGAAATTCCAGAAAAAAAAAACGTAAGTGTAAACGGGGCCTTAAATGAGTTTTGGCCCAAAATGAGTTCAATTCAATTAATTTCTGTTCGTTCGTTATCGCATCACGTGGGAACAGTGTTGTGCAATTTGTTTACAAAACGTATTTTACACAATACGTTACGTGTGAAAAATTAATAGTTTATAGGTATCAAACAATGAAAAGAAAAAATGTAATGTAAAGTAAACAATGTAGAAACAATGTAAAGTAAACAATGTAAAGAATGTAAACAATTTGTTTTTTATACTCTATATGATATATCATATACGAGTATATTAGTATACCGTTTGTAACGCATCGAACTAATCATCGGACACAAAAATGAATTACACCAGAATGTTTGGGATGACAAAAGATTTTGATTTCCGCATGTCCGTCCGTCTGTCTGTCTATCCGTGAACACCATAACTATCGAAAGGATTGAGCTAAAGACTCGAAAGAAACGCATAGTTACGTTTCTCGGAAATGGCTAAGCTAAGTTCTTGAACGGGCAAAATCGGATTATTCCTTCCCCCTCCCCCATACAAACGAAACAGTTTTTCGCAATTTTCTCGAAAACGGTGAGTCATGTTGAAAAATTTATAAAGGTAAAATGTGTTTATTTTACATAACTCATCCATACATCAAAATCCAATCGGACCACTGCATCCCCTCTTCCCCTCTTCCATACAAATGGGTTTTCAAAAATAAACATTTTGTCTGTTATCATATAGAGTATTTGACGATTGGCCCCTGACAATTGTAGCTTTTCATCGAATTACTAGGGACCTCGCCGTCGGCTTTCCCTGGGGCCTCCCCTTCTTCCAGGCCTTCGGCCTCAGTTCTGCTCGTCCTCCGGCCTCGCGCTAAACTACGTCAAAATTACTTTGAAATTTCAAAACATAAATAATATCCTTTGAAGGTTGAAGGGTCAATAAATATATTAAGTAAATAAAGCCAAAAAAAACCAATTACAGTAGAACGCGCTTAAATGCAACACGCGTAAATGCAAAACTCGTGTAATTGCACGCAAAATTTGTGCCTGGAGGATTTTCAAGCATTTTTCATATAAATATACACGGATAAATGAAACACGCTTAATTGCAATACTTGCTTAAATGCAACCATTTTCACATCCGCAAAAGTATAAATTATATGAAATTTTACACGCTTAAATGCACATGTGCAAAAATGAAATGTAATTACACAAAAAAAAGTTATTATTGTCATTTTTATTTGATAAAATGAATTCTTAATTAGGTTCTTTGTTTTTGTGTAGCCTTGTTGAATTTAAATGTTTATTACAGGAATATTAAAGTTGCATGTTTATCTTTTACTCGCATAATTGCACATTAATGTGCATTTATCCGTGCTTCCGTGGTACGTATAAATGCAAAACACGGATAAATGCACATAAAATTCTGCGAAATTCGATGTGCATTTAAGCGTGTTCTACTGTAACATAATTAGTCATTCGAAATTTTTGAATTTTTTAACCATGTCGCTTTAAGAAAACGCAAATTTGGAGAGTTATGGTAAGATTCTGATTTCTTAATGGCACCAATAGAAACAATATCTGAAAGTTTCATTCAATAATTCCAACTCATTTTGATAGTTGTTGTTAATGATTTCATGGTACATGAGTTAGCAGGGGTGGGACGCGGAACCCTGCATCAACCTACGACCTATAACACGACCCTTGATGGCAGGAACCTCCCCTGAAAGTTTCATCCAAATCGGTTGAGTAGTTCTCATGTTATTGGCCAACAGACAGAAAAACAAAAAACAATATAAATAAATCGAGGAAAATTGGAAAGAAAAAAATGGGAACTAACTGCATTAGACACAATTTTCTGAAAAAAACCAGCCACCAATAAAAAATCCCCTCCCAAAATATATTCGACAAGGAAAACTAATTACACATAAGGGTGGTTGGTGGTTGAATCTTGTTACGAGTTCTCTGGGCAAAAGAACCGAAATTACCTTGTTCCACACAGTCGACTATTTCGGTTCGTTTTGTAGGGAATCTTCATTTGCCTTGCTTTTTCGGATACGAAGCAAAACAACAACCAGAAATAAAGAAAAAGCAAAAAAAAACCCCTCACAATAAAGTTTAAATTCTGTTTCACCTGAAAGTTTCTGGCAGTTTGCTTGCGGCATCCTGGAAAAGCTATGGTGGGAGGGGTTTTAGGGGTTGATATTCTGAAAGATGGACGCTCTTTGCTTCATTTTCTCAACCGAATGCAAACTCTAATGAAGTTTCTTGTTATTTGTGTGGAACCGCACTCACAAACCCTTTTTCCGTTTGGCGTATTCCGAAATAAACCTTCAGGGGTGTAAAACTAAGCACAGTGAGATGGGAATATGACTGAACCATCCTCCATCGACTGAATTTTAAAGACAGCACAAGGGAAGCCAAAAGGTGCACAATTGACGCCTAACTAAATTTTCTTTCTCTAGCGCAGCTCCTATTAGGTAAAAATCAGGTGGGTATCCCATTCGCCCAAAAAATCCCACACCAAATGACGTTACACATCCAAGTATCGCTTTGATGAGGAAAAACTTTGCAGCTACAAAATGTTGGTAAATGATTTCGCATGTTCTGGAAACGGAAGTCTCAACTATTTTATGTGAAAAGCCTACGGACATGTTTGTGCGGTGGTTTATACACTGTTAATCCATCAGAACAGGTACATGTCGTGTATAAAAGGTAAATATATCTACATATGACTAATAAATGAGTCCTGGAAATATTATAGGGGCATAAGACTAATGCCAGAGCAAAACATATTCACACATCATGAGGAAATGGCGTTGCGGGGAGGGATGTAGAAGAAAACCTTTTGCGGTTACGAAGGTGAATTGTTTCATAACCACCACCACCATGATGGTAGAATGTGTCCCATTAAAAAAAAGCAAAAGAATAGTTCTTGGTGGCTTAATTATAGAGCTATAGATTTTTTCCGTTGTGAGAGGCATTTTTAAAGTTTATAGAAAAAATTTTGAAAGATATATTTTTTTTTTAAATATCTTGAGAACCGTTAGAGATACAAAAAAACTGTCAAAGGGAAAAATGTAGAAAATTTTATATCCTGTAAATTTTGTTATATTTTTTCCCCAAATGCGCATTGGTTTCGAGAAATTTTCAAAAAACGGTATTTTTTCAAAAAAAATTGTATGGAAATTACCGTTACTTTTTCAAAAGTTGATAGAAAACTACGATCTGCGTAAAACTTATTTAGGAAAAATTTCAAGTTGCTAGGTCAACGCGTTCTCGAGTTATTTAAGATACCTACAACGGACAGACCGACAGGCAGATGCACGGACATCCTTAAAATTTTTCCCGAAAAGGAATTCGTACTGATTAAAAAGTTTCTATCTGCCTCCGTTCTTGAATTGGTCTCCGTATTCATGATACTTTCCATCTATAGCAGAAAAAAGTAAAAATGTGGGAAAAAATTAAAAATTAAACATAACGAAAGCTATAATTGCCAATCTGGCAATCATTGGAGACCCGTATGGTGATATTCGTATCAAAATTCGAACAGTTGTACCAAAATTCCACTTTGAAGTCAAACTTGCCAATAACAATTTTTAAAATTTATTCCAATCGGATTTTGATGTATGGGAGTTTTATGTAGAATCATATCCTAAATAACTTTTGTTCTTGGACTTTTTTGATAAGATGCACCGTTTTTGAGATATTCACAAAAACCGTTTTCGTTCGTATGGGGGGTACCCCCCCTAATGTTCCATTTTTGCCCATTAACGAACTTAGCCTCGCATTTTACGAAAAACGGATCTGCGCAAAATTTCAAGTCTCTAGCTCAATCCGTGCGCCCGCAATCCGCGCCACAGACAGACAGACAGACAGACGGACAGACGGACAGACGGACAGACGGACGGACGGACAGACGGACGGACGGACGGACAGACGGACGGACGGACAGACGGACGGACGGACGGACAGACGGACGGACATGGAAAATTCAATTTTTTTTATCATTCTAAACACACTGGTGTAATTCATTTTTGTGTGTGATGACGGGATCTTGGCGTTACAAACGGTAAGGCAAAGTTAATATACCCTTTGGTTTCACCATACGGGTATAAAAAATTAAACCATTTAAAAAAATGTGTAAGGAGTGGTCCAACTGGATTTTGATGTATGAATGAGTTATGTAAAATCCTATTCTAAACACATTTTACCTTCATAAATTTTTCAATATGACACCCCGGTTTCGAGAAAATTTCAAAAAACTGTTGTGTCTGTATGGGGGAGGGAGGAAAGAATAGTACAATTTTGCCCATTCAAGCCATTCTCGCTTTTGGTATTTTTGAAGACAAGAACTTAGCCTAGCCATTTACGAGAAACGTAACTATACCAAATTTCAAGTCTCTAGCTCAATCCGGACGGACACGTGGACGAACAGACGGACAAATAGACGGACAGACAGACACACGGACATGCGGAAATCAAAATCATTTGTCATCCCTAACACCCTAGTATAGTTCATTTTTGTGTTCATCGATGGGTTCGATGCGTTACAAATGGTATATTAAATCTAATATACCCTATATGATACATCATATAGAGTACAAAAACATTGCACAGAAAGAAAAAGTTTGGAAAATTCAAGGAAAAATAACTGAATGTTTTCTCTAAAAAAAATCTTTCTATCATAATATCTGTATAAACTTTTAGATTTTCTATATTAGTGCAGAAAACTTTCAAAACATCCCTCACCTTTGAATTCTAAACTTCTTAAACATTGGCCTAAAAAATACCACCATCATATATTAACTTTTTCAATTAGAAAATACACTTAAGATGACTAATTCTGTAGAGTGCAATTATTGTTCTTATTGTTCTTAAGTTGGTCAGAACACCTTCCGCTGTGACAACAAGACTCACCTCTCAAGTCAGGTGTACATCTTCACATTGAACCAAATTGTCTGATTGTCGTAAGTTAATGACAAGCGGAAAACACTTGTAGTCCATTTGAGATGGTTTTCATTATTTTCCGCGATTAAGACCATTAATGCCCATGAACACTCGAAAATTTTACTCTAGATATGCAGGTGGAATAATTGATTGACTCCGTACCTGTGGACATTTAATTCAGTCACAGTTTACGCATGCACTTGTTCGTGCACAAAAATTTTTATAGTTTTTTCTTGTATTTCACTGAACTATGCCCTCATCATACATATTCAATAACGATCTGACATACATATGTATGTATGGAAATATACTGCGTTCATATATAATAATATACACCAGAAACTATAGAATGGCAATTATTGTGATTATTCACCTGAGATGCCTCGTTATTGATAAGACTTCCAATTCCGTAGTAGATATCCGTTGCCATAAAAACTGTTTTTTTGATAATTTCGTTTGTTTTCTTGTTTACCTCTTCGAAGTAATCAATTTGAATCAAATCTCATTTTAACGATATATTGTCGAGTTTATTGATTTATAATGAATTGGAAAGTATTTTCGATGATATTAATTTTTATTTGCTTAATTTGACGAATGATATTTCATGTTTTGAGGTCAAATAAGAAGTAATTATTATCACCGCTATCTCTAATAATTAATCTTTAGAAACATTTAAATACTATGACTGTTTACAAACTTTGAGGATAAAAAAAATTATGAAAAAAAGGTTTTATTTAAAAAAGTGTGCAAAAAAGACAAAAAGAATTTTTTTTAGCGCTGTGTATCAGCAATAAAAGCGTGGTAAATATTTATTTAATTTTTTATGCTTTTATCTAGTTTTTATTTCTTATACACAGCGCTTACAAATTAGTTTTTTTCTTTTAGTACATTTTTTAATGAAAGCTTTTTTTAAAAAAAAATATTTTTTTATTTAATTTTTTTTTTGTCATCGAATAAATATTCTTGCCTGTGAGATATCCTTACGGACTTTTTGACTGCAGAATCGGAATCAGTGACCCAAACACCCTCAGATGAGCTTTTTTCCAGAAAATTTGAGGAAAACGATAGTGACGTTGTCTTCACAGGACCTTCCGGTATCCTTAAAAGTACGAAGTAGTGAAAATATTTTATTGTCACCGGGGTTACGTATGTAAAAGAGAGACAAAATCAGATTACAACATTTGACCCTGACAAACAAATAAAAGAGCAAGGTAAATAAAAGTTTATTGAAAAAAAAGTAAATAAAACCTTTTAAAATATGATCGACAATAAGGAAATACTGGTATTTCTTCGATTAAAGATGCGTCGAAATTTTATCTACCCAAAACCAGTTTTTGTGAGAAAAATTGGAAAAAGGATATTTGCGTTATTAAAATTCCAACACCGGATTCGTGATCAGCGACCCCGAAAGCCACCTAATGCCACTTTTTCCCGGGAAAAATGGGAAAAAGGATATTTGCGTTATCCTTACAGGACCTTCTGTTTCAAATTTTGAAAATCTAAAAACCTGCTCCTGGCAACGCAAATCATTTTGCAAAAAAACGCATAAAAATCGGTCCAGTAGTTTTTGAGTTTTGTAATCTCAAACCAACAAACATCCATTTATAGATTTAACTACTTAGTTGTAAAATTTACTATTTTTTTTAAATTTATGTCAATTTTTTTCAATTGTTATTAATTATTTTGTGATTGAAATCAACTATGTTAGTGAAAGTCATGATTCCCCATTATCCCTATTCTCAACACTCAATTATTTATAATTAATTCGGGATGAAATCACAACACAAAAAGTCAAATATTCTCGCTTTTGATATTTTTGAAGACAAACGCAGGGGAGAAGTGAATGTGAAAAACGATCACCATTTGTGCGCCGTTGGTGTTTTTTTTTTGACAGAATACAGAATTGATGATTTCAATCAAGAGCCACAATCCCTAGCAATAATTCACTTAATTTTTCGCACTCTTTACTTTCCATAAATAATCGCAACGGAAATTGGAAAAACATCAATAAAAATAAATGCGCCGCAAGCCAAATCTTTGGACAATTGTTGGAAAAAGCTCCTCAGGCGAAAAAATGCAATTTACAGTATTTCCTTAGTAGAGCCCAAGTAGAGTATTTTTTGCATGATGTTTAGTAACCGTCTTTTTCATTCAGAAAAGGGTTGCAAGGACGATTTTCATACATCATTAATTATGGAGTTCTGACGAACTGATTTAAATGATTCTTTTTAGGTGTTTTGCACAAAGATTTAAAACTCAAGTTTTCACTTAAGCCCACAAAAATTTTTTTTTTGTTGGAGTTTTCGAATCCAGTCACTTAAAAACGATCATGAAAATTTCCTAAATTCTTACAATTTATTTCAAACATATTTTCGGAAGCGAAAAAACAACCAAGCTGAGAAAATTCGTTAAGGTCCTATAAGGATAACTCGGATATCCTTTTTTCTTTTTGTTCTCGGGAAAATTAGAATAAAGGGTTTGTTGGGATTTTAATCATGAATCTAACGTCAAAGTTTTGAATTTTTCCTCCAATGGTGGTCCGGTCAGGATTACGCAATGTTCTTAAAAGTTTTACAAAACTTGTTTCAAGTTTCTTATTCGTCTTAAACGTTTTTACGAAACTTATTTCTAGTTTCTTATTCGTCGTTCTAAAACGTATACAATAACGAGTCCACATTCGATGGCTCCAAATATGAAATTTTAAGCCCAATAAAATTTAAGTAAATAATAATTTCAGAAACAGTAAACACGAATTGTATTTTTTGGTGAATTTAAAACTATTCTGCAATAAATATTGTAGAGCCTGCCTGCATTTTATTCCAAACAAACCTAAATAAATACTCAACGATTGTCCAATTTAAGTATCAACAACACCACATGGTTTTGGCACAAAATCTAATCCTCTAAATTCGTTTCGTATTGCAGAAGAGCTCTCCAGCAAACTAGGCAATATTTCACTATTCAACAAACCAACTAAAAACTAAATTATCCCAACCCAACCCCATTCATTTTCAACAGAATATCCCCAGAATTTTGAATTTCAAAAGGTAATTTCCATGGCCATAGTCCGAGTTAACTAAAACAAAATCCACAAAGTGAAAAATTATAACACTAATTTGGTGTTTTGTTCCTGGAACCAATTTCAAATTGACCAAACATGTTTAAACTATAAAAGAGCTTTTATTCAAGTCTACAACTACACTTAATTTTACCGCGTCCACCCCATTTTCCGGAATTCGATTCGTATTTATTACTACCCCATCGGCCAGAAATGGCTATTCCCTGGAATTACCCTCAAACGGGGTAATTTTAATCGGAACAACTGGTCTAAAATGTAATAAAACTATAGTCAAGAGTTTAAGGCCTACAAAATGGAGTGAATGTGTGGTGGAGAATATTTTTTTTACGTTCTCCTTGAGTAGACCCAGAACATTTATGTAGACTCGAAAATTTGTGGATCTCTGAATAGTAATAGCCCATATCCTGTGTATGTTTCACTGCAACTATCGGTTGAAATAACTTTTTCTAGTATTGTTTCTCAGGTGGAAAAATAGGGTAAGTCTATTCAATTTGCAATCAATCTACCTCCTCAATTTAGGTCTCGCAACAATTTGTCGTCCCAGTAGCGACCATGCACGCAGAGAAAAAAAAAGTAAATCCAGCTATTTTATAATCGGGAATTGGGAATACAACTAAAATAGTTAATTTCAATTACAATTATAGTCAAAATTGTAAATTTGAATTACAAAAATAGTCAATTTAACCACAAATTAGTAAATTTTACTGCTATGTACAGTAAATTTTGATTATTTTTGTAATTGAAATGAATTATTTTGGTTGTATTCCTGCTTATAAAATAATTTGATCTATTTTTTTCTCAGTTTGCGAACAATGGATGGATTGCAACATTTGTAGGGTTCTTAACAGCAGAGATCGTGATAGCAGTAGCTGTCTAGACTGATGGTGTCGTTATCAGTTAGCAGTAAATATCACTATTCAATTCAAGAAAACAAATAAAGTGAACTTGGAATAACAGCATGTTGCAGGTAATATTTGTACTCACGACCCTCGACTTACAGGTTAAATTTTGCAATAACTTAATCGAAACATAAATGCTATAATTGCAAACCTCCACCCTTCAATTTTTTCGGCCTTCTAAAAGATAGTCCTTAAATTTGCGATTTTAGTAATATAATTTAACAACGGTTTTAAAAAAAAAAATGTGAGAAGGATTAGATTTCCCATACTACATATTTATTGATATTTTATTCAGTTGGGTGACTTATTTGGGATGTCGATCTTTCCATACTTTTTCCATACTTTTTCAAACCAATGCACTTGCCTAATAGTACCCTTGAAAGCTACTGTTTCATAAACTAGTCTCAGGAATTTCTAAAAAATGCACCGACGATCCCATTTCACCCTACAATCTCGAATTTAAATTTAATTCCGACCCCATATTCCGTGCGGTTCACTTTTATAAAATTCAGTCGAATTGTTAGCTAGACATAAGCCTTTAGCTAACTACCACTCAATCCCATTGGACAGAGGTCGAAACAAAACCACCAAAGGTAATAAAACCGGAATGATTGTAATAATTCATCAGTCGAAAATTGGCCAATTGTTCAAATCGCCATCGTTGGAACGGGAATCGTAACTGGATGTGCTTAAATTCAACCCCCCATTCGAACCACCCCCAAATCCATCTATAATGAAAACCTATAAGAATGGCTCTTTCTATACTTGCCAAATATAATGGGAATGGCGAACATTTTCCATACGTGCGAATTTCCAGCTCAAAATAGTGGTGATGGACTGAGGTGGCTCGTTTTGTTGATACGCCCCAGCAAATCCACATGTCATTTGTGGTACAATCGAACCATTTATAGTGAGAGTTCTAGGTCCGTCCGTCCAGCCGAATGTCGAACATAGAAAAGGAGGAGAACCCCTATTGCATGGCTTCCGACAATCGGTCAGCGATAAAATAATGGAAGCGTGTCGCGAGTCGGGGATGAGGGTCGTATAGAATTGCCCTCCCTGTTTTTAATGAATGGCCATCGAAGGTATTTTCGAAGGGCTGCAAAAACCGAATGAATTTCATTCGCTTTTGTCATCATTGATTAGACCCGGCCGCACCCCGAAATAATCAGCATCGAAGTAAGGGATGTTTTTTTGACGATTGGGAGATGGTGTCGAACCCAAAACGAGGTGACTGAAATTTTCAATTAAAATGTGCAGCCAATTTAGTTAACCCTCTCTCACATTGCATCGCTTTCTGAAATACGATTCGATTGTTTCCGAACCACCCCAATAACAATGGGGATGAAAAAACCATCCCCGAAACACAGAATGGTTCGTCCTTTCCATTCCAATAAACAAATGTTTAGTTTATTGTTCAATTTTATTTATAATGGTCAGGTTCCGGTGCGAATCCGGTGGAACAGGTCGAAAATATTCCTAGGGTTCGGTCGACTGGTAAATCCGGAATCGAGTCCAGGGAAAGTCTGTTGCCATACTCGATTTGGTCCATAATCAATTACCCACTAAATCCGAAGCGATTTTCAGGATGGAAAGGGCTTTGGGATGGTAGCCAAATGGCTAATTGATTCTAATTTATTCGAATTTAATATAATTTTGTGGTCATTGGGCAATAACCCTTAACAGCAGTCCTTTCAACAGCTTTTCCAGTTGATTTTCGTTTCATGGGGAATTTTCCCCAAATTTCAAGGAATCAAATTTAGTATCGTTTTTTTCCAAGTTTCACAAAAAAGGGCTAAAAAATTCATCGACTTGGATAAAAAACAACCCGAATCGAAGGTCAGCCAAATGGCCCGAATACCACATAGTGGTCGATGTTTTGAGGTTTTAATTCGACACCATGTTCGACATAAATTCGATTTAGTTCGACTATGGCTGCCAAAGAGTTAACCATACCGACGCCGGCGGCTGGATGATGGTCGTCTATCGAAAGGATAGAACTCTTCAACATGTTTCCGTATAAGTTATTAACTTTTTGGTATCACAGCCACAAAATTGTGTTAGGGAACGTAAATCCTGTATACTTGTTGGTCTATTTTACTTGTTTTCCTCTGTTGGAAATACTTTAAGATTTTTTACAAAAAACGCTTTTCATTTATTAAAGCCCACATTTTGATAATCGGCCTCTTTAAAATAATGATATTATTGAATAAAGATATGAACCACAGAAAGTAATAATTAGTTTTATGTATAGATTGACATATTTTGTAATTTAAATTAACTATTTTGTAATTATAATTACCTACAGGCTCCTGATGGGTTTTCAGGGCAGACATGTGCGACCTGTTGGGGGGAAATTTGGATGTGAAAACATCCGCAAAAATAATATAATTTTGTTGTTTTTGCGGACCTTGTAAGCAGAGAAATTCCAATAGGATTACCTATTTTAGTTATAGTCCCGATTTTCCATTACATAATAGTTTGATTTACTATTACTTCTCGGTGTGTATTTACAATGGATCTTCGATTTTCACTTTTTTCTTCTCTAGAAGGAAAGTATTGTGACGAGTCGGTCGAGAACGAAGGCAGATAGAAAATTGCTGATCAGTACAAAATACGTTTCAAGCAAAATTATGAGGATGTCCGTGCATCTGTCTGATCACTTTATGTGTCTTAAATAACTCGCGAACGCGTTGACCTAGCGAAGGTTTATAAAAGATTTTACTTAGCTTGTTTTTTTGTTTGTCTGTCAGGGTTATGTCCCCCTTCCACTCTCCCCCATCCACCACCCACTTCCCTCCCCTCTCCGATACCCTAACCCCTCCCACCCCCTCTCCCAAACACTCACCTAACTTCCCACGATAATCTTCATTACGATAAATTGTTCTTACGATAAATTGTTTTACGATAAATTGTTCACGATAAATTGTCTTACGATAAATTGTTTTACGATAAATTGTTCACGATAAATTGTCTTACGATAAATTGTTCACGATAAATTGACCGGCACCCAAAACTGCCGCAAAAGTAACAAATTTAAATAGATCCCGCCATGGAAATGCTCTAGTACAATTTCTGGCAGAAATTTATTACACTTTGATGGATTTGACATTTCACATAGTCTTGATTCGTTGAAATGAGCCGTAAATGTGTGATATACGAACCAGAGTTCATTACCTGGCTCTTGTGTCATTCCAGATTCAATCAGAACTATCAAAATGATGGAGTCGCCAAATGAATTATCTCTGCGGGAAATTCGTGATTTTATGTTAAAAAACAATTGTAAAGTGACAAATCACGCTTTGGTTAAGCACTTTAAGCGATTTCTCACAAATCCAGATACTCAAAGTAAGTATAAAGTGTAAATTCAGGCTGTAAGACGCTTTGTTTACCTCCGGCAAACACTTGTTGCTTGTATACTGAAAACATTTTCCGTGTTTAATTCGCAGATGAGGCCAGAAAACAATTCAAAACCTACGTGAACATCTTGGCGACCATCAAAAATGAAAACAGTGAGAAGTTTCTGATTCTCCGCAAAAAATATCTCAACGAATGTCCACCCGAAGACATTGTCGACCACAATCAATCACAGACGGCGCCAACGAGCCCTGGTGGTCATTCAATCTTCTCGGAGGGCGAACCGTCCCCATACCGGCAACCTCCACCCTATAAACCACCACCAGAAGTGTCCCCAGTAGCAATTAAACTTCCGGTTTTGCAATCGGAAACCGTAGAAAGTTATCGCGATTGTGTAAGCGAGTTTCAGGCTGCCGTTGCCAAAATCGATCCTAGCCGCGCGCAAATATCCTCTGATTCATCCTCGACGAATTCCGTGCAATCTGGCTCCACGGCAGAGGCGGCCCCTCCGTCCGTGCCCCCGCGAAAACGTGCAAGTGTCGAACGGTCTTTTTCGCGTGAAGGTTCTATCGACCAGGACGAATGCAACAAGGAAAATGTTGCCCAAAGTGATTCTCATGTGCCTAAGGACGATTCGAATAACGGGAAAAACTGTGAAAATGATAACAAAATTAGTGTCAAGGAAGCTACCAAGAAGTTCAATCGAATGGCTTCGGAAGAGGAAGCTAAAGTTGTGTCCCCAACACAAAAGAAAAAGCCGGAAAAGGTGAGTCGAATCTTATGCCCTTTTCAATGTTCAGAAAATTTATTGTTTTATAATAAAGCCACAACTAAATTATATTTTACTTCTTAAATTGTCTCAATTAAAAAAGTCACCCAATTTGGAAAATCACAAGTGGTAAGTAGAACACTTAAGATTTTATCTTTGCTAGTGACGTCAACATTAGTCATAGTAATTTCGATGCATCGATGACCTGTTCAGGTGGAAAATATTATTCAAGACGTGATCCCAGTATTGGTCACTGTCAGTTCAACGTTTTGATGGGCAGCGCTTACTGGAATCTTAAATATTTTTTTCAATTGCAGAATCTTCGATTTTCAAAAAACAATAGCTTGTTCTTTATTGGTCAAAGTCGAAAAATTCTCGTGGGTAATTAAAAAAAAAACACAAAATTTTGCATCCAGAAAAAAGTCACGAAAAACATAAGAAAAGCTACAATTTCCAGGGTCAACGAGGACACAAAATTTTGATTAAAACATAACAAAAGCTATAATTGGCAATCTGGCAATTTTTGAAAACCCGTATGGTGATTTAAGTGAACGGCGAACAAAATTCCAGTTTGAAGTCAAATTTTCCAATAAGATTTTTTAAAATCTATTCAAATCGGATTTTGAGGTATGGGAGTTTTATGTAGAATGATATCCTAAATAACTTTTGTTCTTGCACTTTTTTTGATAAGATGCACCGTTTTTGAGATATTCGCAAAAAACGTTTTCGTTCGTATGGGAGGTTTTCTGGGACGCTGCAAAAAATCTTTCACACCAATCGACGTGCTCAGCATCTACAAGACCTACATTCGACCGAGACTTGAGTACAATTCGCACATTTGAGCTGAAGCACCAAAAACTATCTTGCAACTGCTGGACCGAATTCAAAAACGTGCATTCCGATTTATTGGAGACAAATCTTTGACGGATTCATTACCATCTCTCGAGCATCGTCGCTCTGTTGGGGTACTCAGCATATTCTATAGATATTTGCATGGGAAATGTTCCACCGAAATTTCCCAACTTATTCCTCCACCGTATATTTTCCCTAGACCGTCTCGTGCAGCTGCACGTGCGCACGACTTCTTCCTTGACCCTCCCCGTTTTCGTACAGTAAAGTTTAGGGGTTCCTTCATTCCGCGAGCAACAAAACTTTGGAACGACTAACCATCCAATGTGTTCCCTCCGGAGTATAAGTTCAAGGAGAACATAAACCGACATCTCCTTTCGTCCTTCCGATCATCCTGAGCTGTGCTTCGGCTTTACATGGTCTTCCCCTAAGCTCTGGCTGAAACTATGAAAAAAAGTGTTCCTAAAGCGTTCGAGTCTTAAATTTTTTCTAAAGAAAAAAATCTCATTTTTCCGAAATTTCCTTAAAAAATTTAAAATTATGAAAAAAGCAGCTGTTGCTTAAAGGGATTTTCTGAACTTTAGCAGGCCGCCAGATGTTCACCTGAAGAGAAGTTGCGAGTATTTTACGAAAACTCTAAGTAAAAGTCTGCTATTCAGAACAAAAAGAAAGCACCAGCAATTGACGGAAAGGCAAAACCTTTACATCCCCGTATCAAGCATAAAACGACATTTAAATAGCTGAGCTGATGCCTGTCAAATTGAAAGAATCATCTTCATCTGCTACAAAATTTTCCCTCTTGCTTTGCCTGCCAGCAAATTGGGAACAACAAGCAACCTGAAGCCGGTTGGGAAAGTTAATTCAGGAGCTATGTGTCTCCAATTGTTTTGCATAAAATTAAACTTAAAGTTATCAACTAATGGAATAATTAATATGCGTCCCTGTGAATATTTTGCCTTGAAATGTTTACCAGAAATGTTTCTGCCTGGGGCCGGAGGGAAGTCAAAGGCGATCAACAGAGCGCATGGTGCCATGAAAGTTTACATCAAGCTGGAAAAATACCACGATAAAAATGAAGACGACGATGACGATGATGAGACATTTGCATTAATTATATGATCCACTTTTTAAAACTCATATCTTCAAAAGACTCAAAGAGGTTACTTCAAAATAAGACAAAAAAAACACCACTCGCAAGCAAAAACAACGTAGAACGTGAGCGTAAAAAAAACGCATCTAGTTGGTTAAGAATTTTTGCAACAATTCGACTACCGTTAAGGGGTTAAAAGTGTCTTTGAACGGTGAATTTCCCGGTGCTAAGAATTTCACAAATAAATCCAAAAGACCGTAAAAATGCATCATCGAAATGACTCCATTGTCTTCAAGAAGTCCACCGCATCACAGCCTCAGCAATGGCAAACTATTTCCCGTATTTTGTTCAGTTTTGTAGTTTTTTGCATAGGAAATGCACCCAATTTGGAATAAGAATGAAGCCAAGTCAGTCGGATAATGCATGAATTATGGATGAAAATTGCAATAGTGCTGAAATAACTAGAGATATGATGGATTCCTTTCCTAGTCCCCACAACATCCATCACGACGTCAAATCGCTGCACAAAAAAAAATTCAACTGTCGACAATTATCTCACCTACATTGGAATACAAACAAGGAGAAATACTGATGAATCTCGGCAAGCAACAAATTAAATCATATCCAAAGAAATCGAAATCATTTCGCAATTGTGAAGGAACTGTTGATGAATTTCTGAACCGAAACCGATGAATATTGTGTGATTTATTGGATGAATTCATGGATTCCCAGTTTGACCAGTCACTCAGTTTGAGATCTTGTGATAAGATTTTCTAATTTTGACAGTGGAAAAACAATTATGAAAAAATTATTCAAAGGAAATGGCGTTAAATACTTGTGGCCATCGTTGTGGAAAGTTATTTTATTGTCTTATGAAACTGCAATGTTTTTTTTTATTAATTGTTTGCAATTACGATTGCAGGAAAATATTTCTGCGATTGTGTCTTTCGTGGATGGAATTCAGAGAAAATGCCTGCAATCTGTCGGAATCAAAGACTTCCCATATAATATTTTGCAACCAAAGTAACAAAATAAGTTACTTTGGTCATTAGTAGAGACCGGATTATATGCAAATTCTAAAAATCAGAAACACGAAAAAAGCAGAAATAAAAAAATATATGTCCCTTATTTTTCCTTAGTTTAAACCGTTGCATTGTTACCAATTTTCAACTAGGTACCGTTTTCGAGGTGCCGTTGTACTACAGTAACATAACTCAATTTGGTTACATGGGTTAATGTAACGAAAAATATTTAAAAAAATTTTCAAAGCATAAAATCGACTGAACGTTAGTAATTAGGGATATCCAGCATTTTCAACACGTTGACTGCCACCATGGAACCGTAAAACTGGGGCCCTAGAGGACACTCGGCTTTTTTTGTGAATTGACTTGAAATGTATTACAATACTTAATGAAATATGTTAATATTTGTCTCGCTTATATTTCTGATACACAGCATTCAAAAAAAAATTTTTTTGTTTATTTTATTTTTTTTATGAATAAAAACTTTTTTAGTCCATTTTTCCCCCTTTTTAGTGCAATTTTTCTAAATAAAAGACAACAAAAACGGACGCGAAAAATGCGGTAAAAGTCGTTGATTTGCGTACGGCGTAATTGACTTCCTGCCTAATTTGTATGTTTATAAGAAATGGTGGTCAAAACAGATTTTAATTTTTAAATTTCCCGCCTCTCAAATATAATATCAGAAACAGCAAAATCGGACTTGGCAAGGCTGTTTTCAAAAAATGTCGAAAAGCTGTGTCGCTTTTGTTTACATATTTTTCGGTTACAAACTTTTGTTTACATATTTTCGGTTACAAACTTTTGTTTACATATTTTTCGGTTACAAACTTTTGTTTACATATCTTTCGGTTACAAAATGGCTGTGCTGTTTACTCTAGTGTTTGCTGCCTACGAATATGATATTTGCTCTCATATGTTTAATTGGGTTATTTTTGAGTTTATCTTCTGTATTCTGTGCCTGCGTTAGGAAATGTAAAAATGTGTCAACCAGTGGCGGGAGAAATTCAAAAATTAAACCTGCAGCAAATAAGGCGTCGTTTTACATCTGACACTTTATTCTGTGAATATTATTCTGTGACACAAAATCCAAGTAGCACAACAATTCACACTACGACACAAAATCGTGAAATGTATTCTTAAAAGTTGCCGGAAATGGAATTTTTCAAACAAAATCGCAGGAATAAATTCAAATTTTGACAACTTTTGCAAAATTTGACAACTTGAGTTTATTCTGCGATAGATGAATAAAATACGCGGAATAAGATCTGAATTAAATTCGCGAAAAAAATTAAGACTCATCAGACTCCGGTGGGCTAGTCATGTAACTCGAATGAGTGAAAGTGATCCGGCTCGGAAAGTCTTCTGCGGTAGGTTATTCACAACAAGCCGAAGAAGAAGACCCAACCTCAGACGGCAAGACGGCATTGACCAGGACGCAAAGAGAATTGGAATACAAAACTGGAAAACATCGGCGCGTGACCGGGACCTCTGGCGAGAGACATTGCTGCAGGCCACGGCATACAGACAACCAAGGTATGCTGTAAACTTTTGATAGTAAGGTGTGACGTCATTTGTGCCGACTTTTTTTAATTAATTTTTATGTTTATTGATCACTATTTAATGCAATCAGTCTACTAATTTACAAATATCTTATTTAAATCGCACAAATTTAAAAAAAACCATCCAGAATACAAAATTCCTTCTGCACTTGACGAACTAATCGGCACAAGTGACGTAGCAACGAAATGTCAGATTTGAGTTTACAGCATACCCTGGTTGTCTCTATGCCGTGGCTGCAGGCCAAGACTGGAAACCGGTTGTAGCGCCGAGAGAGAGAGAGAGAAAAAAAATCAAGGAAAAATCGCAAATGTAAACTGGTCTGCACTGGTTGATTTGAGATAGATATTTCGAGATTGTAATGTCATGTATAAAGTCTGCCTGCGACAGGTCAGAGTTGACTTTTCAAAATATTGGCTTCGATCTGCTTTTTTATTGAATTATCTTTAAAATAAGCTAAAAATCAATGTCATACAACAAAAACACGAATTTTTGAATGATGATATATATATTAAAACGTCTAGGAGCAATAACAAAAAAAAATTTACTACATCAAAATAATAAATTGTTTAATAAATTTCCACGTATTGAAATCATCAACAAACATCATCAATTTGTAGTTGAAAAGATCAAAACAAATATCGCCATAAAAATAATTCAACCGAATGCATGTAACAATAATATTTCTATCGAATAAATATGGCAACACATCCACGATATAACATGTTACGATATAACAAAATGCTAACATGGAAAACTATTTGTTTATATCAAAGTTCCACAGTTGGCAATTGACTCGAAATGAATAGTAGTTTACCATTTGAGTAATTCTGCAACATTTCCCAAACATGCACCCAAATGCATTTTCCCAACCGGGAAATCAATTTCTATTTCCAGTTGATTGCAACCATGCACAATCATACTAGTAGGTACTCAATAATAATAATAACAATAATACTAGTAACAATAATTGTAATAAAATTAAACTATGTGTAAATCGGATTCAATTGTGTAGCAAATTGTGTTGAATTGTACCATTGAGTACCGACTTTCCTTGTTCGGAACTCACTTGTTTCCACTTAAGTTACTCACTCGAATTGAACTGACAGTTAAAATGAAAAATGAAGAGATTAAGACACTAGCTCGATATTTCGATAATTCATTTTCGACAACTAAAGTCTTAAATACCAAGTTTGGAATATAAAGCTCAAGCAGTTTTTGAGAAATCTTGTACACACACTCAGAAAAATGGAGGCTAACTCGACGACCTACATACGGCGTAATTGGCCTCGGGCAGGCGCGCGTTCGCCTGCATGTGGCCAAGTAAAACTGAGTTGACCTGTGGTCGGAGAAATTCTGAAATTAAGCCAGCAGCAGGTGAAGTAGGGCATTGGGAGCTGCACGAGTTGACCTTAGATAGGTTAACTCTGACCGCTAGCTGGCTAACAGAGTTAACCAGACAAAAAGTTGGCCTGGACATTTTTCTGAGTGCAGACTGGCAGACTAACCGACTGGCAGACTAAAGCTGGAAATAGACGCTGCGATGGTCGGTACAATCGTCGCATGCGATAATAGTCCAGTTTGCGGTCGCATGCGATAATTGTATAGTGTATGCGCACGAAATGACGGTTGGACCCGATATCGCACGGTCGTACGTCGCTGAGCCAAAACCTGCGGTCGCATGCGGCAGATTGTATCGTTTGTGGTCTGCCATGCGACCGTCGATACGATATTATTTCACAACTGTGCTGTGTTGTTCAATAGATATTTGCTAGTAAAAACTCATTGTTCCATCAAAATCGCAAGTAAATCGTATCGTGTGTGTGCTATATACAACCGTCGGCGCGATATCAGTCCAACACAAGTCGGTACGACCATCGCAGAGCGTCTATTTCTACCTTAACAGACTGAGAGACTAACAGACTGAGAGACTGGCAGACTTACAGACTGACAGACAGAAAGCCATTTTTGTAATAATGCTCCAATCGACTCAGGAGTGGTCGGAAAAATATTTTTAAGCAAATTTAAGTATCTTAAATAGCTCTAAAATGCGTTGACCTAGCGACTTGAATTTTTTTGTAAATAAGTTTTACAAAAATAGTGGTTTTCTATCAGTTTTTGGAAAAGTGACGGTAGCTATAACAAAAACGGAAAAATGACTTGTAACAAAATTTAAAGGTTACAAAATTTTGTACATTTTTTTTATTTGCTTTAACGGTTTTGTGCATCTTTAGCGGTTCTCAAAATCTTTCAAAAATTATGTTTTTTGAAAATTTCTCGGAAACTATGCGCTATTATGAAAAAATGCATATAACCGAATTCAAAGGAAATAAAATTTCCTGTTTTTCGTCCTTTAACGGTTATTACACATCTTTAACGGTTCTCAAGATATTGAGATTTTTTTTTCGAAACTAAATATTGCAGAGGAAAGTTTTGTGTTGATCACAACTGATTTTTTTTTTGTGATTTCATTTTTGGATTCTGTTTTGAGAGAAAAAAAAAACCTTTTCGAATATCTCTAAAATTATCTCTTGAAGAAGAAAAATAATTGTTAGATATCTTAAAATGCTCAAATAAAAAAAAAACCACTCAACCGCATCAAAGGGAGCACTAAAAATGATTTAAATCGTCATTCGGTGTCACCTCAACCCCAGTAAAAATCGTTCCAGCGACGGTGATTTTGATGGATTTCCCTAAACAAAAAGACTGACAACGAATCGTTAAATGACTGCATCAGGATCGGAATAATGCCCAATTTTACTCACAGTCAAACTCAAGGAAATCTCTGTATGAGACCTCAAAGAAGGTGGAAAAATTTAATGCTGTCTGATGTTTATGTTTGGTACAAACAATCGAAGGGTATGAAAAGCCCATCAAAACATGTCACCCTGAAGTCATCAATCGAACGGCACCATAAGAATGGCTTACTTGATGATATCCAGAAGTATTTTAAAATCTAGGGTTTTTGTCCTCGATTAAATTCTTTGGACGGAAATAGATTCACACCGATTTTAGGACTAGGTGAATGGCTCGTGCTCAGTCATGTATATCGTGAGGATTTTTTTTTTTTTGAGTTATCGCTTTTTTTTGTTTGTGAAGCGACTTTGACAGGACGGTATTTTGAGATAGCACAGAAGTCTAGATTCGTCAAAATGTCATATAATCGAAGAGCAAATTTGATTGACATGACGAACGGTGTTTGATGGGTGAATGCCTGCGCAGTTCTGCATATTTTCGTAAAGGTTTTCCATTCGAGAAAATTCACGCATCCCTGACGCGTGAGAATCGAAGCGTGTTCAACTCATCTGTTAACATGAATGCCGATAATCCTGTGATTTCAATAACACCGAAGTGAAAACATCAAAATTCGTGTTTGTCATCCGCGTTTTATTGTAACACGCGCCCAATAAGGAATCCCAAGGAGTTATTATTAGTTGTCCGTCGTCTGTTACATAAGAATTACATAAACATGAGAGTTTTTTTTCTATAACATTTGGAAAAACTTTAATTTCCTTTTGATATTTTATCATGTCCAAATAGATTTAAGATGGATGAATTCTTGTTTCAGTTATGTTAAGGTTCGCTTTTAACTATTTTACAACATTATGTCGTACACATTTCCCCAAAGTTTTCCACTCGACGAGTACAACTATTACTCATAGTATAGAATCGGTGCTGACGTATGTTCATCTCGTAGCTCATAGGTAGTTTGTAATAACATCTTCAATGTTAGAAAACATGGTAGATACTCGTGTATCCAAAAGATAGCCTTCGACTCTGCGAACATTGGCTGCGAATGAGAACAGGGAATGGAACTGGAGCTAAGACTGGGACAGGGACGTTAGTCACCCGAAACAAATATGGGAAAGACACGTACAACTTGTAAAACAGCCAAAGTACACAATTCTGTCCAATTTTTCGTCGAGTGCCAAAAAAGATGCTTCACAAATTCACTATCCGCTCTTGGACTCATAGATAGATACCAACCTTTATATAAGTTTATCGTTTTTAGTTTGGAAAATAGTCGGCCGAACGGCCAACTTCTTAGATTGTCATCCATGTTGTCATCGAAGTGAATCAAGGATACACACATGAAGGTTTCTGGTGGCGGTTCTGATAGTGATGGGGAATACGGGACATTTGTTCAAGTAATAAAAGTAATGGATTTGTCGAATTCTTAGGCAACACGAATCAAGTTTATGGGAGGTGTTCTTCCTGTTCATTCAATGATAAACAAAACGGTTTTATGTCTTCAGTTGTCGAAAACTAATAAAGAAAATTGTCAAGAGCCAACTAAGTTCGCGTGGAAATGGAAATTCAAGATGTCTTACATAAGTTCTTGTAACTATTAAAATCATTTATGTCATTAATATGTGGTCACATCAACTTCCGATTTAATCATAAAGTTTATTATACACGCATTTTAGCAACAAAGTAATAAAAAGTGTTTACTTGAAAGACACGATGAAGTCTCAGAAGTAGAGAAGTCAAAAGAATTTACAAAATATTTTTAAAATTTTGTTTTGTTACTTCATTGCCTCACTTTTTTAATAAATAGAGTAACGTTTTTAGGAAAGAACACCGATTTTTTTTTCTCATTTACCCCACGACTCCATTAGATTTTTAAAAATCATGATTTTTTCCCGCACTCCATATTTTGGTGAATAGTGATATCAGCGCGTGGTCATTTTCAGTCATTATTTGAGAGAAATTGCACAAAATGTGTTTGTATGGGGAAAGTTTGATAAAGTTTAAAGTATACCAAAGATTAGTGAAATCTTCACTGTTTCCAAGAAAATTACAGAAAAAATCTTTTCGTTGATATGGCGGAAGGACAAGAGGGTGATCAGTAGCGTAACCAGAAACTGGAGACCTCCCTGTTCGGGAGAAGCATTTTGTTCGCAATGGTGATTAAGGCCATAGTTAATAATACAATTTCCCTTCGTCCCTACGAAAAACATGTACACCAGACAGTCTCGATAAAATGCGCCGCAGGCGAAAATTTTCCTTAATTTTGTAGTGATTATCTTTTTATTTTATTATTAAAAATACATTTTTGTTTTATTTTTAGTCCTTATCAAATTTTAATCTTGTACGACGGTTGACAATGGAATAATCATTTTTAATTTTTTTAAAAACACAGTAAAAAGTTACTAGATTAAAAATTTTAAATTAAAATTAAAGTATCAAAATTTTAAAGTCTCGCCAGAAAAATGCCGATCACTACCGCAGACCCCTTACCCCTACCCTCACCCTTCTCCCAAAAAGCGTGACATATTTAATAAATAGTCTTGAGCAACTGACCTAAAGACCTAAAATTTGGTACACTTGATTGAATTAAGTAAAATATCGAGGTAGTTATGCCGCGGTCACACGACGCTGTTTTACCAGCCGCTGGCCGCTGTTGGTTAGTAGCGCTGGCAAGTAGCAAAACAGTGGTTTGACATTTTAATCTGGGAGATTTTTTTAATAATAAACGTAACACAGAAATTTAAATAAATAAACGTAAAATAACAACTTACAATAAACAAACTTACCACTTATCAGACTTTTGACAGCTCAGAAACCATTTGACGGGTCTCTACTTCACTAGCGCTGCTAAAATCATCACGCTGCTGGTGGTAGTAGCAGCGCACTGGGGTTCACACGGTGCTGCTGAAACGGCTGCTAACAGCCAAACAGCTACTAGGGCTGGCAAAACAGCGTCGTGTGACTGCCGCATTAATCGTAAAAATTCGATCCCATACAACTTTTCATATAAAACAGCACAAATATTTTTTCTTGTGCGTGTTTTAAGAATTTACGTAAATCGAGCATTGCCTGTATTTTATTTTACAAAAGTTTCCTTTCTCCGCGATTAAAATTACTCCACTAAGAACACCAAAATTCTAAACAAAATTCCGAACTTCTTTTACAAAAATATAAGTCTTTTACAAAATTATAATTGATTTAAGAACAAATGCAATGTAAAACATTTAAAAATCCATCTTAAAAGATTAGAAAAAACCCCCTCATCAACAACAGAAAACCATCCGCCCGCAGGGCATCGCCTAACATTTCTTTTCGGTCGTTTTTCAACATAATTTTCTTTATGTTTGCTGTAAAAATTCAAATTTACGTGTTTAATTTTCCATTTAATACAGAAAGCCAAGCGAAAAATAAAACCGAAAGAATCTCTTGTTCAACATAATGACGATCATTAAAATTTACAATGCAAAAAAAATCATAATAATATATGCTAGTCGATCTCATATATAAACATAGCGATCATCCATATTTTATGGCCGTTTTGCCGTTAATTTGAGAGTTTATTTCCCTTGTTGTGTGTGCCATTATGATTTGCTGAACAATTAGTAGCAGCGACCCGTGCAAGTTGTCGTCCATTGCGGATTTTTACGGTAGGTCATCAATAGTGATGATCAGTAGTTGGCTATGCTACGGAAATGTACCCAGAAATCGTTTTAGATAGATGATTTAAATTCCTGAAATTTTGTTGTAAAAGGTATCAATTATTAAATTTTAAAATCCTAATCGCCGAAATTCGGTCAATTTAGCAGACCCTATGGTATGCCAAAAGGTTAACATTTCGGTCCTATACTTTTTTTTCCCATTTTCATTGATCCATTGCTGTCGTTCATTTCAAAGTGCGGTCATTTCGCTGATCCTTGGTATTTTTTTCACATCCAAATTTCATCTTTGATGTTTTGATGTTTTCATTTTGAGCTTTTAATTCCAAGCGGATGTCTTACAAATTGGTTACACGCCAGTTCGGCCATCCGAGCGTCCAATTCTTTTTGTTTCGGTCTCGTTTTTGCATGACACAATTTTAACACTTTAACACTGTTTACTTTTGATATGTTCATCTTGTTGAGTGGCGTGTTCGTTTCTGATCCGCGACACACATGACAACAGAAGTGTGATACAATTTTTGAACATGATTCGACATCTAATTCAGAAGGTGGTTAAATGATCATCGTTATGTTTCATTTTTATTCTGTTGTTGCTTTTTAATCTTACTTCAGAGTCTTCTGCGGTTAATACCAATTCATCATGCAATAAGCCGGGCTTTATTTATTTCTTTGTGGTCGCCATTGCACTTGTTTAACATACTTTGACTCCACACCACTTTCCTAAAAATTGAGAAATTCGATGATGCCGCCGCCGTCTGATTTCTATTATATCTTGACAATGGACTCAATCGAACCCTGGATACTCACCTGTGTCACCTGAACCTTCAAGGTAATACCAAGCAAATGATGATTGTAACACGCGTCAAGTACTCAAATATCACATTGAAGCTTGTGAATTGCACTTGTTGCGTACAGCGCATAACATTTTGCAAAAAAATTGCATTCTTAGTAATTTCAATATCTGAACTTTCAATCGAAATGCATTTTAGTTTGCGATCTTCTTTCGATTCGTCAAAACTGTAATATTTTCCGATCATTTTCCAAAAAGTTTTCCTTGAACCTCCAGTAGCAAACTTTTTCGCGGAGACGTTTTTTAAAGTCATGTTACTTCCGGAAAAAAATCCAACAATATTTATTTGCTTAAATGTAGTGTGAATAGTAAAAATTGAGCAATTCTTACCGATATTGAAATATTTCTTCAAGTAACAAATTAGCCGGAAGTGTTTATGTGTGCAAACGGCCATGATTCAGTTGATTTAAATCAAAATTCTAAATATTCTAATAGATATTGGTTGACAAAAGCGCTAATTTAGTGGATTTAGTGAGAGTTTGTGTTTTATTTGCTTAACATTTATTGTTGTTAATTTGTTTCATCCTTACAGATTTTTGACACATTTTCAGAAAATTTGTGTTTTAATTGGTAAGTTTTTTCGTTCAGATTTTATGTCATTGAAATTATAAAACACTTTCTGTCAAAAAAACCAACAAAAAAATAAAATTTGCACAAAAAAAGGACCCCAAACATGGATGTAAGCCGATATAAAATTACATATCTAAAATTTTTCATAGTTTGATAAATCAGGAAAGTTTCATTGCAATCGGAGGGGGACACTTCCATAGGGTTACTTGTAAGCAGGATAACTGAAATGTTACCTTATGAATCGAGGCCATAATATCTGGCTTTACCCTATATCACTTCGGCATGCAATGTCCAAGAGAAGAAAAAAAATTTCGTGACACTCAATTGTTGCTTTAGAGTTTAGACCTTTAAGCGTTTGGCACATTTTCTATATTTTACCAACAAAAATAAGAAGTCAGAAGGGCCAAATCGGCACTATAAGGTGGATGACAAGATAACAAGACTTTCAATCAAAGTTTCATCAAAAAAAAATCATCCAATTTTCTCAAACCATCTAAAAACTTGTATTTTCCGAGTCTTGATATTCGGTCAGCAATATCGCCAGCATTAAAAAATAGTATTTAAAACTATGTTTTAACAAATTTGCCAAGTGTTCATTTAAAATCAGTGTTGAAATTTGAAAAATGGCTCATTGTTAATTAAGTAAAATTAATCGTTACGGTGTTCCGCATTAAATCTAAATAAAAAGTTTAAATTAAAGTCAAAAGTGAAACTGCAATTTATCTAAATTCAAGTATCTACAAGGCAGCAGTGAACAAAAGGCCTTGTCATAATAAACAAGAAACTTAGGGGGTGACATGCAGATACATTTTCCTTCATGGCCTCCGGAGGCTTAACAACTCCACGTGTTATAATTATCCAAAAACATAAATAATAACCACATATGTGTTACTTTCATTTGGCGAAACGAAAAGTGACTTCATTTGCTCTACTACCGGTTAATACTACCTTTCCGTTGCCACTCATCCTCCATATAGTTACATCCTGGCGATGTTTCACATTCACCTCATTCGATGGGATTCACGAAAGTCATATAGAATGGATATGGTTAATGTTAATATGACCCTTCCTTTTAGCACTAACTAAATCCTCTGTTGGTCTCTAGACTGGCATCGTCGTCGTACGGTAGATACAAACGAGGGACCAAATTTATGGCCAATTAACAGGAGTCCTGTGCCATACTGATGGTAACTTCAGTGGCAAACGCTCCGAGAGTATACTTTGTGTACCTTTCAAAAAAAAAAAAAAAGAAACCTAAAATCCTTTGGATAAAAATGGGAAAAACTTCCAACTGTTGGGCTCTTATGTCCCGCCGGAGGCGCATTTATCCAGAAAAGTCCTTGGCTTTCTGGATTTTTCCCTCATTCCCCACTGACGCCATCCAGGTAAATCCTTGAATCTTTATTCAAGCATTATAATAATAACAATAATATCAAAGTACTCCTTAACTCTCAAGTAGATACTTTAGATACCTACTCGAAGGGATAGTGGTTAACACAAAAGAGTAATGCCAGTAAACCATTTTTCTATGTGAGTAGAGTCACCGGAAGGCAACTACATCCTTGTCATGGCTTCCCGTTCAGTATTTCTTCCTGCAGGACAACAACTAAAAGTTGACGACATACGCGAATGGAGTGTTTACATGATTTACAATTAGTACACACGGTCTCTGTCTACCGTTTGTAGTTTTTATCCATGCCGGCAGTTGAAGTGGATCTGGTCTCGTGGCGTCCTTTAGATATTCATCGCCCAAATAAGCATCCATAAAGGAATCTTGTTTTATGAACTCTACTCTTTTAAAATGCCACTGGGAATCTTTGGCAGAAACATGAGAATGAACAAAGTTGAAAAATAATTTGTTTTCTTGTATAGATATAATGCACGTTGAAGGACTCTTCATCTTGTCAATTAATAACAATATTTCACTGAGGGAAATCGGGCATGTAGTAGAATCAAGAACCGTCATTTGATTTAACTGTTTTTCATTCATAGTCCAAAATCAAATGTTTTTTATTTGAATTAAAAGACAAAGTAGTAAAAATGAACACCAAAACATTCATTTTCAATGCAGGTATTTGATTTAAATACCTCTAAAATTATTTAAATGAAAATTATTTAAAAAAAAAACCGAAATAGGTTATTTGACTGTCTGCATAAATATACTAGATCGCTCGATTTGCTGTCTCAAATGGTCCCATTTCAATACAGTTCAGTGAATCAAAACGAGTCAAGTAAGAGCAAGATAACCGTATGAAAATAAATATAGTCCTCTCGTTTAAACCGTGAGCTGTCAAAGGGAAATAGACGTTCGGAATGGTGTTGGCGCCTAAAGGTATTTCTTTGCGCCTAAAGTTAGTCTCAAACTTGTGAAATTTGAATTTCGCGGCAAACTAAATTTGAATTTCGCGACCTTATACAGTTCAGTGGATGCGTTCAAGTACGATAAAGAGGGAAATACTTTTGGGACAATTTTTCAGCAGAGCTTTGTATGGTGACAGTTGTTCTATGTTATATAGTTCTGTGACTGTCTGTCAAAGCGTGCTTTTTATACCCGTATGGTGAAACCAAAGGGTATATTAACTTTGCCTTACCGTTTGTAACGCCAAGATCCCGTCATCACACACAAAAATGAATTACACCAGTGTGTTTAGAATGATAAAAATAATTAATTTTTGCATGTCCGTCCGTCCGTCCGTCTGTCTGTCTGTCTGTCCGTCTGTGGCGCGGATTGCGGGCGCACGGATTGAGCTAGAGACTTGAAATTTTGCGTGGATCCGTTTTTCGTAAAATGCGAGGCTAAGTTCGTTAATGGGCAAAAATGGACCATTAGGGGGGGGTACCCCCCATACGAACGAAATCGTTTTTTGTGAATATCTCAAAAACGGTGCATCTTATCAAAAAAGTCCAAGAACAAAATTTATTTAGGATATGATTCTACATAAAACTTCCATACATCAAAATCCGATTGGAATAAATTTTAAAAAATCTTATTGTAAAGTTTGACTTCAAAGTGGAATTTTGGTATAACTGTTCGAATTTTGATACGAATATCACCATACGGGTCTCCAATGATTGCCAGATTGGCAATTATAGCTTTTGTTATGTTTTGCGATTATCTTGAAAAATAACGGTTTTTTAGTGGTTCAACGTATAAGATGAATTGATGGGAATAATGTTTTCCGCAATTTTGTCCTTGACCGATATCCGTTATCTTTGATCGTTATCGAGATATTATCATTAAAAAATTTAAAAAAATATATTTTTGCAAATTGCTTGGAAACTAACGATTTTTTGAAAAAAAAACCCCCGCTTAAATAATTAAGGTATTAAAATTTTCTACATTTTTGCCTTTTACCGTAAATCGATATCTTTTACCGTTATCGAGATTTTTCAAATTTTGTAAAATAAAAATTCATATTTTTATGTTACCTAATATTTTATTCGTCAAGTTATAAGGCCCTATCACAGAATCCGATACGAATGGTTCGGATCGTAAACTCAATGTTGTTGTTGGTATAAAACACTAACAACAACATTGAGTTTACGATCCGAATCATTCGTATCGGATTCTGTGATAGGGCCTATAGTGTAAATTGTGCAGAAACGTAGATTTTGTATAAGAAAGCAATGTGCTGTTCACATCAGATATTTTTTTTGAAAAATTTTTGGGCTACGGGGTATTTTTATTGAATATTTTTTGGGCTCATGTTGGGATATTTTTATTTCGAGACAAGCTTTCCAACAAAAACAAGAGTACCAATGTGCAACATATGTGGCGAAAATAATCGTGTTATTGAAAGGATTGTTCTCTGAAACTTTCCAAAATTTCTTTTTTGCTTTTCGAAACGCCCGTTTTCAAAATAAAAAAACCTTCAACTAATAAAATTTTTCCCACGCGATCATAATACCGAATTCAACCTTCACTATTGCTCCATTTACCAAAACATTTCCCACCAATCACTATGCAAACAATTAAGATTCGCACATGATTTTAATTTTCTTGTGCCTTAAAAGTCTCAAGTAAATCAGCTCCTGTCTAAACTAAATTATGAGTGGCAAAAATTCGATAAATCGATGTTGTTCATTACTTTAAAAGACATTTTGATTAATTTTTTTTACGTCTTTTTCCCTTAGTAACAATAGACGATCTTAACAAATATGCTGACAGGGAAAAACTTATGTTTTCTTAATGTTTTTTTTTCTTATTTCACTTTGAGGCCAATTCATGCTGACTTTAACAGACAGCTAGCCTCGGGTCATGACGCTAAAAAAAATTTTTTAATGAAAATCAAGCAGAAAAAATGTGTTTAAACTGGAAAATCATCAAAAATCAATTGAGGTATGGAGTGATTGCTTTCTCGCGATCATCGCATTCATTTTATTGATGACCGTTTTAATGATCGATGATAGTCTTATCGAATTGATTGATTAAATTCGAAAAAAAGTCTTGAATTGAGTCAGAAAGTTTTAGTGGTTGCATCCTTTTTTTAAGGTTGAAAAGGATATAAAAAAAATTTGTTCCTAAGCTATGTTTTCGACTGCGACCCCTCCGTACATTATCCAGTGCGGCGATACCCAGAAATTGACTGGCGCTTGGTGAATACCCTGAAAATTTTACTTTCTACAAATTTTGGTATTGAAAATACCAAACTTTAAAGAGCTAAAAATGCTACAAATTCTAACCAAATAGTTGTCAGTTGCTATATAAAGTATTAAATCAGGATCTTTCAAATTGCTGACAGAATGTGGCATTTTAAGCAACTGTGTTGTCTTTATTCACATCTTTCGTCCCTATGCAAATCGCAGTGATAAGCGATTTTTGTCGCGGGCACATCGCCGTTGTGTGAATGGGATTCGCAATGACACCCACTTTTGAGTGTTTTACCACGCCGCAATTACGACACAGAAACGTAATTCTGACCCTGCCATTTCACAAAAACATACGCCCTCACTTACCAAAATTTGCTGCTGCAAGCTTTATGCGAGAGTCATCTGAAGGCATCACATCACACAAATCTTCGAGCGGAGTTTTCTTTCTCCTTCGAATGCTTAAATAGCTTAGCGACCAAACAGAGATGAACCAATAAAAACGTAAACAGAAAGCAAACAAGAAAAATTTAATCGCGGAAACTTTTTGTGGAGTGTTATTTTATAATAGATTTTTCCTCCGATTGCATGCCGTGATTTTAGTTGCAACTAAAAATTTTCGACAATATTGACTCTAAAATTTAAACAGATTTTAATGGAAAATCAAATTATTTTTTGTTGAACGAAAAATTTCCTTAATTTTATTTTGCCGGTCAATTTTTTTTTTCTTTTGCAATGAAATTTTAATGCTAATATAATTGTGCTGTCTCAAAAATGTCTGCTATCCATTTCTTATACAATTTCCTTCAGTTTAGCCTAAAATAAAAACTTTGATTCCAGAAGCGAAATCGTTTGAATCAAATGTCAATGGGGAATATGGCGGCTGAAGGCTTCAACTTTTTTTCTGTTGTTTGTAAAGCGGGGACTTTAAGGTAACTCTAGTGGCAACCGTGTCGATCCTGTTCCCATTACACGCTTCTTTAACCCTTAGAGGCACAGAAAAATAGCAAATATTTTCACCCTTCCGGCACTCGAAAAAAAAATTTTTTTTTTGATTTTTTTAGTGGTACCATTTTAAAGTATCATACGGCAATGAAAGACGGTTTAATTGGTGGTACAATTTTGATACCACCGTGCAGTATTTGTTACAAAAAAGGTGGTACATCGCGTGTACCACCAAGCCTTTAAGGGTTAAAGTAAAACTGACATTCAGGTTCCACTGCTAATCACTGTATCGACCCGACATCCGTCAAATGCCGCTCTATCGCTGCTCGATTTTTATGAAGCGAATATTGACCCAAAAGCCAACCGTAAATCACCAATTTCCCCACTAAAGCAATCGTCAACTATAGGTCTATATCTCTAGGCCCGATTGTATAAATTGCCGCATTTTTAAGCCGCAGAGAACAAACCTCATGTGTCCATGCTTTTCGATGCTTTTTGGGTAGCTATTAAATTTTGCTTCTGGTGCTACATAAACTTGCAAAACAGCATAAAATTTCCTAACTTTTGTTGCAAATTACTTGATAAATAGCTTTTTATCCAATAAAATATATCGTTCCCCCGCTCCCACACAAATGGCTTTTTTTTAATTTTGTCTCTCCTTATGTAGAGTATTTGACGACTCGCCCACGGGAAATTGTAGCTTTTCTTATGTTTTTATTTTGATTTTTTGACTTTTTTTTATTTATTTACACATTTTGTAGAAATATTTTATTCAAGTGGTTCATTCAATTAGGCCGGGCTTAATAAAATTAGTTGCTTTTTTTTAATATACATTATTAACAATTTCCATTTATTTATATTAGTAAAAGAATTCTTGACATAATTTAAACTCAACATTTATATCACCAAAATTTCCTAACCTCTACAAACTGCATATTATTTGTAGTGAATTAAATTTCTTGAATTAACTTTCAAAACAAAGAAAGTGTATATCGTGTAATTACGGGCTAACATTGTTAAACAAGGCGCATAGACGAAAAAAAAGAAACCGTTTTTCGTAGGATTCAAGTATTTTGTAACCCGTGGCGCATAGATTGGTAATCTGTCCGTATAGCAGCATCAAACATATTATGTGGACTGAGCTGTGTTAGGAAATGTGTTAAGTCACTGCTAACATGACGCTGTCAAAACGCCAGTTTTCACGGCAGGGGAATATGCGCACCTCGTCGCATCGTCAGCATATTCGTCGTCATCACATCAACATCATAGATCGATCGTCCATCCACCTTGAAAGGTGACTCAAGCTGATCATCGTCTGATCGCGAAAGGGGTTTGGCAGCCCATCCATCCCATTTCAAATGGATTCCAATTTCTTGCAAGTGTCTATTGCAGAGTTTACAGAAATCAAAATATTAATATTTAATTTAAAAAAAGAAAAAAAACATTCTATGATGGTATCTAATCATGAATTAAAATTCGTCCAGCCGTGGTACTCACGCCGAAGGGATCTATCTTCGCGAACCATCCCACTTCTGAACTCATCCCGCGCGATCGAAAATCAAATTTTTTGTATGTTTAGGGCTTCTTGAGACGCGCGCAACAACTTTGACGACTACAACATATTTTTTTTCGTGTTCGTAAGTGAAGATGAAGTGAAGAAACCAATTTTTTGGTTAAAGGAAATTTAAAATTGATTGATTGATTGTTTGATTTCGAATATGAATTTTTGATCTATGCGATCGATTATTATTAATTTGTTCCTATAATTGGTTTCTTTGTTGGATTTTTTTTTTGGTCATGTGGTCCAACCCGCGATTCTCGTAAATCCCGTGAATCCCGCGAATTCGTGGTCCATCAAAACGATGCCATTGGTTTAGACGATTTGGGTTTGTTTAAGCCCTCCAGGTTACTCCAGCAGAGCATGTTAACTTGTTTAAAATACATAGTCGATATCAGGTCTAGTTTTTATATTATTTGGCCTTAAACACTCGGTTGGGGTCCCAGAAATTCAATTGCATCGAGAGTCCCAGTTTTTTTTCTTCAATTTTGAACTGTGAATGTTTTTTTCATTCAAAATCTTAAAATAAGATCAAGAGAAATAAGTGTGACTTGCAAAATGTTTTAACTGGGAAAATAATAAATTTCAATTTTACAGTTTCGCCAATTAAATTAACCGCTCATGGAGGTGCACAAAAAATATTGATGTGTATTAAGGTTTTCTTTCATATTTTCATCTTTCAGAATCTATTAACAGAATGTCAATAACAGATTTTTCTACAGTGTTCTTAATCAAAATTGTTTGCCGTACATTGGGTGTTTTTTAAGAGTGTCCTGGTGTTTTTTCAGTTTTATCAAAAAATGCTTATATTTGAAAGATAATTAACATTTAAAGAAGATTTCAGGCATATGGCAGCTACAAAGCGCATCCTGTCGGTCAATTTTGAAAAGTGTGATTTTTCCAGCTTTTAGTGCCTGTCATTTCATAACGGCACATTTCTGACAGGAGCGGCTTTACAGTGTTTCAGGGTTCGTCGCAGGGTACTCAAAAATATATTACTTGAACTCGAAATTTGGGGACCGCTAAGGCAATTTATTTACATGTTTTTCAACATAAAGACGTATTTATATTACAAACTTTTTATGCTAGTGACTTGATATTTGTTACCCAAAAAACTACTTTCCGCCACTTCTGCCCCTCAATTGACTCTTTAGATTCTTAAATCCTATGTGAAATGTGACCTATAACCAAAATTTCGTGTGAGGAGTTTTTTTTAGGAAAAACAGTTTTTTGTTTTGGTTATTGGCCTAAAAATTAAAGTCTAAAAATTCGTAGTACAGGAAAAATAGGAAAAAAACCTATTTTTCCTGTACTACGAATTTTTAGTTTGACAGTTATGTCTATCGGAAACTCAGCGCCTCTTAAAAAACACCCTTTAAAAACAATGGTCCAAGGTACACTCTGACAATTGGTTCAAAGTACAATACTGTCATCATTGCAGTTTGATTTAAAAATTTTCAAATTTTCCATTAAATCGATAAAAAATGAACTAAAGCCAATAAAACTGATGAAACACCTTACCTATTTCCGAAAATACTACACCAAAATTCACAGTTAAGCTAGCATCAGACGAGCACACAAAACCTTAACACGTGTGATGACTGACGTAATTTTGACGTCACAAAATTGTAACACCAGTTAACACCGTCTGATAACTTAAATTGTGACAGAATTTTTGTTTACACACCGTGTTATAACCTGTGTTACGACAATTTTTTTGACGTGTGTTAAACGAATTTTGCCTCCGTCTGATAACCCTGTGTAAAACGTGGTATGTGCGATGACATTTTTCGGTCTGTGTTAAGACTGTGGGAAAATGTCCCAATGTGTAAACTGGCATGAATTCGTGCCATTTCACACGCACTGTGTTATAGCGAATATCTTAAAAACGGCGCATCTTATCAAAAAAGTGCAAGAACAAAAGTTGTTTAGGACATGATTCTACATTAAAGTTCCATACATGAAAATCCAATTGGAACAAGTTTTAAAAAAATCCTATTGAAAAGTTTGACTTCAAAGTGGAATTTTGATACAACTGTCCGCTGTTCAATTAAACTTCAAACAATGCCATATCACCAAACGGGTTTTTAATTATAGCTTTTGTTATGTTTCTATCTGCGACTTCACCAATTGTTAGCAAATTATCGAATTGACCGACCGACATCCGTAAGAAATTCCGATACAATTCGGGTTCTTCAGAGCACAATTCCACCATCAATTTGGCAAAGAAACCCTCCTTCTCGCGACGCGACACCCAATCCTTTGTCCAACAACTGCGCTTTCGACCCATTGACTCGTCGTCGTCGTCGTCACTGCTTTCCACAATATAGGCTGCCAAAATCGCCATTTCCATCATCTCCTCATATTTCCTTTTCGACATTTTAATTTTATTTTATTTTTCTTCACAAATTGAAAATAGCGCACAATTGCTTGTCAAAATTGCTTGAGAAAAATACACAAAATGTCAGAGAGCTATCACACCGTCTGATAGCAAATCAGTGTGTCAGACGATTTCGACTGCTGTCAAACGTCTTTCATCAACACACCTTTTGAGGCTTTTCACTCCGTCTGATAACTACTCAATCTGCGTCACACAGTGTGTAATTATGTGACAAAATTTCGTGGGAAGACTAGCGACGTTAACACGTTTTGGGACAAAAATCCGATTGTGTGGAAAAAAAATTCACACCGTCTGATAGCAACACTTTTGAGTTTTTTTCGTGACGTCAGTCATCACACGTGTTAAGGTTTTGTGTGCTCGTCTGATGCTAGCTTTAGTATTCAGAAAACGCAGTGGGATTGGATCCACAAAAAAATTAATTTTTGGATGTGAAAATAGTTCTTGTTAGTGTTAGGACACGAGTACACTTGTCGACTATTAGAAACAGGATGACCAAGCTCGCATAGAAATACTCTAAGATTCATTGAAGGATGTTTTTGCAGAAATGTTACGGTTTATTCTTAATGGCACTTGGACCAGAATTGGTCCAAGAATTGAGCCCTTCTCCTATTATATTTTTTGTTAAAACGTAAATTTTTGTAGTTAGAAAAACCATCACCTTTCAACTATTTTAGTGAAAAACAAAATTCCCCCTAAAAAATTCTTTAATTGTTAGATTTCAGCATTCTATCCCAAGCTATAAAACATTCTGCGACAAAATTCCAACTGCAACAATACAAATATTTTGAATTGGTAAATAGAACTATACTTTGTTTCAACATCGTGGCACACCTGCCAAAAGTGCACATGGCGATTCAAATATTCGCGCATTAGACAGACTTGCATACACCGAATTTACTGCATTCATTCATTTTATCCCTCATTTGGATCTATGGCACTTTTAAAATATTGTTCACAACAAAACCCCCAAAACAAAGTCCCCACATAAACACAACGTAAGCTTTTGGAGTTGGTCTGCACACCCGGAAAATCCACAAAAATTCAGAACTTTAGCAAGTCCGCCACTCGAATGGAACACTCAAAGGAAGTCGGTATGGAGATGAGAACAAGAGCTGAACATAAAGTTGAAATAACACCGTAGGGACTAATGAAGAGTGTGTACACATTTGTAGATATTTTGCATATTTCCCGAATCTATGTGGGTATACCCCATGTCCTAACTTCGACTAAAAAACTCAAACTCAAACTCCTTAGATTTTGCCATGTTGCTTGCTGCTTACTGCTTAGGTTTATGGTTAGTTTTGTACCTGGGGCTGTTTTCCGGCTAACTCCCACTGACTGCCGGTCCTGGTAAAACAGGAGTATTTATGTGCGCAATAACAACGTTACAAAGAGAATTCTAAATCAAGTTGTACTCGTATCGAGAAATATATCTACATATGAACGGTCGAACTGCGTAAGTATGTTATGTGCCTTTCGTTTAAGGGTTTCGCTATTAAAACATTTAACCACGAAGTCTCCCCATTCAGTCCATTCATTTCGTTTAAGCCAAACGAGTCCTTTACTAGCTTCCAATTCTTACCTATATAGTCCACGAGTATACACCTCCGTTTTTGGTCGGCATACATTTCACCATAATTACAGAAGTATTCAAAGTTAAAGGCAAGCACTTTGGAAACCACTATTCGTCCATCCCAATTCATTCCCGGCAATTCCGTCGTCCTTCCATATTATAAGAGTTACAAAAGGATTGTACTTGTTCAGCAGATATCGTCCTCTATGTACTTTAAACAAAAGGTTTAGGTCAAATGGAAATGTTTTACCTGTCCAACTCGAACGGAGCGAAAAGGACACAACATTTGGGCTGTGCTGCTGCCGTTGATGGGACTGTAAGTGTCCTTGGCCAATTCTAGTCCTCTAGCGGAATTTAATGCTGCCCACAGGTTGAGTGTATCATCAGCTCGTAAAAGCCATGAATTCGACTAACTTCGTATATACCTGAGCCAAGGATTTTCTACATTCACCGCAACCACTTAAGTTTATCTATTTGTATGTTCAATTTCCGTGGGTAGCAAAATCCTCATTGGCTGATCCCTTCATAATGGATATCTTTGATGTTTTCAAATAAGTTCCCCCACCCACTTGTTTTGTACGGCGTCCTATTTCAAAGGTAATCGCGTTTTAAGGAATAATTGAATTTCGCATGTAAAATAAAACACAATCTATACATGGACTTTACCCAAAGGACTATGGAAATGTGTAATGCAAAATGCTAATTGATAGGGAAGTTAATTTCAAATTCAACTAACGCGAATTAATACTAGTACATAAATAATGACTTTTCCATTCAGATATTTGAATTTTATAATAAAAATGCTAATACGAATGTTTTTTTTTTGTTGTTTCTTTGCAGGCAATACAAGAGGATAAAATGAGTGCTGAAGTTACTGTAAGTGAATAATTTAATATTATTAGTTTTATTAAGAAAATGTAGAATTTTGGAAAACATTTCAAAACAGTTAATCGCAATTTTCCTTGTTTATTCGAAATTTTATAAAAATCTATATCGTCACTGTAAATTTAACAGCCTTGAAAATCGTAAAAAAATAAAACAAAAAATCCGGCGGGACGATGCGGCGTGGACGACTACGATCGTGTTGAAATTTTCTTCATTTTGAAACTATTGTTATAACTTTTATGAAATAGTAAAGGTTCCGCTCCTGATCGCTTCACGGTTAAACCCTGTCGACCCACGAGTCAGCCTTCCGTCCTTCTCGACATTCGGTCTCAGAACTGACCTTCCAGAAGTGCACAACTGTAAGGATTAGTGAACGAAAAGTTTCATTAAAAGGTGCCCCTCTCTAATGTTCAAAACCGAATCTATATCCCTTCAAAATTGCTGGAGATACCAAGACAAAGTTTGCGGGGGTGGGAGAGGGGGTATTAGTGGGTTATCACTTTCGGGAGTGATAACGCCTGTAATAATGAAAACCCGGTCCAAATCCTTTTAGCGATTCAAGAAATATCGGGAGAAGGGGTATTTTTAAAAATAGCATATCCTAAAATCCTTGCATACCAAACAACGGGAAAGTTTCATTAAAATCGGTTGTGTAGTTTTTGAAAAATCCGGTTACTGAAAAAAAATTCTTTATAATATTTACCAAAGGCTGCACCCCGACCGCCCGCCCCCCCCCCCCCCCCCCCCACCCCCCGCAGCTCGACCTCTCTGTGCCTGTCGGCCTTCGGGTAAAAAAATTACACTTACTCGGATAAGTATAATTTTTTACAACAAAATTATTACAGATTTGCAGGGTGAAGTGGTCCGTAGGGAGAAGTGGTCCACCACCATTTTTGTTAGTAATAGTGACATTAGAACAGAATATTCAAATTTCATGGGTTGCTCTTGATGACAGCTTGTTTTTTTTTAGTCATTGAAGTGTGCAAACGTATATTTACTCACTCTTACAGACCAATGCCAAAAAAAAACATTGTGAAAAGTTTTCGCAAGTATTCACATTCAACAACATTTTGACGAATTCTTCATCAATTTCAATAAGCTAATTAATCTAAAATGTTGTTTACATTATGAACTTTGTAAATCCACCGAATTTCTGCACTTTTTTCCACAATTGTTGAAGCAGCGTCATTCCGCGCAAAATCGCGTCGGTAGGGAGAAGTGGTCCACGTTTGGTAGGGTGAAGTGGTCCACCTTGTCAATGTCATATTTCGTGTTTTCAAGTTTTTTTATGAGTTATTTTGAGTGTTTCAAATCGTGGCCGAAAATCGATGCGAAGCTCTATTATAACTTCTCCCAAAAATCGAGCTGAATTAGAGTAGCAGAACAAACCGCCGGAAAACGACGCTTAACAACTACACCGAAGAAACCAACACCAAAACAGACCAAACGCTCATTTGTTACATTCGAATAAACCATATTTTTGATCAAACTTCATGATTATACTTTTATTTGTCATTTAATTTTATGTTTATGCGATTTCTGGAAAGTTTTTGAGGGTGGACCACTTCTCCCTACCATTTTGAAAAAATCGAAAAATCAAAGTTTTCGAAAAATGCCTAAAAATTAAATGTAATGTCAAAAAGTTGGCAATCTGTGAATGCAGAAAGTTAGCTTAGGTCCTGCGCTTGCGATTTGACTATCTTATCATTCAAAAATTCCAATTTTTGACCATTTTCTGGCCAATAATAAAAACGTGGACCACTTCATCCTACCTGACCCTACAACTTTACCCCGGGGCCTTGTACTTACGCGGCCTCCGACCTCGAGTCTGACTTTTCAAAGAGCCACAACTTGCAGGGAAACCGTTGGGGTAGATTTTAGTGAAGGAAATTTGTAAGATGACCTTTTTAATGATGAAAACCGGATCCAAATCCCTTTAGCAGTGCTAGAGAGGGGTTTACGGAGAGGGAAAGAAGTATATGTAAGTGGGCGAAATTTTTTCCTGAAGACTGAAAATTTGGTCCAAATCCTATCAGAACTGCAGGAGATAAATGGTGAGAGGTTTACAGAAAGCGGACAGGGTAGGTACTACTGGGCGAAAATTAATCTTAACCCTTTCGGTATTTTGATGCCATATGGCATCATGCTAAAAAATTTGAATTGACTTATTATTTATTTATTTTCAACACTCTATTCTCATTCAGTGCACCTTTAAGTGCATTTTTGACCCAATTTTGATTTTTTGAGTAAAAAGCTGGACCACAGTGGACGTATTTGAAAAAAATTAAAATTTTTAATTTTTTTTTTTTTTTGTTTTAAATGAATACTAATAGCTTAAACATCATTAATTTGTATACAGAGTATTTTTAAAACCCATAGAAAAAAACATGTACCGAAAGGGTTAAAGGCTGCCCTCTCCAGGTTTGGAAACCGAATTCAAATCCCTTCAGCAATTGAAATATATCAGGAAAGGGGTTAAAAAGGAAGGGGAAATTTGAATTTACATGATTTTATTTGACAATTCTAATGGCATAAATTTTAATTTTAAAATCTTAATTACAGTTGGCGCACCCAAAAGCGAAAGAGTGGATTGTTGCAGCCGCAAAGTCAAGCTATCAAGATTTAGCAAAACTGGCATCAGAAAATCCGGAGTTGGTCAAACTCCATGTAAGTCAATTTTCCCAATTATTATAATATCCATTCACATTACATTTACGTATAAAAATCTTTGCGAATTTGTTGACAACTTGAACAGAAAACGTAACGCCTTGGAAATCTTTTCATCGACACCATTCAACTTTTTTTTGTGTGTGATAATTTCGAAAATAGAATGAATTTTTCACACATGCTAATGCCATTCTTCGTCTCTTTGATGTTCAATGAACACGAAACTAGAATGGAAATGGAACCGTCCAAAGAGGATGTGCAATCACTTGAATTTCTCCTGTAATTCAAATCCTTGAATGAAACGCAGATGCAGATGTGTCACTGTCAACTTAAGAAATATTCTGATCACTTCTACGAAATACTTGAAATGTGAAAAATCTACAAGATCGCACTTTAGGCGAAAATGTGGCTTTTTTTTCAAAGTTACGAAATATCTGCTGTTAAAATCAATCTTAATAGAGACTGACAAGGGGTTAGTTTCCGCTTAAATATGGACGGCCGAAAGATCCTCGTTTTCACATCTTAAAATATTTTCATGTTTTCCGATTATTGCGGATCTGTACAACGTAATGTTAATGAAAAAAGGATCACTTAATGTTTAACAAACAAACAAATGTCCTTACAAGATGTTACTTATACGACCAATAATCAATTTATGTCCCAAAGGGATCCTTAAAAACTGTTTTTTTTTTCTTGCCCTTTGACGATGATCCCTTATGTCTGTTTTCAACAACTCCAAACACATTTGACATCAGGTTGCACTTGAAAACCGATACTCGTGCTTGAAATCCTTGCTGCTACTTTATTTTCAAATGTAACGAATATTCAAACACTTGAGGCCAAAGTGTCACATTACGGGGTGAATTTTTTATTCAGTAAATTTCAAAATAAGAAATTTTCAAAAATTTCAATTTGTTGGTTTCTAGTTTCAATTCGCTATTTATTTTTTCCAGGTATCCGTGAAGCAAAAAAGAAAAACAAAACCTTAATTCGTTTTAAAATGGTTGCGCCAACCCCAAAAAATTCATGGGAAACACTTTTGAGCGCCACTCATTTTAGTTTAGGGAAATTGCTCATATCAGGAATCTTAAGTGATTCGTGATTACGTGCTCTGGAAATATAATTTACTAAAAAAAACCATTTCCAGATAAAATTAGCACCTAATTGGTCACCGTTTGAAGCGATTCTCGAGAAAATTTCCCTATCTCAGATCAAATATCTCGCCTAATCGTCCTTTTTTCCATTTAATGTAAACTTTTGCCCTTTACCTACCACCTTCGACCCTTTGAGACGATCTCATATGGTATCCATATCATAATTTAAATCGTGTCACATATCTTTCCCGGTTTTATTACGACCATTTTTGTAGGGGTTACAGATCTTTTCTCTACCAACAAAATTAAGTATTGTTAGTTGTGGGCTCCGGCGATAAGCCCATTGACGATGTTATTTTGATGTTTTGATGATGATGACAATGATGACTCGATCCAGAGAATTTCTCCAGGGATTGAAGGGAAAAAATTTCCCTAACTCTAATTCACAATGTTTAGTTTTTTTTTTAACTCGTCCGCTTGGGCCCATTACCGCCAGTTTGGATGACTTAAATTGGGATCGTTAGACGACATTTTGATAATTTAAGAGGTTGCCGGTGACAAGATGAAAGTGTTAAGAATATTCTGCCGAGCAGCAAGGAAATTATCATCATTTTCGGATTTTCGTAAAATAAAATAAAAGGTCTTGGGATGGGACGTGTCTAACATCGTAAAAGTATTAGAGTGAAATTAGAATCTTTGAGTTTTTGAGGGCTGGGTCAAAAATGCGTTGTGTTCTTGTGCCGACATTAAATTAAATTGGGTGGTTTCTAAATTGGGTTGATTCTGGAGTAATATCCACAGAACAAAAAAAAAAAGATCTTTCTTGCTTAATTTTGATGTTTTTCCTCTCTTTTGTTGAGTGGTGATTGATGTGCTGTGTGCCTATAAAGCCGGTAAAATGTTATCATATGGAGTTTTTGAAATAATAAAACTGCCGAAAATGCTATAAAGTTTAATCTCTTAAGAATGTTCCATTGAAAGGATGACAATTTTCCAAGTTAAGACATGACTTTTAGCCATTTTATTGTCTCATTGATAGATAAAGAGTTATGGGAAACAGAAACTACGTCGAAATTCTCATTTTCAAAGCCAAAGCAAAGGCACACGATTTTAAGTGTGAGAACCAATTTTGCTTATGAATATAAAATATCTTCAATTACGTTTCCTATCATCAAGAAATAAAATTTATTAGCACTTATTTGCATATATGCTTTAAGTTTGAGTTCATTTGTCGACGCTTAATTTGCGGTTGTGGTTACCGTGGTTTCGTTATTGGAATTTTAAGTAGAATCGAATAATTTTTTGGAAATTGAATTAAGCAAAAAAAGCAGGTTGAAAATAAAATATATTGTCGTGACGATGGAACTTTTTGGACGATATTCTTGGATTTGAAAAACCCGAAATAAACATACAAAAACCTACAATTGCCTGGGGCCAATAGTCTACATCAGGGATACGCAACTAGATTTTTTAGCGGGCCAAATGTGAAATTTGAGGTTATACCGCGGGCCGCAGCAAATTAATTTAGAACTTCAGTTTTGCCGTCCCGTCCGCCCAACATAACAACGACGCAGAACCAAAATTTTTGCAACTAGTAACGATAGTGCTTGACCGGTAAAAAATAATGTACTAATAATTAAATTTATTTTAAATTTTTTCTACTGGTCAAGCTTGGACGTCACGGGCCGGAAACGGCACGCGAACCGCCAGTTGCGTATCCCTGGTCTACATGATGACGGACAAAATGTTTATTTAAAAAATTTCATTTGTATAGGAGAGGCGGAAAGGAGTGGTCCAATTGAATTTTGATGTATGGATAAGATATGTAAAGTAATATTCTAAACAGATTTTACCTGCATAAATTTTTCAATATGACTCGCCATTTTCGAGAAAATTGTAAAAAAAGGAATGGTCCAATTTTGTCCGTTCAAGGACAATTTACACAAAACACAACTGTACAAAATTTCAAGTCTCTAGTTCAATCCTTTCGAAAGTTATGATGATCACGGACGGACTGACGAACAGACAGACGGACAGACATGCTGAAATCAAAATCTTTTGTCATCCCTAACACCCTGATGTAGTAGAAGTAGTTAAATTCTAATTAATCGTGTCACAACCGAAAATGCAAAAACAATGTTTAATTGGAGGTTTGAGGTAATTTGATGATTTTTTTAGTCGAAGAAGTTTGAGTCAGATATTTTAAAATTTCATGATTTGAAGTTGCAGTCGGGGTCGGAGTTGAGCTACGGACTCCACACCCTTGTTCTTTAGTAGGGTAGACCGGGGCTAGTAAACCCACTTTTTATAATCTACTTTATAAAAGTTTTACTGTAATTATTTCAGGTGCAGTAAAGACGTTTTTGGTTGGTTTATTCAATTGTGTTTCTTAGTCAATCTTTTATTTTGACTAATTATAAGTGTTTCAAATATTTTTTTTCATTTTAAAAAAAGTTGTTCGATGAGTCGATTAACCCCGTGTCTGGGGCTTGTTGACTCTGTGAACGGGGTTATTTGACTCTATACTTTTTATGAGGAAAATGTGTTGGAACATATTAAAAAACTATAATAATTCTGAAAAAAATGTATTCTTTAAAAAATTAATAACATTTCAGATTAACATAAATTAACACCCCGATTGCGAGTGTCGTGTCGTTTTCGACAAGAGTCGTTTTACGTGTTGTTGTGTTGTTGGTAGAAAAACACTAACAACAACACGTAAAACGACTCTTGTCGAAAACGACACGACACTCGCAATCGGGGTGTAAATTTCATCTAATTTAAAAAATAAAATTAATTAACAAAAAAATATAGGTAATTCATATCGAGTCATTTAACCCCAGTATACTGTGAGTCAACTAGCCCCAAGCCGCCATTTTATTTTTAACACACTCGTGAGAAAAAATGAAAAAGTATGGGTCAGAAAATGCTTCACTAACTCGTTAACTCATACATAAATTTTCACTTGAAATCACTGACGAGTTCAATACAATGAAAGTGTAAGCTACAAAACAATTTCATTAACAAGTTAAAAAATTACTCACACGCTTGAAATTTCGTTTTTTCCCCTCACAGTTCGTTCCAAGAGCACTGTGGTCTAACGACATTGGTTCACTGATAGCTGTCAGTCGACTGAATAAACAGTCCAATTCACGCAGGTTTGTTTTCAACCATGGTTGACTTAACCGCAATGAGTCTACTTACCCCTATAGCCAACTAACCCCGGGCAGCCCTACTACCAGAAAAGTCATCCACACAAAATTTTGTTGCAATCGGATGATTCGTTTGGAATATACAGCGATTTAAAGAGTCCAATATTTCCAACTTCGAGTGGCTGCTCTTTTTTACCGGTACATTTCTGACTCCAACGGCTTTGATATGTTTCTTAACTCGTCGCAGGCTACTCAAAAATATATAATTGATCTCGAAATTCGGCTTCCGCTAAGTTCAAGCCTTACTAGGACTTTGTACACGGAGAGAAATCTAAATAGGAATATACGAGGCAGTGGATTCTTCTGCAATGATTTCCTAAAAAATAGGAAATTATTTTTATAATTTTGGGAAAATTTTCTATTTTTTGGCATGAATTCCCCTTTGTTTGGGAGTCATGACCAAAAAATATCATTGTCTCGTTTATTTTTTGTAATTATCTGTCCCTTTTATTTCTCTCCGTGTATAACAACGGTTTTATCACACCTTTAAAATTTCGCTCAGCTTAATTCGAAGACATCCCTAATGAATTTATCCTAGTATTAATAAATTTTTAAAGACAATATCGATTTAAATATATTTCCATACATTGTCACAGCGTACAAAATCTCGTCAATAAAAAAAATCAAAACTGAAAAAAAATCTCGCCCATAAATCACCCCTCAAGCGAGTTGCTGTCCAAAAAATCCTAATTAGACAATGCGCCTTCCGAGGAATAAAAACTCCGAAATTATGCGTCTGAATGGCGCCTCAAGTGAAATCATGTCATGGATCCTCACTTTTTATTTTACTCATGTGTAATTTTTTCTGGGACTCTTTCATACTTCTGTTGAAACTCAGGACCACAAGAACAAAAAATCCGCCTATTTTATATACGATTCTCGTCATTTCGTATCATTTTACGTATCTTTCCACCTCGTACCCATCGTTTACTCCTCATAAAGTGAAATATCCGATTCTCATCCGTCTGAACATCTCGCAGGTCATCTCGAAAAATGAGGATTGCCTCAAGCAGGATGATTCGTAAAAAAAACAGACCAACCACCAAAAACACCACAATAACACAGGAAAAGTCATCTGAATCCTTAGGCCAAGTGTCACAAAAGTCTTCTCTTACAAATTTACGAGGGTCATTCGGAAAAGATTCCCTAAGTTAGTCGGATTTTCGTGGGTGTGCATCATCTTGCTTAATTTTTTTTTCATCTCTTGAAAATCTAGATTGTATATTCATGCAGAATTTGCCTAAGTGATGAATTTTTTTCCGAAATGATCTCCAATGGACCTGAAATTGAGCTACTCGCATTAAGCGATGATGATTTTTTTCATGCATTGGCAATGGTCCAAAACCCAGAAAAAGGCAAAAAAGAAATTAAGAACGAGAAACTCTCTAAATTGGAAATTTTACACATGATATCCATATGAATGCGTATCCTGTTTAGCGCCTCCTTAATCACATTCAACGTAAACCGAATCTTCATGTTTGGTCATCAATTATACAGTCGAACGTTACGGCAGCAAAAACTCAAATAACCATCATACAATTTTTTGTCGTTGGTTTATGTTGCTTTGGTGTTTTTTTTTTTGTTCTTATGGGGCGCACAAATTTATGCTCGGAGTGGATTTATGTGTTTTTTTCAGTATGATTGGGGTAGGTTGTTCCACTACACATTGAGATTAATTGCGGCTTTGTACAACATACAGAAGTACTGTTTAGGTATTTCATACGAATTTTTGTTTTGTCGTTATCTATTTGGAGAACATAAATCCTTTCCGTTATGATCTCGCTGAGTAATAGACCAGTGAAGATATTTCGAGATTCAGAAAAAAGAATCTATATTATTTTTTTCCCTAGTTGCAGCAGATGTTTGCGAACTTGGGAGTTTCGAGTTCACAAAGTATGCATCGATTTTTTGCAAATTAAGGACTTTTTTTTAAGTAAAGTCGGGTTATACATATGTTTATTTTTTCCATCCAATTATAAGAATCATATAGAAGTATGTTAGATTTACTATACCGTTTGTAACGCATTAAATCAATCGTCCGACACAAAAATGAGCTACACCAGGGTGTTCGCGAGGACAGAACATTATGATTTCCGTATGTCCACCTGTAAGTCTGTCCTTGTGTCTGTGAACACCATAACATTGTATATTCGCGTTTCTCGTAAATGGCGAGGTTAAATTTTTGAACGGACAGAATCGGGTCATTCTTTCCCCCTCCCCCGTAGAAATAATACAGTTTTTGCAAGCATATAAAAACGAAATGTGTTAAAAAAATATGTTGCTAACTACATAACCGTTCCATACATCAAAATCCAAAAAGACTACCCCTTCCTCCCTCCCTCACATAAATGGATTGGACCCTATAAGGACACGTTTAGTGCGAACGCACACGCTTCTTCTCGTTGCGGCAACTTTTGGTCCTCAAAATGCCTTTCCGACGTACACTCTTCTTCACTTTTTAGCTGGAAAAACTTGTGTACAATAAGCGATCGCTCATGTGTGTGTGATTCTCATATATGTGTTGTATTTCCAGCTCATTCCCTTACTAGCTAGCACCGAGGCCACATAGAAACTGCCAACAATAGAAGAATAAGGACTGGTAATTTACTCTTTCCTATCCACCTGGAAAATAAAACTACCTGCAATTGGTATTTCACTATTTGCATTCAATTTTTGTTTATTTGGGATATGTTTACGAGTCGGTTGCTAAGCACCGACTGCCTCAATGAAATTACGCACACATGCATGCTGACGTGCTACACGAGCGACTTCGTTTGTGTGCGTAAAAGAAGACGAGAAGAACACTTTTCGAGTAGCGACTTTTCCCCTCTTGCCGCACTCGTTTCTTTCCTACAATTTGGTAAAGTTGCGGCATGCTGATGACCGAAAGTTGCTCCGTGTACGCCCTCGCTTAGAGTTAAATTCACACCGAATTTTTCTGTGTGCCAGATGACAAAACTTCGGAAAACTGAATTTTTGTCGCGACGGCACCGAATGACAGTTGATTGTTTGATTAGGTTGATTTGACTTTTCAATTTTCTATGAGCTAAAAATTCCAAGGAACTTTTTTTCGATTTTTGAACTCTCACCTTTTTGAAACTTCCACAGCTTTGACATTTTTTTTTTTTTTCAGAGGATGCGCTTTTTATTGCGATTTCGCGCGTTCTGTCATTGTATGTTGAATAGCGACAGGATTCGCGGACAATTTATCGTGAACAATTTATCGTAAAACAATTTATCGTGAACAATTTATCGTAAAACAATTTATCGTAAGAACAATTTATCGTAAGAACAATTTATCGTAAGAACAATTTATCGTAAGACAATTTATCGTAAGAACAATTTATCGTAAGACAATTTATCGTAAGAACAATTTATCGTAAGACAATTTATCGTAAGGAATATTATTTTTACAAATTCGGGCGCCCGAATTTGTAAAAATAATATTCCTTACGATAAATTGTTCTTACATATATATACATATATATATATATATATATATATATATATATGTATATATATGTATGTGTGTGTGTGTATGTGTGTGTGTGTGTGACACGAAACATCATTAATTTATCCCCCCTACTCTCCCCAACTCCCCCACCCCCCTTCCACCCTTCCCCCTTCCCCATCCCCCCTTCCCCATCCCCCCTTCCCCACCCCTTCCCCTTCCCCCTCCCCCTCCCCCTCCCCCTCCCCCTCCCCCTCCCCCTCCCCCTCCCCCTCCCCCTCCCCCTCCCCCTCCCCCTCCCCCTCCACCTCCCCTTCCCCTTCTCCCTCCCCCTCCCCCTCCCCTTCCCCCTCCCCCTCCCCTTCCCCCTCCCCCTCCCCCTCCCCCTCCCCCTCCCCCTCCCCCTCCCCCTCCCCCTCCCCTTCCCCCTTCCCTCTCCCCTTCCCCCTTCCCTCTCCCCCTTCCCCCTCCCCCTTCCCCCCCTTCCCCCGCCCCTCCCAACCCATCACCCACCCAACCCATCTCCCCAACACTTCCCACAATAATCTTGTTCTTACGATAAATTGTCTTACGATAAATTGTTCTTACGATAAATTGTCTTACGATAAATTGTTCTTACGATAAATTGTCTTACGATAAATTGTTCTTACGATAAATTGTTCTTACGATAAATTGTTCTTACGATAAATTGTTTTACGATAAATTGTTCACGATAAATTGTCTCACGATAAATTGTTTACGATGAATTGACCGGCACCCAGCGACAGCGACCTTGTGGCGCGCCTCGTGTCGCAGTCGCGCATCGCTTTGTCGTCGCAATGTAACTCAGCCATTAAACTAAAAGCCATTTCCATCAACAAATCTCAATAAAAAAAAATTTAAATCCAAAAATCTTGTAATTTTACAGTAATTTTCATCTAAATTTTAACGAATTTCAGACAAAAAAACCTCCTTTAATTTCCTTGCAAAATATATCAAAATTTAACATAACATAACTAAACTTAGATATTCTCATTGTATTCACAACTCAATTACAATTTTCCAATTGCTCTTGTAATACCATAACAGATTTCGAAAAGTTTTTAATTGGAAATCATTGCACGGTAGCAAATGATATGTGTTGACAGGGGATCATCGCACATAACTTACAGGTAGTCCAACTCCATCATAAATATGTGAAGTTTTTACCATAAAACGATCATTGTTCCGACATAGATGACAGATACAGATTTACACTTGGTTATCTGTACATATCGCTAAGCTCGAGTCTAACAAATGAAATGGAAATAGATAAAAAGATACTTTGACTGCAACCTGAATTAATGTTTTCACAAAGAAGGGCTGCTACATATTTGCATAGAAATTAGTTTTCTATCCGAGCGACTGTTGTACGGATACCTAATTTTCATTCAAGAAGATATTTATTTGCTGAAGGGAAGAGGTAAACGGATCTTCGAGTCCTTGTGACGATGATGATGGCACATAAACCATTCTTAGGGTTGACCGCTCGAAGTAATTGAATTTCAATCCAGTGAATCCCAAAATGGCTTGTTTTCGTCGACCGAGTCGATGATAGTCGAAAGACGATTCTCCTTTCTCTGAAGTCGTACCACTACGTATTTCGAACAAATCGTGTATGTTTTTCTTTTATTTTTTCAAACAGTGGGTCTACTTCTCCACTGTCTCCACATATCTAAGGTTAATTAAAAATTTCGCCTTGGCCTCGGTTACCGCCATGTGGTACGGAGTGCTATACCAACAAAGGAGGGGAAGAAATGGAGAATCTTTTCAATATTTTTATTACTAGCAACTTTAAGGAGGTTGGATTCGCTTCTCAAGAAACAAAATGATGGGAAGATACTTAAAGATTGTTTTCCGATCGCAACAAGCATAAGATATGACCATGTTTTGATGTTGACTTTATTCATTGGATGACTCGTCAATATTTGATCAAAAAATTTCATACAAATCAGCCTGTAACGATGGTTATAAAAGAATGAGATCTTTTTGATTTATTCAATCGATTAAGGAGATTAGAACAATGTTTCAAGTGGATAAGATAAATGATCTTTTGGCGACTATCTTATCTGTGTTTAATCTATTGGGCTGTGCCGTGATTCTCATGTATCTATTCAAGACAATTTTTCGGTTTTCATGTTCCCATTTAGATTTTTTTTTTTCGTTACTAAAAACTCAAATAGACGAAATATTACGATGATGAGTGATGAATTAAGCACTTAGATCGTGTAACAACCTATCGCGTTTTGTTTTTAATCATATTTCAATCTAATTTTAATTTTTATTGAAATGAGAATGATCTTCTTTTGGTGTTCATTTATTTTTCAGTGTTTTTTTTTACTGTTTCGGGAACATCCTCAACTATTCGAAAATAATTTTTAAATTTTGCATGTAATCGTCTTGGCGCATGTTTTTTTTTTTGATGGATTGGCACCTTCTTTGTTAGTGGAAGTTTTAATATTTTTTAGTAGAAAATTGGATCAAATTATATCTTACTAGCTGGCATACCAGTCGCTGCCGAGTTGAGGTTTTTTTTGCTCATTTTGTTTACCAAAAAACACCAGAAATTTTTTTAAAAAATGTTGAAAAAAAAGCCGTTATTCTGTCAGGATTTCCATTGCGAATTTTAAATCCTCACACCAGGTGAATTTTAAATCCTCACACCTTTCACGTGAAAATTGCTTGAATCAATGGTTCTGAAATTTGGCCTATTGAAAAGTAGCCCGAGTGGTGGGGGAGTAAGGGGAAGACCTAAGGTGAATTCGAAACTTGGTTTTCCTCTATGTTACTCTTTTGCTGTAAAACTATCGAACCGATCGGCCTGAAATTTGACATAGGTGTGTGTCGGGGGTTCATCTCCCACATAAGTCCACCAAAAAGTATCCCGGGAGTTGTGGAGTTAAGTAAGACCGAACCGAACAGACTGTTCTCAACTTTGACATAAATTTCTTTTAAACCCAGCTCCCACACAAAACAATCTCAATTTTTTTAAAGTTGTGTGACAAAAAAAAAACCAAGATAAAGCATTAAAAAAATTTTAAAAAAATATTTACCACGCCCTTATTTTTGATACACACAACTCAAAAGTTTATACTTTCTTCTCAGTACATTTTGACTTTCTTATACGTAGTATAATAAAGTATTGTATTCATGAAAAATTTCGACCTCTCAATTTTGCCTAAAAAACATTTCCTGAGCACTGCCGACTCGATTGGAGTCTTATTCTAAAAATGTCTTTCTGTCTGTCCATCTGTCAGTCTGGCACTCTGTTCGTCTGTGTTCAAGATTCCACAAAAATTAATAGAGCTAGAGCCATGAAACTTTACAGGCATGCTTGGTCCTGGAATGGCACAATCCTATCAGTGGTGGAAATCCGTTAACCGAAAGTAACCAAAATGGCGGCTTTTTTGGTGGAAATCCATTAACCGAAGTAACCAAAATCGCAATTTCGTTTTTTTTATTATTTACTCTGACGCGTTTCTCAGTAGTCTTATGTATAACAAAAGTTGGAGACAATAAAATTTTCCACATTTTTCTAGAATTTTATATCTCAAGCCGTTATCGAGATATACCGTTATTTTTAAAAAATCAGTTTTTTTACGATTATTTCGAAAAAAAAACGGATTTTTGGTGATTTAATATATGAGATGTATTGAACAGAATGATGTTTGCCATAATTTTGTCTTTTACCGTTATCCGATATATTTTACCGTTATCAAGATACTATGATTAAAATTTAAAAAAAAAAACATATTTTTGCGAACTTCTTGCAAACTAAAAGTTTTTGAAAAAATAGGTAATGGCTGAATTAAAGGCATTGAAATTTGCTACATTTCTGCCTTTCACCGTCAATCGATATCTTTTACCGTTATCGAGATATTTCAGATTTCGTAAAATAAAAATTGATATTTTTATGTGAACTATTTTATTCGTCAGGTAAATTGTCCAGAAACGTAGACTTTGTATAAGAAAGTCAAGTGCTGTTCGCATCAGATATTTTTTAATAGAAGCATTTAAAAAAAAATAGTTTTTTCAAACTAATTTTAGCTGTTTTACGATTAGGCATACCTATACCTTTGTTTAAATGATTTACAACTTTATTTATAACCAACATAAAACGCACAACGACATGTGAAATAAATTTAAAATAATTCGAAATTTTAAAACACCTGATATGAAATATTAAATGTTACTTTGACAGATAAAATAAATATGACATGCATTATAATTCCATTAAAATTTCATAACAAAAACAAATTGAAAATAAACACAAAGTTTTCATTCATTTAACTCGTGGGCAGCGCGTAACATCATTTTGCATTCACAGCCACCATGTTTAACTTCATTTTCAATTAGCACATCCCACACAATTTCCCAGTATATTACCCGACAATCGATCAAAAATAGTTATCCACGGCAACAAAAGTGCGGGACGACATGGCGAATTGACGTTGCTCGAATATTGGTTTTAACTGATGTTCTCTTAATTCTAATAACCGACATTTTAATATTTTGACAAGACAACAAACCCCAAAACAACACATTTTTTCTGCTCTTGATTTGTGGTTTTTTTTCTTGGTTCACTGCAAAATTTTTAATCTCTGTTGTTTTGTGAGAACAACAAAATCTATCACAAAATAAATGAAAATCACAACTGATCAGGACAAATTGCCATCGGTGGCGGAATATGACAAGCCATAAAAAATTTTATGTTTCAGTTGGGAGAAAAAAAAACCCGCCATCGGACTAATTTCCGACAATTTCAAAGAAATTTGCTAACAAAATATTAACATAATGTTGAACATGGCTTTGAACAAGCTGTTATTAGGCCAGCCAAGTCAAGACAAACCGAAATCCAAGACATTAAATAAGATACATTCTGCGCTGATTACAGATGGCAGCCATGCGCAAGCAAAGAACTAAAGCAGAAGCCCATTGTGCAAGAATTTGGCTTCTATTGAGTTCAACAACAAGAAGAACGTCTTAAAATTTGATGTTTTTTTTTAGATGTTTAGGAGGTTGAACTTAACACATATTCAGCCCCTACTCTTGTCATATTCAAACGTCAGTGATTTTATAAAAAAAAAAAAACAAAATATCTATCAGATGGCAGATATTATAGAGACAAATAGAATGGCTGATGTGCTCATCTAATGGCTTTTCTATTGCGAATTTCGGGAGTGTATCATTGCAATTTTATATTGGGAATCTTGTAAATAAATCAAAAGCTATCATGGTTAATAAGGTTTATGAGTTCCCTCGATTGTGGGGAAAAACTAGCATAAAGTTATAAGACGCCATATTCATTAGTTTCCATATAATATTTATAAAAAGAAGAGTAAAATTGCCCTGTTTTATTTAAAAACAGTAGGTTTTTTTCATGTTTTGTGTCGTTCTGAAAGAGTTATGGCGTACAAATTAAAATTCAGGTATGTTTGTTTGTCACCTGAAAAGTCAAAAACAGCTAGACGGAGTTTCGTGAAAGTTTAATTGAAAGTACTGAAATTTGAGTTATAGGCTGCACAAGGATTTTTTTTAACATCACTTTCGTCCTTAAGAAAAGGTTTTTGCGATGCTGTCAGAGACTATCAATTTTCCGCACAGTATACGCAATTTTCCGCACAGTTTGTACGCTATTTTTCGCTCAGTAATTTTTCGCACAGCAATTTTTCGCACAACACAACAAGTTTTCAAAATTTCATTTGACATAACTTCTCAATCTACTTCAAAAAAGATTTTCATAGATTCCCGAAAAGTCTGATATATCATATAGGAGTATATTAGATTAAGTATGCCGTTTGTAACGCATCGAACCCATCGTCGGACAAAAATGAACTACACCAGGGTATCAGGGACGACAAAGAATTTTGATTTCCGAATGCCTGTTCATTTGTCTATCTGTCCGTGACACCATAATTTTCGAAAGGAGTGAGCTAGAGACTTGAAATTGTGTATAGTTGCGTTTCTCGTAAATGCCGAGACTAAATTCGTGAAAAGACAAAATCGGACCATTCCTTCTCCTTTCCGCCATACAAACGAAACAGTTTTTTTGCGATTTTCACGAAAACTTTGAATCAAATCGAACAATTCACAAAGGCAAAATATGTTCACAATATGATTTTACATAACTCATTCATACATCCAAATCCAGTTGGACCACTTTTGCTCCCTTCCCCATGCAAATTGAATGCTTTTTTTCTGTTTTCTCGTAAACGTTGCACATTATCAAAAAATTTATAAAAGTAAAATGTGTTTAAAATATGATTTTACATAACCGTTCCATACATCAAAATCCAATCGGACCAATCCCAAGTAACACAAGAGAACGTGAAGTGGGCGTCGTACCCTAAACTCAGATTAATCCCTTGACCATTTGGTCGCGACGTCCACTTCACGCCCTCTTGTGTTAGTTGGGATCCTTCCCCATATATATGGATTTTTTTTTCATAAAATTTTTATGTGTCCTCATATCGCGTATTTGACGATTGTCCCCTGGCAATTATAGCTGATGTTATGCTTTAGCCACTGAAACGAAAAATTGATAAAAACCTATTTCCGAAATTAACAAAAGTATTTATCAAGTTTTGGCTTCTAAGTCACTCAATTTTTTAGTTATTTTTACATAATATTGGTTCCCATCAACGCCATAACCACAGCCTTAAGATTTAGGAGCTACGACAAATCGTTCTCCTGAAAAAAGATCCTTAAGCCGTCAAAGGAATATTTACAAAAATTTTAAGAAACATTTTTCACGTGTGCCTAGTCACCCTTCTACCGCCTAGTTAGAATATTGGGTTTTTCCCTACAATACGAAAATTTTATTATCAATCTGGGAATATTCAAAATTTAAATGATCGCACCCAAATGCCATGGGATTGGTCTTTCTCGTTTTATGTACATATAAACATAACACTAAGAACGTATCTGACGGTTGCGTGAACCATCATTCAAGATGTCAACACGTCACGCCAGCAGTGAGAGAAACAGTCAAAACTTTTCAAGATTACTAGGCGATCGTGTAATTTTATGATCATGAGAAAGATCGTCCCATTCAATTTTTTTCACTTTGGGGAGAATAAAAGGCGGGACCCAAATTAGATTGGCCAAGCTTTTGCCTCTTTTCGACCCAACACAAAGATAGCACAACTTCTTGCCATCAAATTGTATCAAATTTATCCATCACTTGACGTAAATAATTCGTTTGATGGTTTTTGGAAGATCACAGATTTGAAATTTAGTATTCTACAAGACTTTTGTTAAGCCCTCCACAGGAGATCCAACAGCCTCCCATTTCGAAATTCTGTTGATGAATTCGAGAAGAACTTTTATTAAAATTTCTCCAGAGTTTATTTTTGTTGTCTGGTTGTCGTTTTTTTTTTTTGAGTGAATCTAGTGTGGATTAGACATAACACAAATCTGAGGAAAATTTTTAAATGTCAAACAAATTAAGACTTGTTCTCCACCAAAGAGAAGTCAACATACACGCAGCGACAATTTTTTTTTTCAAATGTTTTATGTCTTTTGATAAATTCTGAACAACTGCTCCCTTTTTCGGATTTCCTATCTGTATAATCGCGTTTGCCTTTTTGTTTTTGGGTGGAATAAACCTCGACTTTATGACAAATTGTCCATTTGTTGGCTAACATGGTTAGCTCTTAGTTTTAAAGCAACCAACATAGAAAACATGAACAGCATAAACTACATATCAGATATAGTCAGATCCTTTTTGGTGTAAAATTCACTTCACTTGAAACTAATATTGTGTCAGATTCAGAGAAGACAGAGATGAAGATGCTGATGGAGATTCTGTTTATGGTAAAAGGCTCATGTGTACACATCGCATAGCAACCAACATCATTTCACATCGCTGAATGTTTACACTAAAATAGCAATTTGTTAGAATTTACAGGCGTTTTAGTCTTTCTAGTTGGGAAATTTGAACGGTTTTTTTTATACTTTAACCCAAAACCAATAAATATTGGGCTTTATTCTGTCGACAACATTTTCATTATCATTAAAACCGAATTTCTGCATACTTACTAGATAAGATTTTCAGTAAATTTCCAAATATTGAATTGCAGAATACCAGTTTGTTGAAAATCACATCTAGTAAAAACTTAGTGTTAAGCTAAACGAAAATGAATATTTTGTCGACAGAATTAGAAACAATTTAGAAAGAATTTTGTCGACATTATATTGTGGAGAACCCAAATTTTGAATTTTTTTACAACTAGACGAGTAAATATTTTTGGCAAATTCAGTGAATAAAACTTCAGAAAAGAGCCAATCGTCAAATACTCTATATGATGACAGACAAAATATTTTTTTATACTCTATATGATATAGAAGTATATTAGATTTATTATACCGTTTGTAACAGGCATCGGACACAAAAATGAACTACTCCAGGGTGTCAAAAAGATTTTGATTACCGCATGTCCGTCCGCATGTCGTGGGTCCGTATGTCCCTGAACACCATAACTTTCGAAAGGATTCAGCTCCAGACTTGAGATTTTGTATAGTTACGTTTCTCGTAAATGGCTAACACCGTGTCTTCACTTGGGATTTTTTATCGCAGAGATTTTTAATGGACCAATCAGAGCTCGAGTTGATGACGATATCGCCGTCAACTCGGGCTCTGATTGGTCAATCATAAAATCTCTGCAATGAAAAATCCCAAGTGAAGACACGGTGTAAGTTCTTGAACGGACAAAATTGCACCACTTCTTCCTCCCTCTCCCATACAAACAAAACCGTTTTTTGCGATTTTCTCGAAAACGGTGAGCCAAATTGAAAAATTCATAGAGGTAAAATATGTTTAGAATATGATTTTACATAACCGTTCCATACATAAAAATCCAATGGGTCCACTGCTTCCTACCTCTCCGATGCAAATGCAATACTCTTTTCCAGTTTTCTCGAAAACTGTGCATCGTATCGAAAAATTTATGAAGATGAAATGTGCTTAGAATATGATTTTGCATAACTTATCTGAACATCATAATCCAGTTGGACCACTCTTTTCCCCCTCTCCCATACAAATACTTTTTTTTGCGATTTTCTCGAAAACGGTGAGTCGTATTGAAAAATTTATAAGGGCAAAATCTTCCATACGACTGACTAGTCGAACGAAGTCGTCCAAAAATTATTACGCATGTTGATACTCGTTCTGGTACACACGATACTCGTATTTGGGATCGCTGAATCCGATTCTGACAGTATTTTGCTTTATCAGCTTAATGCTACATTTACACGAATGACAAATTTGTCATTTTTTTCTTGTCATTATGTTAATTCCCGTGTAAATGGCATAATTTTTGTAATTTTTTCTGTCAGAAAATGTCAATCTCTCATAAAAGAATGAACTTGTCCATTCTTTTATGCCAGATTGTCATTCGTGCAAACGCAATATTAGTTATGACAAAAGTTGAATACTAAAGTTGTCATAACTAATATTGCGTTTGCACGAATGACAATCTGGCATAAAAGAATGGACAAGTTCATTCTTTTATGAGAGATTGACATTTTCTGACAGAAAAAATTACAAAAATTATGCCATTTACACGGGAATTAACATAATGACAAGAAAAAAATGACAAATTTATCATTCGTGTAAATGTAGCATAACTTGTTCAAATATGACGGGTGACTCATAAATTGGTTTAAATATTTACAATTTGGAAATGAACAATTAATTTTTCCTTCATATCCTAAAAAGTAGAGCTGATCCATTCAAACTACTGGTGATATTCGGATATTTTACGTAAACATTCGCCTGCGGCACAGTTTTTTGGAACAAAATTTACCTCCTAAGGAGTTTTCTTTTAAAAAAATGGCCTCCGCGGTATTTTATTATAAAGTTATCGATTGTGGAATATTTCTTTAACAAAAATATTGCCTATGACTCGATCTTTGTCGCTTCCCAAATGAATAAGATACCTCCCTTTGTATTTTTCATCTAGAAAATCGCAAACAAAATTCGAGACAAAATTTCTTCTCTCTTATATCGGTCTTTTAAAAAATTTTTGGTTGAAAAAATGATTTTTATCCTTTTTTTTTTGGGCATCAAATACAGGGATTGCTTCAAGCACTGCTTTGCCTTCAGTCCGTCGATCAGGCTGACCCTTTGTCTCTCCCTTTGTTTCTATACCGAAAAAGAGTTGAAGTAAAGATTCGAAATTTTAATTGCCTTAATTTCTGATAAAAATTTAATTTGAATTTCATCCAAAAATATTCTTTAATTCAATTTTTCCCAAAGAGTTTGTATTAAGAAAGTAGTCATAATTTTTTTCGCCCATAAACTTCATAAATTAATACAATTTAACAAAAAAACATATTTCGAAAATTTATGGTTTCTTGATTTCATTTACGATCAAATGAAAACCGTTTTACATTTTCTTGTCCACCTTCTTACCCACTAATTGCACATTAATCACGAAATCAAGCAGCGAAAAAACAACATTGCAGAAAAAATTATTTTAAAATCAAGTGCGCCACTAATATTTGCAACATAATGAACGATTCTATGCTTTAGGCGATATTTATACGAATGTTTTTCAGCATATTTAATGCCATAGCAGTAGCTGTGACCAGTGGCATATTTAACAACCAGAAAATTGATTCTTCGACATTTCAAAATCGTCCAGCAAATTGTTTGGCACTGAGCTAATATGAAATAAAAAAATTACTACATCAACATGGAAACCATTTTTGTCGCGAATTTACAATCTTTTTGCGATGCGTCGTACAAAAAAGCGCATCCACAGCGGATTTATAATATTTCCACTGAGCAGAAGTGCCTCAAGACTTCTTCAACATTTAATGAAAAATTAGGCTGAAAGATTACCCTCCCGATATCTCCTTCGCCGATCCCACAGCGTATTGGATCCTCTCTCGAAGATCGCAAAGATCACCCAGACGGCAGTCGTTGGAATTACTGGGACAACATAAATTTTGATTGGAAATAAATAAACAGAATTAACTTTGGTCGACACATAATCTTCGTCGTCGGCATGGATTTATGCTCAGGGATTATGCGTACTGAATTGAAGGGTTGGTCTCCTTGGATCCTAATCGGTTACCTCATCTCTGGAGGCATCGAATAAATTGCTGGAAATCGACACTCCATGATGGCATTCGGAGGCTGGCTGTAGAATCCTTTCGATTTAAGACGGTACCACGGCGGCCAAGGCAATTACCAGGACTTTTATTGAAATAATTCTGCATCGTGAAAGGCAGAGGATTTTCCGTATGTAGCTTTTTGCGATTGAAAGTGCACAGTTTCGATTCCATTCAGTAAAAATTGAAGACGAATTATTTCTTATGTTGTACACAACGTCTTGGTTGCTACCTTTTTTTCCTTACAAGACCATCCAACCATCAGCAGGTCAAATCCACGGCTAAGAAGTTGAGCTACGTCTTGTGTGTGTGGCTAACAAACAAATTTATTGACTTGTCGACAAGTGATATGATTTATGATTATTTAGCACGAGGCCGCCGAGGAACTCTTCTGGTCTTTGCAGCATAAATATTCAATTTAACTCTGTTATTTTTTTTATTGTGTATCATGAATTTCCCTTAAACCATATTCAGTCGCATAAAGCCATTCAATGCTCCTCACAGATCCATTCTGAATCTTTTACAACCTTTTCGTATCGAGAATTGAAACTCCATCTCCATATGAAAAATCAAATGGAAAAAAGGTAAAGAAGCTAAAGGGGAATATTGTTTATTAATCTGCTTCCTTCTTACGACTTGGGTGGAACAAATCCACATAAATTACACGACGATTTAGCAGCCAAATTAAATTGAGTTTTAAGTGATTGTACTTATCGTGTTCTTTTCATAGGGTGGATATTCTCTGTCAACACATGATTATGAGCACATATGTAATTAATCATCGATTTAATGAGAAATCCAATGAATGGAGAGAATAAATGGAAACTTATCAATATTGCAATTATGATTTTTAAGATATATAATTTAATAAATAAATTGAAAAAAAAACAATTGAAGTTTCTTTGTCACTATAGAAAAATGTAAGTAAACAATCGAAGCAATAAAATTAATATGTTTATTGATTTCAAAAACGATCGTATCCAGAAAACATCGGCAATAAGATTAAGATGCCATTTGATTGATTTTTGAATGCTTGTTCATAAAAAGTTATTGTATTTCAAAAAAAAATATCAGCTGTTACACCAAAATTTCCTTTCTGTTCTACTTTATAAAAGAAATTGGCTTCAAACAATCAAAAATATTGTTTTCGATTTTCCTAGAAAAATCCCATTTCCAACATAGAAATTTTCACCTGCGGAGGCTTTTATAAAAAAAATTTACCCAGGACGCAATTTTTATGAAACAAAATTTTCTGCAACCCCTTTTTATGTCATTTATACCCAAAACATGTTTTTCTTTGAAAAAGTTGTGATTCGAAATTTTTATTCTTTTAAAATTATATCCAGAATACAGCTTCTTTTTCTTTTCTTTGAAGGGGGGAAGAAATTTCTCCATATGGCCCAGTCATGGCTAGGTGCGGCTCTGAGTAGGCGTAACATGCGAACCACACAGGAACCCTTACTTTTTTTTATTCAAGTCAATAAAAAATAACTTTTCCAGTGAAATTTTCTTTAAACTATATTTGACTATCTCGAAAAATATAGGATTTTTTATAATTTTTTCTTTGAATAATTTCGGGCTATATTGGAATACTAGCTTGCATACCCGTCGTTTCCGGGTTTAGTTTTTTCAATATTTTTTTTTATGGTATATGTTGGGGGTTGGGGTTAAACTTCAGGCCAATCGGCTCGGTAGTTTCAACGCGAAAGGGTAACATAGAGCAAGAGCTAAGTTTCGAGATGACTTTACCCCCTCCCCTTACCCCTCCCCCCACCCTCGGGCTACTTTTCCGTATGCCTATGTTGGAACCAGAACTACCACAGACAATCATGCCAAATTTCAAGTCAATCGGTTCAGCCGTTTTTGCGTGAAAGAGGAACAGACAAACACCAACTCATTTTTATATATTAGTTTGATTTATTTTGCCATTCAGTACCAGAAATTAATTTTCTTTAAATTTTCGTTTTCTATTATTTTCATTTTCGGCGCATTTTTGTGACAAATTGATATAAAATATCACAAATAATATTAATACTAAAATAGAAGATTTGTAGCAGTTTGTTCCATTTTGCTAACAAAAACCAACCGAAATCGTAGGCGAAACTAAAATGTTGCTCCACGCAACTAAGATGTCGACTAAATTCCTTTTTTTTTTAGCCAGAAAAAATTCTTTCTTAGCGGTATGATTTATTTGGCATCTGGACTTATTAAGAGACTACGAGTCTTTCCGCACACCATTGTGATTTCCCAATCCGCACCATATTTAGTGTGTTCATAAACCCTTAAGAATCTCCGTAATTTTTCTTGATCTGGCACTTAAGCCGCCAGGCCCCTGCTTCACAAGATTTTCTTCTGCAGTGACATCCAGATCGACCTCGTTTTTTTTTGTGGAGTTTACTCCACGTTTCCCGATTATTATCATCTTCCCTGGAGCAACCACCCAACGATGTAATTTTTTTTACAAGGCATTAGGGATCAAAATCATTGCATAGAAGAGGGCGAACAAGGAAAAAAATATACAATCATGAGATCTTGTGTCTGTTGGCCTCATCTTGTGGCCTTTTATTATTTATAACCTCTCAAGGAGGGAATTTTCTTGTTTTGATTTTCGGTATTTCCGGGAATGACAGATTTGTTGCCCAATTAGTAGAATTCATTCAACTAAGTCCTCGACTTTCTTACGGAACGATGTTTTTTAAGATTCATTTAGTGGTTTTTTTTTTTTGGGGATATATTCCACAAACTGATTATTGCCGAGGCGGATGAGATTCCATAGTTTTCCACGTTATTCGTTTTCCCTTGCTAAATGCAATGCACTAATAAAAAATATTTATTACTTAGTGTTTAGCTACCGACAAGTGATTTAGAGTAAAGGTAAATTGATTAATTTATCGCATTTCAAATACACTTTAATTGGATTATATTTTTAGAATTTAATTACAGTTGTTTGAGACTATGTAAATAAATGTTGAATTTGGAAAATTTTTAATTATTAATGATTGGAACATTGTTTTCGCTGTTATTTCTGCTTCAGGTTTAAATAAAGTCTGACTCTGTTATTTTATTATAGAAAGTGATGTCATAAACCAAATATTTACACTTTATACTCTACTAGCTTACATACCCGTCGTTGCCGGGTTAAATTTTTTCAAATTTTTTTTTTGATGGTCCATGTTGGAGCTAAACTTCAGGACAATCGGCTCGGTAGTTTCCCCGCGAAAGGGTAACATAGAGGAAGAGCTTACTCCCCCACCTCTTGGGCTACTTTTTAATTGGTCTATGTTGGGGCTGGACCCCCGACGAACATCTATGCCAAATTTCAGGCCAATCGGTTCAGTAGTTTCCCCGCGAAAGAGTAACATAGCGCAAAAACTAAGTTTCGAAATCACTTTACCCCTCCCCTTACTCCCCCCACCCCTCGCGCTACTTTTCCGTATACTTATGTTGAAACCAGAACTACCACAGACACTCATGCCAAATTTCAAGTCAATCGGTTCAGCCGTTTTTGCGTGAAAGAGGAACAGACAGACATACAGACACCAACTCATTTTTATATATTAGTATTATGATATGATATATCATATATCGTTTGTGACGCATTGAACCAATCGTCGGACACAAAAATAAACTACACCAGGATGTTAGAGCTGAGAAGAGATTTCAATTTCCGCATGTTCGTCCGTCTATCTGTCTGTCCGTCTGTCTGTCTGCCCATTTGTCCGTCCATAAACACCATAACTTCCGAACAGATTGAGCTAGAGACTTGAAATTTTGTATTGTTGCGTTTCTCGTTAATAGCTAGGCAAAACGAACCATTCCTTCCCCCTCCCACATCGTTTCGAAAAATTCGCATGATAATCAAATGTGTTTAGAATATGAATTTATATAATCGTTCCATACATCATAATTCAATCGAACCACTGCTTTCTCCCTCTCCCATACAAATAAAATACTTTTTTCCTGTTTTCTCGAAAACAGTGCATCGTATCGAATTTATCAAGATGAGATGTGTTTAGAATATGATTTTACATAACTTATTTGCACATCAAAATCCAGTTGGACTACTCCTTCTCCCCTCCCCCATACAAATTGTATTATTTTTTTTATTTTCGCGAAAACGGTGAGTCGTATTGAAAAATTATAAGGTTAAAATATGTTTAGAATATGATTTTACGTGACCGTTCCATACATCATAATTCAATCGGACTACTCCTTCGCCCCCTTTTCCATACAAATGGATTTTTTTGATAAAATTTTGTCTTGCCTCATATAGAGTATTTGACGATTGCCCCCTGGCAATTATAGCTTTTAGGGTGTACTCCAGGGAAAAAGTATGCGAAACACTGATGTGGAGTATAAAAATATGTATTTTTCGCGATTTCGAAAACCATATGAGAAACGAATAGAATTAAAAATCCTCTTTAAATTTATTAATAATAAACCATTTATGATTTTTTTTCTTGTCAATGTAAAATACTAACCCAGTTTTCTTTGAATAATTGAAAAATTTATAAACTTTAAACGAGATAAATCCACGTCTATCTTGAACCGTCTGCATGTGATAGAAATCTCTGAAAATATGAAATGTGTCTCCTTTATTATTCATAAATAACAGATATAACCGTATATAATAGGTATGCTAAAAGTGCATCTGCAAAAGAAACAACCATCAGATGCACACAAAGGTATACAAACTTTCATGTAGCATAAATCCGACAATAATAATGATGATGATGAACCCAAAGTTGGATGATGGCAAAAATTCACATGATAAATATTGATGATTTGAATCACAAACTATGCTGGGCTGTGACGCTGGGGATGAGGTTGACGACAAACAAAAGCCCCCGGAGCACATAAAAACATATAAATTTAAGTTGCCTGTGAAAACAGCTCAAAAGATCCATCATAACTGATATAACGTTTATATTCTGAGATAAGAGACTTAGATAACGCACCGTAAACATAACAGAATTTAATTGCAAATAATTTACTTGGTTTTTTGTCCAAAACAGACTATATTGTGACTATATTGCGAAATCGCACGGTCTATCGATACATCCACAATGGTTGACAATATACCTCGCATGTAGAAAAACTCGACTTTAGAAAAATTGAAAATTCAATGCTGGAAAATGATGTCAACAACCGAATAATGGCAGCTAATGAATAATTGCGGAGTTCAGTGATGAAAGGCAAACATCCGTTAATGTAGCAAAGGAACAAATCAGTGACTTAGGAGTACGCCGAATTTCAGCAAATTTAAGTCACTTAAACTTATGATCATTAATTCAGTAAGAATTTATAGCCGGCGTCTTAGCATAATAAAATCCTTGAACGTTTGCTTCATGGACCGATGCTAATTGAAAACGAAACCAATTGAAATCATGCTAATAAAACGAAATCTGAGCCGAAGGAATCTTCGAGTCAACACTCAAAATTCGAAAATTAAGTAAAATTGCAAAAGTTACGTTTTGTGTGGATGACTAGAATTACGTTAATTAGTCAATCATAAATTATTGTGGAAAATACTAACCGGATACGGCATTTCAAATAAATGTCTTTTAGTTTCCCTTCTTTTAGATATTTTGGTTTAAATCATCTTCGTGCTATCAACTTTTTACCCCCGACGGAACGGAGAGGGTGTATGCGTTTGTGGTGAGAATTTTTTTATTAGTTTTTTAGTCCTTTTGGTCCATCCAACTGATTTCGATCCCGTTCTTTGATTTCATCTGGATATCGCAAGTTTTTGAACGGGCAAAGTTGGACCATTCCTACACCCCTCTCCCATACAATCGAAACATTTTTTTTTGCAATTTTCTCGAAAACTGTGAGTCATATTGAAAAATTTATAAAGGTAAAATGTGTTTAGAATGGGATTTTATATAACTCATCCATACATCAAAATCCAATCGGACCACGGCTTCCCCTCTCCCATACAAATAAAATACTTCTTTCCAGTTTTCTCGAAAACTGTGCATCGTATTGTTTTTCGATAAGGTGAAATGTGTTTAGAATATAATTTTTAAGATGAAATGTGTTTAGAATATAATTTTACTGTACATCAAAATCCAGTTGAACTACCCCTTTTCACCTCCCCCACAAAAATTGCATACTTTTTTTTTATTTTCTCGAAAACGGTGAGTCGCAGTGAAAAATTTATAAAGTTAAAATATGTTTAGAATGTGATTTGACATTACCGCTCCGTACATCAAAAGTCAATCAGACCACTCCTTGTCCCCTCTCCTATAAAGATGATTTTTTTGAAATAAACATTTTCTCTGTCATCATATAGAGTATTTGACGATTGACCGCTGGCAATTGTAGCTATTCTTATGTTTATTTTACAAAATTTGAAATATCTCGATAACGGTAAGAGATATTGATTTACAGTGAATGACAAAAATGTAGAGAATTTTTATACCCGTATGGTGAAACCAAATGGTATATTAGATTTGCCTTACCGTTTGTAACGCCAAGATCCCGTCATCACACAAAAAAAAGAATTACACCAGTGTGTTTAGAATGATAAAAATATTTAATTTTTGCATGTCCGTCCGTCTGTCTGTCCGTCCGTCCGTCCGTCTGTGGCGCGGGTTGCGGGCGCACGGATTGAGCTAGAGACCTGAAATTTTGCGCTGATCCGTTTTTTGTAAAATGCAAGGCTAAGTTCGTTAATGGGAAATAATTGACCATTAGGGGGAGGGGGGTACCCCCCATACGAACGAAAATGTTTTTTGTGAATATCTCAAAAACGGTGCATCTTATCAAAAAAGTGCAAGAACAAAAGTTATTTAGGATATAATTCATCAAAATCCGATTGGAATAAATTTTAAAAAATCTTTTTGGAAAGTTTGACTTAAAAATGGAATTTTGGTACAACTGTTCGCCGTTCACTTAAATCACCATACGGATATTCAATAATTGCCAGATTGGCAATTATAGCTTTTGTTATGTTTTTTTTTAAATAACGGTGTATCTTGATACCAATTTTTCAAAGAAAACACTAAAAAGAATTTAAATTATTTGAAAAAATACTATTGACCACGAATATTCAACAAAATAACCCATCTGGCTTAAACCGAGATCCCCTAATTGACGGCGTAATCGACCTAAATCGACACATCATGCGGCGCGGCATATTAAGTAAGAAAATTAAGTTAGCGCGACTGAGCGATCGACGCGACAGCCGTTTAGGTTCAACCCGTGCGCATCTAATGGCGCATCAGCTGTCAAAACAGACTCGTCAAAAATTTCAACCTCCCTTCAATTTTATAAATCCATCTATAGATTTCTGGTATCAAAGATGATACCCTCAAGAATCTTCAAGATACTTCAAATTTAGATCGCTTTCTTAAGTATCTCACGAGAAATTTAAAAGATGTAGGAACCACAATATGCTGTCTTCCCTAGGGCATAGTTCTATGGCTGTAGTTTTTTCACTGATGTAGATGTGCCCCTCGTTTTTCGTTTGGTTCGCTAAGTTTCAGTAGTAACTCTTCTCAGATGACAAATGGTCCGTAAAAATGAACCTGAAATGGGGTATCTCACTTAATAGAATTATTTTTCATTATTTATGACGAAAACATATTAATTAGATGTTGCTGTTCATTTATTCTTATATTCTATATAAACGGGGAACGATTTAGCCTTTTGGCCACGAAGATTAATTCATTTGGACACGGATCGTTTCTAATTTAGTGCCTGAGTAGAATTCATTCAACGTTTTCGATTAGAACGTGTATGCAGTATTAAAATAAAATGTCTAAATTGAATTTTAAAATAAATTCAGTTCAAATTTTGTAATTAAGTTAATTTTAACTGATGATTTCAATTAATAATTACATTTTAATAAAGGCGTGATTTAACTATTAACATGATAGCGAAATCAAATGCGCATTCGAAACTGCACCTTTAGTGTGAGTTTTCTTAACACATTTCACAGGAAAAATTGTGGATCGTGTCCAAAACGCAGTAATTCAGATACAGTTTACCACCTTTTTTCAAAAACTTTTTTTTGCTGAAAATTTATTGGGCGTGGGGCAAAACTTGCATTTGCCCCTTCTTTTCTTTCCCTAGAATATTTGTAATCAAATTTAGTGAAAAATTTGAAAGATAAAAGTAATGATAGATTTTTACTTTCTTATACGTAATATAATAAATTCTTATTATATTATATAAAAAAAAACAATTTCGACCTCTTAAACGTTGGCTACCAGCCAAAGAAACGCTTACTCCGCTAGTATACACTAGGAAAAAACGCAAAAATCATTTCTGTACTTTGTGAGTCACCAGTGAACACAAGATCAATACAGACAAAAACGAACGAATCGAATAAAATATAACGGACAAAAAAAAACCCCTTTGTACCGCACGAGCGACTGCACTCAACCATGGAACTTGAGAAACTGACGGTAATGACAATAGTGTGTGTACACCGGTGACTCACATGGTAGCCAACGTGTTAATTTTGCCTTAAAAACATTTCCCTAGCACTCCTGAGTCGATTGGTGCATTAATACAAAATTGTCTTACTATCTGTCAGTCTGTTTGTCTGCCTGTCTACAAGATTTCTCAAAAACTAATAGAGCTAGAGCCATGAAATTTTACAGGGATGTTTGGTCCTGGACTGTGACAATCAACCTTTGGGGAAAATCCGCTAACCGCAAGTAACCAAAATTGCGGCTTTTTAAAAATCTCAATTTCGTTTTTTTTTATTTACACCGAAACTACGCATTTTTCAGTTGTCTTATATAAAACAAAAGTTGGAGACAATAACATTTTCTACATTTTTGTGTTTTACTAGAACTCCGTATCTCAAGCCGTTATCGAGGTATACCGGTATTTAAAAAAAATCAGATTTTTGCGATCATCTCGAAAAAAACGGGTTTTTGGTGAATTAATGTACGAGATGAATTGAAGAGAATAATGTTTGCCATAATTTTGGCTGTTACCGTTATCCGATATATTTTACCGTTATCGAGATATTATCATAAATATTTTTTTGCGAATTGTTTGCAAACTAACGGTTTGTCGAAAAAAACAGTTTAAGGAAACATATTAAAACTCTCTGCATTTCTGCCTTTTACCGTAAATCGATATCTTTTACCGTTATCGAGATATTTCAGATTTTGAAGAATAAAAATTCATATTTTATGTAAACTAATAATTTATGCGTCAGGTAAATTATGCAGAAATGTAGATTTTGTATAAGAAAGTCGTGTGCTGTGCACATCTGTTTTTTTTTTGCTATTTTTGCTACAAAAATGGAGCTGCAGATAATTTTTTTTTAGAAAACACGCGAAATCTTCTGTAAGAAAAGTGCATCGGATATTTAACAAAAATGCACCGCAGGCGAATGTGTCTTTTAAAACATATGCAATTTATGAAAAATGTACATTTGCTTTGCCCAGATTTGGGATTCGATATTAACACTCTAACTGCCACGTCAGTCAAAAAGACCTGACACCGAACTGTACTCAACGGCCACAATGAAAATTATTAAAGTGTTCGCTGCAACCGCAACGATTTTTTGTAGTTGCACACATTTTATGGTAATAAAATAACATTTAGGTATAATTTTGTTTCAATTTATTTTTCTCTTAGTGCCTTTTTGACTGACAACTAAATATTCGAAAAAGGCTTTAAACTGTCGTGGCAGTTAGAGTGTTAAATATACGCATGGACCAACTTTTAGTTTGTTGCTCTTATTGGTTAAAGTTTGAAGTAAAATTTTAAATACATTTTTCAAATTCCAAACTGGATTCAAATGTAAAATTTTGTGGATATTTTTGAAGTGCCAGAATTTACATTAAAGACAGGTTGCATGGTGTGAATAGGTCCATAACTATAGTTGTCCACTTGACAAGAATTTCCTGATTTTTCTGAAAATTAGATTCGTCAAAAATTCATAAAAATTTAGACGATTTAAAATGACTAATGTTGAGATTTTTGCAAACACATTCGGGGCTTTCAAAAACTAAAAATTACTGCCATAATCGGAATTGAAAGGACAGACTTCATGAATTTTATCACAAATTTTGCAGAAGATAATAAAATTAATCAATAACGAATGTTACATAATTTTTATATCATTGTTATTTTTTTTTTCTCATTTTTAAAGTAATGAATAAAAAAAGCATTATTAAAATAAAACAAATATAATAATCAGAAATATCATCAATAAAATGAAATGAAAAATAAATTATTTCACCCCTCGATGAAAAAAGGACAAAGGCAAAAAGTAGCAACAACGCCAAAGGACAAAAAGAATTATAAGTTATTGGCGGTTTGGTATATTTATAGATTTGACGCTCCATTAAAATCAATTACCACAAAACGATCCATTTAATTTGGAAAAAGAACACGACGAAATTTATTTCGGCCACAAATAATCGAGGCGCTTACATTTGCAATGGAAAATTCATTAAAAATATCAAAAACCGAATTTATGGTTAATTTCGGGACATTCTGCTGACCATCCTCCCAGTCGTATTTAAGGTATCCACCCACTCTCCATTGACGATGGTGGTCAATTTCAAAGAGTTCGAGGGCCTATCTGCCCATAGTGGGGTGACTATGCAATTATCCTGAACTGCCTTTGAACATTTGTGTGGAGTTTGGACAAATCGTGGTGGAGGGTAAAATTTATCGAGTGCGTGTATCGATACTTTGGATCACGGAAATTGAATAAATTGCAATAAGTTTAGCGAAAAAGAACGACAAAAACAATCGATGGATAATGGGAAGTGCAATAAGCAAAACAAATACGATTCGGATCCAAGAACCCCAATTTCACGTCGATTTATCGATCCGGTCAATAAATCGTGAAAGAGGGCCGCTTTGGATGCACGTATTTTCAGAAAGATGAAATTGGAGGAGCCACGAAATCTGAACTGTGCGTTTAGTATTTTAAATCAATTAGATACGAAAGACATTGCACTTGTAGTCGGTATTAAAATGGCCAGAAATGAAGTGAACTTGTATCACTTTATTCTGAGTACTCCTCTCCAAAATTTACTAAATAATATGTGACGGGAAAGGGAACGGCAAAATAGAACAATTCCTATATTGTTCCTGAGCTCCTCTAACGTTGTTGGCTTGTTGGCATAAACCAACGACTTAACATAACCCCATAAAAAGAAATCTAACGGCGTTAAATCGCATGAGCAAGGTGGCCATTCGACCGGACCATTTCTCGAGATTACACGATTACCGAACTTATCCTTCAATAGATCAATTGTTTGACCAGCTGTGTGGCATGTAAACCTAAAAAAACCTTAAAAATAAAAAATGTAAACCTTGACTGACGTTTTAGCATTGCCAGATCATAAAAAAGGTTTTAGGGTGCGTTTTTATTAAAATACAAAATTGTTATGTCCTTATTGAAAGACCCTTTACATCAAAATTCAGTTGCACCACTCCTTCCCCCCTCCTCATACAAATTCTATACTTTTTTTATTTTCTCCAAAAAGGTGAGACGTATTGGAAAATTTGTGAAGATCAAATCTGTTTAAAATATGATTTTATATACATCAAAATCCAATCGAACCAATCCTTCGCCCCTCCTTCACACAAATGGATTTTTATACAGGTATGGTGCAACCAAAGGGTATATTAACTTTGCCTTATCGTTTGTAACGCCAAGATCTCATCATCACACACAAAAATGAATTACACCAGTGTGTTTAGAATGATAAAAAAAATTATTTTTGCATGTCCGTCCATCTGTCCGTCTGTCCGAACAGTTGTACCAAAATTCCACTTTGAAGTCAAACTTTCCAATAACATTTATTAAAATTTATTCCAATCGGATTTTGATGTATGGGAGTTTGATGTAGAATCAAATCCTAAATAACTTTTGTTCTTGGACTTTTTTGATAAGATGCACCGTTTTCGAGATATTCACAAAAACCATTTTCGTTCGTATGGGGGGTACCCCCCCTAATGGTCCATTTTTGCCCATTAACGAACTTAGCCTCGCATTTTACGAAAAACGAATGTGTGCAAAATTTCAAGTCTCTAGCTCAATCCGTGCGCCCGCAATCTGCGCCACAGACGGACAGACAGACGGACAGACAGACAGACGGAGGGACATGCAGAAATTAATTATTTTTATCATTCTAAACACACTGGTGTAATTCATTTTTATGTGTGATGACGGGATCTTGGCGTTACAAACGGTAAGGCAAAGTTAATATACACTTTGGTTTCACCATACGGGTATAAAAACGGTACATCTTATCAAAAAAGGTGCAAGAACAAAAGTTATTTAGGATATGATTCTACATAAAACTCCCATACATCAAAATCCGATTGGAATAAATTTTAAAAAATCTTATTGGAAAGTTTGACTTCAAAGTGGAATTTTGGTACAACTGTTCGAATTTTGATACGAATATCACCATACGGGTTTTCAATAATTGTCAGATTGGCAATTATAGCTTTTGTTATGTTTTTTTCATAAAAATTTTATCTGCTCTCATATATAGTATTTGACGATTGGCCCCTGTAGCTTTTTTTTATTTTTTTTAATGAAAATTTTGATCTTTCAACCAAACCATCGTAATTTGTACATATGCAAAACAACTCATACAACTAATAAAATAAATTTACCACTTGAATTACAATTATTTATAGTTAAACATTTAAAGGCAATTTCACATGAGCAACCCCCAAATTAATATCAAAAGTGTCCCAAATTTCTGCCAGTCTAGATTAACAATTCTTTCAAATTTTGTTTTGATAAATAAATAACATTTAAGTGCATTCTCATGGCGCGTTATTCCGTTGATGATATGATAATTATGACACTTCAAATTGCCACATGGATGAAATCTTCAAAGGATTTTCGGTCCGATTTTGATGTTTTCGGGATCATTTACCATGTCATGAAGCTGTTAACACTTTCGTGGCGGCAAAAATCTATCCAAATGCACAGAAGCAATAATCATCATCCACAACATTATCATCAGAGACATCGTCATCGTCGACATCAAGAGACATCATCCAAATCGTCAACGTGGTAATACTAATATAATAAATTACTCATTTTTGGCTGTCGTACTCTCAAATGGTCACATTTCACGCACTTATGCGATTTTCTTAAGACGAATTCAAGTCAAAGCCGTGAACAAGTGTAACCGATTTATAAATGACAAAAAATTTCAGTCTCAATGATGACAGCGACAACAAGCGTTCGGGATTTGTTGTCAACGTTGGATGAATGTTTTCTTTTTTTTTTTGCTTCTTATTCCATTTTTCGTTAAACTTGTGAAATTTGTTAAGAATTTTTTGCGGATTATTTTGGATATTTCGGTCAGTTGAATCGTTACAAATAATTTCCTGAGCTTCGCTAAGTGGATAACTTATGATTGAAAATGTTTCGTGGACAGTAGAAAAATTATCTGATTATCTATCATGCAAAAATAGTTTCACAAAAAATAAATTCTACACGGGAAAACAAGAATTTTTGTAGCAAACAAATATTTTTGACTTGAATTTTTAAGCCACATAGATTTAATAAGCAAAATTCGACACTAATTTCATATCTATGGCGTCATTAGGAAACATACAGCGACTGTCATATCGAACTAATTATCGTTCATTATTTAAAATTTTGAATGAAATGAAATTTCGGGGAAAAAAAATGTTGTGACCACAGAGATATTTTTTACACTAATAATTGCAATTTTTTGTGGACACCATAGATTCAAAATAGCTGTTGTCAGGGGATTCTAGAAACAAGGTGTTTTCTGGTTAAAAGATTAGGAAAATTTCAGTGGCTATTTTTATACAAAAGATGATTTTTTTATTTCAGCAAATTTATCAAAAATGTTAATGTTTTTTTTTTGTTTTGTGTTTAAATATTAATGCAAAAAATATCAGAAATAGATTAAATAATGCTAGAAATATTAGCAAAAGGTTGTACATAAAATACGTCATGCTAATTATACTGTTTTCAATCCCCATTCCCTTAAATGTTTGACGCATTTCACGAAGCCCACTATGTAATACATAAGAAATATCGGGAGACACATTTATACTAGGTAGATTTATATTTTTTTCTCTTGAAAACTATTTTCCAAATTTTAAAAAAATCGGGAACTCTTTCTTCCGACTATGATCGATAGATGATAAAGTTATCACGCCGCAGGCGAAAATTTTTAATAGGAAAACTCCGCACGGTAAAATTCTTTAATGCCGTTTTCGGCTGGTATGCTCTTTTTACTCTAAAGTTATTCGCGATTGTGATTTTTTTATGTCTGGAAAAAGAGTTTCGTGCACGAGAGTTAAGCCTGACGAGGCGATACGAGACGTCGACGAGAGTCGTCGGAGTTGTCAAAGTAATTTTCAACGTATGCTTTTGTATTGAATTGATTAGATTGCGACGACAGCGACACGACAACGCCGCCAAAGTTTGAAAAATTGAACTTTTGTCGCGAATGACAGTTGAATTGTTTGGTTAGGTTAATTGTGTTTGAGTTGCTCTCTTTTGGTGAAAAATTGGCAATCTTATCAAAATGCAGAAATTATCCATAGTGACTTATCATAATATTTTCTCTACTCTCATCTTTTACTTTAAAAAAAATTTGTTAGGTTATGGGATTGTTTGTCGCGTAATGTAACTTACGCGACCAGACGCAGCTCTGGTAATGTAACTTGGATGACGATAACGACAATGTCGCGCGACTCTCGTCGACGTCTCGTGTCGCCTGCACCTTCTACTACTATTGTAGTAAATCTACTACCATTTACCTTCTAAAAAAAATCTACTACTTTCCATTAAAATTCTGCTACTATCAAATCATGACAAAAGTATTTGTTAAATTGAAATAAATTTTACACTTCACGCATATGTTTTTTTCGAATAAATTTTAGACTCTTTTGAGATAGTACGGCTACTCGGAGCAAATACATATGAAGAATTTCTTAATGTAAATATTGGCGCATGGTGTGTTTGTCTTTGAATTAATTCTATGAAATAACGGTTATAAACTTGGGTGTCAGATTTCGCAATCAACGTTTTTTCTAGTTGAATATTTCTTCAGGTTAAAATTTAACGCAGTGGAGTGAAATTCAAAAATTAAACTTTCTCGTAGATTCCTGTTTTAAAATCGAATTCATGGAGTGTTGAACTGATTTTGCCCATTTACGAACTCGAACTCTTATTTTAAACTAGTTTGCATACCCGTCGTTGCCGGGTCAAGTTTTTTTCAAATTTTTATTTTTTTGATATTCTATGTTGAAGCTAAACTTCAGACCAATCGGCTCGGTAGTTTTCCCGCGAAAGGGTAACATAGAGAAGAGCAGCTAAGTTTCGAGATCACTTACTCCCCCACCTCTCGGGCTACTTTTTAGTGGGTCTATGTTGGGCCTGAACCCCCGACGAACATCTATGCCAAATTTCAGGCCAATCGGTTCAGTAGTTTCCCCGCGAAAGAGTAACTTACTCCCCCCCCCCCTCTCGTTACTCCCCACCCCTCGCGCTACTTTTCCGTATGCCTATATTGGAACCAGAACTACCACAGACACTCATGCCAAATTTCAAGTCAATCGGTTCAGTCGTTTTTGCGTGAAAGAGCGTGAGAAAGGATTTATCGCATTGTCCTTGACAGGAACGGAACTTTTCACCCTACCCTTGTGTTATGATATCACAGCTGAAAACGCAACCTACAAATTAGAATGATTGTTCGTGTAAAAAATTCTCTAAGAAAATTTTTGAGGACCTAAATCTACGTGAAAATTTCAAGCTGAATCAACATACGAAGCCAAGTTTTTACTACCCCTCAACAGAATCTTCGCGTGGACAACCACCAATCGAATATCGTCCTACGTTGAAGGTGTAACGCAGGTAAACGGGCAAGAAAAAAAGAATTATGGAGGTTTGTTGACAGAAACAAATGGTCACAGAGTGCATTCTATGTTTTATTCTCGAATCATTCCTTGTACCGACATCCATTGGCCGTTTAGCCAGTTGTCCTATTTGTTGTGTCATCGGTGTTGTCGTATTCATCCACTGGATATACAACTGTGCTTAGTAATATCGGTTTTGGACTGGAAACCGCACCCCAGGGAACCGACCAGTGCCATGTTTTCGAAAACCCTTTTGGCCCTAAGGCTCTCTCGAATGCTTTAATTAGTAAATATGGCAGAAATATACATACAAGGACTAAATTTGCACACATTCTGGTCCAGAAACAGAAACCTAACCCAAATCTCTATTCGAAATCATATACCTTTCATATGATCTCAATACCTTTTGCTATCCCATTACATACACTTTTTAGCCCTTTCCTCTTATTTTCCCGAGTCCTTTTAATGTCCCCTTAGAATCGGCCAAGCAATAATTTTCCAATGGTAACAAATTGCAGAGGATGAGTCCAGCAGGATTCATTCAGTTGGTCAGCAGTTGAACTAAATCTAATCCAATTCACTCCACTCCATTCCATTCTCGGGTTTTCATCTCATTCTTTGCATGGTGCGGCAAAACTCTTGGCATTCCTGGTGAAATTACGTGTAACTCCGGCCGGATCCTCTGGTCAAATTGCCCTTTGTTTTCCATTTTATGTAGAATGGTACTCTCGCACCATTAATTAAAATATATTTTGGATTTAATGTAAATGTGGTCCGCACAGACCTATTCCATTCCATTCCAATATTATTAACCACCCTCGATCCTCCTTGTATCACATTTCGTCCACCCTCTAATCTTAATCACTGGTCAGGGTGAAGAAGTAAACTTCGAATGTTTAGCAGAAACTTTCGGACCTTCGATTCTAGTATTAACTGGCTGGCCTTCGCATATTTATGTTAATCATAATCTTTGGGGTTTTATTAGACCGAAAGATGCTTAAAGGTGCTGCTGCTGCTCTGTCTGGTTTATCCGTTTGTATTCGCATGATGGTGGTGATGGTTTTAGGCTTTTGCGGTTTTCATTTAATTACTACCCTTCTGTGGTCACTTGGAGATTTAGATAATAATGCTTGGTTAACCGAATTTCAGACTTAAAATATATCACAATTTAGTTTAAATTCGTTTGATAAATTATTACACTCACTTCAAATAATACCACTTTGGTGTATGTCACTGTGGTGATAAATTCGTGGGAAAATTTCAAAGCATTTTTTGTGTATTTTTAAGTGTCGCTTACACCAACGAAACTTAGCAACTTATGTACAAATTAAATTACTTAAGTTCCAGAATTTCTACGGTTTAAGTAGACTCAATTTTTTATTATTTATATTATTTTTTCCATAAGTTTTATACAGTTATGTACATCTAATGCTTTACCACGCAGCTTATACTAAATTAAAGTGCTGTGAGACCACATGTGTCTCACACTGCCTGAGGAGCCCATTTTAATGTGACCTCGGTGACCTCGGCAGTCAACGCGTTAACTAAAAATGCATTCGCCGGGTTATAGTATAAATTGCACAAAAACGTAGATTTTGTTAACAAAGTCGTACAGCACATGACTTTTTTTTAAATACATTTTCATGCAAAAAAAAAAATTTTTCTAATGTTTTCAGATTTTTTTTTGCCACATTTTTTTAAATTAATTTTTACGCCAAAATTGTTTACTAGATTTTTCTAGCACTCAATCGGGTAGAAAACTAATCCCGTGGGTCATATCGTTCAAATAATACCTTCTGGAAAATCAATAATCATCAAGTTTAACTATCCATAAGCATTAAATCCTCCATTTTGTCATAGTAATTTGTTACTAGTAAATATTCACATAAATCCATTTGTTAATAGCACTTCTAGTAAAACATAATTCATCAGATTGTGAGACAACAAAAAGAAATGATGATTTTTTAAGAATAGATAGAAATTAATTTTGTTGTAATTCATACCGTAAATGGGAGGCACAACTATGGGAAATAAAATGTAGGTAGCTGTCAAAAGCACGTTTTTAATCTCAACCAGATAAGAAACAAAACGAACAATTTTTTTATTTCGTACCCGAAAAAACTCATGACATTATGTTATTTTTCTACTTCTTACCTCTTTTCGTCTTCAATCAAAAGTCACGTTTGTTTGTAAGTTTTTTTTTTCTTGACCACAACAAAGAAGCTGAAAGTTTTTCTCATGGAAGCAGATTACAATTGCCATTAATCACATAGATTTGAAACATTTGATCCTCCATACAGTCATTTTAGGCTACCAAAAAATTTTATTTCGTAGAATTGAAAATCGTGTTTTAACACTTAACTCTAAGATAAAAACTAATAGTCACACCTAAAGCGAATATCCACCTGAAAGCTAAGAAATTGTTAGAAAAAGTATTTGAAACGTTCGCTCGTGATTGTGATGATCGTTTCACATAGAAAACAACATTTCGATATTCATTTCTCCCAACATGGAAATGAACCGCATATTAAAACAGAATCCAAAATGGACAAATCTAATCAAAAACATTTGAAAAAGTGATTTTGATGTGTCGTCGTGGATGAATGTTTTTCTAAATATGGGAATATTATATGGGAGTTCTTCATAGACTTGCTCTTTGGTCCCGGTCGGTTTTTATTCGCTTCGTTTTCCACGGATCATGGTTAAAATGAAGTGTTCACGACGACGAATCCTCAAGATTTACCCGGATAAAGGCCATTAATCTTTTTTACCCATAGACAAATGCTCATGTAGCCCAAAAGCTTCTTCCACTTTACACTCTTTCAGATTTCCTCTGAAATCATGCCTCGTGTTCGTCCTTTCCCGCCTCATCGTCACAAGATGGTCATATGAACGAGTTAAACATCTGGTCCGGGACTGGTTGCCTGGGTGTCCTCTGCAATTGGAAGTGGCACAAACGGAATATTGAAAATAATAACAAAAAAAACCCTCCCCGATACCATAAAACCTGAAGGAAGTTGTTCGCTAAGAAAGATAAACAAACCAGCAGCGTCCACTTGTTCACTCGAAAATCCACTTATTTTGAGGTTTCTTGATGCTCGAATGGTCGCTTATCAGGGACGATGTGTAAATAACTTGCAGCTATTAATTCCGACGACTGATAACACTGTCTTCCATCCAGCACCACCAAACACCATCATCCGAGCATCTTTAGCCAGCATCTTTTCAAGCCACTTCTTGAGTTCACCATAGCTTAACGCTTCACCTGGCCAGCAGATAAATGATTCTCTGGCCGAGCTAATAGTCTTACCTTAAATCGTTGCATTTTTCCCACTTTTCCAGGGGCTCCAATCAGTCTCTTACTCTCATAGCACATTCAAATTGTGGATTTATATCCGTTTTGGGTTTAGAATTTTTAACTGTTGTAGATTTTCTCGTGCATTTAAATTCAGTTGTGCTAAATAAAAGTCTTGTGGCAAGCCAGGCCACGGTAGAGCTTCTCGTTTGATTATCTGTTGTTGACACTTTCTTATTATAGTCGTCTTTTCTTTTCATTTCTTTTTTATGGAAAAGTCAAATAAATAAGCGACTAATCTTCCAAGTAAATGTTGTCATTTGCGATAAATACTTTGTCGGCATACGCCATGCCATTAGCCTAAGTTGTTTCTTCAACGCATTTTAGTTGGCCGTTTATGCGCCACATAATCACGGAAGTATTGTGTTGTTATCATTTGAGGCAAGATTATGAATAATTGGAGGTATTATTGCAGTAAATTTCTTGCGTAATTGCATTAGAACTGTAAATTGTAAACAGGTGAGAAGTAATATTGTTAATAGCCTAAAAAGCATTTCCCGAGCACTCCCAAGTCGATTGGAGTAATATTACAAAAATGTTTTTCTGTCAATCTGTCAGACATCTGTTTTCGTGAAAAGAAAGAAAAAAAGGGTGGAGGGGGGGGGGGGGGGGGGGGGTTTGGAAAAGGTAATATATGTTCAATAATTGTGTTAAAACTTGGTATTAAAAAAGAATCAAAACTCATCAATGGCGAATTTTACTCGAAAAATTGCCTATAATATGAATTCTGATACAAAAATCTTTAATCTCTTTTTCTAATTTATTAAAAAAATCAAGGACTAAATATTTATACAAAAATCTTTAGCCATTGATTAAACTCTCTTTTTCTAATTTATTCTACCCCTTGGACTATTCTCAAGGGAAACATATTTCTTCACACTCTTATTTTAGTTCTATTGTCAAAATAATTTTCCTCAGTTTTCTGCAAAATGTGAAATCTTCAATTTTTACCTTGAAAATCCACCACAATTTAAACAAAATTCCAACAGTGAGTGATTGTTAGTAATTGGAAAGAGAAAAAAATGTTTTTCTCCAATTTCATGATCTCGTTATAAAATTTTCAGAAAATTCGCCTAAAGCTAAACATGAGTTTTTTATGATATTTCATTCAACCCCACATAAAAGTTAATTCCGATTTATCTACAAGTTCTGAAAATATTTTCATTTCATAACAAAAGAGCTTCGACGCAGATACTTTGATGGATTTCGTGTAGTTTGTATTTTTTGAATGAATTTTCCTTTAGAAATTTCTCAATATATGCTCATTGGATGTCGTGGTATAAGCATTTATTCGTTACGAACGTATTCTACGATACCGATTCATAATGAAATCGGAAATTTACATCGTATTGTACACTCAGAAAAATGAAATAAAAGTCGTCAGCTGCGTAATTCGTTTCCTGCAGGGTAATTTAGCCTATGCTAGGCGCACATTCATCTGCGTTAGCAAAAGTAAAAAGGTGTTAACCTGTGGCGGGATAAATTCAAAAATTAAATCTGCAGCACGTAAAGTAGATGAATGTGCGACTGGCAAAGGCTAAGTTATCCTGCAGGAAACCAAAAAATTAAACCTGCTGCAAGTACGGGTTGACCTGAGTTAGGTATTTCGAGTATGTAATGTCATATAATGGATAATTCCGCCGGCTATTACAGGCCAGAGTTGACTTGTCAAAAAATGACAAGCTTTATTATTTTTCTGAGTAGGTACTTTCGAATCGTACTCCTATTGCCGAGTGTCAAAACTTCGAGCCCCTGTTGTCAAAATTTTGAAGTTTTTATCCGAAGGTTTTGTGTGTGAGGATAACGCTCTTGTCTCAAAAGTTTTTAAGAAAGTTCTGATTTTTTTCCATATTTCTAAAACGTATACTAGATACTTTAACCCGACAATAACGTGTCCACATTCTAGTTCTTTATCATAAAACTTTTGATTCTCGCCCACAAGACCTTATTGATTTTAACGTCCGTAAATTTTAATCTTTTCACAAATAAAACTTTTTCTTGAACAGCATATATTATTCGAAAAGGCAAAATTTATATGATTTTGCCTAATTTTCCCATTCTTAAATACTTTACCACTCAGAATATTAGAATATCCATTTCCGGGACTCAAATCTAGGCAGGCCAAATTTCAATTCTGGTCATTGTTTTCCTTAAAACTTAAATTGAATCGCTAACTACTTCCTCATGAGGTGATTTTCACCCTCCAATACTCGACACATTTTCACACAATGATGAATGAATCAACTATCCTTCGAATGCTAATGCCGATGACGCCAACGATGATGATTCTGTTGATGCTCCTCGTACTATAAAGGGACAACATAAACGATTATTATTATGGTTGATGTTGGCAATGTGTGAAGGAAATTCCATCATTGAAGTTTGGGGTCATGTTTTCGGTGTTGCGAAATGCTTCTGATGTTTCTATTTTCTGGCTTTGTTTTCGTATCCACAAAATTGAAAATTTTACCAAAGCAAAAGGTTAGATAGAATCGAGTTTCTAGTTGGGTTGAATTAAGTTTTGAACTGAATGAGATTCGGTTCGTTTAGCATCCATCCCTTATTATACAAAAGGTCTTTAATCCATTTCACTATAAAGGAAATTAATTTATGCATCTCATGTGTTTTAGGTAAAGCGAATAGATATCACCGTTTGTATAAACTCCTGGGACATTTTCATCTTAATCATGAAAACGCATTGAGGTTAAAGCAATTTCCCCAATTCAAATATTTTCCAAGTAATTTTAACAGGATTTCTTAATTAAAACTGTGAGACATAAATTTAAAGAATAGTAAAGTCATTTTGAAAATCCTCTTTCCTTGGTTCTAAGGTGTCTTGCATAAGATAGGTACGTGAAGCTAGTTTCAGGCTTTTTGGACCCTTCATACCACTTCACACTTTCTAAGGATTTTTTTGTAAGGAGTTTAGTACAGCCCGTCACACTCGATATGTACTGATATCACCGTTAATGAATTGCAACGAAAAAAAACCTTACAAATGTTGCAAACAATCCATGGTGGGCAAGAACTAAAGATGAAAGCAGTGAAGCGAAGAATAAAATTTTTATGCGGAACAATGAATCCTAGTTATGAAAGGACATAAAATTCGTCAATTTTCCTGTCCTTCCATTAAAATGTCGTATGGAGGCGGGATTTTTCGGGACATGTTTAGGTACTTGGTACACCAAATGCGAATCCGCACCGCATTGTGAAAAAGTGCAAACTTACCAAGCGATCTTATATCGTATGTCATCCTTATCGATATATGTAAAATTGCGATTTTTCGATATATGTAAAATTGCCCTTTTGTTTACTTCCCGTTATCGGATTTTCACCAAAAGGATCGTCTCATTCAAGGACCAAACATCCTTGTAAAATTTCATGGCTCTAACTTCAGTAGTTTTTGAGAATTCTTGTACACAGACTGACTGACAGACATAGAGACATTATTGTAATATGACTACAATCGACTCGGGAGTGCTCGGAAAATACTTTTATGCAAAATTAAGAAGTCGAAATTTTTCATGAATACAATACTTTATTATACTTTGTATAAGAAAGTAACAAGAGTAAATTTTTCGATACGTTGCACCGTTTCCGATAAAATATCGAAAAAGTATTCAATTTGTATGGGGGACGGGGAGGAATTGGTCCAACTGGATTTTGATGTGTACATAAGTGTACATAAGCACAATTTTCGAGAAAACAGAAAAAGAGTATTCCATTTGTATATGAGAGGGTGAAGCAGTGGTTCGATTGGGTTTTGATGTATGGATGGGTTATTTAGAATTTTATTCTAAATGCATTTTACCTTAATAATTTTTTTCAATACGACTCACCGTTTTCCAGGAAATTGCAAAAAACTGTTTCCTTTGTATGGGGAAGGGGGGAAGGAATGGTCCGATTTTGCCCGTTCAGGAACTCAGGTTTTCTATTTACGAGAAACGCAACTGTAACAAAATTCAAGTCTCTAGCTCAATCCTTTCGAAAGTTACGGACGGACAGACAGACGGACATGCGGAAATCAAAATCTTTTGTCATCCCAAACATCCATTTTTGTGGTTCAATTGAACGGTTGGTTCGAAGCGTTACAAACGGTATACTAAATCTAATATACTTCTATATGATATAATATAGATAGAGTATAAAAACTGATTTAAAAACGTAATTACTTCTGCTGAGTAGTTTATCAGAATTGTGGGGTGAACTTGATTTTATGTTTCAAATATTGCTGGTTTCCAATTGAATTTCTGCAAAAATACTCCTCCCCCACCCACCACTTTTTAAATCTCTAACTAGTCTCCTAGGATTAATTCAACTATATTATTTTATGACTGAACGTGTCCTCTGGATTTAACTGTTCTTCACAGATAGTCAACTTTTGTAATTCATCGATGTATCTGAAAGACGAATAGATTTCCCAGAGCCATGCGATGTTGTGTGGTGTGCAATGTTTGTTCTTTGATTTCAGTGCTATTTTTTATGCTTCATGTTTTATGGTATATTCAGGAAAAGCTCAATACGCCAAGACCATCATCATCATCGTCAGCAGAAGCCCATGGAGTCACGCAAACATGAGATTTAAAGGCGCACGCCTTCATTCATTCAGGGAGCTGTCGAAGAGGAGGAGTTTATTGTGTATGTTTACCTTTACCTGAAACTATTTACCTGTTTGCTTATAGTCTCGCGTTTTCGATTTTTTTTTTCGTTTTACTATTTTTAACTCTCTTTTTTTTAAATCAATTTTATTACAATTGCTGTGTTGATTTTTTATTTGCTTTGGTTTATTGGGATGGCAACTGATGGCAGTCGTTTTCTGTTGGCCTAGCATGCAATGTTTAATGTTTTATGTTGGGTGCTTCACATGCTGCTTCACAAAACTCCAATGGCGGTAAATGAGATAAAGCGGGAAATTATTGAATACTTCAGGTAAGCGGCTTAGCCAATCATTGAACGGAAATTTTATAGAAAACCCGCCAACTCTAAAGTCGTGTAATTATCAAACTTGGCTCCATGTAATTCAACATTTTTTTAATGATTTTTTATTGAATTCAAGTTTGTTCGGTTGGGTTTGTTCACACCAATGGCAGTTTGAAGTTTAAGGTTTGGTCACAATTTTCAATTGGAAAGTACCTAAGTGTGTATGAAGATTTTTGGCATATTAAGAAATTTTCACCCCTATTCTGTCATTGCGAACAGTCAAACTTCACAATCTGTAGAGCATATTTGGCACAAAACATGATTTTTTACGTGATAAATGAAATGGGAAGTGTTTCAAATCTCTATTCAGTGAAATAAAAGGGAGTTTTTAGTAGTCATCGGTCTCCAAAATCGGTCCGTGTGAAAAATCTAGTACACGTTTTATAATCATGAGAAACCAGCTTAACCGATTTTTATTAAATTTTTTATTACACCAACTTTTGCACGGATTTTTTGCGTGCTGTGCGTGCAGGACGCCCGTGCGTGCAGGATGCTCGTGCATGATGCCCGTGCATGATACCCAGGTATGATACCCAAGCATGATACCCGGGTATCAATTATGGGAAACAGTATATTCTTAAAAAATTTATTAGTTTTCCAAATAATCGCAAAAAACTGATTTTTTTAAATAACGGCATATCTAGACAACGGATTAAAATGAGGGACTTCTAGTAAAGTATTATATTCATGAAAAATTTCGATCTTTAAATTTTGCCTAAAAAACATTTTGACGAGCATTCCATAAGCCCAATTCAGACTAACGATTGCGATTTCGATTGAGCTTCCTCGACCAATGAGATTAAAGCTTTCATATCCCGATCATTGGAAGCTTTGATCTCATTCGTCGAGAAGCTTCAATCGCAATCATTAGTCTGAATTATGATTTAGCCCCGCTAACGGAGTTACACATAAAGTTGACTGAATCAAAGTTCTATACTTTCAATTTTAAGAAATGTTAAAGCCAGGCGAATAAATTCTCTCTCTCTTTCGGCAATACATCCGGTTTCCGGTCTTGGCCTGCCGCAGTATCTCTCGTCAGAGGTCCCGGTCACGTGCCGATGCCCTCCAGTTTTGCATCCAAATTCTCTTCGCGTCTTGGTCAACGCCGTCGTGAAGACAAAAGTTTCGAGAACGAGAATTTTATGAAAAACCGACATTCCTTGGTTAAAAACACCATTTTCAGTGTCGGAAACGCTTCATGAATATAGATTTTATAATAATACGGCGTAAGGCTGGATTCCATTATGATTAGAATAAGTCAATCATTTTGCGCATAGACAACGAGACAGAGAAATGCATTAATTTTTATTTACTTTTGCATGCAAAATTAAATTGGAAACATAACAAAAGCTATTAATTGCCAATCTGGCAATTATTGAAAACCCGTATGGTGATTTAAGTGAACGGCAAACAGTTGTATCAAAATTCCACTTTGAAGTCAAACTTTCCAATAAGATTTTTTTTAAAACTTGTTCCAATTGGATTTTGATGTATGGAACTTTAATGTAGAATCATGTCCTAAACAACTTTTGTTCTTGCATTTTTTTGATAAGATGCACCGTTTTTAAGATATTCGCAAAAAACGTTTTCGTTCGTATGGGGGGTACCCCCCCTAATGGTCCATTTTTGCCCATTAACGAACTTAGCCTTGCATTTTACGAAAAACGAATCTGCGCCAAACTTCGAGTCTCTAGCTCAATCCGTGCGCCCGCAATCCGCGCCACAGACGGACGGACAGACAGACGGACGGACATGCTAAATTCAACTTCATCATTCTAAACACACTGGTGTAATTCATTTTTGTGTGCGATGACGAGATCTTGGCGTTACAAACGGTAAGGCAAAGTTAATATACCCTTTGGTTTCACCATACGGGTATAAAAATTGGAACTTTATCTGCCTCAAACCCAAAACTCCGCCCTCACCGAATTCATGGCTGATGATTTGAAAACAAAATAAGAAAATTTACTCCTAAGACAAGTCGCATGGATATTCAACAAAATTTTCATGAATATCCGAAATTAATGAATTGGTTCCATCACATTCCAGCGTGGATTAGTCTGTCATGCAGCCATGATTCTGGCGTCACCGACATCACGTCGCCAATAGACGCTCACAACTTATCCATTTATTCCCAGACTTTATAAATGTTTTATGCACCCAGTCGTCGGATCGGCATTCAGGTGTACTTCACTTCATTGACTACCTGAACCTCGGCATAAGCGCCATCATACTTCATGCAGTTGGGAAACAAAGTTACCGATCTTCTCGTCGGTATGCGAATTTTGTACACAAATAATTGATATCACGATTTATCTGGAACGAACTACTAGTTTCTTCAGTAAATAAATGGTGAATGCCTCTTATTGCTATTTGATTTAACCATAAAGTCGAAATCATGAAATTATGCTAAGTTCCATTTGAATTCTGCTACATTTATTGCATGAACTTCAATTTTAAAACGATCTCTGATTGTACACGTTTAATATGGGTACCTTTTGAGGAGGAAGCTGAACAGCGTCCAAACCTTAATCGAGGGTGGATTCAATGGATTATAATTTAGTAACAAAGTTGCCCCATTAAATCACAATTTGTCGAGGAATTTTGTTATTCGTTAAAGTTCAGATCTGTGTCTGATTTTGGAATCGATTAGTATCTATTTGGCCAACTATTGTTTTCGATTTTATCGTGATTTTATTTTATTATTTCTGAATTTACAAGTTATCTTGGTTAGTAAAAAGTGCAAGTAAATTATTTTACATTGATTGATTCACGTGAGCGATTCAAAAAAAATTGTAATAAAAAATACTATATGTGGCTCACAGTCCGACTGTCAAAATCATATGAATAACAGATGATGTTTAGAACAACAAAGTGTGCATATGGAGGGCGATATTGTCGCCGTAAATGTTGTGTCGGGCCAATTGTATTTCGGCCTTTACCCGTTAATACCCATGAGAAAACTACTGAATATTTTTAACACAAAAATCAATTTATTCTTATAAAAAAACAAAATAAAAAGAAAATTCCGAAAAAATGTACATACATATATCAGTGCTAATAAGTTAAAAGTAGCTAAGTCGATTGTCAGGCGAAGCCAAAGTGATCTATTTGTAAGTGCCAATACAGATCAGTATGGTTTCGCTTGGAAATCAACTTAAGCTACTTTAACTTATTACCACAGACATATTCAAAGTACTCGTTTGAGTACCACGGGCGTTAATTGGTTAAACTACAGCCAGCCATAGCTTGCTGTGGTGAGGACAGCCCATTATCGCGACCGGGGGTGCCTGAAACGCCGGAGGAGTGAAATCGTAGGGACGTGAGGTAAAGTTTCAGGGGCAATGAAAATTCAGACTAATGATTGCCATCTAAATGGTGGAAGTAGAAAGAAAGTCGGGAGGAAGATTAAACTCTCTAGAACTAAAAAACAACAACCGACAAAAAAAAATCTAACTGTTGGGAAAAAGTCAGGAATCAAAGGGTTAAATTCGTTAAATGTGTTGTTCAACACAAAAATCTCAATCATACTAGCCAGAAACTGACCCGTACGCTACCACCTAAATCCCAGAATTAAATCTACCGCAAGACTGATGGAATCTTAACCTAAACTAAACTATCTATCCATCATCTAGAGCACACAGAAGAATTTCTGCTATTTACTTAGTCTCAAGTCTCTTTGGGTGATTTTACCGTATAATCCCAACCCGTGCTCCCCTATACAGCACTTAAAATTGCGGTTGTCGCGCATACTGTCTTCCCTGGCCGCGCACCAATTCCATGGTAATTCTGGAATCTGTCTCAGGGATAAGATACGATGGGAATGCTGAATTTGACATGCCATAAATACTGCAGACGATCTCTCCTTATCCACATAAACTCCCGACGATCTCGGTGTTCTCTCGTCTTTTATTTACATTTTATGAATCTATGAATGTCAAACAATTTTAGATAAATTGCCAGTTGAGATATGTCGCCCCTAAAGCCATTTTTTTCTGCTCCGATTCTGTGTGTCTGTAGCTCCTAATTTAATTTATCGGCAGCCTAAAAAAAGATATTTTAAGAATATTTCTGTAATTTTTCCTGTATCTTTAATTTCTAAATGTTTTATTTCGACTTTTATTAGGGTGACACCGCAAACAGCTAACAGTGTATGAAGACATTCAAAAAAAATGACTTTGAAAGATACATTAAAGATGATTTAGATTAGACAACACCTTAGATACATGACAATATTTCTACTCATGCTGTGACAACTGTTTTTATCTTTTCTGCTGTGAAAGACATTTTTATCAAAACATTTATGTCTTTTGTATTGATGTTGTTTTGTGATCACCAGTGGTCAAACATAATACTTTCATTAACTAAATCAGAAATTGTGACAAATTGGACAAGCATTCCAGCCTCCACCTTGTTTTCAGCAAAATGACAATAAAAACTAAACTTTATTATTTTTAACAAAATTTTACAAAAAATGGTTATTTTTAAATTTTTTTTTGCTACAGGTTTATCCTAATATAAATAAATTATATTTTTTTTCTTGTGCTACGCATAAAACTTGAAAATTTCCATTCATAAACTAAAAACTTTGTTGCAGGTGTTCTTCAGGTGATCTTCTCCTGATCACTTTTCTATTTCTTGTCAACCGAGTTTTTTTTTCTACGTTCATTTGCAGAGAATCTCATCACTTGCTTATCAGTAAGAAATCAGTGACCAATGCCCATAAAAATTTCTTTCAAAAATATTTTAAGTTTTGAAGAGGATCTCAAATGTCTCGACTACTGGCATTTTTCTTAATGATCGGTCGCTTCTGGTCTTTAGGGATCGTTTTTTTTAGTTTAGGTTTTTTTCTTATGGTAAATTGCTGAGATTTTTTACTATGGTTGTTCGTCTTATCAATTTATTACAAATGAAGGCCATCATTTCTGCAAAGGTAACATTTAGATTGAAGTTGATAAAATTCTTTGCCATGGGAAGCCTCTTTTGTGGCATGTTGTCTAATTTTAATAATTCCCCAGTAGCATCAACAAAATTTCGATAAAAATTTGTTGGAAAAATCAAAAATTTGATGCTTAATTAATTAACAAATGTTCAATCGCTTCTGTTGCTTGTTTAACAAGTTTAATGACACTTTCATAATATAAAATTACACAATTTTGCATGTTGTTTTAATCTCCTATCTTTTCAGTAGAACCTTGTTTCCATATATTTTTATTAAACTAAAATATATACCAGTTTTCAGTGTCGCTCAATGGAAAGCGTTCAGCCTTTTAAGGCCAAGATCCTCAGTTCGTACCTCGCTTGTTACACGCTGTTATTTCAAGTCCATTTCATTTGCGTTATCGAGTACTGCTTAGTGCTTACGACACCATCAGTCTACGCTGCTGGCACGATCTCTACTCAACAAAACCTTACAAATGTCGCAGTAAATCCAAGTAAAATTGTAGGTGTACGCTGAAAGTGTTAAGCTAGATAAATGGAAAAAATGTAATTTGATTTCCAAAAGAGTCGCCCAAACTGGCAACCGTGTTTACACCACCTTCTGATTCTATTCCCCGGAATGGCCCAGCACTCCCTTCTCTTTTTTCTCTCTCTCTCTCTCTCTCTCTCTCTCTCTCTCTCTCTCTGTCTCTCTCTCTTATTTTCTTTTTTTAGAGTCGGTTCATCTCGCCAACAAAATTTCATGGTTTTTCTCGCCAACAAAATTTCATGGAAATTTTATTCGGACGTCATAAAACCTAAATTTCGTCACTTAAAGAAAGTATTAGAAAATATAGTTCGTACGCTGTGTTGCTTATATTCACATTCCTATTATGTATGATAATTGCCAACAAACGAATATTATATATGGCTCACCGTCCCATTCTCAAAATCAAATGACGTTTAGAACAACAAATTGTGCGGAATTGTATATGGAGGACAAATTTGTGGCCGTAAATGTTATGTCGTGTATCCCGGGCTTAAGTGTCACAAACCAACTGACGTAGATTCATACTACAAAAGTCAGCAAAATGGGAACTTTCGAAAGCTACCAGTTTAATGTTTATACGATTGAATATTTACCATAATAACAATTATTTTTTATGCTCATGAGAAACAAAATTTCGTTTTAAAAATAATATATGTGAAAAAATTCTTTACGAGAAACGAATCCCAACAAGAAACACATCTTAATAAATTTACTAAGCGAGATTCTCCTATCAGTCGATGGCGCATATTTTTTTTAGCTTCTCGTTCCTTCAGCATAAATCATGGAATCTGCATCAAAACTTCGCAACATCCATAGAGGGGTCTCATAATTAACTGCATGTCCATAAATGCAAGAAAATAATAATCCAAAATAAAAACGCAGAATGTTCAAGTGAAAAACAGAGAATATTTATATGAAAGATTTCCATAAAGGTTCGCTGTGAGTGCACAGCAAGCCCGCAAGGAACAACGAAGGTAGGAGACAGGATAGGGATTTAACTCATTGGAACCTCCGCCACACCTGAGCCTGGAGAGCTCAAGTTGGGCTTGCGGTTGAAGATGATTATGATGAAGTCCCTTAAGGTGGAAATCATGCTGAAGAAGAGACCCGTAAGACACATTTTATTCCACAGACATTGCCTCGAATTTCCGATCGCTTTTAGCATAGAAGCACCGAGTATGCTGCAGAGATTAACACAAAACATAATCGCGCACATCCCTCCATGGGCAGCCGCCGCACCGCGTCGGATATCGAATCTTGCAATAATTTACATTAAGATCAAAAAACAAAAAGATTTTATACCTTTTTCACTGTCATTTCTCTGCTGTATTCCTTTTTAAGCAAATATCAACAAAAGTATAAATTAATAAAATTTATGCCTAATAAAATTGAAGGGGAATTATTAATGTTGCCGTTCACGCTTTATAAGCGCCATAAATCAATAAAATTATTAATATGAGATCAACTCACGAATGATTATTTTGCAGGACAGTACGGGCCACCATCTCCATCTTTTTATGCAACAAAATGTGTATACGCTGCGGTTTTTTATCATTTAACTCGATTGGAAATTGCCTGTTGAAAAATATGCAAATATTATTGTGTTATGTTTATCCAGAAAATAAAAAAGCTACGTTAATTTTAAGTAGGAAGCGCCCAGTAGGGAGGACATAATTTTTAAATAAGGAAAAGATAATCATATAATCTTAAAAATTGAATCGAAAATGATAGATGAGTTTATAATATGATCAGTTTTATTTGTTTGTTTAAAAATGTTCACGAATTATCTTTTTTTTTTTTTGTTTCTCAAATTCTCTTAAATCATTTTTTGGAAAAAAGGAAAAATGCCAACACTGCATAAAACATTTTGCGATTCAAAATGTAAAATTCTTAATTCTAATTTCAAATTCCAATCACAGATTTAGAGCATGCTCTAATCTGGAGCCGAAGAGTGCCTACTTTATTTAATACAACTTTAGCCCAAAAAAAACTTTAATTGATATGGGGGGGGGGGGTGTAAATGTTATTGCGACATGTTAAAATTGTCATCACCTGGTTGAGGAGGCTTAAAATAGAAATTTCTATGCCAAAAATGAAGGTTCTATTACCATTGCATCAAAATTTATTGCAAAAAGTCAGTTTGACAAGGGTTGGAAAAGGTGTCACTTACCCTATTATATGATTTTTTCGTTCAAATGCAAAATTCCCCTCCAAAACAACCCTTAAGCCCAATTTAGATTAGCGATTGCGATTATGATTACAATTCAAGCTCCTCGATCAATGAGATCAAAGCTTTCAACAATAAGGACATGAAAGCTTTGATCTCATTGGTCAAAAGCTCAATCGTAATCGCAATCATTATCTTTAGTCTAAATTGGGTTTTACCCGGACAATTCGAATTTCACTGGGTGAATGAAGAGTTCACTCTTGGCTGTGTCTGGCCGTCAGATCAACTATAGAAGTTTAAAAATCGTTCTGAAGAAGCCAACTAGACTTTGGGCAGATATTTGACTGACGCTTCCGAAGCAAGCGGCCCCTATTTTGTTTCGATTGAAGTCATTTTTATAAACAGGGTTGATCACTGATTTTTAATTTCTCGAAACTTAGGCTCAGTTTACACTTGCGATTTTTTCTTGAATTTCTCCCACAAACTTTATTCATAATTTTTTTCACGATTTTCATTCATCCATCACAGAATAAATTCACTAAGCAAAAATTCTCAAAATTTGAATTTTCCCGGCGATTTTGTATAAAAAAAATTCCAGTTTCGGCGTCTTTCAGAAATAAATTTCAGAAGTTTTTGTTGTGATGTAAAATGCTGTGCAGCTTGAATTTTGTAGCAAAGAATCAAATTCACGGAATAAAATGTCAGATGTAAACGCTGCCTTAAGGTTTATTGGTCATTTGAATAATATTTGTTTCTCTCGAAATCAAAAAATTGGAAAATTGAATTATTTTCGAGAATCCAATGGTTCGCAGTGAGAAATCCAGTACAAAGGAATAAGAAATTGGTCTCGAAAGAAGCAAATAGAGTCGAATCTCGAAGGTGCTTCTGTCCTCGCTCGTCAAATTGGACTTAAAACTCAGTTATTTTGCGTGAATCTTTTGAGTTTTTTAGTTTTGAATGCATTTTTTCTTGTATTGTCTGTCTTACTCCCGGGATCGAAATCAAAATCCCGCTTCTCGAACATTACCCTCACAGCAACGATTCCCGCGATTCCCGACTATAATGCAGGAAATCTACGTATTCACGGTACAGAGCTAGGAAAATGCAGACAACTCCGACCGCTTATGAAATTATAAATTCGTGTTGGATATTTTTGTATGTCGGTCGGGATGATTCGACGACAACAACGATTATGATGACAACAAAACTGTTGTTGACGGTAAAGAAAAAAAGGAAAAATTAGTTATTCGAACGTATAGCCAACCATAGTCTTCAGGTCTTGCTCAGCTGGAAGGTATGTATGACTTCGGATAGGGAACTTGACTACCTTCCTTCATAACTGGGAGCAAATAGGAAGAAAACAGGCCACGACCACGTCGCCACCGCTCCAGTATCCATGCACCAGCCACCAGCATGAGTAACAGAAGATACATCAACCTTAGCAGCGTGCAAGAAACGATGAAAAACGTGATAACAATGTTTATGCAGATTGCATGTTAATTGCGACATACATGCACATGCACTGGATCCATCCATTTGTGTTTCCCGAGGGGGAGTGTCAAGGGAGAAAAATGAACCCCGCCGATCATGATAATAACGATGAAATTCCACTTGAACGGATTAGATAAAAGTATTTTCCTAAGGAAGAACTGCTTCTCAAGGGTATAAAAATCTACAAACAAACAAATATTTATTTTAGTGTGATTTCGAACCACATCACATAATTAATAAATATTTTCAGTATCAAAATTTATAAAAACTGGGAATTCTTAAACAATATCGAAGAGTCCAAATTTAAGAGACGAAGAATTTCTAAAAAACAAATACTTGCAGATTTTTCCATTTTCCATAAAATTGAAGGACACAAATATTCTATCGAATCAAGAATCCTCTAGTTGACCACAATCCGTTTAAAAGGTTGAAAATTAGTGTCAATCGAAACAGATTTTCTTTAACCAAATTCGTGATTTCAGTTTTACAAATGATCTGATTAACGACCAACTCGCATAACGCGACAAGAACCTTGATACCGAGCGGTGTCCGTTTTAGAGAGATTTCAATGTACGAGTATCTTTATTGATTGGAAGAATAGCTGGTGAGGGGCTTTCAAAATAGTTCGTCTTTTGTCAGAATTATTTATCCTTCTTTATCCAAATTATTCTGATAAAGGACCAACTATTCTGATGGAGGACAAACTATGCTGATAAAATAATCATAAAAACCAAATTAAAATCGAAGATGTTTTATAAAAGATATCAGAAGAAGGGTTTCATAATAGAAGGGTAGAGGGGATGTTACAGTTCATTTCTGAATAGTCAATTTAAATACAAAATAGTAAATTTTACCACTAAGAAGTTAAATTTCTTATAAAAATTGTCGATTTTGACTATTTTTGTAATTAAAATTAACTATTTTAGCAATAGTCACGACTCCCCATTATAAAATAGTTAAATTTACTATCTTCTCTTTTAGTTTACCTTAAATATGTGACGTGATTTAAAATGGTAGCATTTGTGATATGGTGGCGGCGCCCATCCGTTTTTTCCCTAAAATGTAGTCCCTTTAAACCGACTTTTAGCAAAAAGATAGGAATTTCTTCTTGAATTACAATTAGATGAGCCTTAAATATTTCCCATTATTTGATTTCCCGACCAAGTTTCTGAAAATATAACAGGTACATTTAATGACTAAAAAAAAAAATCAAAAACCGAATGAAAAAACTTCAAAAGTCACCTACATGGCGGCGCCCATCCGTTTTTTTATCTACTTGCTTTGGACAAAATACCCCGACTACAAACTGATCTGAGGGACATCAATCAACCGATCAAAAGTGATCCTCAGACTTCCCTCAACGCTGACGCACTGGAAATTGAGGACAACTATGTCATGCCTTTCTCGCAGTTTGTGATTCTTTAGCTTCGCAGTCGCGTTAAGAAAATGTTGAAATTCCTCATGGTCGCGCCGAACAATTCAATTGGAGATGTGAATAAATCACTTGAACTCACAGCCGATGATCTTCTTGATATTCTGATCTTCTCGGCATCTTGGGATAATCTCACATGGATCGTCAATTCTGTAACAAGGAGCCGTCCTTAATTTGATTCGCTGCGATTGATGAGCCTCGCTTGCACTTCAGTATCTTTGAAGTCGCAAAGACAGCGAACAATGGAAATTTTATTGAGCCACCTTCGTTTTTGATTCGCGGTGATCTTCAGACAGAAGATCCGTTGTTGGCTTCCGTGATCAAGTCGACATTGATTGTCCGTTTGGCAAAGTGATGTCAAGCCAAGCAATCATTGTCGGAAATTCCTTTTCCAATGATCATCACTGACGACAATAAGACGATCACTCGGCGTTGATCCATGGTGGCTGCAGTAACACCAAAAGATCACCTCCGAGACGAAAATGTGATGGACTCCTGCTGCTAAATGGCCATAAGACGAAGAGCGTGCTAACTGGCCGGGATATCTTGGCGCCGTTGACGCCACCCAATAAGTGCAATAGTGAATTCCAATTATCCTGTCCTGTTCTGCCCTCAACTCCTTCAAATTTCAGCACATAAAACAACAACAACAAAAAAACACAAAGGTAACTTTAGAATTGATCGAAAAGTTGCACCTCGTTGAATATAATTGCGTCCAAGCTAAATCAAGTTATTCAATAATGTGGCCATTGCTATGCGGTTGATATTGCGACTAGATTCAGATCCGTTTCTGATTCGTGAATCGCCAAGACAATGGACGAATTGGAATTGAAACTGGAATTGCTGTTACCTGTAAAATTCTTTTTGATAAAAAAAAAATCATAGAAAAAAATTCTGCCAATAAATACGTAGGAGAAACTCAGCACACGGCTGCCGGCAATTATCTATTTATCCTGGAGACGTGAAGCAATTAAATTTTTGTCCACTTTGGTGCAAAGGTAGTGCGCGGACAAAATATTCCGATCAGGTACTGCGCACAACAGCGAACTATTTCTTTTGCTCGATTTATTTCTGGACTTTTTCTTGACTTTTCGTACAGATCTTGCATTTAAGTCCAATAATAAGGCGTTGAATGGTGGCTTTGTCACGACAGATTCATGTTATTTTACCAACTTCAAAATTCTTCTAGTGTCTTGCACTAAAAAATATATATATTTACATTTCACTATGCGATTGAGGTGTTGATTTTACCGTACCTTCTAATTGAAAACTATTTGTTTTTTCAGCAAACTCAAAATATTTCTCTCAAGAATCACGATATTTTCCTTAATATATTTTTAGAATCATTCAAAAGTTCAGGATAGATGAATGATGAAAACTTGGCTGTAAGCTGCATTTCCATTCTAACAGTCGCAAAAGACAGTAACTTGAATTCCAGTAAATTTCGTATTTAAAAAAAATTACAGTTGGTAGAAACAAAAACAATCTCAATTTTTTTTCTCAAACTTAAACACAATTGAGAACTTATTTATTTTAATTAGTTCAGCAGTTAAAGCCCCATTTACATTACTGTCGTAAGTTGGAACTCCAAAAGCTTTTTACTTTACATTGCTATAAGGGAAAGTATTGCATTCATCACGGAGACCGACCCCAGAACGGGGGCAGGTAGAAAGTTTCTGGTCGATACGAAATCCGTTTCATGCGAAATTATGAGGATGTCAGTGTATCTGTCTGTCGATATGTCCGTTGTACGTATCTTAAATAACTCGAGAACCCGTTGAGCTAGCGAGTTGAAATTTTTTTGTAAATAAAATTTACGAAAATCGTACTTTTCTATCCACTTTTGGAATGACGGGTGCCACCCATACAATTTTTTTGAAAAAAATACAAAGGGTATTCACTCATTGATGCATTTGGTTGTGTATCAGTGTATTGGATGTATATTTACTCGACCTAGCAAAATTTTTCATACAAAATCGGTTACACTTTAGCTTTTTATTTGCTTCACTCGAAACCTTGTTTTTGGGTCTTGTATAGTGAGAAGTGTAAATTATGACAGCTGAAACGTTTGTTTTCATGTTTTGTGATCTTCATATTTTTCTCCGGTAAAAAGTGTTTAGTGGCGATAAATCAATAAATATATATAAATATATATAAATATATATAATATGGCGCAAAATGTTATTCAGCAGCGAAAGCGGAAAAGAGAGAAATCCAACAAGAAGTGGAGTGAAGCTGAAATCGCGAGTATTTTAGATTTTTTGGAAGAGTCCAATAACTCGAGTTCCATAACACATGATTCGATGAGGTAATCCAAAATTTCTGTTTTCACACATTTTTTCGGCATTGTTCAATTTTCTGCAATTAGAGCTGTCAAACTTGCAGTTCAGTGTCATAGTTCACTGGAGCTTTTTCAAATGCTTTACATGGTGTTCACGCTTTCTTGTAAAATGCACTTGTATCCATGCTACATTTACACCGATACTCAAAAGAGTGAATACCCATACAGTTCTTTGAAAATTTCTCGAAAACTATGCCCTTTTGGGAAAAATTTGAAGGATATAAGATTTTCTATAATACATTTTTTGCTTTAATGGTTTTTACGTATCTTTAACGGTTCTCAAAACATTTGAAAAAAATTAAGCCTTTGAGAATTTTTTTCTAAAAAATTAAGTTTTTGGGAAACTATACGCTTTTATGAAAAAATGCATATAACTAAATTTAAAGAAAATAAAATTTTCTACGATTTTTACGTGTCTTTAACGCGTCTCGAGATATTTTTATATATTTTTTATTTTTACGTGTCTTTAACAACTGATATTTTTACCAAAAGCTAGGGTTTCAAGGTATGTCTTAACTCTTTCAGACCCGGTGGTTACATTTGTACACATTAAAGTTTTTCCCAAATATAACAATTTCATAAGATTATTTCGTATTTGAGACCGGTTGCGAACGTTTGTACACATTACAAGCTATCGAAAACAGTAATAGATCTTGGATTTTTTTTTCAATATTTTCTTACTCTTATTTACCCACTTTATCAACACAAATTTTATCACAACCAAATTTAAAAAAAAAATAATTCAGGTCTGAAAGGGTTAACGTGCAATAAATACTACCTATCTTAATGCAATTTTGATTTTTGAACAGAATCCTAAAACATGTTTCGGAAGTTCTATAAAAATAAACTATTTTTCTGTAAAAAAAATACATTCCTCTTCAGTCTGAAATTCAAAGCAAAATTTAATAACAATCCTTCTTCAAATTTAACGAAATTGTTCAAGAAATATTGAAGAACACGAGGTTTTTTTTCTATGACGATTTAGAAAAATGAATCTCTAGCATAAAAAACGACACAAAAACTAATTTTCATTAACGTAAAACCTTTCTAAGATAGGTAGCTGAGATATCACAATAAAATAAAATATGACCATAACCATAAATAAGTGACACCTACCATTATCCATAAATTCTTTGTAGTTTGTAATCGAAGCTTCTTATAGCCATTTTTGATGAAGATTTTTCACAGGCATCTTCAAAAAGTATCATTTTTCACCGGTGATCGGTAACTTTTTCTATTGCCACATTTTCGCCACATCTATGATTTTAGGCAAACCAGAAAATTATGTCGTTTTTTTACTAACAAGTCGATTTTTCAGAGCTTGAATTTAGTTTTACACATTTTTGACAGATTAGTAAAAAAAATTAGAATATATGAGACAGTGTACTATTCTGTAATAATTCCATAAAATATCAACCCATTTCTTGTCACTACCCGAAAGCGATGTGATTTTTTGATGCCCGATTTAGGGCGAGCTCTTGAGACCTGCGCAAGGATTTTTTTTTAAATCAAAAAAATTTACAAATGTTCCTATTCTTTACGACATGCTGGTGCAAAAATGCACCAGTGGCAAAAAATGAATACCGACAACATGTGATTCCAACAGGACGGCGCTACATGCCACACAGCCACACTTGTGCGGTCTCACATTTTGAGAACAGACGTCATTTCCGCTTTTAGTCTTACTAATCAAAGACGAAATTACTTATGGTGGGTTTAACGAAACTTTTAGCAGCCACTGAATCGAGTCAGTAGCCTCTTTTGCTTGAAATTCGCCCACTAACTAGACTTAGCAATCGATGAAAATTTCGTGTAACCCGGTATTAAAAAAGCGGGTTAATCTGAGATAAGTATTTCGAGGATGTCATGTGATCTAATGGACATCTCCGTCTGTTTGCTACAGGCCAGAGTTGACTTGTTAAAAAATTGACTTTGATCAGCTTTATTATTTTTCTGAATGCATACTTTTTAGCGTAATTTTTAGCCACCCCAAGGTTTTTGTCCCCATCATTTAACTATATGTACATCTTAACTTCTTATTTAGATGCATTGTCGTCTATCAAACAGAATTTTTATATGGAGGCAGATGATGATGATGAGTGCTGCTACCTGATGCCTTTCCTGGTTAATTGTGACCCCACAGCAAAGTTTGTTTTTTTTTTCTTTGTATGAAAGATCCAAACCAACTTATCTGGATTTCTTCATCTTCATTCGTTCAACTTTCCGACGAGGATTAATTTCATTCGCGTCGATGACTCCAATTGATCAAATTCAATCGTGACATTAATTGACGTGAGTGGCTCTCGGTAGACTCTGTGCCAAATGATGGAAACTATTTATATCGCTACTAATTTTTTACCTACCGGTCCATAATGGATTTTAGCAGTTGTTTACATGTCTATTGTATTAGTCAACCTACCTGTGTAATTCGAACTAATCTATCGAACTTTGGTTTCGTCTAGCAAATGACTCTTTCCACCAATAATTCACTTGTCACAAGATTTTGCGATTCCTATCATTGGTTATACGGTCGTCGTCTGGTAACATGATCACTTTGAGAGAATCCATTCGAAAGCGATTTTCGCTAGAAATTTAACCATTCCTATGGGGAAATCATTCCTGGACTATCGAGGACATTTATTCTCATGTGAGTCAATCCCATATGTGTGGCAATCGAAGACGTGATAGAAGAGTTTTTAAAAACTGATACGTGTGACTCTTAATGGGACCATCATAAAATATTTTCCCAACAAACTACCGACAAATTAAAGTCACCGAAATGATTTCATCTCTTATTCTTCTCGTTTGTTGGTGTTTTTTTTTTCGTCGTTCTTTAAAAAAAATTGTCCACGATCAAGTGTCGTGTGTGGTCCGTCCGCGTTACAGCTTCAGGTAAACTCATTGCGCATAACCGATTCACTTACATGTAACTCATACGGAAAAAGTCTTACAGGACAACCACGAATCTTGATAATGAGTCGAATCATCCCTCGCAGAGATTTTTTTTTATGATCGGAGGATGGAAGATCCACTGGAACGATATGATCATTGCATTCTTTAGTGATTAACGCCAGCGATAGAAAGAAACGCTTCTGAACGCACTCATAATCCCCGCCGCACAGCAACCCGTCTTCCCCATTCCGTCTATGACTCTACATTAAACTTCTTGCGATGATCGCGTTTTCGGCTGTATCGCTGCCGCCACCAAAGTTGTTCAGTCTCAGCTCGATCGGCTTTAATGATCACCGATCAACGGCTTGGCGAATTAAATGTTCATGAATCCTTCGCATCCGCAAAGGATTGAATTGCATACTAAGTACTCGCGAAGTTGGCTTAAGTGAGCAACAAACTTTCGAGATTAACAAGTGCCGATTACTGATCTTCAATGATCTTTCCTGATCATCGTGCCCTTTTGGTCACATGAAAATTATCTCTTGGCTCCACTCGAGCGCGGCGATAGTCTCGGAGGATCGGATTGGTTTGGATTGTCCGGGAAGAACCTTCAAAGTTTGGTTTCGAGGCGACAACAAACCTCATAAGTGGATTCAATTCTACATCGTTGAAGTTGGCCTGGAAGTCCAAAAACAGCACGAACCCCATGCAAACTATCTAGGAAAATGTCTCTTGCTGCTATTATCCGTAGGTAGAGGTAGATGGACTGAACTCCCTATAGATATTTCGATCCTCTGAACAATTTCGATCCTCTGATTTCAACCCGAGATGATCGTCCCAAGAAACGATTTTTATTTAATTTGAAGTTAAACTCTTTGGGATTTTTATTGGTTTCATTCTTTATTTGCATGCGTGATTGGCTCGAGTTTATGGCTCCAGTGCATGGCAATCGCTTGTTAATTAACTAATTAATTATTTTGTTTAAGATAACGACAAGTGAATAATTGGCCTGATCTTAACGTTTCTGCCCGAGATATAAGATCCACCAGACAGACTCCTCGCAAATGCAAGAAAAAAGAAAAGCTTGCGTTTTTCATGGCGAGCTGAAAACTAAAGACATTTTTTTCAAGATTGTAGAGAAAATTTTCGTTAAACAATTTTAAATGACCTATTACAGTTAACAGAATATTTTCGCGTTTGTTCTTTCCTTTCAAAATTTTATTTTCAACCCTTTTCAAACTATTCCCATTTTTGTCTACTTTCATGTCCTTTTTATTAACACAATTTTTAAAACAATTTTACCAAGCTATATTTATTTAATTAATAGTAATAATTTCACTATTTCCCGAAGTGTAAACAATTAACTTTTCGATACAATTGCTTAAAATTACACGATTTTTTTTTCATTTAGTGAAAAACATTTTTCAATCCAATTTCGCCCTCGTAAATTTTTCCCCAAACCAAACCAAGTACAAGTACACGATAACCACCGCCACAGCAAATAATTCAAAGGACACATGTAAACTTGTTTTTAATTACCAACACCGACACGAGTTGGTAGCCACCACTAAGCATATAAATTATGAAATTAATATTATTATTACAATTTTTTTCTGTATGGAAACTGTTTTTAATTTTAAAATTTTTACTTCATTTCTTACACCATAAACACTTGTATTATCAAAGTCCCAACAAACAATTTTGTGCATTTCGAATTTTTTTTGAATCGTTTTTTTAGTTTTTTAAATATTCATATCGTTATCTGTGACAAAAGACCAAAACATTTTTCAAGCGAAGCCACACTTTTCTGCTTGGAAATATAAATACCGATTGGCTCCACCCGAAAATCTACCCAAGTGGGATAAAACAAAAAACAATCTGAAAACTCTCTGATTTAAAGCTTTTATTTAGCTTAAGTGGATCAAAATTAGATTACAAGATTTTACCCTGACAGACAAAAGGATACGGACGTTTGTTTGTCACGGTCAAATCTTGCAATCTAATTTTCATCCACTTCCACTCATCCGATTAACTTGAAATTTCGCACACATACGTAAGTCCGTTGGCAATACAATATTTTAACTATTTCGTCCTTGTAACCATGAGGGATGGTCTTATAAGGACAAAACCATTTTCTTTTTCCTCAAATTTTCCGGAAAAAAAAATCTCATCTTGCGGTTTTTGGGGTCTCTGGATTTTCTTAAGAGTTTATAAATACAAAATCGTTTATACTGCAACGAAGATAAATTCAATCGGACTACCTTTAAAAAATTCTAATTGAATTATGACCAAAAAATTAAGTTTTTCGATTCGAAAAATTAAAACTATTTAACCCTAGACCCGTGTACTATAAAACTTCCATATATTGTGTACTTGGGCACTTAGATGTAATTCTAATAGAAAATGTATGGCCTGTTTGTTTAAAAATCATAAAAATGTGGTTTACTCGTTAAACAAGTAAGAAATACAATGGGAAAATATAAACCCAAAAAATCGTTCACGGTCTAGGGTTAAACTGACCATCGTAGCTCTCCTTATGCTTATACTTTCTATAACATATCATATAGCAGCATATTAGATTTAGTAATACCGTTTGTAACACATTAGAAATGACAAAAGATTTGCATTTCCGCATGTCCGTCTGTCCGTTTGTCCGTGAACATCGTAACTTTCGAAAGGATTGTGCGAGAGACTTGAAAGTTTGCGTAGTTGCGTTTCTCGTAAATAGCAAGTTCTTGAACGGACAAAATCGGACTATTCTTTCTTCCCTCCCCCATTCAAACGAAACAGGTTTTTTTTTGCAATTTTCCCAACAACGGTGCGTCATATTAAAAAATTTATGAAGGTAAAATATGTTTAAACATGATTTTACATAATCATTCCATACATCAAAGTCTAATCAGACCACTCCTTCCCCCTCTTCTATACAAATGTGATATTTTTTCTAGTTTCTCGAAAACGGCGCATAGTATCAAATAATTTATTAAGACAAAATGTATTTAAAATATGATTTTGCATAACCGTTCCATACATCAAAATCCAATTGGATCATTTCTTTCCCTCTCTGCCATACAATTGTATTTCTACGTTAAAATTTTGTCTTCCCTAATATAGAGGATTTGACGTTTGCCTTTTGTAGCTTTTCTTATGTTTTTATATATTGTAGCTTTTCTTATATATTTATTCAATTGTTTTTCACCATAATTAAATGTAATTCCGTTTTGCCGAACAAAAATGTTTGCAGGGATGTTAAACATTCACCTTATTTATATATGCTAGCAAGTTTTTAATCATACCACACCACAATTTAACCCACGACAGGACGATGGAAAAGGTCCTTGCATCGATAATCTATTCTCGAATTGCATTAAGTTATGCATGCATGCATGTAGTTGTATAAATTCCGTTCGGTTCTTGTGTACAAAACACCTAAATGTGTGTGTAAAGTGCAATTTTTTATGGGAAAATAATTCAAATTTTGAGTGAAAAGTGTAGAAAAAAATGCGAAATATAATTAAAACATGTCGGACATTGTGTTTTTCGTACGTCAGAAGGGTTTATCTGATTATACAGACTATGAATAATGCGCCAAATAATTAATTTATGCGCATTATATGAGAAGATATTCCAACACTAGCCACAGCAATTGAATTGGGCAGCTATTTAACCATAGGGGTGTTCTTTTTTTTCGTTATCGTGAAGTGCATGATGATATGCAATTGTGATACCTAGTAGTTCTACACGGATATGCGTGTGTTTGAGGTGCAGAAGGGTAGTTTAAGAATGTTGTTAATGCAGCGATAACGTTTTATTTAATCGGAGTTTTGTTAAGTGCAGTTGCCATTGCAGGGAAAAGAGGGTATAAAGAAGGTGTAAAATTTTGTTAACGGCTTATACTATTATAAAATTTTTACCTGGTTTACGGATCTGTTTTGATAAGTTTAACGTCACGAATTCGTTGACCTTGGCCACGTACTCGTTAATTTAAGTCAAGTTAGGAAATTTGAAGATATACAGATATTAGAAGAGATTCAGGACTATGAAATGACAAGCAATTTCTCTATTTATTTATATATTTATTTTTGGTTAATCTATCCACTTTAATATCGTAGATCTATCTAGCCTCAAGGCATAAATCATCAATCAAACACTTTTTTCAACACTTAACCAAATGGATATGACTAACATCGTGTATGTAGTCACTTCCAAAAATTATTTATACTCGGTTTTGATCGGTTGATCCATCTTTTCGCTTCCAGCATCCTCGCCTAATCTAATAGATCTTCGCCTCCTACAGTACCTACACTTCTCGGCGATAGCCTGTTGAGCTACCAACAGATGCCGAATAGATGATGTTGACGATTCTCAGGTGTTTCTGGAGATCTTTCAATAATAATTCCATTGCTGGTGATTCAGAAAAACCACCAGAAATATACCGGCGAATCTAACTGACTGCCATCCATCTACCAAGATACACGATCTCCGATTGACTTTTGGGAAAGCAAACCACTATCCATATAGAATCTCATTTTAAAAAATTATTTCTCTAATTAGTTTTAACATATCGAAGTGGCCATCGATCGGTAGAAGAAGAAAAAACTCCAATCTAGCCACTCACATCCACTTCTGTCCAACAGGAGAAAAAACGATCATGAATCTGCCATCTGAGACCTCGGAAACCTTCTTTCGTTGGTGATACCTTCCACTATCAAGATAGTCAAATGGATGGATTTTTGTCCCCTCTCGGATATGATCACTGAAATAAGTTAGTTTCGGGCATCGCAATAAATTTGATTGTCAGAACTAAACAAATACCGCAACAAATAACATGATCCAGTGTCTTATAATGTCGTAGATCGGGGCATACCTTGATCAAAACGTGGCCATCTAATTAGCATTATTTAAAGAAAGTCATTTCGATTGACTTCAGATAGCGTAGAGCAGGAGTGACGGACAGTCCTGAAGTTCATGGCAGCAACGATTTTAATAAAAATTCATCTGTGGTCCGATTGGATCCCACAAAACGAAAACTTAAGTATTATTCTTGCGCAAAAGCAAAAGAATTTTTAAAAAGCGTTTTTTTTGGTATTTTATTAAGGTGGGTTTCTATCACTGCGAGAGTTATGGGATTGAGAACTTTGATAAAATGCGGAAATATATTGTGATCTCCTATCTATACAAATAAAGGAGTACTATTTGATAAACATCTTATTTTTTCGATAAAAACAGGTTCTGAACTGAATTTGACCTTAACCGGTTCGGTTGGTTACTCAAGGGTTATAAAATTGCGCGTTAACTTTAGGGATCTACATGTTATTAAATAATCACTATTAATTGTAAAAAGTTCATAAATAAAAGAAGCTTAAAAAATTGAAGTAAAAAAAACAATATTGTTTCAAAATTTTCGTGTTTTAATGCATGCGCGCATTGCGATGGTTTGTTGAATGGTGTGCAAAATTGGGAATTTGAGTTTTTGAATATATGGATACCAGTTTGGGATCGCGCATCGAAGTCTACAGTGTGTTAAGAAAATTTCGCACCATTACAAAAGCATTAAAACACGAAAAGTTTGAAACAATATTGTATTTTCTGAAAAACATACCAAAATTTCGTTTCAACTACGATTACTGATCATCATTCTCTTGATTTTTTTCTGGAAGTTGGATCATCTATTACAGAAGAGATGAAGTGGACACTTTCTTAACAAAATGCACTTCTATTTTTTTTTGAATTATTAATGTATTACTTTTACTTATGGTTACTTTGATGGGTATCGTCATAGATTAGAGACTTACTATAGATATGACACAAACGTGGTTTTCCGTTTGCCGCCTGTAGAAAGAAGTAGTCGACAGCATCATTCCGTAGTCGACAGCATCATTTCTCTCTTTTTATCATTTAGCTCAAATAGACTTGTTGAAAAAAATCATTTTGTAATACTCGCACAAAACAAACCAAAATATTGGACCAACACATACACAAGGGCCGACAGCGGCCTTTCACAATTTCTTCAACTGTCAATGGCGATAGGATTTTTTAGCAAAAAAAACACTTTTATTTCACTTGTTACGTTGCTTAAACAGAAAAAATGCCTGGCAAGGAACACTTTACGGAATGTTCTGCCGACAATAGGAAATATCCCGAGAGTTTTGCATTTCTCACACAAAAGCAATTAGTGTCTTTACAAAGCAAATGAAACAGACGACAACGTACTCTTCTTCAAGAAAAAATTTCTCTCGCGTTTCCTAACTATATATCTCTAAACTATGGTATCGTCGCTTGGTTATCGTCGCAGTGCGCACCTGCCCTTAAATGGACCATCAAGTACAGAAATGTAAATATAAAAAACTCATCTGTCGAATGCCCGAGATTTTGTCTTGTGAAAACAGAAATTAATTCCTATTGTAAATTCGACTTAACGAATAAATCCTCTCGTCATCAATAAGACAATCGTCGGAATAAAATTCGATTTATTATCAACGTCCCAAAGGTATCGGCGAGCAATGCGTTCCCAAAGAAACCTCAGTAGGAAAAAAAATTCTGGCATTGACTTCGCAGGCTTCACAAAACATCCCAACGCGCACCTAAAAATATCAGAAATGGTCAATGACAATCGTAATGGTGGTGATGATGATGATTATGGTGGGTCCCATCGGAAAGCCGTGGAATTTGATGTCGTTTCGTGTTACTTTTAGCTACCTGTTGTCCCATAGTTTTAAGTTTCACACATTTCGGATGCGGTACCTAACATATATGGACCCGCTCCGATCATGATCCTCCAAATTTATTGTACGACCAGCAATTCTCCTGCGTGAGAGGCGCGGACTAAACTATCACTAATCACTTCTGAATTTTGTGAATGGAATATTTTTCAAAACGAGAAACAATTTTCGTTTGTTTCTGAAATTAATTAACGCGAATCCCTAATCATTGTTTTTTTTTACTGAAGCTAAAAGGAAAATGTCCAGATTTTCTCGGTCAAATTGCGAAATCTAGTTGAACGCAGAACTCTCTCAGGGAATTTCATTCTTGGTACAGAGGAACCTGTGGTCCGAGTTTTTAGCAAAAAAAACCACGACGTTCCAATGGAAAAGATGTCCATTAGAGATTCTCTGTCACATGGTCGCCGATGGACACGCGGAGGTCTTCTTGTGTGGTATCAGGTATTGCCCTCGAAGAGCAACCTTTTAATTAATTCGACTTCCTTTAAGACGACAGCCAACAGCCACGACGGTGAACTACTGTCTGCCCACGGTAATTTAGTTGAAAATTTATGCGAAATACAAATGCGCACCGCGCGATTATCAAAACCTTTTTTATATCATCAGACTATACAGACTTAATTAGATTATTTCGCGGGATGTTTTTGTTTTTACAAAACCTAATTCTCAGCGAAAATCTTGCAAAGTTGCGATATTTTTTGAGAACTTCTCATTTTTTTTGCTTTTTATCGACAGGATTGCTATTATAAATTGTGTTATAATTGAGGGATACAATTTTTAATTTCACACCTAGGATTAGTTAGAAATCATAAAATACATCATAGACTATCTAAAAAAAGGTGAGCTGTCCTTCAAAAAAAATTTTTTTAAATATCTGATGTGACAGGACATGACTTTCTTATACAAAATCTACGTTTCTGCACAATTTACACTATAAACCGAGGAATATAATAGTAGTTTATATAAAAACATAACAAAAGCTATAATTGCCAATCTGGCAATTATTGAAAACCCGTATGGTGATTTAATTGAACGGCGCGTATCAAAATTTCATTTGAATTCAAATTTTCCAATAAGATTTTTTTAAAACTTGTTCCAATCGGATTTTGATGTATGGGAGTTTTATGTAGAATCATATTCTAAATAACTTTTGTTCTTGCACTTTTTTGATAAGATCCACAGTTTTTGAGATATTCGCGAAAAACATTTTCGTTCCTATGGGGGGTACCCCCCCTAATGGTCCATTTTTGCCCATTAACGAACTTAGCCTCGCATTTTACGAAAAACGGATCTGCGCAAAATTTCAAGTCTCTAGCTCAATCCATGCGCCCGCAATCCGCGCCACAGACAGACAGACAGACGGACAGACAGACGGACGGACATGCAAAATTCAATTTTTTTTATCATTCTAAACACACTGGTGTAATTCATTTTTTTGTGTGATGACGGGATCTTGGCGTTACAAACGGTAAGGCAAAGTTAATATACCCTTTGGTTTCACCATACGGGTATAAATATGAATTACTACCTTGCACACCCGTCGTTGTCGGGTCAAAGTGTTTTGTATAAGTTTTAGAAAACTTTTATACTTAACACAAATATATTTTCTTGATACTAGAATCAAGTATTTTCTAAATCTTTTTCTCCTTTTAACACATTGACTGCCATGGCTATCATTTTTGATGCATACATACATACATTCATACATACGTACATTCTACATACGTCTACATGTATTGGCATCTCCCTTACATTTTTGCAAAATTGGTCTGGCAGTCAACGTGTTAAACAGAAAAATAGACATATAAAACGAAAAATTATCAAACTGCGATTAACTAATATATAGTAAATATTAGTTATTTTTTTTTTTGGTCATAGACCGTGCAATCAGCTTTAAGGTTTTCGGGAGAAAACCTGGAACCGATAGTTCGGTTTTTCATAAAAATCATAAAAATGAGTCAATGTCTGTCTGTCTGTTTCCTTTCACGTGAAAAGGGCTAACCCAATTGACCTGAAATTTGGCATAGATGTTCGTTGTTGTGAAAAAACGAAATTGCGATTTTTAAAAAAAACCCCATACAAAAATGGGGGTTCGATTCTTAATAAAAAATTTGTCTTTTTTGGCGTAGAGCTCACGTTTTTTTCATTTATTAAGCATATTGCCAAAGAACGAAACATTAACCCTTTCAGAACTGAATTATTTTTTTTAAAAATTTGGTTGTGATAAAATTTGTGTTGATAAAGTGGGTAAATAAGAGTACGAAAATATTGAAAAAAAAAATCCAAGATCTATTACTGTTTTCGATAGCTTGTAATGTGTACAAACGTTCGCAACCGGTCTCAAATACGAAATAGTCTTATGAAATTGTTATATTTGGGAAAAACTTTAATGTGTACAAATGTAACCACCGGGTCTGAAAGAGTTAAGAGGACAAGAACGAAAACAAAAACCATATGAAATCGTAGAATTTTCCGAGGAAATCTGAAATACATCGACCAACCTCAAAAGTGAGTCTTATAATGAAAGATTTCTTAGATTTATTTTATTTCCTGCCCCCATAAAGACCACTTCCTGTCCACATTGTTTTCTCATCTTTTATTGAATCATAAACCGTATAATCCTTTATTTATTCACCCATTGATTTCCATTAACTAAAGCTATTAAAAGATGAAAGCTTTCCAGTAAAAAAAAATCTACAATCTTAAGAAAATATAAGGAAAACCCTTTATATCTAATGCTACCATAAACAAAAGCTACTCTAGTTGATTTTTTTTTGTTGTGAAATTGGAAAAAATAGTGAGAAAAGGCTCCATCATCAAACACTAAAAATGAACGACATTTAAAAAACATTCAACGTTTTGATGGCATTGAGTTCCTCTTGAGTGCATTTACTTGTACACTTGGACCTTCCTCACAGCATGTTCTTAAGGGTGAAACAAGGCCGAAAATTTCCTTTTCTTCGTTTTTTCTTACATTTTCTTAACTGGACGATTTTGTTTTTCCTTTGTTTGATGTTTGTTCATTCCTTTTTAGGATATGCTAAGACTTTATTTCCATAGTAGTAGAAATTTTCGTATTATTTTCTTTACTGTACAAAAATAAGTTCATTCAAGTCCACTTGATCCAAATAGAAAGACTAAAAATGGGTTCGACTTTACCATAAAGATTGGGTCTGTTAGAAAATAATGTTGATAACTGGGAACTCTGCTCGGTAAAAATATAAACGTTTCCCAGTATATTATTTCAACTCCTGAATGTATAAATCCCAACATTGCTGGTCAACAGCACTAATCCTTGATTTGTGAAACTGATTCTTAAGGACGCTGCAACAAATGAACGGATTTAAGTTTCAATGAAGAAAAACAGGAATTTGGCCAAGATTGTAAGGTCTTCGTTTAAGAAAATGTTTTGTTGGCAGGCCATTAAATTACTCTCGGTTGAAATCAACATAGTCTCAATTGGATTGTCTGTTAGTCTGGACAAAGGTGTACTATACTGGGGCATGTGTATAAAATGACCATTTTAAGAGGCTACAATCGCGTCTTAAGTGTGAACTCCACCTCTCAATGAAAAGCAGCCGAGACGATTGCCAGAGTGGGGATTAGTCACTTTGAACTTTTGACATTATTAGCGCGATGTACAGATCTTAAATTTGAAACCGAACCAACCGAGTTACAACCAAAAAAAAAAAAATACACCACCAGATACACTATTTTTAAGCATATTTCTGATTTTTCTTTATTTCTTCAGACATGTTGGGTTGTTATTAGATTCCGTCTTTTAGCATCTTGTATGGTGAATGGTATTTTTAATTTGCATCGGAGATGAGACTGAATTCGCATTTTATTGACTTTATGGAGGCTGCATTTTAATGGTTAGACAAGGAGTGACCGAAATGACCATTTGACTTTATGGTCAGTATGTGAAAATATCAAACATTCCACCAGGACTTAAATATTCCAAGTGAAAGACGATAGCCAGTGCTTCAGATGCAGAATTAAAATTAATTTCAAAGTGGTGGTCAATTTATTTAATTCAGTGTTTGTATGGAATAGAAATAATATGCACATTTATTTTTGATATTCATTTCTCATTTAAGAAACTCCTATTAAATTGTCAGTTTCTCCACAAAAAGGTATAGATTTTTATAGCATATCTCGAAAACGGTAAGAGCTGCCCATAAAATACGTTGCAGTTGTCCGACTCCCATACGTATATATAGCTATGTCACACTTATTACAAAAGCCAGGGTTGTCCAAATGTGTGGCGTATATAATCGACAGCTCTTAAGAAATGTCAACTTACTTTAAAAGGCCATTACATCAAAATCCAATCAGACCAATAATTCTCACATTCTAATTAAAATATCCCGAGAAAGAAACAACATAAATGAGAAAGTTATAAAAACTTTCATTTTCTTTATTTCGGTCCTGTTTTTGGCATTACAGGAGGAAGATCTTAGTGCGAAAAAATCATCATTTCCTCCTCATTTCAACCCTTCCTTCCGATGGCGCTACAGCCCGAAGCGAGCCTTGGCCTCCCTGATGCACCTCCTCCAGTTGTCTCGGTCTAACGCCTTCGACCTCCAGTTGGCGAAATTTAGGACTGCTCTGCTTTTAAATGTCGTTCATTTTTATTTCAACCCTTACCCCTCCCCTTTCTGCTCCTTTTTGTGTCTTCTGATCCACTAAATCGAGCTCAATCCCGTTTTCGCTATTTTTTCAGTGTACAAGAATTCACCCTTCACCTTTAACTTTAAACCCTCTCTCCGTGTTTATCCTTTTTAAAAAAATTTTTTTTTTATTTCAGGGTTTTTCAATTTTTAAAGACTTGGTTAGTCGGAGTTTTTTTTTAAGTTTTTGATTTTGTTTTTTCTTGGCTGAATTTCGATACTAAATCGAACACGAATTTCGATACTTCGTATAAAAAGTTTATGCAATTCGTGGAAACATTAAAGTCTTTGTTCCGCTCTATACAAACTTTTTTTACGATAGATAAAAATTTAACATGTTTCTATTTGAAGTGTCCAAAATTAAAATAATTGCATTTTATGTGAATTGAAAGAAGGATAAAATCTTGGGGTGCTGTTGTAGGCTAATGAAAGCTGGCTTAAGAAAATTTCAATGAAACTAATTGAAGATTTCTAACAGTCGAAGCTTAAGGAAGACATCAATTGCCAAAGGAAGCAAATTTGAAAAGGTGGCAGTCTGGCATCCGGCGGTGGATACATTGAAATGGAGCTTAGTTGAAAGTGCAAATTGAGCTTAAGACCCCATAAAGCCCCATGATATGCAATATCTCAAGTTCAGTGTTTGTGTGTGTGTTCATTCATATAACACACTCGAGAAGAAATATTAGAACCAGGAATTGTTCAATTTTAGCTCAAGACGAGGAATGAGATCCTCGTAAATTACGTGGCTGTCATGTACCAAAGATCCTTGTGTCAGCTGAAATGCCTAAGATGGGCGAGACACTGTTCCCAACCATGCATAGTGAGTTTCTAAGATTCTCTATGGACACATACACATTCCATATAGATTTGTTAATAGATGGGAAACAAAAACCATCTAACTATCTGTAAACTGTTAGTGATATAAATTAGAAACCATAGAGTTGGGTATATTTCAATTTCGCAGATTCTCCAGAATGAATTCCTAGATTCATGATTTGGACGGCGGCATTCTATGTAGAGCGTTGTGAAGGATGTATCCTTAAGTGAGTAATTTATATTAGAAGACATCCATCTCTAAACTAAGGGTAAATGAGTGGGCGAATGGGTGGTAAAATGTCGCCAGTGAAATCTTCAAAATCATTGGAATGGGTTTGAATCATCCAATTTTAACATCACACTGCAAATTGCATTTCAATTCAATGTCCTGGAAATGTTTGAAACCAACAGCAGAATCCTCATACACTCGAAGGAATTATGGCGAATCCTGGCATTGGGGAGGTTCCCCTGATGAAAGTGTGGTGCAGTAGATAAATTCCGAGGGAATTCAAGGGGCGGTTTCGAATCTAAAGAGGAAATTAGTTAATTAAAAGCAGAGGAAATAATTAGAGAAAAGTATTTCTTTGAGATTTCTTTCCTATGTTTAGTTATTTTTGTATCTTTTGTAAGAGAAAAATTGTCAAAGAATAATAAGGCAATAAACACCCTTGAGGAATTAACTTACTAACGAAGAATTTGTTAGAAAATATCTCTAGAATCTGGTACACATTTGCAATTAGCACAGTATATTTGGGAAAAAAATTTAGTGGAAATAGTTATGCAAAAGGTTGTTTTGTTATTTCTATTTTTAAATACCAAATCGTTCTGGTTTTGATTCACTAAATTTTTAATGGTGTAGTGATTTTGAATTTACGCAAGACTTTTTCTGGTCGAAAAATATTCCACATGACAAGTCTGATCAAAAATAGAAAATAATAAGAATTTTTCCATCCTAAAAATTCAAATTTTATCCGCCCAAAACCAAATTTTTGAAATTTTAGAAACCAAACCAAAACCAGAACCAAATTTTAAAGTCTTAGGAACAAAAACCCTTTACCATCCTGAGCGACGCTTTAGCATTAAGGGGTCTTCCCCTAAGCTCTGGCTGAAGCTATAAAAAAAAAACCAAAACCAAAAACTCTTGAATACAATTTCAATGGTTCAATGGTTTTTGGTTCGGTTCAAAAAACCGGTTCGCCTCTCTGATCCTTACAGTACCTTCCGCTTCAAATTTTAAAATCAGATTTGTGATCCGCGACCCCGAAAACCCTCTAAAATTAGTTTGCCGAGAAAAAATTGGAAAATAATATTTACATTATCCTTCCGTTTCGAATTTTGTAAAACCGTCAAAAAAAAGGAATATGTGTGCAAAATTTCATGGCAATCGGTTCAGTGGTTCGGGAGGCGTAGTTTAAAAGTCTTTTGAAAATTCAAATTCTGCATGCTTGTCAGTGCGGTGTGCGCCTGCACTAACATTACCAAAATGGGGAAAAAATTCTACAGTATGTTTTTTATTTCCCAACTGAAACTTGTCTTCAATTTTCTGGGGTTTTTTTTAATTAGTTTTTCTTAATACACAGAAAATTATTTCCCATTTTTCGAAGACGTCTTTCCCGTCGGGTAATTTTTTTTCATATTTCAAAAAAGGTTTTTTTTTTACTTTTAAAAATGTTTTTCACGCCAAAATTTTGTTTTCATGTTAGTTAACCCTTTTCAAACCAAATTTTATTTTGTCCAAAGAACGATGCACGATTTTGCCCCCTAAACTAACTTTTGAACCCGTCTAGTTTTCACTTTGGTTGTGTACTTTTTGGAAAGGGCACAGTCTCTAGTTTCATCCATATGGCTTCAAGAGCCACCGGATTGCAGCGGGATGATGAGGGGTTAACAAACTTTCTCGTGATTTTTCACAGAAATGATGGCATAAATGGAAGTTGTGCCCACGAGAAAGTTTGTTAACCCTTCACCATCCCCCTGCAATCCAGTGGCTCTTATATGGATGAAACTAGAGACTGTGCCCTTTCCAAAAAGTACTCAACCAAAGTGAAAACTGCACGGGTTCAAAAGTTAACCCAGGGGCACAAAAAACGCGATTTCTTGCATGGTTCTTTCTGCGATTAAACTTTTTTAGAAAAAAATATAAAAGTTACCAAAATTCTTAAAAATATGTATATGATATCTTTTTAAATATCTGCTTTTTACGTTTAAAAGCATCAGTTATACATTGTGGGGCTTTGTTACAATTTCCTGTCGAAGGACGCCAGTAAAGAGACATAAAACTGATAAAGATCTCTGGGCTGAAACTGCTGATCAAATAACTCTTAAATCTGTTAATTAATTAAAAGCCAGCAATGAATTTTCACATTAATAAGTCCCTATCATAATCAAAACATTTGAAAAAAAAAATCGAAATCCTCTCGAAGTGCTGATGGCCATAAACCTCCCATTTGAGACGTGGATCTTTTGGGATGCTAACTTTTGAATCATTGGGTAATTGCTCAGAAAATCTGATATTTGGCCACCACGTAAGTAGATAATAAACTAAATATCAATGTTTTTTATGTCTCGCCACAAGAAAGTCTTCCCTCGTAAATCAATAAACGAGATTATAAATAAATGAATTGGAAAATAAAAATTATAAAACAAAAGGAAATGACCATCGTTATGAGTCGTTATAAAGACGCCGTTTACAACCAAAACACGACCAAAGTTAAAGCCTCTTTTGAAATAATTTTTTTTTAAAAACCAGCACGGAGCGCCATCATTCATCCGCAGGAGCCTTGCTTTAACCCCTTTCAAAGTGAATTCGATTCAACCATAAATGAAAGGCATTTAGGATTTTATGGACAAAGAGTACAAAGGTGGTACATGGTCTTAGGTACGAACATACGAATTATGTATATTGATGGCATTTTACACGTATATTAAAATTTTATTATGTTTTGAGTTTCGTACGGTTCGAATTCGAATGACGAACTGCCACGCTGACGGATGGACGGCAATAAAATAAAATCCAATTAGTCAACTTTGAAAAATCAACAAAGTTCTTAAGGTATGAGGCCTTACGTGGTTAACCTGCGGCCCCAAAAGAAACTCACGGATCAATTAACCTCGTGTTTAGTTAGATATCCCTATTAAATTCTGGTCTCTCTCGCATGGCGGTATTTTGCTTAAGGCCAAATACAAATGCCGTCGGAAGTGAGTTTAAGTATCGTGAAATGCATTTCAAAGCGGCAATACTTTGATTGTGTTTCTACAATTGCACATTTTTGAAGTAAAATAATTTTTTTTTTTAGAAATAATGGTATTTTTTACAAGTTTGTGGAACGTCTCTGTTTTATTGTATCTTCACTTAAATTTTACAGTTTTACAAATCTTACAATAGTTGTTTAATCTCAATACATACATATATGGCTTGTCGTCCATATAAAATTTTACGTGTGACAACAGAAATGTTAAAACACCCTTGTTACGAAACTTGAAACTGAGGACGCCAAAACTTGATTTATGGTGGATTTTACGAAACTTTTAGCGGCCACTAAATCGAGTTAGCAGGCTTAATTTTGCTCGAAATTCGCCCGCTAACTTGATTTAGTGGCCACTAAAAGTTTCGTGAAACTCGCAGTAATGCTAGGTTCACGTATGGCTACTTTCACTGCACAGCACGAAGAAAAACTATCAGAAAAATTGCAGCGGCTGCAAAAATTGACAGTTTTTCTTCGTACTGCGCAACTAAGGGAGCCATGTCTGATCCAGCCTTTAGGTTTCTTTCTAGACTCATTTTGGGTTCCAACATTTCCAAGCATTTGTTTGTGAAACCAATCGTCAGGAACCTAAGAATCTCGACATCACTCCGCATTATGAAATCGTGCTTATCCTCGTTAAATTACTGCCCCTTGCATGATTCGAGCATTGCGAAGCCGCATCTGAAGAAGTCCAGCTAAAAGGGGTAGATTTCGCGAGATGACGAATAGCTTTTAACTCAGCAAAACTTTTCGATTCCACAGCAAAACTGTGGAATCGAAAAAAAAGCGAATAAGAGTGGCTCGTGAGTCAAATTACGGCCTACAGACATTTCTCTTGCCGACAGTAATGCTAAAAAGTGTATAAAACCAGTATTTCAGTGTAGCCAGCATCAAAAACATTTCTATAATAATTGTACCACTCCTACATATAAATTTTTTTTATAAAAATGTGCTTAAAAAAAGCTTTTATTTTTAAAAAAATGCACTAAAAGGGGAAAATCTCTTTTGAGCTGTGTATCAGAAATAAAAGCGAGTTAAATATTTATTTTATTTTGTTTTTAATTTTTATACTTTTTTATCTCGCTTTTATTTCTGGTACACTATGCTCAAAAAAGTTTTTTTTCCTTTTTAGTGTATTTTTTTTAATAAAAACTTTTTTCAAACTTTTTTTTTATTTTATCTTTTTTAGTCATTTTGTATTTGATTAGAATGACTAAAAACCCAAAATGATGTCTGTCTTTCGCCACACTGGTTTATACTTTTTAATTTTCGAATATATTTATATCATTGCCTTTGAGATATCCTTACAGACTTCTTAATGCCAGAATCGGATTCAGTCACCTCAAAACCCCTAGATGAGATTTTTCCATAAAATTAGAGGAAAAGGATAATTACGTCATCCCAACAGGACCTGCCCTTATCATTATGGAATTTTTAACACCGAAATCAGACTCAGCGACCCCAAATACACTTCCAGATGAGATTTTTAAGCAGTAGTTCCGTAAACAAATAGTTAGTCCTTCCAAATTATCCTGCTGTGCTGTAGATAAAATTTCTGTTTGGAGCTACATGAAGAATAAACTTTAAATAACCACTTGTTGTTTCGGCTAATTTCTTCCCAATACTCAATATTTTGGCATCATATTATTAATACCAACAGAATATTGGTAAAAACTGCTCAAGTTTCCCATCAATCAATCGAATCAAAAAGCAATTTATCTTAACATCATCAACAGAAACAAATTCCGCCATCAACACCATGTTGAAGTGATCTTGTGCACCAGCGCTGCGAAATCATCTTGAGAAGATCCATCACCACTCTCGCTCATTATCCACAATGTCAGGTAGAGTCCATTTGCTGCAGCAAATCGATCACGTAATCCTGTGGTAGTTAAGTTCCAACCTAAATCGCATTTAAAACCCCTTTACGATCGATGATCGCGGCCGCTATTGATCTTGGCAAAGTTCTTATTATGTCCACCTTAAATGCGGAGTAGATTCTTCCTGGCAGTGTGTTTCCTTTGGAAACAGAAGTAGTTTAAGTAGTCAAAGTAGTGATCCACGATACTCAATTCAATCCATCTCCTGTCGATCAGTGAGGATCAGATCAGTCGCAATCCATGGATTTTGTCCGGATGAATCGGTGTGGATATCAAGCGAGTTTTCATTCATAAATTGTTGGCAATTTCAACTTATTAGGGTTTTTAATGGAATATTAAGTGATTAATATTATTAAACTCAGCTTTATGAAAGATAAATGGCGGTAAAATCGATGTTAGTAATTTGTTTACCGCATCAAATAATTCGAAATGAGTTTTTGACGATGGGAACTCAATCCGACAGAAATTAATCGTACGATCGATGGAAAATTCTTGATATTTTTTTCTGAATTTTCCATTTAACCTTGAAAGGATCCTGTAACCACATGAAAATCTAAAAGAAGGCAATGTCCTCAACCATGATTCTTTAATTAGGCGTGTCATTAACATCTATACTACATTTTGCTGCTCTCGTTTTTTTTTTTAAAAAGCAATTTTCGACAACAGATCGTCATACAAAATGTTGATGTCTTTTCGAACATGTCGAACAACAAATATCTGTTATATAAAATCATTGGAAAGTGATGTTGCTCAAATGGGATTTGTTTGCTGAACGACAAAAACATTGAATTAGTCATGTCCAAAAATTTGTAAAACATTAATTTATCAAATTGGATTCGGCGACTTGCGACGGGTAGCGTTGAAAATTTTCCGTCTTTTGCAATCGGCAGGAGCTATCATCAACTAAAAGTACTAAAGATCATGTCAAAAACAAAACATTTGCTGATGATTTTTCTTCAATTTCGTCTGAAATTCTCCGTTTCAAAATGCACACCCCCAACAAAAACCTCTGCCCTCAATTTCCATCCATTCAGAATCAGAAATAAATCGAGACGAAAAGTTCGACATCTTCAATTATTTCTCCTGTCAACAGAAGGCGGTGAAATCACTGGTGACAAAATTCACTGGGCGCGAAAAACTCTAATTAATCATTTTCACGAGGTACTTTTCAACCGAGAAAAGCAAAATGCCAGTTGCTTAATTTCGAGTAGTTCTGTTATTGCGGGGGGAAAATCTCCGCGCTTTTAAGTATTTTGTATTCTTCCCTCAAGGAATTTCCATGAAAATTCCTCATTTTCCTACAATGCGACGCGAGCGGGTGAATGGAAATGCGTCTTTGAATAATTGGCGTATGAGTACCGCCCCCGAAAACGATAAATACACCAAAATACTGAATTTTCAGCGTGTAGTTTGTTGGGACGCTATGCTTTTAGCTGTTTTCAAAAAAATTCGATGGATATTTGGTGAGTATTTCGATAACAAATTTTCATGTTGTCAACTGTTGTTTAAAAATAAATCGAAAGAGATAAATCGACGATAATTAATCTTCATTTTGTAAGATTTCTTTAAAAAAAGGGAGTTCAATGTATTTTGATCTACTGAAAAAAGATCTTGGACGTAAATTTAGAGAATATCGAAATATAAAAATATATGTTTTAATTTAAATCGGGCTTTTTATTCCAGATATGTGACTGGCAGGGTTGTGAAAACCCGGTTTTTTTTTTAAAAAGCCCAGCCCATTTAGTTTTTTTTTTTGGGTTTTATTGGTTTTTTTTTGGCTTTTTGTTGGGTTTTTAAAAACATTTTTACTTACATCAAATATTAAAAATTAATTATCAAAAATTCGGACAGAATAACGAAAACTTTTTTGATTTTAAAAGGAAAAAAATTATTTAAAATCGATTTGTCTGTTTTTTTTTTCATCAAAATTCAAATTTCACAAAACCGCATACAAAAAGTTTCCTTACGATAACTGTCAACAAATTCCCCTACGAAAACTATCATCAGTAACATTTCTTTATATTAGTCTCATTAACACATCTTTTTAACCTTCAATGATAATAATTTGCTATTTTTTTTCTTTTAATTTCAGGATCCAACGGTACGTACTAAAATTCATCAAAACGACCAAAAAAATTAATGATAAAGCAAAAAAAAGGTATGTGTCAGTAAACACGTCAATTGTCCGTGTATAAAATCACCTGGAATCACCTGTCCCGTATCATAAACCAAACCACATAGTCTGATGATACTCCACGGCCACCTTTTGCCATTGAAATCGGACTTTTAAACAACCATCGGATAATAATAACGTAAAAATGCTCATTTAATCATACGTTTCACAATAGGCTCGTGAGTTGCAGCCGATAATGAGACTTAATATCGATGATAGTTTGTTCCTTTCTCATCTGAAGGCCAATTTCATTGACTGGTTTCATTCCGAACCTATATTTAACTCAAATATATGCCCATTGGCACCCTTATTTTTGTAAATCCTAAGGAATTATCTCAAAAGTGTGCCGACGATGGGCCGCCTAAACGAAATCTGGAGAAAGGAATCATTTTTTGTGTTAGCTTTGTTTTTTTTAAGATCTATATTTTAGTTTTGGTTCTGGAATTTTTGTTTATTTTGTTGATTAATTTCTGTTGATTAACAAAACTCACTTGTTCCATAGTTTTGTGGCTGTCTATAAAATACGTCACATTTATGGGTGGACGTGATGGGGGGAGGATTGCCGTAAAGTGACGGTGATCTACACTACATACAAAAGCTCAAAAATCCGAGAAAATTTTGGGCAACGGGCGTAGGGATGGGGAGGGGATTCCGAAAAGCTGAAATTAGCGGTGCACATTTTGTAGAAAGCCTTTTACGACAGTTCTGAGTCAAAACATTTGAAAACTCGAGAACTAATAGAAGTAGACCATTGAAATTCGGCTTTTATCAAAAGTTAAATCTCTTCCGAAAATGGGAAAAATTGAACCACCCCTTCCTCTCTCTACCATAAAAGTACTAACGATTTCTGCGATTTTCTCAAAAACGGTGCATCGTATCTAAAAATTTATAAAGGCGAAATTTGTTTAGAATTTGATGTTACATAACCATTCCAATCGAACCACTCCTTCCCCACCCCCCTAACAAATGGAAAAAATATTTGGGATTTTCTCGAAAACGGCTCATTTTTTTCGAAAAAATTGTTTATATAAAAAGTTTTCAGAATATGATTCTGCATAACTCTACCACACATCAAAATTCAATCGGACTACTCCTTCCCCATTTTAACACCTATCTTAAATGTAAGAACCGCAAAAATATTTTAAAATTTTCGTGGTGTAATTTTCAACAGAAATATTTCTAAAGTTTTTCCCTATAATGAAAAAAAAATCAAAAATTTCGAATTAAAATAATAAATACACACAATTTCGAGTTTACCTGCTGCTCGCCCTTTTTTGTAAATCCTCAAAACAAATATTAGATTAGTAACCCTCGGTGGAACAAACTAGGCCAATATTATTGAAATTTTCGGGGTGGTTGCTAGCTTATCAAATGTTAACCATCTTAACGACATAAAGATAGGTCTCCGTCCATAATCTATCTATGAACATATTTGGTTTCAGGAACCCCAAATTACTCGCGTTATTAATTTAAGTGTGTCATTAAGCGGGCAAAGTATCTATTTGGACCTGACCATTATTCTGGCTCTCTTTATCCCTGTTAGCTTTCAGCTGAGGGTGGAATTTAAAAAAAAAATCAAGTTGATAAAGAAAATATGTTCTTTGATTCAATTTTTCTATACTATCGTAATTACAAACAATTTTGATTGTGATTTTCTGACATAATTGTGATCCTTGATCGCTTTTTCATAAAACATTAGTTCAATTGGTGGCCACCAAAATAACACCCCGTGCAAACTTTCTTGCCCAGCACACAAACAGTAGAATAAGATGTTGTTTTGATATCTTAAAGGGCAATATATAGAGATGTCACGTCACGATAACGTTTAACAATGATTAATGAAGTTAACGACCGTCGTTGTCGCGTCGTAAGAAGAGCAAACGCACTCGCTGTCCGCAAAGTACCAACCGCAGGTTGTATTAATCCAGGCAAGAAAGCGGATCAACCCTTTTTCTTAAAACTGCGGCTAACACACATGTCCCTATGCGGTCTGACAAAATCCGCACTAAAAGTTTTACCTTTTGTATAGTAATTGACGTGCATGCAAACAGCTTAGGCGAACATTTGCCACATTTGCGACTTGTTCCCAGATCTACGTTCAGGTCTTTTGACGACAATCAACAGAAAAAGTTAAGAATTTGTATCAATTCCTTGCAACAATGTCAGCAATTCTTTGCCGATCGGAGAACTCCACCCAGTTATCTTGCAACTTCACCGGAGATGTGTTAATAATATTAATAATAGCCTGGAAATGACAAACCTAATGATAGTCAACAATTCCACCGCCTCAACTGAATTGCGTCTTCGCGATATCCTTTATGTATCTTGCGAATATTGCTGTCTGTCCTTTTTGTCAATTTGTTATCGCATCGGTGGAGTTTTTTTTTATGTTCAACGCGCTGACGAGTGACATGACGGATGATGACGGTAAAGGGGATGTAGTTTGAGTTCATTTCAAAAGGAATAAACAGAAATGGAAATGGTCATTTATCATTTTCTTGTTATCTTTAGACTGCTAAGTTGATTTTAAGTACTTGTCCATGACATGATAAGACAAACATTAAATTAGCTCCGTTCAATTGCTTAAGTTTCAGTTTATTATGTTTTATTTTCGTTGACAATTCGTTATTTTAACTTTTAATTTGTTTGAAAATTAAATGAAAAATGACAGAACCTACGCGTTATGGGGATTTGGAAATAAGTTTTTATGTAAAATCCTGCTGGAGATGGGATTTTTTTTAATTTCTATAATATTTTACCTAATACCAAACTCTGTATCAGACTAAGGATCGTTTGCGCCAAATATTCTTAAAGAAATAAGTTGGCCTTAGCCTACTGAATTCGGAGAAATTCTTGGACTAAAATAATTTAATTTAAGGGGTCCATTATGAAATACGATCGTAATCGTAACGATCAGAAATTGTGTGTTGTTGTTAGTGTTTTATACCAACAACAACAGGTGAATCTCGATCGTTGCGATTACGATCGTATTCCATAACCTCTGGAGCCCAATGAACGCAACGCGAACGCAACTCCAACGCTGTGAACTGTCACGTAGCGCAACATTTCAGCGGCAAAGCCCAATGGCATCTCGTGAAGTAGTACAAGTGACATAATATATATAAAGCTGGCAAAATTACACAAACGGATAATTTAGAAGCTATCATTTGCTTTGTTGGTCTTTATCTTTGTTATATGTATGTTATTGCACTAAGGCTATCAATTTTTCCTCCAACAACATTTTCCCAACCTCACTTTATGAACTGTCAACGCAGAATTCTGCGGCAAAGTTAGAAGTTTGCAAACTTTTGCGTTGTAGTTGCGTTCACTGCGTTCACTGTGCTCACTTCAAATGATGTCTATGGAACGAACTTGTAAGTGACAGTTTCTGCGTTCGCGTTGCGTTCATTGGGCTCCAGCCATAATGGACCCCTAAGTTTAACCCTCTAACCGGAATATTTCCGAGAAAAATTCCCTAAAATATGACTTTCAACTTGCGACAGACCGTAACCAAGACAACGTACAGGGCTAAATTTTTTCCAGCATGTAAAGCGATAACTTACAAAAGTCAGTGTAAGACGTTCCGGCGATTTCCGGCGATTAAAATTGTTACCCGTTATAAACAAGCGAATTCCCTGAAGCCCGCCTTAAGGCGGGCATTCCGGTTAGAGGGTTAAGTTAATAAGAATCGTTGGTGCAAACTGCACTTAAGCCCAAATCAGACTAACGATTTCGATTACGATTACGATTACGATTGAGCTTCCTCGACCAATGAGAACAAAACTTTAATTTTCCTATAATTGAAAGCTTTGATCTCATTGGTCAAGAAGCTTCAATTGTAATCGTAATCCCAATCGTTAGTCTGAATTGGGCTTAAGACTTTTACTTTCCTCTGCTATAGAAAGAAAGTATTGTATTCATGACGTAGACCGACTCGAGAACGGGGGAAAAAAATTTCTGATCAGGCAAAATAATGAGGATTTCCGTGGATCTGTCAGTCGGTCTGTCCGTTTTACGTACCTTAAATAACTCAAGAACGCGTTGAGCTAGCGACTTGAAATTTTTTGTAAATTAATTTAACGAAAAACGTAGTTTTCTATCAACTTTTGGAAAAATAACGATAGCTATAACGGGTATCTCCCATACAATTTTTTTGAAAAAATACCGTTTTTCAAAAATTTCTCGAAAACTATGCTCTTTTAGAAAAAAAAGGAATCTTACAGAATTTAAATGATATAAAATTTTCTATATTTTTGGTTTAAACGGTTTTTACGTGTCTCTAACGGTTCTCAAGATATCTGAAAAAAAATTTAATTTTTTGAAAATCTCTGAAAAACTATGAACTTTTATGAAAAAATGCATATAACCAAAATTATAGGAAATAAAAACATAATTTTTATGAATAATTTAGAAACATTTGCCCCTTTAACGGTTTTTACGTATCTTTAATGCTTCTCGAGATAATTTGAAAAAAAAAATATTTTTTTTACATATTTTTTCGAAACTAAATATTGCAGAAGAAAGCTTTGTGTTGATCAAAACTGATATTTTGCTTATTTATTGAACTTGGTATCGATATACTAAAACATCATAACCCTAAATCGAATGTTCGAGCGAAAATTTATTGGTCTATCTTAATCACTAGAGTAAGTTCGGGTATTGTGGTACACCTTCTTTTGTTTTCATAATAAATCACTCGTTTTAAAAGCAATCATGTTAGAATTTCGCATACGACACCTCCAGAGGCTTGCCTATAAAATTCCACAGCAATGTTACCAATCATAAACATAAAAGCAAAATTATAATCAAAAAAGTACACTAACTGAAAAAAAAGTGCTTCAAAAAATTGGCGGGTAATGTGGTATACTGTTTCTTCCATACAAATATTTAAGGCGGGTAATGTGGAATACTGTTTCATCCATTCAAATATTAAATATTTGTATGGAAAAAATAGTATGCCACATTAGCCGTTCTCACCCTGACAAACCAAAAAAATGATTTCTTAGTCTAATTCGCTTGAATCCAAAAATATTCTTTTCAAAAATTAAATGTGTTGTCTAAATAATCGTTCACTGATTCACAGTTAAAAAAACAACTTAAAATTGGCTTTCGAGATTCATTTGAATGTGGAGACAATAAAATGTTGATTGTGCTCAAAAACGTTTTTCAGAAAATTCCGATATAACCTGATAAACCATGGACTTGTCAACACCAACAATGGTTGCAGAATTTCACAAAAAACAGTATTATATGTTTGATCTTGCGATGCGGCATCTCATATCCGAGAAATGATGGGCTACCACATTACCCGCCTATACCACAATACCCGAACTTACTCTATCTCCTACACGGCAAAAAATCCTGGAGTATTTTTCAATCCAAAAATTATATTGACGAAATTTTAATACATATTTTGGATTAGAATTTAATACATGCGAATTTTTGAAAATATTTTAGCTTTTTTTGCAGTCATATTTGAACAGTTTTTTATTATGTATTGAACTTAAGTCCTTTTAACATTAATGTCTACAATATAATCAAAATTTTAGACTTTAATACTGAATTAAACTAAAATTAAATTTATAAAAATTTCCAATCCATATTATTGGATTAGAATTTTCCATTAGATTACATATAGGTCCACCGTAATCCAGTTTTGATTGGAATTTACTCCAAAGATTTTTTACCGTGTAGCCTTTTTCGATGTCGTACCTCCTAACGTCTTATTCTTTTCTCGCGTTAATGTGTAGTGGTTCTATTTTCTTCCAAATCTTCTTCCAAAAGTTTATTGCAATCAAAGATTCCAACCATTTTTTGTAACCGGACCAAAAATCACTTTTGACATTTTAGGTGCCAAAACCAAATCTTGAAATTTTAGAAACCAAGAACCAGAAGGTGATTTCAATCTTGATCCAAAAACCGAACTCCATTTAAAAAGCATTTTTTTTTTATTTGCAACTTATACTGGTTTGCAACTATACGGAGAGAAATCTATATATGAATGTACAAGACAGGGGAGTCTTCTGCACGGTGTGTCAACTTAGAACAAAAAGTAAATTTCATTTTTAGTTCCGATTTCAAACACGGATGCGCTGTTGTTGCATGCGTTTTTCGTTTTTCAAACATGATGGCGCGCGTGTGGCATGTTTTCTCCGACTTGACCATGATTTGAGGTTAGTTTTTTTTTCTTCATTTTGGGGCACATATTAATTCCGGTAATTTTTCAAGTATCCTTAAAACACCGGTATTTTAGGAAGAATCAGAGAACGATTCGTTTGAGTGGGTAGAATTGAAGCAGTTGTACCTTGAAACCTGTTGTGAGCCATCAGTTTCGCCCCTGAGACTTCGCTGTCGGTTTTGCCCAAAGTTGTGACATTCTGTGCGGTTGGGGCGCATCACTGCTTAAGAATTTTCCACAGTGACTTACTGCTGAAAGGTATCTCCATTTATTTGCAATTTTTGAGAAAATTTCATGGTGTATTTCTAGGTCACACAAACTACATTAACGATGTTTCTTGGGAGCCCGAGGGCGAATATTTAGCTTTAGTCAGTGAGGACCACACCTGCATACTTTTGCAGTCAGAGACGTGATTATTTGGGATCTGAGGAAGTCGAGGTAATGATCTCGGGATAGTCTTACTTTGCTACAATAAATTCTAATTCCTCTTCCAGTCGTTCGAGACACTCGAGCATTCCATGAAGACGGAGGCAAAGTTGCCTCAAAATCAAGCCCCACTTAAGCTTTATGGTGGGCTTTGCTGGCACTATCGCCTTCCCTATATCGTAGCTGCGTTTGATTGTAAACTGCTTTTGGGACGGCTCTGGAGCTCTAGCGCTTGGCTCGACACATTTGGCTTGTCCCTCGTCTTCACTGCCACTGCAGTAATGTGATATTTATTTAAAAATAACAAAACAAAATGTGATATCTATTTAAAGATATATTGAAATTTAAAATAAAAAAACAAATTTAAAAAATATTGGTTTTTTATTGTTTTTTTTAAATTTTTATTGAATTTTTGAATTTTGAATTTTTAGCGGCAAAAATGTATCAAGGGCACAAACCAAGTTTAGCACAGGCGAGAACTACCCAATACTCAAACCAAAATAGTTCCGATTTCAGTCACTGAAGCGTCGCAGTCAATAAGCCAGAGTTGGGCGTCTATTATTATATCTATTGTCTATGGTCTTCTGTAATGATTCCGTAAAAATACAGAATTATTCTTACAATTTTGTGGAAATTTCCTAATTTCGATTAGCAAAAGTTGTCAAAATTTGAAATTATTTGGACTGCTTGATATGAAAAAAATCGAGTTCGGAAGTCTTTCAAGGATGCATTTCTGAATTTGGTATCGCAGCGTAAACGGTTGTGCATCATGAATTTAGTGTCGAAGAATGAAATTCGTCGGATAAAGTGTCAGGTACAAACGGCGCCTTGAATTGGAAAAATACAGCCATTTTTCCCATCAAAAAAAGTGTCTACCAAATTTGATCGAAAATCGGATAGGGTCACCTAAATTTTTCGCATTTTTTGTACGATTTCGCGTGGAATCACCCAACAGCGATTGTGTATAATATTGAGTCAACCGCGATTAGTTTTACTTCGTGACTTCGAATTCAAGAATAAGGTTTATTGTGCGTTCGCATATCTTTTCGCAATATAACTTACGATAAAAAAATTCCAGCTAAAAAAAATTATTGGTTTAATCCTTAGAAAAAATATCATGTTTTTTATTATCGGTACATTTTGTAATTATAATACTAGAAGGATGAGATTTTTAAACAATAAATATTAAAACTTCAGACATTTATAAACTGTAAAATTCCATCATTATATAAACTCTCATATTGTTAAATAGTACAACATATTTATATAAAAACTATTTTTATTGTTATGTGAAACCGATTCTCTATGGAAATTACTTTGAACATCTTAATCTCTTTCCATCTAATTACTTGATCAGAGTCTAATTTTCAGTCCATTTTTTCGCATGAAGCTCCAATAGTTTTCCAGGGCAGATTCTATGGGAAAACAAATGGTAATTAGTTAACAAATAATAATATAATAATAAACAGCAACATGGCCTAACATAAAAATTGTGAGTTTAGGCATAGTGCAAACATGGTGGTAACACTCGAACATAGCTTTGCGGTATTTATGTTGCATGATTGCATGCGACGACTTCGCGCTACAATTTTTTCCCTCTGTTTTTTTTTTTTAGTCTATAGGCTGTTACAGTAGAATATTGTCATCATTATGGTTATTTTAACGATTATAACCGCCATAACAGCTTCTATAATTTTTTTTACCTTACGCGTTCACAAGTAAACAGACATAACAATCACAACTACTTGCCACGTAGACCTGGACCTAACATTTTTTTTTTTCAGAAATACATCGTTTTCACTCTAAATTTTTAATATTCTCGTCAGAGATTATAGACGGGTGTGGATTTTTTCCCAATAGTTCCGCTAGGAAAGACGGATTAACGAGGGGCGGCGACACGTCTATGGTTTTTAAGGTTCATAGTTGAACATAATTGTTACCGACATGATTTTGCGGCTGTTTGGTCAAAACAAAATGAATTAAGACTTGTAGCCGTTTTGTTTGTTAAATTTTTACTATTTTTTACCATGTGTTAGGTCCAAAAGTGCCTCAGGGACTTAGCACCAAATCAAATCTTTTAAGAGGTTGTTAGCTATGGCGTTTTGTAGCAGCATGTTCTGTCCAACCTACCCAATTTTTTCAAATTTTTTTTTTTGATATTTTACGACTGGCCGGTGAATACTTTTGGGGCGGATTCGGAATTCAAATCACATAGCGTGCCACTCGAATGACTCTTTAATGGGACGAATTTGTGGTCTGCGATCTGATTTGTGGTTCTGGTAGCCATGTAATAAGTCATTTAATTGCGACTTTTTGCCCACATTTGACAAGCTATTTCGGCAAATTAAACGCACAAAAGACCGAAAAGTAGTTAACTAACTTTTTATTGCTTTGCTGCTGTGTTACGATTTGCTAGCTATTGTCCAATTTTCTTGTTATTTTATACACTTAATGGTCATAAGTTGACTTTTTTTTTGTTATTGTTGTGAATTAACAAAAGTCCTAAATTACTATTTTTAGCATTTTTTAAAAATATTTTTGCATGTTTTACCTATTTGCTTGGAAAACATTCCCTTTCTTATATGAGCGCTATTAACAATGTTGTTCAGGTAATTACATGAGTTACGTAAGAACTTTTACTTGCTAAAATGTTAAGAAATCATCATCGTTTTCACTTGGTCTTCATTTATATTAGAAAGTTATAAATACTTTCATTTATAATATTTTAAACTCTGCGTTAATTTTTTATATTCATAAAAAAACAAAGTATTATATTCATAAAAAAGTTCAACCTCTTAATTTTGCCAAAAAAAAACATTTCCCGAACACTCCTCAGTCAATTGGAGTATCATTACAAAAATATGTTTCTGTCCGTCAGTCTGTCTATCAGTCTGTCTGTCAGTCTGTATACAAGATTTCTTAAAAACTACTAGAGCTAGAGCCATGAAATTTTTATAGGCATATTTGGTCCTGGAATGGCATGATCCTATCAACTTTTGGTGGAAATCCATTAATCGGAAGTAACGAAAATTGTGGTTTTTTTAGAAATCATTTTTCGCAATTTACCCCGAAACGACGAGTTTTTCAGTAGTCTTATGTATGACTAGTACTACCCTTTATACTTTAAAGGAGCTCTTTTTATTTCAATAAAAGGTACTCCTTTTATTTCAATCGGGATGCTTTTTTGATTGTACAAAAGGATTTTTTGGTCCTTTTTCGGTCCTTTTCGGTCCTTTTTTTGGTTCGATTGTAAAAAATGATTTTTTGGTCCTTTTTCGGTCCTTTTTTTTGGTTCGAACAAAAGTATATCAAAGTAACAACTGGAACCGGACGTAACATTAAACGATTCCATTCACTACCAACGACATCTGACCGACAACTTCCAAAAACTTGTCGACTAAAAAACATTGGATGGAAATCTTCAAAGATTTGGACACTCAGCAGGTGCCGTTCATTAAATTGTCTCAAATTATTGAATTTTTTATTTGCTTTCTTGGATTTTCAGTTCCGGTTGAACGTGTGTGTTCAAAATTAAAGAAAGTTTGGAAACAGGTCAGCTCTGTTTCCGGTTGCGACGATAAAACTTTGTTGTGCTGTCTCAAAACCAAATAAAAATTCTCAAAGCCAACTAAAAAAATTTATATTTTTTTCATTCTACAAAAGGTTCTTATTTCCATAATCTTTATTTATTTTTATTGTCTCGGTTCACTGTGCAAATAAAAGCCTTTTGTAGAATGCAAAACTTCTAAATTGGTTTGGCTGCCTTTAAAAATTACACAATGAGGCAACGCAACGCGATTGGTATGCCATAGCTTTAACGGAATCATGTTAAATCTCGACTAATAGATTCAAAAAAGTTTTTTCTTTCATTTTTCAAATTTAAAAAAAATATTTTATATCAACTAGATTTTATTTTCAATCAATATTTTCTAACTTTTGTCATAATTTGTTTTTCATGAATTCTTCTCAACCCCTCATGCGGTAATCATCACCGGAATACCTGAAAAAACTGATGGTTACCCCAATATGACGGATCTGTTGGCCTTTGCGATCTCCTGCTGGATAATGCTCTGGAAAATGTCATCGCCTGGTTACACATGGGTGCCTATAATACTCCTGCTAATGTTAAATGTTGATGACAACCGCGATATCCGATTAACTGCCTAACTGACGCAATTAACTGATGATAACCAACAACTTATCTCTCCCAATGAAAAATTGTTTACTTGACCTGCCAATGATGGGCTACTTAATACTTATGATGACTTCTGGACGAAAATTGTCGGTTCGTCTACAAATTACTTTGTCCTCGATGGGCTTCAATTTGTGATAATTGTGACCACTTCAAAAGGGCGTAAGTAAACTAGTTTAAGGTCTATTATTATTAATTTTTATGTGACTATTATGTCTGATCGATGATTAAATTCTACTCACCCCTGTAGTCTTTTTTTAAGAGGACCATTTTACGTTATTGTTGCCACTTTCCGTGTTCTTCGGAAGATAAAATTACTACATATGATAAAGTGGTTTTTAGCCTTTAGGACCATTATTAAATAGCCATCAGGAGTTACTGAGTTACTAACCACGTTTAACTATGAAAACGTAAAGTTCCCGATCGTCGAGTTCCCGAAACGCATTACTTTTAATGTTCTTTGAATATTTTTTTGTATTCATTTAGAATGCTTTGTACCACCGAAACCTAAAAAAATAGATTACAGCAGTATTGGTAAACTTCGCGTAATTAACTAATTTTTATTAATTACATGTAACCAATGTATTTTATTGTAATTTATGTAACAAAAAAAATATGATTTTCTCGTAAGAAAATGTTACTAACAAATGCAGAAACAAACGGCAAAAAATCGACACATTTACGTAGTTAAAACATCAGAAATGCTACAATTGCCAAGGGCCACTAGTTAAATACTCTATATGAAGGTAGACAAAATTTTTATGAAGAAATCCATTTTTTTTGGTAGAGAGGGGGTGTTATATGGTCGAATCTTGAAAGTCCCAGAATTTCTACGGTTTAAGTAGGCTAATCGCAATTTTCTTTTTTAAGAATAGTACGCGCAAACGGGCCTTAAACACTTAAAGATTACAAACAGCTCAAACACAAGATTTTTATTTTTACCAACAAAAAACCACAAAAAAAAACTTTAACCACAATCCTAAATTGCAGTTAATAAACCCTTCTCTATTGCTGTGCAAAATATATCACGTATTCCATTTACAATTTATTGTTAATTTAACTTATAATTGAAGACCATTTACAGCAATTACTATTGATGAAGATGAACAATTAACGTTTATAACTCTCTTATAGTAGAGTTGAAGTAGCGAAAATCAATCATTTATGCCAGTTTCGTGTTCGATTGATGTGTTCCAGGCATTCAGCCATCACACATCATAATTATGTGAGTGAAGAAGGTGCTCCTTCGTTTTAAGCACACCTTACCGAAATGGACACAGGTGATGTAGCCAAACCACCTTCTCATCCCCATCCGAAAAAAAGACTTTTCACCGTCGCACTTTCAGCATTTCATCAAACGATACGAGTTAAAAAAAATGCAGCAGAACAGCTTTTGCTTTGCCGTCAGCACCTTTTAAAAAGGCTTCACCTTCATCTTCAATCAGTTTAGCAATAAATTTCCCAGACGAGACTTGTTACATGAATGCACTGAAAAAATCACTTTTCCGTCTCTCCTGGTAACTTCGCTTTCCGAAGACGCTGTGCAGAAACATCACCTCAATGGGGCTTTAAAATAAAGGCAAAATAAATATTTGAGTAAATAATACAAAAATCATTAATAATCGCATAATCAGACAAGGCATAAGGTAAATCAAGGTACATCAGATGCGATCCGGGAACCGCAAATAACTGGGAACTATACGCTAACTGCGCCAACTCCAAACCCGAGAAGTCTCAGCGCGGAGTCTCAAGGATGGATGGATCAGTGTAGCTCATGTTGAAGAACCTGCTTGCTAACTTCTTGCTGCGTCTTCGGAACATATAGAAAATGTGAATAGCAAACGCATGTGGGCCCCGAAAGATCATCTCGGAAGATCAGAGAAGATTTCAGGCTAAGCAGTGCCAAGCCGAGCCGAAGTAACGCAGTCTTCTAGGTACCATATTCGAGAGGGAATCATTTAACATCTATAAATCCTAATGGAGGTGGGCGTATAAAACTGTTCGCCATAATTAAAAATTTAAATCAAATGGACTTGTCATTTGTTTTAAAGAAAACCGAGCGCAGAAAAAAAAGAAACCCTAACGAGGCACTGAGACGTGTGCCGAATAGTCGAGACCTTAACGTTTTTTTTCCCAAGTTGTTACCCTTGGAGGTTCCTCTTTTTGGCGGAGGCACCTATTACCTACCCAAATATTATTATTTAGATGAAGATTTTTGATTTGAATTTGATTTTTTGTGTCTTTCATTTTTTCGGCCGTTTTTTCCGAGTCGATATATTTTGCTTAAGTTTTATCGACGTTACGCTCATTTCGGATTAAAGTTTTTTTTTAACAACTCTCAGTGGAGTGAGACCCACTTTGGGGTCTCCTTGCATGCGCCCCATGGACAAGAACCCCCGCAATGATTATGACCGCGCATAAGTCAAATTAATTTCGATGATTATTTACATATCGAACGAGGCACAGCAAGGTAAGCTAAAGGTAAATCGACACGGCGACGGTACCGTTTCCAATATCATGTGCATAGTTGAAACCACCGAAGAAAAAAACCATCAGAACAGATCATAAGATTAGGTGTTGATATGAAGATTATCATAATATCATTGGTCGTTTGTGGAATTTATGTTAAACAACCTGATCTATAATTGACCGCGATTATTTGTTTTGAACGAGTTAAACGGCGCTTAGAAAATCATTTTATTGATAAATCTGGAAATTACCGAGCTATTATAGAGCTGAAATGAACATAAATTTCAATCAGGGACGATTTATTTTCACAATTAAATAGTAATTGTTTTTTGTCTCATTTTTTACCCTATTTTACATTTGGTTTAGCACCTACGCAGGGAAAAAATTTAATTTTCATCGAGGAATTCTTAAACCCATTAAAACAAACAAATGAAAGCGTAAAAAACTGTGAAATTTTCACCATTTTCTCGTTATTTTTATAATTGGGTAACAAAAAAAACCATAGTCTAAATTCTTACAAAGTAAAAAATTTTGCATTTAAATTGCAATCAAAATTGGAGATTGTGACCGATCACAACGCCTGATAAAAAGGTGTTAATATACCGTTTGTAACTCATCGAACCAATCTTCTGAGATAAAACAGAGCAGGGTGTTTGGGATGACAAAAGATTTTGATTTCCGCATCTCCGACAGTCTATGAACAACATAACTTTCGAAAGGATTGAGATAGAGACTTGAAATGTTGTACAGATCCGGTTCTAGTGGGGGGCACAACAAGGTGGATGAATATGGATGAGTGTTTCACATAACTTATCCTCACATCAAAATCCAGTTAACCCATTATTTCTCCTCTCTCCTCTCTCCTCTCTCCTCTCTCCTCTCTCCTCTCTCCTCTCTCCTCTCTCCTCTCTCCTCTCTCCTCTCTCCTCTCTCCTCTCTCCTCTCTCCTCTCTCCTCTCTCCTCTCTCCCATACAAATGGATTTTTTAATAAAAATGTTGTATTTTCAAACATTATTTGACGATTGGTCTCTGGAAATTGTAGCTTTTTGATGGTTTTTCTTGAATTCTGTCGAAAATTCAGTTAAAAGCACATGCACGAAGAGAAAAAATAGTAAATCCAATGATTTTATAATGGGGAATCGAGAAGAATTTTTGGTGGGTAACCTCGTTTCGCAGAAGTTTAGTTCTCAACGGGGCATTCTGCAACTCAAGATTTTTACAGGAAGAAATATCTTTTTTACAAATGTTAATCGCCAAGAGCAAAATTTTTGCGAGATCTCTTCAGTCAATCAAAAAAAACCACAAACAGAATTATTTTTTTCGAAAATCTATCTCGATAATAAAATTAGAGGACCTTAACCAGATTAAAGTCAATTAAACTACAAATAAACCAAAATCTAATTACAATAATTTCATGAAAAATCATTGGCTTTTTAAATAACTCATCAACATACCAACAACAATTTGGCATATTCGAAGCTTATCTCTAACCAACTCCAACCTATTAAACCCCAATCAAAAATCCAATCTAAAATAAGCGAAAAACTGCTTCCACTTGAATAAGACGCAGATCAGCCGCAGTAATTAGGCCATTAATTAGTCATAAACTTGCTAAATGGCTATTCGCACGCGGGGAGATAACTTAAATTGGCAATAACAGTAACAACAAAATTAAACGATAGGTTCTTAGTTCTCACATGTTTACCTGCAAGCCGAGGAAACAGGTATTCCACCATACGACGTAAAAATATGAAGAAATTTTAAATTGGCAGAGATCCATGACGTGCTAAACTCACATGAGCCACCCCGTGTATATTTTTCAGAGGACGACACTCCACATAAAAAAATATGAATAAAGATGTCTTACTTGCCTTGAAATTGACAGATCTCGCGAAAAAAAACGACTCGGCTTCAATCAACATGCCATCAAAGTTGCCTGGTGTTTATGAAGTCTGTAATTGCATTCATATTTCGCATCACCTGCTCAAGGTTCACGTTTCGTGAGAAATTGGAAAACAACCCTTAAACAATCATTACGATCGAGTCCTGAGGTGTGTTGAAAACGGATCTCATAATCCGTTTAAAGATTGCAGCGATGGCTCAAAAAATCCGACTTTGCGGTTGCGAGGTTTTCGGTATCCCATCATCTTCCAGATGACATTGATCCTCGGGAAAGGATTTCAATCTTAAAATAAATAAGGACACTTTTTTGTTGTAAAAACCACACTTACCCACAAATTATCCTTTCGATCTTTTTTGCTCATGTGAAAATTAAAAGCATCCTTATCTGATATCGATCGACAGGTGATGGCGATTTCTGTTGATCGGCTGTTGATCGCTTATTGATCCGCTTTTTATTTCAATCGCCATCATATTTTTGCGGTTGCTTTACTTCACTGAAAATAAACTTAAGAATTTGGCAAAAATTATAAGAAAACCGCTAAACACATGCGATCTTCCTCTAAATTCAAGCGAAAAAAGAAAAAGAGCAAACTGAAGATCCTTAGATCAGGTGCTTCTCTCGAAGTAAACCCCCTAGAGGCTAGATTGAAACACGATATTCTGCACTTCTACATAGATAACCCATCAAGCATTTTGCCACCATTCCAGAAGCACCCCATATTCTTTCTTGGAGTGCCGCAGGGGTGTATGTTATACTGCAGCTTGTTTTCTTGGTTAATTTCTTCTTAAAACTTGTTATATGTCTCCCAAAGGATTTCTTTTTGTTTGTCAACCTACGACTATTCTGGAGAGTGAATTAATTTTGGTAACTGGAAAACCCTTAACGCTCGTGCTAATTAATTTTTTAATTAAGGCCAGACATCGATAAGCGCAAAAATTTTGTCATTTTAATTTATAATTTCTGTTCAGCTACCGCTACTGAATTCTTCTTCCGATTTGACCGCTAATTCCATTTTCCCTTACTGTTTGGAAATTTGAAGGCATCGCCTAAATTTAAAAATATATTTCAGGTTGGCAGGTGCTATATTCGTACACTATACGAAACAAGTCAATTGTGTAGAAACAAACTTTGATGGTGGTTAGTGGCGGTGTTGCGATGGTTTTCATCGTCGTTTGGATATTTATCTGTTTTACAACCATTCCCGAGTAACCAAAGAAGACTAACTTGGTGACGACGACGATGACAAAAACTAATTTTTTCGAAATTAATAAGTTTATAAAAGGCTGTTTCAGTCGCTTTTTGTTTTTACCCATCTTCAAACATTTACCTTCTACCTTTTTAGCTTATTTTACCATTTAGCAGCCAAGTATTGAGTTCTGTGTCGCAACATCTGTTTCTTTGTAATTTGTTGGTTTTTTTTAATATATCGTCACTTTAGCTGGAATAGCACCTTGTTAATGACGTTTATTATATAAAATCCATATTTATGAGGTAAAATTTTATTATAAAACGAAATTATACATCGTTTTTATTATTACTTCGCATTTAATATACAATCAACACTTTTGCATGTTAAGTTTGTCAAAATGATGACGCTATTTAAACTTTTTGTTTTAAATAAGAATAAGAATAATTTTCAATTTTAATGTTGTTATCATGTTCGACAAAAAAAAACACTTCTCAAAATTGATTCGAAACATTAATGATGGCCCTTTCATAAGTATTACAGCAATTTAACGAAATTTTATAATTTATGTTGAAGTTTATTGTAAATCTTCTAATTAATATTTTATTTCTTATTTCATGTAATTTTTCATCCATCAAAAAATATATTTCAACTGCCACGCTGCTTTTGGACCATCATCATACGACTATCCGCACCATCAACAAATGAATATTGAATCAACAGTATGTAAGTATTTTACTAGTCAATTTTTAAGAGTAAAATTTTCAATAATTAAATTTCAAATATAAGAAAAGCTACAATTGCCAGGGGCTAATAGTCAAATACTATATTTTTGAAAATCCATTTGTATAGTAGGGAGGGTAAAGAGTGGTTTGATTGGATTTTGATGTATGGAACGCTTATGTCAAATCGCATGCTTTCAGACTCACCGTTTTCGAGAAATTTTTCAGACTCATAAATTTTTCAGACTCACCGTTTTCGAGAAATCAGGAAAAAAAATTTTTTATGGGGGAGGGAGGAAGGAGTGGTCCACCTGGATTCTGATGTATCGAACGGTTATGTAAAATAATATTCTAAACACATTTCGTCTTTATAAATTTTTCGATACGATGCACAGTTTTCGAGAAAATAGGAGAAAAGTATTCATTTGTATGAGAGAGAGGGGAAGCAGTTTTCTAAGTGGATTTTTATGTATGGATGCGTTATGTAAAATCCTATTCTAAACACATATTACCTTTGTAAATGTTTCAATATGACTCACCGTTTTCGAGAAAATTGCAACAAACTGTTTCGTTTGTATGGTGAAGAGGGGAAAGAATGGTCCAATTTTTCCTATTTAAGAATTTAACCTAGCCATATAATGCTTTACCACGCAGCTAATACTAAAGCAAAGTACTGTCAGACCACATGTGTCTCACACGGCCTAAAGAGCCCATTTTATAGTGAGACCTCGTCCGTCTCACATGGCAGTCAACGTGTTAAAACTCCTGACTCAATAAAACTAAACACGTTCAATATTTGAACAAAACTCAAAGATTGCTTTTGACATAAAACAGCTGTTTACTTACGATAGTTTACATTCTTTACGATTCTTTACTCTTGTTTGCGTAAACAATTATTGTTCACTAATTTTTTACGGAAAAATGTAAAGATTCATTGTTTTTCCGCAAATGCCCAACACTAAATGGAAACGAGTACACCCAGAAATGTGATTTTGACTTATATTGCCTTTAATTTACCAAACACATAAGGAAAACTTAAGATATCCGTGATTTAAACTATTGAAAAAATTGATTTCTTCATATGAATCACGAAATTTTTCCTTTTATTTAAAAAATCATATTTAAATCTTATCAAGATGTAATTTTTTCTATTTAAATTATATTGCAGTTAAATGTTTCGAAAAAACCTAGGTTTACCAACAGCTAAATTTCCACTTTTAAATGGAAAAATCGGAAAGTACAAACTACCAACGCCTTGACGGAGATTTTTCCCTTCGATTTTCCATGTTCATATGGTGTTGAATCTTATCGCTCAGACTTTCCAAAAGTATTATTTGCTTTTATATAAAAACATAAGAGAAGCTACAATTGCCAGAGGCCAATTGTCGAATACGCTATATGAGGACAGACAAAATTTTTATTTAAAAAATGTAATTTGAATGGGGGTGGTGGAAGGGATAGTTTGATTGGATTTTGATGTGAGGAAAAGTGTGAAATCATATTCTAAACAAATTTTGCCCTTATAATTTTTTCGATACGACTTACCGTTTTCGAGAAAATTTCAAAAAACTACAATATTTCATTTGTAAGGGGTAGGAGGGAAGGAATAGTACGATTTTTCTCATTCAAGAACCTTATCTCACTTTTTACGAGCAACATATCCGTGTAAAATATCAAGTCCCTTTTTTGATTTCTTCGAGAGTTGTGGTCGTCATGGACAAACGGACATGCGGAAATCAAAATCTTTCGTCAACCCAAACAAATCCCTGGTGTAGTTATTTTTATGTCCGACGATTGGTTCGATGCGTTACAAACGGTTTACTAAATCTAATATACTGCTATATGATTCTCATATGGAGTATAAAAAAGAAACTCTCTGCCATCGTCTTCTGATAATAAATTGCTTGTAGATACAAACCAAGATAAAATTTCAAGGCGGTGAATTCGAAGTGCATAATGCAAAAGTCACAATCGCGATATCACCAACCAAACTTACCGTTTCGGTAGAAACCGATTTTCAATTACACCGTTTTATGTATGAACAACAAATTTTACAGGTGAGCTATGCATTACTGTAGACATGCAAAAGTATCGTGGGAGAAGCTTAAATGTAGAAAAATTTACAAAAAATCGTTTACAAGTTGCGACCAAGAAATTATTTCCAGAAATCGATAGTATTTCAGTGGCCGAAAACCACACACTTATCCGGTATTTATGTGAAAAAGTTCTCCAAAAAAATAGATACTAAATTGAATCGAAAATTTAAGTGAATCACGTAATTGACTCGACGAAACCCCTGAATAGACCGCAATCCCAAGTCATTGTCGGTTGATCGTATCTACAGGTAAATCAGTGAAAAACCTACGAAATTTCTACGCAAATTTGTTCAGTTCTCACCACTAGCCAAAGAAAGACTTTACCGACTCCAACTAACGATTTTCTCAATATTTATTTTTTCGTCCAATAGAGTTTTTATTTTTCAAGCACATGGCGAAATTTTCCACATCTGCCTTGGGAATTTCTGATTGGAACCATAACTTAGAACCACAAAAAGGTTTCTTTAAAAATTTATGGCCCTCTGTGACACCTTTCAATGGGTCCATTCCGTCGTCCACGTATAGAAATTCACTATAAAAATAATTCGTACCTAGTCGTCTACCTCACCTACCCAAATAATGCCGAAAATTCCGCGGACGTGCGATTCCCTTTATAACTTTTTTTGCCATTTTTTTTTTGAAAGTATTGCCTTCAGGTTTTATTTATAATGCCTCGTAAAGCGAGAAGCACAAATATTTCGGTTTTTGGCCAGAAGCTATGCAAAAATTCAATTCTTACCTTTCGGTGGTTAAAAAATCCTCCACACATTGAGGGAATTCCTTTTTATGTGAAACCCAAACAAAACCTGCAATTTTTGTTTCTTTACATTTTTTTTCATCGTCTTTTTCAAAGACGAAATCAGACGAAAGGAGTCTCATTTGCATAAAACGGTGTTGTCATCGGTAATGGAAATATTTTGTTTTGCTCGTCGTTGGTATTTCTACAGTAAATACCTGAAGTAATTTAAAAAAAAAAATCTGATTATCCAAATGTAATGGGAAGCGGTTCATATTCAACTTATTAGCAGATAAAAAATTGTAAAACATCGATTTAAAATATTTACATGGAATTTTTTTTATGTTCCAAGTTACATTAATTTCGAGTTTTTCGATACTATCTTTTAACAAAACATTGCAAAAAAATTAATTGACGATCACAAAGAAAATAGTGTTTCCTGTCTAACAATTCTTTGAGCGCCCGATTTTTTCTTTCTATATTTAACTATGTTCCAGATTTTGTTTAAGTAAAAAAAAGTAGAGTATTAGTCCTTGTTTTTGTAATCGTACGAAGCATCTTCTGGAGATAATTTTCGGTGAAACTGGTCATTTAACTAAAATCAATCAAATAATTTTTTTTATTTAATATTCCAAAATGCTGTCCTGGCCAGGCCAAAATTTCAAAAAAATTAGTTTCGAATATACTTCGTATAAGAATGCAAAAATATGTACCCAGCCCTGTACATACACACAGAGAAAAATAAGTAATTATATCTGTTTTACAATGAGGAATCGTGACTATCACTAAAATAGTTAATTTCAGTTACAAAAATAGTCAAAATAAGACCAATTCTACTACTTGGTAGTAAAAGTGAATATTTTGTAATTGAAGGTCCAGCATAGTCCAAGTGGTCAAGTACTTGGCCCGTATTCCGGAGGTCGGTGTTTCAATTCGCGACTGTCGCATGCTATGATTCAAGTCCACTCCACTTACTTTACGAAATGAGTAGTGATAGTTACCGCTTGCTGCTAACGAGATCATCGGTCTAGTTTGCTATCACGGCTTCTGCTGTTGATGGCTTGCAACGTAAAAACCTTACAAATGTTGTAATTCATCCATGGTTCGCAATCAATGTAAAACTGTAGGTGCGAAACAGGGAAGAAATTGTTATGAAACCTCAATTAAGGAAGCCCAGGCACTTCGAGAGCTGTGGCGCCGAGGATGCTAATGATGAATTGAAGTTAACTATTTTAGTAATAGTCGCGATTCCCCATTATAAAATAGTTAGATTTACTATTTTTCTGTCCGTGTAGCCACCGATTTTCATGAATTTTTTTTTCTTAGTTGCCAAATTCAATTACCTACAACTCGTCTGAAGAAACAAAAATAATATCGCTAACTGTTCCTGAAATTTACAAAAAATTCCATTTAAATAAAATCCGTGTTTTTAAATATTTGTATGCTTGCTAACACCCAACAAAGGGAGCTGAAATTGTATGGCTACTTCTCTACTTTGCCAAAACGTATCTTCTAATTTTACCATAAAATCATTTTTAATCACATTTTATGTCTAAAATTGAAGGACATTAAGGACGCAGTTCTGTGCGTAGTTTTTCTACACTCTAAACCAGACGCTCTTTTCCCAGTAAATTTTTCAGCGAAATTTTTCTGTGATTTTACTGGGGAAAACAGGAAATATTCTCTTTTTACTATTTTCCCAGTAAAATTGACTGACAACACAGTAAATGTTTACTGGGGAATCACTAATTTCGTCCCAGTATTTTATATTCTTCCCGTTTTCCAAAAAAATCTGACACTTTACTATTTCATCCCAGCAAATTTGTCATCGTTTCACCCCAGGAAAGGTCACTTACATTTAGAATCAATTTCTCAATTGGCTTCCATAGTCTAGCAAGTAAGTAAAATGGCCGACAAACGCAGAAGTCTCGGGTTCGAGCCTCGACTATGGTAAGAGATTTTTGAGAAACAACATTCTAAAATAAAATATTGAGGGTATTCACAATCCTCTTTTAATTTTCGGTATTCGGTATTTTCGGTAATATTAAAAGACTGAAAATATTCTGCTGTGAACATCCCACAGCACAGATTTGAGAACAGCGCTTTTATTGGATACGTGACCAAATCATGAACTGCGAATTTGATTGTAAAATATGTCACATACCTTTAAATCCATGTTTGATGTATTCTTTTGCATTTCTATTGTGGCAACGGCTATCAAAATCGAAAAAAATTGCAGTCCGATGAGATAACCAGCGAGAAAATTTGACAACTAAAAACATTACTAGCGCCACCCGCGGTTGATTCTTGATACCGAATACCGAGGCTAAAAAACACGACTCGAGGCATGTATACAATTACCGAATCCGGTAATTCATTTTTACATGAACCAAGTTACCGTCTCGGTAAAAATCTGTTAAATTTGACTGAATTACCGAGCGGTAAATTTACCCGCAATTTAAAAGACGACTGTGAATACCCTGATTGACAACAAAAAAAATTTAATAGCCAATAAAAATTAGGTTTGAAAATAACAAAAATGTTGCCAAAACCATTCAAATGGTTCAAACATTTCAAAAAGCATCTCAGAGGTTTTTAAGATTTTACTGTGATCCCAGTAAATTTTACTAGGATTCTCAGTAAAAATTACTGGTATTCCAGTTCTATCCAGTTTACCTACTAGAATAAGAATTTTACTGGGAACATTTTTTTTTCTCTCTAATTTGAATTAAAATATGTAATTTCACATTCTGGTGTGTACACTTGCATAAATGTATAAAGTTTTCCTTCCATTAACATCCAATATTTAATTACGGTAATGAATATCTGATAAATTAAGCACATTTTGTTTTATTATTGATCACGAAATCCGGAACAATAAGACTAGGTAATAAATTCATATCAAAAGTTAATTTTAATGGTAATGGAATTAATGCATTTTATTCCGTGATATGGTTACCATCGATGGTTGCATACCTCTATATTATTAGTTGCACGATAGGATATCACACTGGAAAATTTGTGCAAAAAACAACGGAAAATCACATATAAAATCACCTAATGCTATTCGATAGATACATGCAGGTATCTGATGTTTATGCAGTCGTATTATTTTTTTCAACTATTATTTTTCAGCTTTAATCATCAGCAAATTATGCTCGTCGGAGGCCCATAATTATGGTTTCATGTTAACACATTTTCACGTACCTATGAGTCTACATACGAATTGGTTACGACGAATATTTTTCTACCAGAAAAGATACCAAAGACGCCACATTACCACATTGACTCACTAATTGTAAGTAGTCGTAATATTGGCAAAAGGCTTAACCATATACCCAATAAAAAAATTTAATTATAGTGACAGAATCGAGTTTCAGAATTCACTTCTGTCTGCAATTGCCCAAGTTTCGTGTCGGAATTATGTTTTCCATATTCAAAACATGAGGAAACTACCGAAGAGTCGGTGTTTCAAGGTCTTTTTGGTTTAATAAAATCGCATTTTTCACATTTATTCATTTTGTTTAATTATAGAACTGCTAGTGCTTTGAAATTTTCATAAGCGAGCAATTAAAGGAATTTCAATAGTCTTGTTGTTTTAATGTGTTTGATCATTTTAATCGGTATTTCAAGAAAATTTCATAGAGCTAAACACTTACAAACCAATAGAATTCTGGCTAAAATTCTTCAAATCTGTATCTATTGTGCAATTCAAATAACTTAAGAAAAGAATATTAAAACACCAGGAGCCAATCGTCAAATCATACTAATATATAAACATAACAAGAGCTATAATTGCCAATCTGGCAATTATCGAAAACCCGTATGGTGATTGACGGCGATCAGTTGTATCAAAATTCCACTTTAAAGTCAAATTTTTCAATAAGATTTTTTAAAATTTATTCCAATCGGATTTTGACGTATGAGAGTTTTATGTAGAATCATATTCTAAATAACTTTTAGGCTCTAATGACGGTGACCCAGCTTCCATACCAGAAACAGGCTCTTGATGGGTTTTCAGGGCAAACATGCCTGACCTATTGGGGGGAAATTGGATGTGAAAACATCCACAAAAATAATCAGCCCTATTCCCGTAACCGGCGGGACGTGTACGCGCCGCGGGATTTGGCGTTTCCCGCAGAAAATTTGCATTCTGCTAAACGCAATTGTCCCGGCGTGTGCCGTGGTGCTGAAAACGTTTTACTTTCGGTATTACACTAAACGCACCCGCGAATGTTTTGACTTTTCCATACATTTATTTCCCGCGAGTAAATCGTTGCGGGACCAATCAATTAAATAGAAAGTTTAAATAAAAATGTGAATTTTATTTATACATTCAATGAATTTGAACTAAATATAAGTTTTGAAGGTCAGGAAAAACTAACTAGACGCAGTACAATCATTTAATTGAACAAATAAAACTTCATGCGTATCAAATCAGAAAACTGTCAAAATAGTCAGCGCGGGGTTGAATAAAACTGCGTTTCTACGTCTACTAGAATAAGAAAATTTCATTCGATCGAGATAAAACTTGCGTGGCGTATACACGTCCCGCCGGTTACGGGAATAGGGCTGAACATAATATTTTTGTTATATTATTTTTTGGTTTTGCAGACCTATAAACCAAGAAATTCCAATAGGATTATTCATTGCTAGAAGGTCAAGAAAACCATGAATCAGAAATGGTTCATTGATTAAACATAAATAACTTTTGTTCTTGCACTTTTTTGATAAGATGCGACGTTTTTGTGATATTCACAAAAAACATTTTCGTTCGTATGGGGGTACCCTCCCTAATGGTCCATTTTTGTCCATGAACGAACTTAACCTCGCATTTTACGAAAAACGGATTTGCACAAAATTTCAAGTCTGTAGCTCAATCCGTGCGCCCGCAATCCGCGCCACAGACGGACAGACAGACGGACAGACGGACGGACATGCAAAAATTAATTATTTTTATCATTCTAATCACACCGGTGTAAATCATTTTTGACGGGATCTTGGCGTTACAAACGGTAAGGCAAAGTTAATATACCCTTTGGTTTCACCATACGGGTATAAAAATGAGTTGATGTCTGTCTGTCTGTTCTTCTTTCACGTGAAAACGGCTGAACCGATTGAGCTGAAATTTGGCATTGAAATTTGCTGTGTACCTGGTTACAAAATAGGCCTATTGAAAAGTAGCTCGAGGGGTGGGGGAGTAAGGAGAGGGGGTAAAGTGAATTCGAAGCTTTGTTTTTCCTCTATGTTACTCTTTCGCCGGAAAACCACTAAGCCGATCGGCCTGAAATTCGGCACAGATGTTCATCGAGGTACATTTCTAATATATTCCCATTCAAAAGTAGCTCAAGTAGTGGATGAAGTGAATCCGAATGCTGGAATTTATTGCCTTTTGGTTAATTTTTGAAAACCATTTTCCGAAACGAAAAAACTTTATTGAAAAGCACAGACCATCCGACTCTAGACTATCTAATTTGTACACACGCTTTTAATTTAGTAACTAAATGAAAATTTGACTATAGGCTAACTTACGTGGAAGGCACATTCCTCACGCGAATCACCTTTTTATTTTCTTTTATTGTGAACTGTTATTTTACTAGTGTTTTTTGTAAATGATTAAGAGAATAAAAAGGCATTATTATTATTATTAATGAGAAATCGTGACTATTACTAAAATAATTAATTTCAGTTTCAACAATAGTCAAAACCGACAATTTTTTTTTTTTAATTTAATTACTTAGTAGTAAAATTGTCTATTTTGTAGTTAAATTGACAATATTTTCAATTGAAATTAACTATTTTGTAATTGGAATTAACTATTTTAGGTATAGTCCCGATTTCCCATTACAAAGTAGTTAGATTTGCTATTTTTATTGTCTGCGTGTACATATTGGGTCATTTACATTTCAAGAATTCGATTTGCGACACCTTTCTGACCCTGAGACAATTGAAACAAGTCATTATTTAGCCACCAGAACTAAATCGGTCTCACAGTTAATCAGGTCGATGTTGCAACTATTAATAAATAACAACAACTATTCCAGCAATATGACATCGCGGTAACATTTTCATTCCATACCATATGAGACAACCCAACATCCATTCCACTATTTCGGCTTCTATATCAAGATATCCAAGGAGTGCAACAGCATAACTCTAAATATGGTCAACCGATGAACGTGTAGTCGTATATGTGTGTATGCAAAATTTACGGATGGATATCTTTAATAATCTCCCCTAATCTCAAGTCTATTGTCCTTTCATCTAACCAAAAACTGAGCAACTAAATCTTCCTGTGCGACCACAAAGCATAAATAGCTCCTAATCTGATTATTACCGCTTTATGCCGCTTCTTAGTTTGTTTACTCTTTAAATCGACTTTTTATGGACTTAAGTCGACTCGAATAACCTGGAACTTGGCTGTGCTCTTCTGAAATACACCGCGGTCCCACAGTCAAAATATTGGAGATGGCAACGGATCCCAGGCAATGTGAACCTACTCTAAGGCACCGGATCGCAGATGGAGGCACTCCGAAAGTGAATAAAATACTAAATAACCAAAAAGGAAGGAAAGTCAACATTGTAAGAAAAAAAAATACCTCTATAAAAGATTCTGTCGAGACGACTTAAGGAGCAAAGCCACAGCACTGCTGGATGAGTCCAGCAGGGAAGAAATTGTGTTCCGGGCGTGCAACAAGCGGAGGGTACTGCTGGATGGCTCCCATGGACTGCCTTGCCTGTCCTCCCCAAACAATGGACGTGTGCTCAAAATATTTGTTCGTTGACAGAAATTTATTGGTCTGGGGATTTACTTTTATATTCCCTTCACTGTAAAGTAAACTGTGGCCGCTTTTTTAAGACCACGTACAGACACTGTTCGTATATACGAAGGAGAATCTGTGAAGAAGAAGTGCTTTGCTTCCTTCTTGTCTCATCATTATGGAATACAAATTCCGGGCGCATTTCCGTATTGTTCCTTTTATTCACATTCAATCTCAAGGAAACTCGAAAAGTTTTTAAAATGAGTAAATTAAGTGAAATTCACTTCTTTAGCTAAATCCTGTATTCAAAGATTAAGTAAGCTATTATGGCAATTCACATCTGGTTAACATTTTTTAGCTTAAATAAAACACAGTTTTATAAAATTAATCTGAAAAAATTACACATTTAATTATGCTGTGAGGTTTTTTTTATAGACATTCTAAACTCACTTTTTTTAAGAAAATCAACCAGTCCTGAAAGAATTTCTAAGAACAATCCTTAGGGTTTTGTGACAAAATTTTTAAAGATAATGGAATCGGTTATCTTTCGAGTTTGGCAACAAAAACATTTACGTTTGCAAATAATAATTCAGAATACAACTTTGTTACGAAATTATTTTTCACAATTTTCTCGAAAACGGCTTGTCATAATAACCTAGAAAACAATGAAATTTGTGCTATAAAATTTTTATCAGGAATTTAAGGCGAATTTTTGTCAGGAATTTATTTAGATTTAGATACATTTAGTACTGCAAAAACAGTACTTTCAGTGAAAAGAACAAAAGCGTTTTTAAAGAATCGAAAAAGGGTAATGGATTCTACAAAATTCAAGCTGCATATGAATTTACTGACCAAAGGAATTTCTTCTCCGCCGTGTTGTCGCTTACACATATTTAACCATATTTTAGTCGCACAATATAAAAAACATGCGTTCATATGTGAACTGCGACATATGTAAAAATGTACCGAGCTGATTATTCCGCCAAAATAAGGAGCAACATACAAACATAAAACAAAGAGTAAAAAAAATACACAAAAAGTGTCCCAGCATTGTCCGATGTGCACTCGTACTTGTGTAAAACTATTTTGTTAGCATGAAAATTGAGATTTAGACCACTAAGCCATAAGGCCGGGCCCTGCTCTCGTTGCCGATCAAGAATTCCTTCAGCGGGAGGATTTTCACCCCTTTGTTTTTCATGTTTGGGAATATTTTTTCCGCCGACGCGATGCGCTGCTTTGTTTGTTTCGTTGTTGATCACGACATCTGCAGGTAATTCCAATTCCAATAGATGCCAAAAGCTATTACCTTTGACAATTCATGCTCATTCGAGGGAAATTTACAGAAAAAATACACCACTAATAGAACTATTTCAATTTCGTTTGGCGATTTGTGGACGGGTTGCTTTTTTTGGTATTGTTATACCATATCTTAAATGAAATTGGGTTCGTGTCTGGTTTTTTACAGCGCGTCGCCATTTATTTTCTTCGTTTTTGCTGTTTTTTGTGGCACTTCCATTGAAAATATTGTACAAAAGAGAATTGAATTGTGGACAAATAGGATGTCTGTTCCAACGACATTTGTATAGTGTCATAAATATCTGTTAAAATCCTGTAATGGGTTCCCCTTAGACTTTTAGCATCAATTGATTTTGGACAAAAAAGATGTTCACCGATATTAATGCAAATTGGCCTAAAAGGATTTTTTTTTTTAATTTTATTTTGTGATTAAATTTGTTGAGATTCGTTTTAAAAGTGATAAACTAATTGCGGATAACAATAATGGTAGTTATTTTTCCATGGAAATTGTGGTTACTATAACGAAACAAATTCGAAACAAAAACACGAAGATTTTTGAGTAAAATTTACAATTTCCATTGCACTTAAATAAAATATAGTTTTAGTAAAAACAAATTTATTACAGACCTTCCAATTGTTAAGAAAAGCTACAATTAAGCATCAACTGGAGAACATTTTTATTCAAAAAAAATCCATTTGCGTGGGGCAGGAGGTTATGAGTGGTCCGACTAAATTTTGATGTATAAAACTTTCATGTAAAATCATATTCTTAACACATTTCATCTTTATAAATATTTCGATACGATGCACCGTTTTCGAGAAAATAGGAAAAAAGTTTTCCATTTCTATGGGAGGGGGAAAAGGGTGGTTCAACTGGATTTTGATGTATGTATGAGTTATGTAAAATCATATTCTAAACACATTTTGACTTTATAAATTTTTTTAATACGACTCACCGGTTTCGAGAAAATTGCGAACAACGGGAAGGTTAGGTTAGGTTAGGTTGGAGTGGCTGCCAAAAAGGCACACTTAGGCCAGAAATGACCCATTGTTATACCACGCGAATCTTAACGATCCATTTCCCTATAACTCGAACCATTTTGAGATTCTATATTTAGGAACAACGAGAAACACAACCGCAAAAAAATTCAAATCTCTATTTCAATACTTTCAAAAGTTAGACGGGCAGACAGACAGATGGACAGACGGACGGACAGATAGACGGATTGGCAGACGAACAGGCATACAAACGGAAAGACAAAAGGACAGACAGACGGACAGAGAGACGAACAGACAGATGGACAGATAGATAGGCAGAGAGACGGGCAGACAGACGGACGGACACCCGGACAGACAGACGGAAAGACTTATATATGTGTACACTAGTTAGTCTGTTTCTTTTTTGACAAAAAATACAAGTGTTAGTTTTTTATACTTATTTTGTTTGTTTACAATAATAATTTCTCAAACGGCTGAGGTCATTAAAAAAATATGGCAAAATGTCATATTTTTTTTGTGGATGTTTTCACATCCGAAAAAATTCTGAAAAACCGCTAGAGCTAGAGCCATGAAATTTTACAGGTATGTTTAGCCCCAGAATGGAACGATTCTATCAACGTTTGGTGGAAATTCGTTAACCGAAAGGCAGCTTTTTAAAAATCCCAATTTCAGAAGTGCAAACAGGTTTTTTAGCCTTACCAATGCCCTCTCCCAGTCTTTTGTAAGAAGAAAAACCACCATTAAAAATTCAATGCACCAAAACCAGAACTAAAATCAAATTTTTGAAGTTTTAGAAACAAAAGCCAGAACCAAATTTTGAAATTTTAGAAACCAAATCCAGAACCACATGTTCGAAAATAGAGAAATCAAAATCAGAATCAAATTTTACAATTTTAGGAATCAAAATCAGAAATCGAATTTCCCTTTGAACAAAAACCGAATCACACTCAAAAAACTGTTGGCCTGTGTAATTATTCAATTTTTTTAGAGTAGCAAAATTTTTTAGGTTTAGTTTGACACTAATTAGAGATCAAAGGATTGAAATAAACGTGAAAAACACACAGTTTTTATGGTTGATCTTGTCTATCGATATGCATGTCGAATTGTAATTAAAGTTAAGGATCATCAGTCACCTAAAATCTAAAAAAATCGGCTTGTAATTAGAATCTCGTGCTTCTCGAACGTGTGTCAACAGTTCAGGATACGCTTTGATGTTTTTATATTACCATCAAATTAAATATTCTGATCTACGATCAATTTTGAAGACGAAAAAGTCGGCACGAGTTTCGTGTAAAGACCTCCGTGGTAACAACAGCTAAAAATCTCTTAAGAAATCGAAGAGAAAGAGAAAACCCTTAGGAAAAACGTGAAATTACATGGAAAAAAGAAAGTAATGTCACAGTCATGTCGTATGTCGATGTCGAAAAAATCTTCACCGGGATTAGGCGACAACGGGGTGACAGAGTGACAAGATCGGTAGAATTCAAGCAAAGTTCAATGTGTGTGCGCAGTGTGCATACAAAAGTAGAAAAATCAGAGAGAGAAAAGCGAACGTCAGGATTCATGTACACGCAGCACGCGCGTAGGCACTCATCTACCTGTTCACTATAAATTTATTGACGAAATTATAAGATCAACAGAAAGGTAATTGCCATCATAATGCAGCAAAGAGTTGAATTGATCAATAGATGGTTAATGTTGCCCCAAGTACACGATCGGAAGAAAATAAAGAAATGTCGGAAAGTCTTTTGAAATCGCCCTTGAATCGGAAAAGGATAAGGTGGGATCCGTCCAGATTTAAATTTAAAAAAAAAAGTCAAGACTCGCCACGATCATTGCAAGATCAGTGATCGAATGTTTCGTTTCGCTGTTCGATTTCTTGAATGGAAATGAAACGCAAATGGGACTCGGTTGTCATTTGGAATAATGTGAACGATCAATCGATTTAATGATTGGTGCCAGAGTTCCAGAGGAGTGAAGATCAAGATCACTTTGGAAGCGGAGGTGTTGCCTAGCCGATCATCATATTATTGACTTGTGCCGCATGAACAATGGATACGTGGTCCGACAAACGACGATCGATTGACTTTCTTGATTGCCAGCGATAGTTACGTCTTAAGAAATTATTTCTTTTTTTTCTGTTTTGGATCTTCGGATCCTCATTCTAAATAAATTATTATGAAGAGAAATATAAGCCGACAATTGAGTAGGTTTCGATGACATCGGTGACAAATGCATCCATCAATCCGTTTGTCGGTATTCGGCCATCTTTTCTAATGTTCGAGAATCCAACATGACAATCAATTATTCTAAAGCTCACCTTGTTGCCGCATTTAAATCTTCAGAATCGTGGCCGAAAATCAATAAATATCCTGATGACATTCGCTGCCAGTGGCAATTGTCCCGCGTGATCAATGATTTCGGTGAGTAAGGGTCCTAAAAATCTTAATATCATTTACGGACACCAGAAATGAAATTCGGAAGGAAGGATATTGAATTATCTGTTACCTGCGTGCGTTTCCCGACCACGTCCTATAACTATTTATCAGTCAGGTGAGTTTCGGTTCAGGTCAGTTCGTTTCGAATCTCATCAGGCTCACATACAAATTACCATCAATTAGATGATTTTTGTCAACGTGTGACTGGAAGCATGTGTCTTTCGACCTGGCAATTGAATCCACGAGTGACTTATTTGTAGCTACACACCATGGACATGGGTCGTATTAATTTTACCCAATTTTCAACATTACTGATAACGGAAAATGGATATACCAACGATTGGCCAGTGGAAATACAGGTGAGCGGTCCTTCGGTAAAATCCTTTGAATAAATCATTTGGATAAATTATACGCGAACCCTGTGATGGCATAGAAGAATAAATTTCTCGTTGTGTTTGGCTGACGTTTTTACATGCGAGGTGATGATGATGGTGTTTGTAAAGGATATGATTCTATGTTTTTTTTTGTATTGACTTCAACATGGGTTATTTTGATCTTATCTCATCGAAAATTCTGTTTATGATACGTGTGTGACATGAGCATATGTGGTGCGTTTAATGCCTTACCTCTGTAAAATAGGACATGATTTATGATCTTTCGTGCCTAATTTGGCTCATTTAGTATTAACTATGCACACTATGAGAAAATTATTATTTCATGTGTCCTTCTTACTATGAAAATTAGATGTTTCTGGTTCTTATTATTGGTTTTATTATTATTTCAAAACAGCAATACAATAGCATACTAGAAGGTGTGGTTTTTTTGTGTGAGGTTCAAATATATCATACTTTGTATTTAAAATGAAAACTATTTTGAAAAAAATTGCGAAAATCTTTTCCATTTGGTTCACATTTTCAGATGTAATTTACATTTTGTGCAAAATTTTTAATTTTTACCTCACTTAATTCTTGCGTTTTGTGGAGTATAATACCCAATTTTTGATCATTTGGGGTTGAATTATTTTAGAAACGTATCATCTCACCGCTAGGTGACTAGGTGGCTTTGCAGACGATTTCATTTGTTAAATCCTGAGTTAGTGTTGTAAAAAGTTCAGAGAAATCCTGAATAAATCGATATAAAATGGCCAATTTGATTAAAAAATATCTGATATGAGCAGCATATGACTTTCTTATACGAAATCTACGTTTCTGCACAATTTACACAACAACCAGAAGAAAAAAATATAAGTACCTAATATAAATATATGATTTTTTTTACAAAATCTAAAATATCCCGATAACGGTAAAAGATATCAATTTACGGTAAAGGGCAAAAATGTAGAGAATTTTAATACCTTTAATTCTAAAAATTTTATTGAACCACCTTTGGTTTTTTTTTTTCAAAAAACCGTTAGTTTGCAAGCAATTCCCAAAATTCTATTTTTTTACTTTTTAATGATAATATCTCGATAACGGTAAAAGATTCCAAATAACGGTGAAAGCCAAATTATGGCAAACGTTATTCTCTTCAATTCATCTCATACTTTAAACAACCGAAAACCCGTTATTTTTCAAGATAATCGCAAAAACCGATTTTTTTAAATACTGGTATACCTCGATAACGGCTTGAGATACGCAGTTCTAGTAGAAGATGCAGAAAATTTCATTGTCTCCGACTTTTATTATACATAAGACTACTCAATCAGAGGGATCGTTTCGCAACTTATGTGGCGCGTAGCGCCGTCTTGTTGGAAAAACTTATCTTGGAGATCCATATCAAGAAATCAGGACCACGAAAAATTGTTACTCATCGCCCGATATATCTCACCATTGACAAAACTCTTCCTTCATAATTCTCGAAGAAGTAGAGACCGATGATGCCACCAGCCCACAATTCGTACCTATCAGCAGTTTTTTTTAGCTGCAATTGACGAGGATTATTTCCATAAAAAGCAATTTTGTTTGTTTTCAAAGCGGTTCATTCAAAGAAAGTTTCGTCACTGATCCTGTATTTTTTTGTCATTTACAGACCGGAATTTTTAATAATATTAATAATAATATTTAAATATGATTCTGGCATAATTTTTTGAAGCATCAAAATACTTTTTAATAATTTTTTTCTCATATTTTACAGTTTATTTTTACTCGAGCAACGCTGGGTACTTGCAAGCTAGTTGAGTACAAAAATATGTGGATATTTAAAAAAAAAATATAGTGATTGGCGTAGGACTGCCAGTGTAAAATCTTCCATTAACACTTACTTTGTTGCATAAATTATCATTTATTTGTTTTCCGTGTTCTATTTATTAATTTTTTTTATATCATCATTTTTTACCCCATTTGAAAAAAAAATGCTGACGCCTACCGACCAAGAATAAATCTTAATCTAGTCTGAGACATAAGCGATAAATACGTCATCAGAATTGGTAACGACTATATTTATGATAAAAAACGCACGTCGGCCAACAGGAAGATAGCGATTTGAAATGATTTTTCTTACTTATCTCCCGACATTCATACACATTTCAAGCATAGATCCATCCCAACATTGTTGAATGCAAATCGAGACATTGACTGAGGCACGCATGCCATCATTATGGTTATGCTGTGCGTGAAATAAAAGGGCAGACGCAACATCTGGCATAGAATACCTACATATACGATATTCGCTCCAAATGAGATGATCATAACTGGCGCCAAACGTGAACCTTTGAAGGCTGTTTCTCCTTGGAAAGGCATTTTAAAAACCATATATTCCCTGCTTTTCATAATTAATATCTTAATTAAGAGGTACGCAAAAGAAAACCGCCTCGAAGCGGCCAAAAGGTATAAAACGAGCAACTTGGGACCGTGTCGATTCGGCTTGGGAGAATTTCTTGCACCCAATTTAAATCTAGAGTATATTCTGTCCCCTTAGGAATAATAGAACTATGGAACTGGAACTATGTATGTTACTCAACAGCAGACGTCTTTCTCCTCCCAACCAACCCGGATTCATTCCATACCACCCTTTGAAATTATGTACCATCCGTACAACATCAAACCTGGGCCTGTAATGAGCTCGCACCGTACTTACAACACTAATAAACATAATCGTTTCGCGTTTGTTGAAAATTATGTCTCACTCCGTTATTATTTCACATTTCTTCGCCAGCCATTGCTCCGTTCTTCCCCCAATATAGACGCTAATACTACTCAGAGGAAATGTATCCAACATATTACATTCGTATTTACATGTATTACGTTAGCATTTTAGTCGCATATTTGTAGTATAGCGTATAGCATAAAGCATAGCTACTTACCTTAGTATACACGCTTGCTTAATAACTTGTAGAACAAACGAACGGAATACGTTAGGCGAATATTTTCTTAAGGAATTTCCAACTAAATTGCTAGGCATGATGCGTTAAAAGCGAAACATCGGTGGTTATTATGTTATACGAGGGTGGAACTGTGCGATAGGGGCTGCTTCTCTTATCCACATTTGCCAACTAACAGCAACTGATGACTACCAGTCGTTATAAAGTTTGTTAAAAAGAAATTTGTATAACTAAACTTGTTACACAGAACTTCATCTCGTTCTTGTCATTATTATTAAGTCGAGTTGGGGGCCTTTGTTTGCAATTTCTCCTTAGAAGCAGCCCTTCAGTGGAATTTCCTAGAATTGTGTTTACAAGTTTAGGAAAAAAAGAAAGAATTTTGTACTTTAAATATATTGCTGTAGGTTAGGTATGGTAAAATTTATGATGAGCATCTAAAAATCCTAACGACATTGTGATTTTTTTCTATAATTAATGACATTAAAATAAGGAATTGCGCAGAAAACCAGTTTCAAAAAACATCCTTTGAAAGTAATGGCGAACGAATATTTTAAGGATCCTATCGAGGTTTCAATGTACTATCATAATTTTTGGTATTTTCTGACAAAACTCAATTAAAAACACCCTTTAAAACCTCTATCACACATAAGACGATTTGGTCTTAAAATTGAAGTTAAAATAGTAAATTATGTATGGAGCCAATGAGCCTATATTAGCGAATGTTCTCTTTATTCAATAAATGGCGAAAATTCGTCGATTTTAGAATTTTTCAATTTTTAGCCTTATAAGCTTCGGCAAACTATGTTAAACGTATATTTAAGTAAATTATAATTTTTATACCCGTATGGTGAAACCAAAGGGTATACTAACTTTGCCTTACCGTTTGTAACGCCAAGATCCCATCATCACAAAAAAAAAATGAATTACACCAGTGTGTTTAGAATAATAAACATAACAAAAGCTATAATTGCCAATCTGGCAATTATTGAAAACCCGTATGGTGATTTAAGTGAACAGCGAACAGTTGTATCAAAATTCCACTTTGAAGTCAAATTTTCCAATAAGATTTTTTAAAATTTATTCCAATCGGATTTTCATGCGAGTTTTATGTAGAATCATATCCTAAATAACTTTTGTTCTTGCACTTTTCTGATAAGATGCACCGTTTTTGAGATATTCGCAAAAATCGTTTTCGTTCGTATGGGGGGTACCCCCCCTAATGGTCCATTTTTGTCTATTAACGAACTTAGCCTTGCATTTTACGAGAAACGGAACTGTGCAAAATTTCTAGTCTCTAGCTCAATCCGTGCGCCCGCAATCCGCGCCACAGACAGACGGACGGACAGACGGACGGACGGACGGACGGACGGACGGACGGACGGACGGACGGACGGACGGACGGACAGACGGACGGACGGACATGCTAAATTCAACTTTTTTTATCATTCTAAACACAATGGTGTAATTCATTTTTTTGTGTGATGACGGGATCTTGGCGTTACAAACGGTAAGGCAAATCTAATATACCCTTTGGTTTCACCATACGGGTATAATAATTAATTTCTGCATGTCCGTCCGTCCGTCTGTCTGTGGCGCGGATTGCGGGCGCACGGATTGAGGTACAGACTTGAAATTTTGCGCAGATCCGTTTTTCGTAAAATGCGAGACTAGGTTCGTTAATGGGCAAAAATGGACCATTAGGGGGGGTACCCCCCATACGAACGAAAACGTTTTTTGTGAATATCTCAAAAACGGTGCATCTTATCAAAAAAGTGCAAGAACAAAAGTTATTTAGGATATGATTCTACATAAAACTCCCATACATCAAAATCTGATTGGAATAAATTTTAAAAAATCTTATTGGAAAGTTTGACTCAAAGTGGAATTTTGGTACAACTGTTCGAATTTTGATACGAATATCACCATACGGGTTTTCAATAAATGCCAGATTGGCAATTATAGCTTTTGTTATATTTCTAATTGTTATGGCTTGTTAGGACTAATATCATGTTTGCTTGTAAATAAAATAAATAAGTAAAATAAAAAACAAACTTGAAATTGACGAAAGTTCTCGAATTTAAAACCCAAGGCACTGAAAATTTACATTTGTCATTCGCGAACTTCAGGTTAAGACCAAACTTTGATATCAATTTTTGGGCGAACAAACGGGTAGAAAAATCAAATATTTTTCTCAATTCGTCTAATATGTATTCTGTAAACATTAAAACAAAAACAATAGTTCGATAACTATATTGAATTTAAAGTATTGTTCAATATATTGAACGTGTAAGGTCCCTTTATGGGAGGTTTTATGGTTCTAAGTCCCACTAATACATTTTTTTTTTAAATTTTTTTTTTTTATTTCCTCCTGTCCGTCCGTTCTTAAGCACCGTTCTTGAAGGAATTAAACTATGGACTTGAAATTTTACACAGATAAATTCCTCGTAAAAAGTGTGGTTAAGTTCTTAAATGGACCATTCGTAATTCGGATCATTCCTTCCTTCCTCCCCCATACAAATGAAAAAGTTTTTTTTTGCAATTTTCTCAAGAACAGCGAATAATGACGAAAAATTTATAAAGGCAAAACTCTTCCATACATCAAAATTCAATCGGAACACTCCTTTCCATATACAAAATTTTGTCTTTCCTCATATAGAGTATCTGACGATTGGCCCTTGTAGCTTATGTTTGTACCCGAAAATCATCATGAACATAAGAAAAACTCCAATTACCAAGGGCCAATCGTAAACAACTCGATATGAGGGCAGACAAAATTTATATGAAAAAAATCTATTTGTATGGGAGAGAGGGGAAGGATTGGTCTGAATTCATTTTGATGTGTGGAACGGTTATGTAAAATCATATTCTAAACAAGTTTTGTCTTTAAAAAATTTTCGATACTGTTCACCGTTTTCGAGAAAATCCTTGCCATTTACCAGAAACGAAATTATACAAAATGTCAAGTCTTTAGCTCCATCCTTTCGAAAATTGTGGTTTTCGCGGATAGACAGACGGTCGGGCAGGTTAACGGACAGACGGACGGATAAGCAGACGGACAGATAGACGGACAGACGGACGGACGGACGGATATGCGGAAATCAAAATCTTTTATTATCGCAAACACCCTGGTTTAGTTCATTTTTGTGATCAACCATTGGTTCGATGCACTCAAATTCGTCTTACCTCATAAGTGCTCGATAAGAAACGGTTTTACAAAATCCGAAACGGATGTTCCTGGAAGGATAACGCGAATATCCTTGTTCTAATTTTTTTTTCGGGAAAACTGGCGTTAGGGGGAGGGGTGTTTTCGGGATCGCTGATCACAAATCGGTTTTTTGAATTTCAGATCTCGAAACAGAAGGTCCTAAAGGCATATTTTTTTCAAAAGTTTTTAAGTTCGTTCTTCGATTTTTGGTACGAAAAAACTTATGCGAAAAACTTTGACCCGGGAACGACGGATATGAAAGCTAGTGGAGTATGAAAAGATATCATTTTCTGAATAAATTAATTGCACAATATTATTTTTTTCTGATTTTTACATTTTAATTGTATTTTCAGACTGCTCTACATTGGGCAGCCAAGCACGGAAATGAAGACGTGGTAAAACTAATTGCTGGAACTTACAAAGCGGATGTGAATGCCAGGACGGTAACCTAAAAATTAAATTTAAAAAAAAATTATATTTTCAAAATATTAAAAAACTCTTTTTTTATTTCATAAAAAATTCACCTGCTTGTAACATTGCTGTATCTTTTATCCGACAAACTTCCATTGATCTTCATCAGAATGGGGTGAGTACTTACTTATATTTACAAAGTTTTCACGTTTACATTTTATCCTTTTTCCCACAAAAAAAATTAAAATTTCTCCCAACTGCTTACCACGGTTCGACTGATCTTAATGTTTAAAATGTTATCTTGACGCATCATCAATTCAAATAAAGTGTAACTGGAGACAATAATTTTATCAGGCCTTAAAAATCACATTCAAATATTTTGAGCCACCCGCACTCAGAAAAATGTTCAGGTCAACTTTTTGTCAGGTTAACTCTGACCTTACAGAGGTTTCTGTAAGCCAGCTAGCGGTCAGAGTTAACCTATCTAAGGTCAACTCGTGCAGCTCCCACTGCCCTACTTCACCTGCTGGTGGCTTAATTTCAGAATTTCTCCGACCACAGGTCAACTCAGTTTTACTTGCCCACATGCAGGCGAACGCGCGCCTGCCCGAGGCCAATTACGCCGTATGTAGGTCGTCGAGTTAGCCTCCATTTTTCTGAGTGCGAAACAGTAGCTTCATCCTGCCGAAAAAATCTCTCTCCAACCAAACAGACTGTAGCCGCATAAAGTTCTTTGAATTTTCCTTCGAATTTTTGGACGCACGTTAAGAACGATTTCTTGATTTCTATCAAAAAATTGTTTCTTTGGTTTGAATCTTTTTTTTCGAAAATGGCCACAAAAACCTTAAAAGCAAACTGGAATCTGAATGTATTCGATATGTTTTTATCTAGTCAAAAAATCCGCTGCTGGATATCAAATGAAACATTTTTCACTCAAAGAACGCTACCGCGTACTTATGATCCATTCATCCAAATAAATAATCTGATGGTTAAGATCTTAGATAAAAATTCTTATGGAACTCATCCACTCTAATCAAGGGGACTTAACTGCTATACGACACCGAAGACGGAGATGCGTATGGCGATCAAAATGATCTAACGTGGTTCATAATTAATGACATTGCTAGACTCTTCTGAACGAATGATGGTCAAACTAGAATCACTATCCGGATAAAAGTTAGTTTTCGTCTCTCCAGTATGTGGTTGATCATGGAGAAAGTTACTTAATGGCACATAGTTTAAGGGGATGTGCTACGGGACGTAAAGGGGTCCAATATAAGACCAACGACAAGGTGAGTAGACATTTAAGGTGATTTGATATCTAGTGGCTGGGATTTTAATGGTTCACCAGAATCACCTTAAAGGCGATACGAGTTATCATTTTTCATCTGTCATAATCAGCGGCTACTGCGCACTTGGGATCACTCCTGCTGCTTTTGCTACTGGTTTTCCAGCGAATTCAAAAATTTTCCCGCATTCGGAAAAAAAAGATCAACGGTCTTTAAATAATTCAGGTAGGTCGATCACTTTTGAGGTGAAGATCTATTAATAACCGCTACGGGCGATCGTTTATTTCTAGTTCTCACCATAAACGGTTATAGGGGAAAATGATCGAAATCATATTTCTTGATTATTCACTTAAATTGGTCCATTATTCTTAACCGTTTTATGTCAATTAGAGTCCCGTTATTATTCTCTCGCAATATTCTCGCACAAAAAATCGATTTATAGAAAAAAATCGAGTGATTTTTTGTTTCTCAAATTATTATGTATGTAACATATTTAACTTCAGGATTTTCTCAAATCATCTGAAGTTCACCTTTAAGATTTTTCCACAACATCTCTTATACGATTTAAACTAAACTCCTCATATGCCTATTATTTTTATACAAAGCATTTTACGCAATTATGACAGATAGGTGAAAACCCCGGCAAATAAAACCCAGCAAAAAATATTTGGTTTTAATTGTCGATATTAGATAAAAATAAGTACATTTTATTTAAAAAGTAAACATAACAAAAGCTATAATTGCCAATCTGGCAATTATTGAAAACCCGTATGGTGATTTAAGTGAACGGCAAACAGTTGCATCAAAATTCCACTTTGAAGTCAAACTTTCCAATAAGGTTTTTTTAAAACTTGTTCCAATTGGATTTTGATGCATGGAACTTTAATGTAGAATCATGTCCTAAACAACTTTTGTTCTTGCACTTTTTTGATAAGATGCACCGTTTTTGAGATATTCACAAAAAACGTTTTCGTTCGTATGGAGGGTACCCCCCCTAATGGTCCATTTTTGCACATTAACGAACTTAGCCTCGCATTTTACAAAAAACAGCATCTGCGCAAAATTTCAAGTCTCTAGCTCAATCCGTGCGCCCGCAATCCGCGCCACAGACGGACGGACAGACGGACAGACAGACGGACAGACGGACGGACATGCAAAATTCAATTTTTTTTATCATTCTAAACACACTGGTGTAATTCATTTTTGTGTGTGATGACGGGATCTTGGCGTTAGAAACGGTAAGGCAAAGTTAGTATACCCTTTGGTTTCACCATACGGGTATAAAAATGGTGGGTTTTATTGGGGTTTTAATGGAATTTTGGTGCATTTTTACGGATTTTTTTGAGTGGGCTTTAAAAAAACCCGGTAGAGCTGGGGAAAATAATAACAACCCTGAATTATGACCAATATTGTAACATTTTAAGTTCTGACGATGGGGTCATATTGACCCCAGAATAAAAAATAGAAAAATGTGGTATAGAATCAAAGATATAATTTTTTTTTCTTAAATCTTCTTTGACTTTTATTATAAAAAAACAATGTTAAATAAATGTATCCTTCAGGAAAAACGAATTTAAATTAATATTTTACCTTAGTCTGATGCAATGTCTTCGCCAGATCCTTCTCCGTCGTCATCACGATCCATTTTAATTCTGGCTGTTAAACTAAGGAAGCAAAAATACGGTAAATAAAGATAAGAAATCTAGAAAAAGTTTTGGGGGATCAAAAAAATCCGCCCGTGTAAATGGAAACTTTAGTGTGTCTTGCAAAACAAATGTTTTCCCTTATATTTTGACGCTTCAAAAAACCAATAAAAATATTTAAATTGCATGCGGTACTTGATTGAGATTCATTGCTCTACAGTATTTTCCATAGATTTTAAAAGTTCTATGAAAAGTTCTATAGTTGCTTATCTTTAGTTAACTAATCTTTGACTAAAGTATGTCTAAAACACAAATAATCACGAATTTCCAAATAAATATGTCTTTAGGTATGATTGCAAACATAAACGTTACAGATATGAGTGTGCCAAAGTAATAGTACATTACGCAACAAGGGGCGAAAGTCAACGATTTCACGAGTGTAAAGTTAGCTGCACGAGCGAAGCGACTCGCTCCGAGTTGCGTATACAATTTTTCATAACAAATTCATTGAAAACATGACTTGAGATGCCATTTGAATCCGATTTTCGTATTGGAGAGTAATGCAAAAGGGAGTTGAGAGGGCGAAGCCCCCCATACGGTTTCGGGGGGCGAAGCCTTTGACTTCAGCAGAAGTAAATATTTAAAAGAGACAAAACAACTATATTCTATAAATTCGTAGGGGGCTTCGCCCCCCGAACCCCCTGAAAGGGGCTCCGCCCCTGGACCCCGCCTGGGGGGCTTGACTTTCGCGCCTTGTTGCGTAATATACTATTAAACGAAATTAAAAACTGGATTGAAATAACCTAATTCACTGATCGGTTTTCTAACTTGCGATTGACAGATATTGATGTTCCCAAATTGCAAATTCATCTGTTTTGACGAAAAATTATTACTTTTACTCTCAAAATCTGCACTCATCCTTCAAATTTTCCATATGAAAGGTATAGAAGTTGTTTTGGGGTCAATATAACCCTAAGGTACAGGGCACGCAAGTTTTTTAAGGTACAGATAAAAGGTTAAAAATCCCATCTAAAAGAAAGTTCACCTTATTAAAAATCTAAATCTGTTAGCCTGAAATTCTCGTTTTTCGCACATGAAAACAATTGTTTAATTTTTTTTTTTTTTTTGAAAAATGGTCTCCAATTATGCTTTAAAGTACCTTCCGTAAATTTAATGACTCTCATTTATTATTCGCATAATCCATTTATAGCCAATTTCCCCTACATTTGCTCGATGCATATCTGCATCTGGTAGGATTAATTGACGTTTGGTTTGCCAGGGTTAAGGAATAAACTGACATGCCATGCGCGCAGACTGATCTCATTAGAAAAACAAATAATTTAAAATGGGGAAAAAATACACGAATTGATGTTGATGCCTGTTATGTGCTATGAGAATTAAATGCAATGAAATGAAATAATTAACTCAAGGCCCTAAAACATCCATAAAATGCAAAATAAACACATTTAATCGTATTGTGAAAGTAATCGGATTGCGTGCGTAGTTAACGTGGTGCAAAATGTTTTCATAAAGCGAAATCGAGGCTATAATATAGTTATGAGTTCAGCATAAATGCTTAAATTCATCGCACATCTGTATAAATTCACAATTATTACAATTGGTAGACCAAATTATGTTACTATCTTTACTTACCACTTGATATAATCGTCCGGTAAAATAAAAATTTGCTGTTATTTACATAAAATCATAAATATTTTGCATGTCAAGTTGATAGCAAAACAGGAGCAATAATTTTTCAACTCAACAACGAATCGACTTATTCTTTCTCTTTTTAAAATGTTTAAATTTTCCATTGCATTCAATATTGTTTTTTCAGTATCATAGACTGAATCAAATGCATATCCTCACGAAAAACAAGCTATCATCCGTATTTACCCACAATACTATGAGTTTCTATGATGTGATTATAAAAGTGAAATTCATGTAAAATTTTAGTCATGGCATACCATCATGTAAACTTTACTTTTTATGTAAAGTGTGGTAGACATTACTACCTTACATACATATCTGCCAGTGATCTTTAAGGACGTTTTAAAATCCCATGAGACAACATCAATCCCGTGACAACAAGGGAACTACACGACTTAATACGATTTTGTCAGGTAAACTTCCAGAGATAAACCATTTCTTTGATGGCGACGCGACGACCTACCTCAGCGCATGTTTTCAGTGGTCAAAGGTTTCAAGCAAACGACTTAAGTGGAGTAATTCATATATTCATATGAAATATGGCAATAACGACGACTTCACGGTCTTCATTTTTTTTTTGGTTTCTTTGTTAACCATTTTTATTTTACATTTAGTATAGTTTTATTACCATAAATAAAGTTATTGTGATCGTCACGGGAGGGCTGCTCCTAAATCATGCCAAAAATGGTAGCTACTGGTCTAAATTCGGCGAAATATGGACAAAACGCTACTGTTTGAGAACTGGGTCAGAATCGTAAATTTTTATTTCATGCAACAAGATATAAAATCACACGTTTTTTGTTAGAAAAAAAAGATCTACGGAAAGTTCGTGATTTAACATAAAACTAAAGGTTGAGTCGTACTTCTGGGGATGTTTTTAGTTATTTTATTATGAAATAACCTTTAAATCTGAATAAAAAGAGTTTAGATATTTTCTTAGTTCAGACGGCAAGATTAAAGTATAAGGTGTCATCCAAAAGTATATAAAATATCGATGGCATCGCGATCTATTAATTTAATCCACTTTTCAAGGTTGTTCATAAACAAAAGCATTCATAAACCAAAACAACTTTTGTCTTAACAACCAAAATAAAATTATTCAGTGATCGTTTAAAAAGAAAGCTAGCTTGAAAAAATGATTAAATTAGTATCGTTGTGTTGTCTACTTTATATGATATAGCATATAGAAGTATATTAGATTTAGTATACCGTTTGTAACGCATCGACCCATCAGCGGACAATATGCACTACACCAGGGCACCAATCATGTATTCCGACGCGTCTCTGTCTTTCGACTTCGACGCAGCTTTAAACTCTTGACTTCGCCATATCAACAGCTTCAAATTTTCTGGAATGACAGTCAGAATCACGTTTCGATTCATAGTGACGATTCCGCGAAATTTCATGCCGCAGATATGGCGAAGTCAAGAGTTAAAAACTGCGTCGAAGTAGAAAGACAGAGACGCGTCGGAATACATGATTGGTGCCCAGGGTGTTAGGGATGACAAAAGATTTTGATTTCCGCATGTTCGTCCGTCTGTCTGCCCGTGAACACCATAATTTTCGAAAAGATTGCGCTAGAGACTTAAAAGTTTCTATAGCTACTTTTGTCATAAATGGCACGGTTAAGTTCTTGAACGGGCCAAATCGGACCATTCATTCCCCCTCCACCATACAAACGAAACATTTTTTCGCAATTTTCTCAAAAACGATGAGTCATATTGAAAAATTTATAAAGGTAAAATGTGTTTAAAATAGGATTTTACATAACTCATCCATACACCAAAATCCAATTGGCCCACTCCTTCCCTCCTCTCCCATACTTTTTTTCCAGTTTTTTTTCTTTTCTTTTTTTTCCTGTTTGACACTTTTTTCTTGTTTTCTCGAAAACTGTACATCGTATCAAAAAAATTATAAAGACGAAATGTGTTTAGAATATGATTTTACATAATTTATCTAGACATCAAAATCCAATTGGACCACTCCTTCCCCCCTCCCCCATACAGATTGAATCCATTTTCTCGAAAACGGGGAATCGTAAAATATGTTTAGAATATAACATAGCCGTTCGATATATTAAACACCAATCGGACCACTTCTTTCTCCCTCTCCAATACAAATGGATTTTTTAAATAAACATTTACTCTGTCATCATATAGAGTATTTGACGATTGGCCCCTGGCAATTGTAGCTTTTCTTATGTTTTCTCTGCATCATGGACGCTCTTCCAAAACTCTGACGATGGGAATTCCAATCAACGTACTTTCCATCCAATTCCAAATTTTGACTTTTTGTATGATGGACCGAAATTTGCCGCCCCCAAAATCGTGCCACCCAGAGCGCCCCCCTTCCCTCCTTCGCTACACTACTTTAGCAGCACCCTTGAAGACGAAGAAGTTTTTAAATTCCCATTTTCTTCAGAAAACATCTTTTAACAAAAAATTAGATTGAAATCTAGAAATTTACTGAGTCCGAAACAAATTTTATCTAAATGATTCTACGATTTCCACAAAAAGGTACCACTTAAAACAAAAGCGAATGTAAACGATAAAAAATGATCTCTAAACCCCGAAAAAACCTAAGAATTGACAAAGAGTTTCTACAAATTACTTTAAATGTTTTCAAATTAAACAAAATTTGTTAATTACGCATACATCATTGTAAGAATGAATAAAAAGGATCAGGTGAAAAAAAAATTAATGTCATCACATATTTACAAAATGTCTTCTAATTAACATTTATGAAACATTAAGACACCATCCATAACACATGTTACAAGCACCAATCCTAATTTCAACTGTTGGTTATTCATTTTAATCATATTTATTACAAGTATTTGTCCATTTGTCTGTTTATTTTGTTGTTTTTTTCGTTTTCCTTCTGTGAATTGGTTGAAATGGTAGCAAACTGGTGGTAAATCAACAGGTCGTATCTCTTGTGGCTAGCCAAGGTTGAATCTTAGCAAAAGATAGATCCTAACCTAACAAAACGTATAAGTATATCCCGGCGGTTTGCTTTTTTGATAGATCCATGTTTTTTTAAGTAATTGCGCAAGTAGTATTTGGGCCCAGTTCTGCTTTATAAAAGTGTTTGCTACTCAAGTTCTTGCCTCCAATTCTTGACACTCGCCTAGACTACCTTAGTTGGCTCAGTACCTCAACGTATCCACCTATCGTTCATCATCCGCCAAAAACAGTCACCACATCAGTCACAACTACATGATGGTCGCTTTCAACGGCGACGCTTACCTGGAAACGGAGCAATTATTAAATTAATTAGAGTAATAAATAAGAAATGTTGAATTTATTAATTGCAACCCGACAATGACTCAACCAAGTACAAAACACTGGCTAAGGCGCCGCCATACAAACGTCATCAACGCGACGAAGACGATGATGGAAATATGACTTGGTATAGCTTTGGAAAAAAAACATAGACGACTAAAGATGAAACAGCAAAGGTTGCTCATTTTGTTTGGTCAAGTCGTGGTAGTTTGTTGCCTCTTAAGACCAATTATATTCCATCTTCCTGAACTCAAATCCAGGTGAGTAACCACATTCGTTCCTAGTGGATGATTTTTTGATTTCTGTACTTTGTCTTGATGCCAAACGATTCTCATCGTAAATCTTAAACGAATTTATTCATGGATAAGATATAAAATCAGCTTGGGGCAATTTTTTTTAAACTCTAGGATCTAAAAATTTGCTATATATTCCTATTTTAGTTCTAATCATAATTATAACAGGTCTATTACTTGAGACTACATGATGAATGGTCGTTTTGTTTTAGCCGACAATCAAAATGCATAATTGATCGATTGCATTAGCCGTGAAATATTTTAATTTTATAAGCATGAATATATATATATATTTATTCAATTACCCACAATTTTCCGTTTTAACTATCAAGTTTACAATATTTAAATATACCGTGTTAATTAGACACGTAACACGACATTTTGATGTTTTAAATTGAAATTATTTTTATGCCAAATTGATTTTATAAATCGAAAATTAACGAGAATTTTATTTGGTTTTGATTTTATGAATGCTTTTACCATTATGGTAACATTTCTTCGCCAACATTTCTTGATTTCAAACAACTACTCTAGCCAATTGTTGATGGAGCTGACTAAAATGTAATTGACATTAACACTTTCACGCTGGCGCTGTAATTCATGCTCCTCGCCCATTGGCGGCGGCGCTTAAATCTTTTCGCTCTATCGGACGGGAGCTAATCCAGGGTATTATGCGGCATTGACAAAAAATTAAAATTGTGTCGAAACGAGAGCGTAACTCTCAGGTCTTCTTTTTCGGTAGTCAAAGTGTTAAAGATCTAAATATTTGGTGTTACGTACCGTATAATAGCACAATCAAATGCGGGCCACCGGTGGTACGCGCTGTCCGATGAGACAGTCTAGTGCGGGCCACCGGTGGTACGCGCCGGCGTAAACGTGTTAAATTGGCCAGGAGACAATCGTCATTTGTATGCGAGAGGGGAAAAGATTGTTGCGATTGGCTTTTGATGTATGGAACGGTTATGTAAAATCATTTCATTTTTATAAATTTTTCGATACTATGTACCTACCGTTTTCGAGAAAATATCGAGTGTTCCAATTGGACCGATGATAACAGAAAATAAGCATATCATCAAAATTTATAAAGACGAAATGTGTTTAGAATATTGTGTCATTTGAAATGAGAGCCAGTTAGCACTCCCCTTGACAAGGATGGAACACACAAACGCCGAAGCTTTCTGTGCCACATTTCGTCTTTATAAATTTTTCGATACTACGCGCCGTTTTCGAGAAAATAAAAAAAAATATTCAATTCGTATGCGGGAGAGGGGAGAGGGGTTATCCGACTGAAATATGATTGATAATTTATTAAAAAAAAATATTCTAAACACATTCTACCATTATAAATTTTTCAATACGAATCACGGTTTTCGAGAAAATTCCAAAAAACTGTTTTGTTTGTATGGGGAGGAAAGAAAGAATGGTCCGATTTTGCCCGTTCAAGAACATAGCGTTGACATTTACTATACCAAATTTCAAACCTCTATCTCAATCCTATCGAAAGTTATGGGGTTCACAGACAGACGGAAGGACAGACAGACAGACATCCAGACAAACAGACAGACGGACGGACATGCGGAAATCATCTCAAAAAACCTGGTGTAGGTCATTTTTGTGTCCGATGATTGGTTCGATGCGTTACAAACTGTATACAATCTAATATAGCCCTATATGATATATCATATATTGTATAAAAACTATTTTTGGCCGTTGTGTATCAGAAATAAAAGCGAGATAGAAATACCAACTACCGTCAGTCAAGTTTTTTTATTCTTCAAAAGTGTTTAAAATTTAAAATTTAATCAAAATGTAAAACCATAGCTAATTCCACTTCTAGATCGCACAACCTCAATCACAAAAATTGTCAAATCAACGTAAAAGGCAATAATTTCACAATCAAAGGCGTGACGAATTACTTAAAAATTACGATTCCGTATGTCACATATTAATCTGAAGGTGTGATTGACACATTTGTGAGTTTGTTACAAAACCCGAATGGACACTTTATTACAATTCCAACCAAAACAACATTTTCTATAGATTTACAACCCCCTTTAGCATAAAGACAGCAGAATTTCGCTATTTGACAAAAGAATTTCCACACGAAAAAGGGTTGCTGCAATCCCCTTTCACAAAAAAAAATTTGAACTATTTTAAAATTAAAAGGTTTAAAGTCACTTTGGTAAATCGGTTTAATACAAAGTTACAATTTTATATTGCAAAGGGGAAACTCCCGAAATCATTGAACTGAATTTGAAAATAGGAAAAAAAAACCTCCGCATCAAGTCTAGTCAGTAGTAATCCATAAAGGGTTCAATGCTTTCATGTATTACCTTTTAAAAACAAAAAAAAAAAACGTAAAGGGTTCACTCTAAAAATTGAATGGCCTTCTATCACTCTGTGTCACCTGAATTTATTTTGAAACTTTTTTTTTTAAATCTGTACAGGCATTCTGTGACCCCCGAAAGTGTTTGTTGTCGCAAATTGTTGCTGCATGGTTGAAATTCATGTAAAATGCATGATGCACAAGTCTGAAAAAAGTATAAAACAGATTTTTTAACACTTATCCTTTTTGTTACAAAACAAATCGCCTTGATATATTTTCTTTCTTATTCGTGTATTTGGTGTTTTGTTTTAATATCAAATAATAAAATATGTCGAATACTATCGACTCCTTCAATTTTATTTCTAATAATTTAAAAAAAGGACTAGTAAAACGACATAAGGTCCTGTTCTTCTTATATTATATCTGCCACATATGTCTTGTAACTTACCATTGAATTGAATTCTCCATTCTTCACAATTTTGCCGGGATTTCAATTTTTTTAATAAAGCTACGATTGAAAATCCTGTATTTCCGATTTCATATCAGCATAGACAAGTAGCGTGACAACATTCATCCAGCAGTGCGCCTTTCGGTAAGAACACGTTTTTAAAAAAAAAAAACTCATACGCGTATGTAACTAACTCTCATATGTGCCTTGCCGCTTATATATAAATGTGATAAAGAGGCAAAACCGAAATACCCTTTATAAATCAAGAAATCTAAAAATCCGCTTCTATTTCTTGTAATGGTATCGTCCTACTGTGATTTTCCATAAAAAACTTGTGTTTCTTTTAGATGCGTGTGATTTTTCCTCCTTTCGACTTTCTAAAATTCAATTACAGGCAATATTTCAAATTTTCAAATTTTATTAAATTTTTCCTTTAAATTTCACCACTTTAAAAAGATATCCAGGGGAGCGTTTCACTGTGTTACAATTCTTACCCCTTTTTGGAAAGCAAACTGGGATTATTGAGTTATACTGTTATAAATTGCGTACTCTTAGTTGGCCAATTTAATGCACTTGCATATCCTTTTCGGCCCAATTGGTGCAAGCAAATAAATTAGAAGGGTTAAATGGGGAGACACTTTTCAAAACTAAATAGTACCCAAGAAGCACTAAATAAGCGAAATGGCGTCGGTAGGACAAGAATCATCCCTCGACAAAATGATTTTCATAAACTATCGGGCCCTTTTCCCAGCAGATGGCTCTGATGCACCCTAACTGAAGGCCTATTGATTGCACTCTGGCAATGCTGTTCTGTTTGATAGTTGATACCTAAGCTATACTTTTTTATTGAAATCTATGCATTAATGTAAGAGTTATTGGGCGCATTCACGGTACTCAACGGTTGAGTAAATCTCGATGAGTTCTCGTGAATGTCTCGATTCATTAAACGTCAAAATTCTACACTCATCGGTTGAGCAGAAAAGTATCGCAGAAATTTTTCGATACAAAAAATGGCGTCCGATCAGTAGTTATGATGAGTAATCTCTCAACTGTTGAGTACCGTGAATGCGCCCATTGACTGTGTTTGCATTAGGACTCATTTTGAGGCGGCACGTCTTTCACTCCGGCCAAGTGAAGGTGAGGGACGCAGTGGGTAGGGAAATCAAAAAAAACGAACGATGTTTAGATTCACTTAAAATCTTCAGTCGCAAACCGGTTTGAGTCTGGTTGTTGAGACCTGTTTCGTTTAGTTTTGTTGATGAAACCGGTTTAGCGAATGAAGATGAAGGGAACCGTATGCACACGACAGAGAAATAAGGAATGACGTGCCGCCTTAAAATGAGTTCTAATGTAAACACAGTCATTGAGTGGCAAATATGAGTGAATTTTCTGAAAAAATCAAATCGTCAGAAAAAATTCTGACCGTTACATTTTGCAAATTTATTACGATAAAGGGAAGAATGCGGTGCATGTCAGTAAAATAATATATTCTGTTTATGATCAAGACACTTATAGAAACATAAGAAAAGCTACAATTGCCAGGGGCCAATCATCAAATATTTTATATGATGACAGACAAAATGTTTATTTAAAAAAAAAGTCATCAGTGTAGGAGAGGGGAAAAGGAGTGGCCCAATTGGATTTCGATGTATGGAACAGTTATGTAAAATCATATTCTAAACACATTTTTCCTTTATAATTTTTTCAATATAACACATTTTATGTCAAGGTACCCGTAAATCGAAAGCCTCACAAATGCCAGCGAAGCGGAAATCTATTTTTGGTCCTTTTTGAAATCTTTATTTGGCGTAGGAAACTCCCAAGTATCTCAAAATATTGCTTTATGCTCAGTTTCCAAACCACAACATTTAATTTCAGTAGTGGAAAAGGGAGCCAGATGCCAAATTTCTTATAGAATGATCATCAAGTGCGAAAATAACCTCAAAGAACACGAGCAAAAATTTATTAGAAAATTTTGGCACCTCCAGAACCCCGCAATTTTCTCCCAACTCCTCGACACGGTTCGGTTCAGTTGAAATTTGCAGCCACCTGCACTTATTCATTCACTGCGAACCCTATTCATTCATTCACAACATTTATGAGGTTTTATTACTCATCAACAGCAAAGTGAGTAATAAAAACCTCCAACAATGTTAGAAAATTCTAATCATTTTTATATTTTATGTAACCAATGACCACAGTGTTAATTGGGCATATTTTGACCACCTCGAAACGCATCTCAACTTCAGTATATGCCTAACTAATAGCATTTCAGATATATATGATGAGTTGAAATTTATCCCATAATCTACCACTGCAAATCGTCTCCAATGCATTTCATTGTCCAAATGCACTTAAATTTATTTCCAGACAAATCCACAGCCACTTGATGGAAATTCTACTCTTAATTCAGAAGGTGTTTGAATTTATAACCAAACAGCTTGATGTAGATTTCGGGCCACCGCATTAGAATTGCATAATGGACAAGTCTGTTAATTGATAACCGATGTTGTATCCTTGAATATGAAATTAGCTTCCAAAGGACCGAAGTAAGACAAAATTAGAAAATTTAGTTTATTCAAATTTCACTTTGCAAACATGTTTACTTGTCAATAATATGCATTTATAAGATTTAAAAAATTGAATGAATTATTCAGGTTGAAAAAACCGCAAAACAATAATTGCACTAAAGATAAATGTATTATGCGAAAACGTAAAATATGTGACTAACTTCCTGTGTTGTTGCCCAATATAAAAAAAAATCTTTAAATTTCGCTTAATGTCGAACTACAGTGATTGAGTCGCGTCACATCGCGCTCTCAAATGTTCCAAAATACCATTTATAAACATACAAAAACAAATAAGAACACTGATAATTTTCTTCGAAAGTCTTAGTTTCTGTGCCTAAAGAAACATCAAAACACTGCCAACAGCGATAAAAGTAGAAAGTTTTTCTACTAACGCGTCGCGTCGCGTTGAAGCGCGCTGACCAACGCTATATTGTGACTAGAAAGCCTATAATCCAGAGAGTGGACAATGGGACGTGTAAAATTGGCGGCCAAGCTGAAAAACGAGCACGAAAAACTTTAAAAATGTGATTCATTGCTACAAATAATTGCCACAACAACTGAAATCGGTTAATAAAGTAAAAAACTCATGTCTGAGGTATCAAAATAGTTGTAGTTGTATCGAAAAGTTGTAATTGTATCGGAAAGCTGTAGTTGTTTTAATAGATTAAAAAATTATTTACACACTGCTCTAATCTGGGGGTTTTTTGTGTTCTAATTGGCCTAATGGATTGTTCTAATTGGAATTAATAGACCATCCTGCTCAGTAAAACAGTCTATTAAGTGCTGATGCTCACTCTCTACATTATAGTCTATCTAATTGTGATCAGTCCCATAAAAAAACGGTGTGTTTTTCGGTATGACGAAAAGTAACGCACGACGCTATCACTGTAATTCCCCCTTTATTGCAATCAGTGTGGTTTAATTGCATCTTTCTAGTAAGTAAATCTACATCAGATCCTTTGTCCTCAATTTTCGATCACAAAAGAACCACCTTATCCAACAAAATTCAAATCAATAAAAAATGAAACTATTTTTTTTTTCATTTCACAGGGATATACGCCACTTCACCTCTCGATGCAATTCGGAAGAGATAACATTTTTGAACTTTTATGCAACGTTTATAGTAAGTACATTTTGACAAAACTATTTATAAAATGTATTTAAGACTCGAATGTGGGCCCGTAGTTTCCGTGTTAAAGTTTTTAGAATGCCTTTGGAAACGGCGAAAAAACCCCTAAAATCCCTTTTTATAACCTGAACATAACAAAAGCTATAATTGCCAATCTGGCAATTATTGAAAACCCGTATGGTGATATGGCATTGTTCAAGGTTTAAGTGAACAGCGAACAGTTGTATCGAAATTCCACTTTGAAGTCAAATTGAAGTTTCCAATAAGATTTTTAAAATTTATTCCAATCGGATTTTGATGTATGGGAGTTTTATGTAGAATCATGTCCTAAATAACTTTTGTCCTTGCACTTTTTTGATGAGATGCACCGTTTTTGAGATATTCACAAAAAACGTTTTCGTTCGTATGGGGGGTACCCCCCTAATGGTCCATTTTTGCCCATTAACGAACTTAGCCTCACATTTTATGAAAAACGGATCTGGGCAAAATTTCAAGTCTCTAGCTCAATCCGTGAGCTCGCAATCCGCGCCACAGACGAACGGACGGACACCTATGTGAACTTGGCTTGCGAAGTGCGGAAACTCGAAATAAAATTTACATGAAAAAATTGTGCTAAAATTGTACTAAATTGTACCGCAAAGAAAAAAAAGTGTACTAGTACAGTTTTCTCAAAAATCGAAAAAAAAAATATTTTTTGGTTTCGGAAGATATTTTTTTTCGTAGAATAATTGTACTAAAATTGTACTAAATTGTACCACAAAGGAACAAAAATTGTACTCGGTCAGGTTCCTCGGAAATTGAAAAAAATCGAAAAAAAACCCATTTTTCGCGAGAAATCGGCAGTCTTGTTTCGGTAGACTGCCGATTTCTCGCGAAAAATCGTTTTTCGGTAGACTGCCGATTTCTCGCGAAAAATTTTATTTCGAGTTTCCGCACTTCGCAAGCCAAGTTCACATAGGTCGGACGGACATGCTAAATTCAACTTTTTTCATCATTCTAAACACACTGGTGTAACTCATTTTTTTGTGTGATGACGGGATCTTGGCGTTACAAACGGTAAGGCAAAGTTAGTATACCCTTTGGTTTCACCATACGGGTATAAAAAAAAATGTTATCCATACAAAATCTTCGGGTACAGATTTCAAAATGTGATCATTATATTCGAGACAGGGATGGCAAACGAAAAAAAAATCGTGACTTTATACATCAAATTTTATTTCGTTGCGTTTCTTTCTTTTACCGCTATCATTTACTGTTATTGAGATATTTTCATTGACAAGTGAAAAATCAAATTTTTGCAAATTACTTGCAAAAATTAAAGATACTAAAATTGTCTGCATTTTTAACTTTTACCTTAAATGAATATCTTGTACCGTTATCGAGATATTTCAGATTTTGTAAAATAAAAATTCATATTTCTATATAAACTAATATTTTATTCGTCGGGTTATGGTGTAAAATGTACAGAAACGTAGATTTTGTATAAGAAAGTCATGTGGTGGCCACATCGGATATTTTTTTTTGTTGCTTATGGAATTTTTCCTAGTTTCAATGGGTGCATTTAGACCGAGCTAACTTGGCACTGCCAAATCTGGCGGTGCTAATCTAGAAGTGGATATTGTGTACCCTGTCAATTTTTTGAATTTATATACAATTTTGTAATCTATAGCATGAAAGGGCACACAGGATTAGAAAAAGCAGACATCAAATCCACAGGACCAAAAGGTAAAGTTAAAGTAAAAATTTACCTCACAAACAGGTTAATTTTGCAGTTATGTCGCAGCGCCAAGAATTAGCAATGCCAAAATGCCGCTACTAAGCTGGTAGGGATTGCTGAAGTAGAAAGCATTTATACCTGTGCTACATTGAAAAAACTGCCAACTTAGCACCGGTCTAAACGCGCCCAATGAAAAAAAGCTCTTATTAAAAGTAATTTCATAGATTCAATGATCGAAATTTTTCTGAGTGTATTTTTCTGATATGTATGGATTAATTATGGAATTATTTTATCCATGGCTTTGTCGCATTTATTCTGAAAACATTACATACTCTTTGAATATCCATTCCCAACAAATCATAATAATAGAATTCAATAGTCGGCCGCCTCGAAAATAAGGGGAAAACTTTTCATTCTCTATGGACATTCGTATAATAAATATTTCTCTTCCGCTGTCCACAAGTTGTTTGCATTTCGATCAACTTTGATATTACCACCTTGATGCAGTTTTTCTTTTTTAATTCTTCATTGATTGACAGAATGATAAGAAAACTCAAACAGCGGCGGACTTGGATCAAAGGAAATCTCTGTTAACATAAGAAATCGACAATCAATTTGTATTTAATCTTCTGGGCCAACGTCAATTGACACAACAACAAATGAAGTCTCAACGAATACAAAATATGAATACCTAATCGTAGTATATGCCACTACAAAAATATTTTTTTTTTTAAAACTGAAATGAAATCAATCCAGTGCAATTGTTTGCATAGTGAAGCAAAGACAAATCTTCCTTTTGAACAGATACTCAAGTGTCATTCCATTGTGTATTTTCCGAGCACTCAAGGTGCTCCCTTATCAACATTACAGCGCGTCCAGCCCCCTTTGCTTCATAGTACTTCATTCTTCTCCACCTCACACAGAAATGGAAAAAAAACTTCAAATAAACGAACCGAAAGAAAACTCTAAACAAATTGAAACAAAATGCCAAGGAACTGAACGCGACCCATTTCGATGAGCCCCATTTATTTTGTTTATTTGTTTGTTGTTTTCAGATTGACCCACAACGATGAACCCCCTCACGTTCAATTGTAGAAAGTGAAGACAGGCAAAGCTATCCAATTGTCCGTTTACTTTATTTGTTGACTTTTCCGCGGTCTTAATGTAACAAAGTGCTCGCGACCGTCGGTTGATGAGATATCATTTTAACGTTTAAAAAATAATAAGAACGACCAGTTGAAGTAGGTAGGCTGTATAATAATCACCTAAAGTAGTCATCAATGACTGATAATCACTTAAGCAAAGTCATCATCTTTGATTTATGTTTTTATGAGTGATTAGCGTCATTATTTACGTTTCAGATCATATTTCAAATTTATGGACAGGGGGAATCAATATTTTTACGCAATATTATCTGTTAATCGATTTTGAATCAATATTTCTGGTGGTTATAAAAAATTTTTGCAACGATGAGTATTTTAGAAAATTACCGTTTGTTACAATTAGCAATAGTCAAATTCAAAAACTATATTGTTATTAAATTACTTTGATTTTTTCGTTTTCACCAACATGTCTGTCTGTTTTCTCTATATCTTGCGAATAAATTGAGTTAAATGCTTGAAATAAATGTTGATTTTCAGCCTGCTACGAAAAATAGATGAGCTACCGACATAAGTGGACAATAACTTGGTCTGATTAGATAAATTATCTACAGACAGTAAGCTAGTCTACTTTTGTCGGTAGCTGATCTATAAACCGAACAAATTTTTTTCAACAAAGTCCTCAGCGAACGATCCATAATTCGTTCAAAGTTCTCCGAAAACTCCGAGCGAGAAAAAGAACGGACATAGGATCAATCAGAGCCTAGTAAAAGACAAAGATGTAGAAAATTTTATTGTCTCCAACTTTTGTTATACGCGTAGTTTCGGAGTAAATAACAAACGCGTAGTTTCGGAGTAAATAACAAAAAAGGAAATTGCGATTTTTAAAAAGCCGCCATTTTGGTTACTTCCGGTCATCGGATTTCCACTAAAGTTGATAAGATTTCATGGCTCTAGCTCTATTAGTTTATTAGAAATTTTGTACACAGACTGACAGACAGCCAAACTGACGACAGGCTGACAAACAGACAGACTGACGACAGACTGACAGACACGAAGATATTTTTATAATAATGCTCCAATCGGCTCAGGAGTGCTCGGGAAATGTTTTTTCGGCAAAATTAAGAGGTCGAAATTTTACATGAATACAATATTTTCTTATACTACGTATAAGAAAGTAAAAATTAATATTTTAAACCTATGTGTGGCTTATTTGATTCACTCCATTTTAGGGGCCAACCGTGACATCACTGACTGGAGTGGAAAAAAGGCACTGGACTATCGTCAACAGCGAACGACAGTCTCGGCTTCGACATACAGCAGTAAGTATGATTTCCTTAGCCCGCAAGATCGCTACCTTCAGCAAATGACCCTCCCCTCGCCTCACCGCTATTCTTCTGCTGGCGGCGGTGGCACTTCGATGCGTAAGAAACGCAACACCCACAAGCGTCACGCAACGACTTTGGGCACTATGTCCCGGGCGCAGTCTATGATGTTTTCGAATGAGATGCATGGCTCCCGATCCACCCGCCCAGTGTCCACCACCCCAGGAATTCTCCATCGCTCCACCGAGGATCTTCTAGCACCGTGCAATCCATCTTCAACTTCATCTGCCAAAACTAAGCGCAAGGAAAGTTTCTTACGCAAAAAATTCAGTCCCGCCAGCAGAAAAAACGCTCGAGAGGTCGCTACTAACAATTTTCAAAAGTAAATCACACCATAGAGAAAATGCTTAATTTTTTTTTTCCACACAATGTATTATGACTAACAATTTTACAATTGACTAACAAGAAATTAAATTTATAATAAATATACATATTTAGATAGATTTAGTGAAAGATCTTCTTTGATCTGTAATTTATTGATTTCATTTTTTTAAATTTTTATGCACGCACGCAATTTTATTTAGCTTTCTCTTATTTAAAGTTAATAATTTTACCATTTGCATGTTTTTAATTTCTTTGTTAATATGATTATTATAATCAGCAATGGCTTGTACTTTTGGTTTTAATGGTTTGTTTCATACAATTTTAATAAAAGAAATTATAATTAATTTGGTTTGCATATTTATTTTGCTTTCTTTTCATTCTTTCAAGTATTTTTAAGGAATTCTCTAATAAATTACAAAGAAAAAAAATTTACTGCGGTTGAGAGAAGAATTCTGAGATAATTTATGTTAGAAAGAAGTTTCAAAACTTTAAATTCTACTGTGCAAAAAAGTGTAAATAGGAAAAAAATACTAATAGAAGTGAATTAAGCAATAATAAGCTATCGAAAAATACATACTTGTCATTTGATTGGCCTAAAGTTTTAATAAATCAATCGTGGCCAAAAACAATTGGTATCAGTAACACTCATAAAGATTGCTTTACTATTATGAGCCTAGAGATTGCTCTCGGCAACTTATTCTCTTTTCCATTAGACAAAAAAAACATAAACTTACCAGCATTAACAATCCATCTGATGTAAAGGGTATTCAATAAGGACGCACGATTTTTAAATGTAAATAAAACAAGTTGTGTATGAGATATCCACTCAATTTTTTTTTTTTTTTTGGAAGAATATTTTATGACATTACGTATGGAATATCACGTCGTTCAAATGTCCGACGCGGCTTTGCTTGGTGGCACGTCCAATTTTCGATGACTTTGTCGCATAAATCTGGCTGAATTTGCTGGATCTCGTTCGCTATGTTGGCTTTGAAGTCATCAAATGTTTGCGGCTTATTTGTGTAGACCTACGATTTAAGATAGCTCCAAAGGAAGAATTCTAAAGGCGTTAAATCGCACGATCTCGGTGGCCAGTTCACGTCGCCGCCGAGCGAGATAAGCATGCCCTCAAATCGCTCGTTCCGAATATCCATCGTGGCATGCGCTGTGTGGCATGTAGTGCCGTCCTGTCGGAACCACATGTTGTCGGTATCCATATCATTCAGTTTAAGCCACAAGAAGTTACTTATCATCGATCTGTAGGACTTGCCATTGACGTTTATGACAATGCAATTTTACAATTGGCTGATGATAATTTGCACACGTTGTTCAACGCTATAACCTTCCATCGTGATTTACTGAACAATTCACAACAAATTTGTTAATTGGTTTAACGACATGGCCGCTATACCCTAACAAAATTCGAGCGTCCTTGTTGAAAGACCCTTTAGTATACTACCACGAAATTGAAAATCTGTGAAAAAGAAAATTTATTGCGTAAAAAACCATCAAGATAAAATTATCATCTTAACCAAGTTTTGCTCAAGTGGCTTCAATAGCTCGTTTTAATCAAAGTTTTAACATTTTTTGTAAAAAAAAAAATAATTTCAGGAACAAAACATTCTAATTGCTTGCAAAAACTAGTTTTAAAAAAAATTCACAATGATTTTAAATTAAAAATTTATTTCTTTCCAATTGCACCAACCACTTGTAATAGAAATAATGGCGATGCGAGTACAAGCATTGAATGGAAACTCATCATGGAGGCAAGTTTTTCACGATAGAACAGCAATTATTTGATTGTTTAAGTGCTTTTACATATTTTTATATCGAAATTATTTGTTGTAACATTCATTTGTTTATATTTTGTATATAAGAGAGGAAATTTTGCATGATTTTTTTCTAAATTTGTCTTTTTTTTTAATTTTTAATTCAATGTTAAAATTTACGACTCTTGTCAACTGTAAAGTATTTAAAAAATCTTAACCCGAGTACACACGACGTTACTCAAAAGAAACGAAATTGGTTTGTGATTGTAATTACTAACCGGTTACCAACTCATAACTGGTGCAGTTCCGCACTCGGGACTACTTAGAAGTGATCGAAGTCGATGTTTTCTGGGTGGATCCATGTGAAAAAAATTTATATCTATTTTTTTTTTGCTAGGGTTTGGTTTAAATTTAAATTGTTGAATGGGAATGTGCCGTAGACAAAATTGTTGAAAGAAAATGCGCCACAGAGGGGATTGGTTCCCACCTCCACTCGTCTTTTCTAAAATTCTATATTTCACGTTAAACCTATTCACGTTCAAAACTTTTCAAACTCATTATTGTAAAAAGCTGTGGTCACGACTAAAACATTAGAGGACTTTCTCTAATTAAGATTTTTTTTAAAACCTCAATGTTTTAAAGAGGTTAAAAAAACCTCTTTAAAAAAATTAAGTTTAAAAAAAATTTTAACAGAACAGTTCCGTTATTGTTGCCGGTCATTTTTCTAAAATCTTTAACTTTAAAGGACTTTTTCTAATTAAGATTTTTTTTTGAAAACTACATTTTGAATACCTATGTTCAAATATGTTTATAATCTAACCCGGTTAAAAGCAGGAACTATCGGTACTCTTATTCGTTCGTTCTCAAAAATTGCCAAAAGGACCCAAAAATTGCCAAATTTACAGAAAATATTTAAAAAAATATGACGGTTTTCTGGTTTATTTTTTTCTAAATGCGTTATGTTGCCGCATTGTTAAAGACAGTGAAACCCATTTGCACGTTTCTACAAAAGGTTTATGTTTGCACAACCAAAAAAAATAAGAGCAAATGCGAACCATAAACCTTTTGTAAATGTCTAAATCCCAATTCAGACTAATGATTGCGATTACGATTGCGATTACGATTGCGATTACGATTGAAGCTTCTCAATCAATGAGATCAAAGCTTAGCTTTCAACGATAGGGACGTGAAAACTTTGATCTCATTGGTCAAGGAAGCTCAATCGTAATCGCTATTGTAATCGCAATCATTAGTCTGAATTGGGCTTAAATTTGTTTAGCTGCCTTTAAAAATCGCGCAAGGCGACAACGCACTTCAATCTAGAAGTATTTCTCACGATCTTTCGAAAATTTTAGCAATTGCAAATAGTAGACTATAATTTGTATACATTGTATTAATAAAAAATTCCGTAAAAGTTAAAACTTTATCGTTGGCGGGTGTAGAATTAGAAATATTTTCTTTAGAAAAAATCTATTGTTATGGGATCGAATACTCGTAAAACGTAAGTTAAAAGTTTAGATTTGCATGCTTTAGACCCGTAGCCACAAAATAAGAATAGCATGTTAAACGTTTTTCCTTCCCTATCTTTTTGCTTACTTCCTTGTTTTTTTAATGAATCCGTGAACCAATTTAAGGGCTTTTTTTGAACAAATTTTTAATTTGCATTGAACTCTCAATTAAAGCAAGAAAACATTATGAAATTTTTCCAGAGATCAAGGCTAGGAGAAAGCAATCAGGTAAGGACGAAATCGATTCTGTTTTATTTTTTTATTCACATTTTTTTTTTCTTGTTTTGATGACGTTTTAAATTTCTTTTCAATTTCAAGTGTTTAAATGGAAAATAATTGTAATTGTTAATGCTTTTTGTATCAGACGTTATTATTCTGTAAGTTAATTCAAAATATAGAGAAGAAAAAATACAAATTATCCAAGGCGAAAAAAAAGTCACAAAGGACCTTTTTTTGATGATCCGGACAAACCTTGCTTAAAATTAACTAAACTTCTTTGATCGTTAGAACTATAGCACTCTAAATGCGTTACATTGCCGCATTTGGCAATTTTTAAAGACAGTCAAACAAATTTAGACATTTTCCTACGACAAAAAGTTTTTATTTGCATAACTAAACAAATAAAATAGGAACAAATAAAGATTTTGCAAAAAATGAGCTTTTCGTAGAAAGGAAAACACCTAAATTTGTTTAGTTGTCTTTAAAAACGCAACGCATTCGGTTACCTATATTCTTATCTCAGAATATACATCAGTATTCATGCTATAGTTATTACTAAAGAAGATCCGTCAAATTTAACGTTAACGCATATATCAATAAAAAAATTTACAAACATACAGAAACATAACGTACAAAAACATTTGTTTTTCAATATTTTTCTATATAGAGTTTTGGTAAATTTTACATGAAATTATATTTGACAACACTAAATATCGTTTTAAAGATTTTAAAAATACATTTTTAATTTTTAATGCAGAAAAAGACTTGGGATTCCTACGGATTGGTTCTTTGAATGTGAGAGTGAAGAAGACAACCGAAGCCTTCAGCAACTTTTTGGGAGTGGGCGGTGGAAATACGAACTCCAACTCAACGAATCATCATCAGCACCCCCACCATCCCCATCATCATTCGCAAACTGGTATGATGATGACGACATCGAATCGGCTGCCTGCGCACTTGAGATCAAGCGCACCACCGATGAATAATTATTTCGAGAAGATCCACAAAAGTTGGGGCTCAGCCGACAACATACCCCACAATCAGGCTCACATGCCACCACCGAAAAACATTTCAATGAAGAAGAAACGCTCAAAACGATCGGCCGGATATGATTCTACAGGATTCAGTAGCATGCCGACAACACCGAATCAGGTCCGAGCTCCAATTGGGGTTTTAGCTGAGAAACCCAAGGACGAACACCAATTAGACTCGGATTCGGATTCAGCTTTTGGGTTCGACTCGAGTTGGTCCAAGAATCGTGAGAAAAAGCCGAACGTTTTGAGTGGAAATGGAGGAGGTGTTGACGGCAGCGGAAATGATAAAATCAACCCAACTTATATTTAATGGGATTTTCATTATAATTTTTGATTTTTAATGGTTCATATTTAATTCATGGTTTTGTGTTTACTGTTTGTTTTGTTTGGTAGCGTTTATACTCATTTTTTCTAGCGTATTCTAAATTTTAAAATTGTTGTACTCGAATTCAAAATAAAAATCAATTCGTTTTAAAATGGTTTTTTTCTGCCTTTTATCAAATAAAAAATATTTTTAAGTAAAAAAATTTACTGACCAGTGCAGAAACAAAATTTAGTTCATTTACGGAATTTTGAGTTATTTCACCTTTATTTTAGTGACCTTAAATACCATTTTTTTATTAATTTAACTTTAAAAAAAGTTTTGATATATTGAAGTTGAGGTCTATAAATTTGTGCGGAATGTCCTAAATTTTATTTATACAAAATGTTATTAGCACAAATTTTCGATAATTTTGCCTTTTTTAAACCTTTTTTTTCGAAAATTTAACCGACATTATTTAGCCACTTGTTTCTCTCCAAAAATCTACTTCATTCAATATCAATAATTATTTTTTCATTGTTACGCGAATCCAAGTCGTACGAACGGTACACAAGGCAAAAATCTCCATAATATGGATTCCCTTGACATTCAACTTCTTCACTAATAACACTTTAAACGTACTTTCGGTTTTGTTTTGATTTCCACGTTGAACAACTTTAGTTGAAAAGATTAATTTAGAAGCACAAAATGGGTAAAAAAGACAAAAACAAGAAGAAAGGCAAAGGCGCTGAGAAGACTGCTATGAAGACCGACAAGAAACAAGCTGCAAAACAGAAGAAACTGCTAGCGAAAATCGGAGAGGTATTTCTAACCTATAAAATTTGTTGTCTTTGGGAATCTTTTGATTTGTGATTGATATCAGGCAGATATCGAGGAAATAGTTGCAAAACTAGAACAGGAAGAAGCACGACGCAAAGAAGTAACAGAGGAAATCAGTGAACCTCCATCGCCACGTTCCAATTTCACACTTTGCTCGCATCCGGAGAAAGAAGAACTTGTTTTATTCGGCGGAGAGTTCTTCAATGGCCAGAAGATTTGCATTTATAACGAGTTGTACTTTTATAATATTCCAAAAAACGAGTGGAAGATCGTTAGGTCACCAGCAGGGCCGGCGCCCCGAAGTGGACACCAGATAGTTTCAATTGCGAGTGATGGGGGACAGCTTTGGGTTAGTGACTGTGCTAATCAACGAATTTACGGTAATTCAAAGAGTATTTTCAGCTTTTTGGAGGCGAACATGCCAGCCCATCTCAGCTTCAGTTTTATCACTACAAAGACCTCTGGGTGCTGCGTTTGTCTACAAGGAAATGGGAGAAAATAAACGCACCGAATGGTCCTAGTCCCAGAAGCGGTCATCGAATGGTTGCGGGGAAGAAGAAGTTAATTGTCTTTGGTGGATTTCACGATAACAACCAATCGTATCGATATTTCAATGATGTCCACATTTTCTCGCTGGAAACTTATTCGTGGCTTCAAATAGAAGTTGGTGGAGCTATTCCGCCACCTCCCAGATCTGGATGTTGCATGGCATACGCTCCAGATGGAAAAATACTAGTTTGGGGCGGGTATTCAAAGTCACAAGTAAAAAAGGACATCGATAAAGGCATCACACACACAGATATGTTTGCACTCGTTCCGGACAGTAAGCAAACTTATTTTCAACGAAATTTACAGTATTTTAAACATTTTTCTTATTTTAGAATCAGAACCAGCAAAAAAATTCAAATGGACTTCCATTAAACCGAACGGAATGAAGCCTCCTCCACGAAGTGGGGTTGGAACTGTTGTGGCAGCAAATGGAAAGGTTTACAGCTTCGGTGGAGTCATGGACGTTGAGGAGGACGAGGAGCATCTTCAGGGTCAATCCAGCAACGAGCTATACAGCCTAGATTTGGCCAACACCACATGGAGATCGGTAGATGTGGTTAAAAAGGAAAAATCAAAAACCAAAGCCAAGTCAGATTCCACTGTAGATGAAGAAATGAAAGAAGTCTCACCGACTGTTACTTCCGATGGAATCTTCACGATAACTGTGGCAGGAAGTTCTGCTAGTCAAGAATCCGCATCTCAAGTTCAAAAGACGAAATCCACATCAGGATCAGGTCCATCGCCTCGCATGAATGCCTGCTTGGCTGTCTGCAAAGGAAGTCTTTACCTCTTCGGTGGTATTTTCGAAGACGGAAGTAAGCAACACACCCTCAATGATTTTTATTCCCTGGATCTGCATAAATTGGACGAATGGAAAACGCTGATTCCGAACAATTGCGTTCATGATTGGCTGGGATCGGACAGCGAAGGGAGCGACAGTTCATCGGAGGGTGAAAACGACGATGATAGCGATGAAAGTGATTCCAGCTCGGAAATGGATACTGATTAAATATTTAATAAAATTGTTTTATACAAAAGCACGGTTTTTTTTCAATATATTTAGTACAATATTAAAATTTATCGCCATTGGAATATCTTTTGATTTAATTTTTCTAAAGTAATTCTTAAAAATATTCGTATTTTTTTTAGATTTTAACTGTGTTGACATGCGCTTTTCATAAAATACGTTACGCCAATTTTCGTCTCTAACCCTTAGGACATTTAATAAAAGTTGTATCAAATTCTTAGGACATTTAATAAAAGTTGTATGAAGCTATCTAAATTAAATTTTATATAGCTTCATACAACTTTTATTAAATGTCCTAAGAATTTGATTAAAATAATAGGAAATTGTGCCACAAGCAATAACCTTTTATGTGTTTTGAAATATTAAGATAGATTTGGGTATCCCAATCTTCTGAGTCTCGCGAACGAAATATTTTTAGTTTTATATATTTAGAAGACATTTTTTTGTCAGTTTGTGAACAATCTTTAGGAACGGATTAAGTTCACGAGCTGAGATTTATAATACTTAAAAGAAATAAAAACTCAAACAGTCTGTTTCGAAATTCTTAGCTTCTCTACAACTATCTAATACCACTAATCTGTGTGAAATCGATAAATGACTCACAAATCATTGAGCTGGGCAACTCTGGTCAAAATTGGGTGTGACAATTTGTGATGTTGTTTCGGTGTTTTCTTTATTTTTTAAACAATTTTTGGTGTTGAAAATGTTATTTCAAGGAAGAACAATGTTTTACTTAGTGATAGTGCTCTTAGGAATCGTTCTAAATAAAAATGCAAACGGTTAGTAAAGAAAATCAATCACAATTCAACAAAATTGTGTGGTCAACAATGCATATTCTAATTGGTGCGATTTCTCGCCTATTTTTAAAACGATTTCATTTTGGTTACTTTTCTAAAAATGCTGGAGATATAAAGACCTCTTATTTGTGTTTTTTAATAAAAAATTGTAGAATAATTAGGAAATTGCATAAAAATAATGGTCCAAATTTGACAGCTTAAATCAACAAGTGATAAATGGGTTGCCAGCTCATAAAAACGGAAGAGTCAACGTTGTTTAACTGAAATTTGAAAACTAAAGGCCAGTTTTGGTTTGTTTACGAAACTTTTTCACTTTATAACTGGATTTTATCGGAACTTGAGACTCAAGAAATATTCCTGTTCCTAATTAAATTTATTTTTAACAGAAGGAATTTATGAAAAATCTTTTGACCAAATTGATTTCATACAAAACGTATTGTTTTTATTTTCAGCCCAATACAATTTCGCTGAGAACAAAGTCGATAAAGTGACATGGTGTACAAAAGGGATTGCGGAGCAATACAAGTGCCAGAATTTTACAGTAGCTTTAGAGCGGGACAAAGCCCTATTTGACGATGATTTCCTAAATGTCACTTGTTTCATGGCATACAATGCCGACGAATGTATTCAGCATATTTACAATGAAAGGGCAGACGTCACATCGCTAGATGCCGGAGATGTTTTTGTAGCTGGTCGCTATCACTCATTAATTCCGATCCTTCAGGAAGATATGGGGCAACGAGATCGTACTGATTACTATTCCGTAGCGGTAGTCAAAGCCGGCTCGATACCGGAAGTCACAAGCATTCGACAGTTAAAAGACAAAAAAGCCTGCTTTCCGTGGGTCGGAAGCTTAGCTGGATGGATTATTCCGATTTACACAGTATAGGAATTTAGATTTTTAAGAAAATTTTATGTAAAATGAAATTATTTCAGTTACAACAAGAAGGAGGGATGGAAATTGCCGATTGTAATAATCATATCAAAACTGCAGCGAAATATTTTAGCAGTTCCTGTGCTGTTAATTCGTTGATCGACAAATATAATCCAATCGGCGATAATTCCGATAAGTGAGTTCAAAAATTTATTTAAAAAATTGTATTCGTGAATAATGAAATTAATTTTCTTTTAGACTTTGCGCGTTGTGCGCTGGAAAAATCCCCGGCAAATGTTCACCACAAGACCCTTACTATGGTTATGATGGAGCATTCAGATGTCTTCTTGAATCTGGTGATGTTGCGTTCCTTAAACATCAGACCGTGTCTGAGATGATCAAAGGCGATGAATTTAGTAAGTATTTTATTAAAAACTAGCTTGCATACCCGTCGTTGCCGGGTTAAGTTTTTTCAAATTTTTTTTTTATGTTCTATGTTGGAGCTAAACTTCAGGCCAATCGGCTCGGTAGTTTCCCCGCGAAAGGGTAACATAGAGTAAGAGCTAAGTTTCGAGAACACTTTACTCCATCCCCTTACTCCCCCCACCCCTCGCGATACTTTTCTGTATGCCTATGTTGGAACCAGAACTACCACAGACACTGATGCCAAATTTCAAGTCAATCGGTTCAGCCGTTTTTGCGTGAAAGAGGAACAGACAGACAGACACCAACTCATTTTTATATATTAGTATGATTTATAAGTCTTCAATAATAAGCGGCTTGATTGATATTCACTTTGAGTCAATCAAATTTTTTTTCCTTAAGCGCCTGAACGAATGGTTAGGAGATGTGCATAAAGTATATTACACTGTTAAAGTGGGGTGATATTTAGTAGTCTAAAGGGTGTGAGAAGGGAGGGAGGGTTAGGGGGGCAAAAAGCCTCAAGTTAGCGTGACGTATTTTATGATAGACTAGCTTGTATACCCGTCGTTGCGGGTTAAATTTTTCTGTATTGGTTTTTGAATACCAAAAAAAAGGATCGAAAAGAACTTAAAAACTTTTGAGAAAAATATTATCTTTGCAGGGCTTTCCACTTCGAATTCGTCTAACACCGTATTCGTGATCAGCGACCCCGAGAACCCCCTAATGCCATTTTTCCCCGGGAAAAATGGGAAAAAGGATATTTGCGTTATCCTTACAGGACCTTCCGTTCCGAAGTTTGAAAATCTAACACCGTATTCGTGGTCAGCGACCCCGAAAACCCTCGAGTGAAACTTTTCAGCCTCCTATTGAGCAGGATTAATGGCAAAAATCACGGTTTAAAAACACCCAAACCCCCTTTACCCCCCGTTCACCCCCTTAGGGGTAAAATTTCGGAAAACCGCGCTTTAGTGAGCGCCTACGCGATGGTTGGGACATACTGTGAAAGTTTCAAGTCTCTAGCTTCATCAATTTAGAGTGAACGTTAATTCGAATATTACTAAACTGATCTAATTGATTCACTCGCTGAGCATCCTTGAATTTGGGCTACACAGTAACTTAAAGTTTCACTTATTTTTCACCCTCTCGCCTGTTATCTCTTGATTTTTCCAAGTAATTTTGATCGGGTTTTGATCTCAAGACAACACTTACCGCAGGTCCCCCTCAATGTCAAAGAATATGACGTGTTTTGTGGATAGCTCACCATGTCAATTTTTCTCGAAAACGGCTCCATAGATATTGATGAAATTTCGGTACTTACCGCCGTCGCACACTTCAGCTAAGCGAGCTGAACTACGTGAGCTAAGTTTCTCGCTGAAAGTAAAATCCTTAGCATTTGCATTAGTGACCGCTCACTTCAGCGAAACTATGAAACTACGTCGCATAGTGATGGGCGAGACGGACTAAGCTCGTTTGCGTAGTTCAGACTTGAACTACGCGAACTACTTCGCTGGCATCGCTGACACTCACATATACACACTTTCGGCGTTATACAGTGTAGAATCGGTGTTTGCAAAAGTGTAGTATTTTGTGGACATGTGTAAAAGCCAATTGCATACAACTGATGGCATACATTTATTTAAATATCGCGGCGTAGTTTAGCTCAAATGTGCAACGACGTGAGCGAACCCAGCTGAAGTGTGCGACGGTGGTTATAGTCTTCGGGGAAATTCGTTAAGGTCCTGTAAGGATAACGTTAGTATCCTTTTTCTTATTTATTCTCGATAAAATTGTTACGGGGGTTTTTGTGATCGCGGGACACGGATCTGATTTGGCAATTTCAAAATTCGACGCGGAAGGTCATGTAAGAATATTGCAAATATCATATTGTTCGCGGGAAAATTGGCAAGAGGGGGTTTTAGAGTCGCTAATCACGAATCTGTTGTTGGAATTTCAAAAAAAAGGTCCTGTGATGATAACAAAAATATCATTTCGTTCCTTTTTTAACGGGAAAATTAGCAACAGGGGTTTTTGGATCGAGGATTTCGAACCTCAAGAAGGGTCATGTAAAAATAACGTGAATATACTTTTTTCCCCCGTCAAATCCGCAAAAGAAGGATTTTGTGGTCGCCGACCATGGCTTGGTTTTCTTGGTACTAACCGTCAAAGCGCGCTTGATGCACTGGATTGTCAATTCTGATGCAAGCGGCGAAACGCTTTTGTTGTTCCAATGTAAAGATTTGTCTCACCAGACTGACTGACTCATTCATGCTCAGCCCAAACCCCTAGAGTTAGAACAGCATGTTGCCTTCATGGTCTAGGCGCTCACTAAGGCAGGGTTTCTCGAAATCCCACCCCGAAGGTGGTCAACGGGGGGTGGACAGGGCGATCGGTTTTTTTAAATATAAATTTTAGCAGAAAATTTGGCAGTTAGAAGGCTGAAATATGTCAGTCAGATGTTTTTGGGATTGCTAACCACGAATCTGGTGTTGGAATTTTGAAATTCAAAACGGAAGTCCTGAAGGGATCACTTTTTTTTCAAAAGTTATTTCTGGTGTTTTTTTTTGTGCAAAATAATTTATGCAAGAAAAAACGATAACCCGGCAAAGATGAGTATATAAGCTAGTAATCACGCGCTAATTCTAAGTAACGCAACTACGATTGGTTACTCATTTTTTACAGCAAGTGCAACTAACATTTTTTTAAATTATTTTTACAGAGGAATTATCATCAGATCGTTTCGAACTTCTTTGCAAGGACGGCTCTCGTCGACGAATCTCTGACTACCAGCAATGCAATTGGGGTCGTGTTCCTTCCGATGCATTGGTCACTTCATCGGCTAAAAATTACATCGCCCGCAAAAAATTTCAGAAATTCTTCGAGCGATCAGTGCAAATATACTCATCCAAATCGAATGAGTCCTCCGTATTTGACGATCGCAACACCAACAGCCGCGATAACTTCAATCGATTTGATATCAATAACAATTTTAATAACAACTTCAATAATAATAACTTTAATACCTACAATCAATTTGGCAATCAGCAAGATGAGTACTCTCGACGATTTAACAATAGATACGACGATACCAACAGAAATAGGGACAGAGATCGTGATCGCGATGGTAGATTGGGAAGAGTTGATAGTGGATTTAACACAACCGAACAGACGCCATTATTGGGAGCCAATGATACTCAGTTTTATGAAAAATTCGATTTATTTGAATCGAAACGGCATGGAAAATTGGATTTACTGTTCCAGGATAGCTCCAGAAGTTTCGTTCGCATTGATGAAGACGATCAATCCTTTTCTGTTTATTTGAAGAGCTCTCTTGATTACATTTACGGGATTCGACAATGTCCCGTTGGTCGAATGTCGCTTTGTGTGACTTCCGATCCCGAAATGGAGAAATGCGTGAAAATGAGGGTAAATTTTGCAACGTTTTCTGATAATAAAAATAAGAAATTTTAATTGTTCCTTTCTTTTAGATCGCATTGAAGGCCCAAATTTTGAAACCTGAACTGTTGTGCTTTAAAGGCCACTCGCATATCAACTGCATGCAAGCAATCAATAATGGCGTAGCAGATATAGCCGTTTTGGATGCTGGTGACGTTTACACTGCTGGCCTCCGTTACGATTTGGTTCCATTCATGTCGGAAATTTACAATTTGGGAAAGCCAGAATACTACGTAGTGGCTGTGGGCAAAGAAGAAGATCCAGATACCGAATTAACATATCTAAAAGGCAAATACACTTGCCATACAGGAATCAATACTGGGGCGGGCTGGATTTATCCAATGGCTTACTTAATTTCGAATGGTTGGATACGACCATACGGCTGTGACAGTATCCGAGCGGCGGCTGAATATTTCACGAAATCATGCGTTCCAGGGGCGATTAGCTCTGAATACAATACGGGAGTGCCCTATGATAGCATGTGCGATTTGTGTCATGGCGCTAGCTTCCGGTATTGCAGGCGAGATGCGTCCGAAGATTATTACGGGCATTCCGGCGCTTTTAGATGTCTTGTGGAGGGTGGTGGTCATGTGGCATTCGTTAAACATACCACAGTGAGTGAAAATACTGGTGGCAAGAGGAAGGAATGGTGGGCACGGGATGCTTTGAACGATGATTTTGAATTACTCTGTCCTGATGGTAGATTAGAAGGAATTTCTTTATTGATTTTGTTTATTTGTCTGAAATTTTCTGTTTATTTTAGGCACCCGAGCTGAACTGGGAGACTACCATCGCTGCAATTTGGGTATTGTGAAGGCGAATGCGATTGTCACAAGAGGTGGTTACGGTTACAATGAAACACAAATTAATGCCTACATTAACTTGTTGACATACGCACAGCAACTGTATGGCAGAAAGGATCAAGATGAGTTCAGGTATTTTCCAACAATCAATCACGAACTGAACAATTTCTTATCAAAACAAAATTTCTGCAGTTTTAGCATGTTTTCCTCGATCCCACCATATCACGATTTAATTTTCCAAGATGCCACTAGACAACTGCAGACCATCGAACCCGAATACCGCCGATACGATTTATATTTGGGCAGTGATTTTATGCGCGCCCGAAGGATAACTGATTGCCATGCAGGCGCCAGTCAACTGAATCTCTACTCACCACACACAATTCTCGTGTCAATCTTAGTAGCGACTTTATTGAGCCGTTGTTACTTATTTAATTAAGTAGCTATCGTTGTACGTTAGAAATATAATGTTCTTAGTAGGTAGTACAAATGATATTTAGGAAACTCAAATGCAAATTAAAATTCCGTCCAGTAGCATGACTATTTGTGTTAATTTTAAATGTTAAACATTCCAACCAATTGATATCAAAAAGCAATCTTTTTTTTATTAATTAATTTCTATTGAATGTTGAAAAGGATGTTTACAAAAAATATTTTTTTTTATTTGCTATTAAGAACTCACAATACGCATACATTTTATAGTTTATAAGAATATTAAACCAATTGTAAGATTGTATTATAAATACTAAAAGTTTAGTAGAAACATTTTAGACTTGAATCACAGTACTGTTGCTCACAATTTTTATACAGCCGATAAATACAAATTTAGGATGTAAGTAGAATTGTAAAACAATTAAAAATATTTCCAATAGAATATTAAAGTTTCTAGGCTTCTTCGAGTTTATAAAGAATCGTTTATCAAAAAAAAAAATACTTTCATTTACAAAAGAAAAATGTTAACAATGAAATTTCGTAAATTTTTCATTGCTCTCTTTAAATCAAATTCATTGTAATTTCGAAATCAATTCTACCAAATTCCTAGACTTGAAGTGTATTGTTTGAAATATCCGTCCATTGCTTGCACAAATCAATCAATTTTGTTGCATATAATAAAGAAAAGATTTTATATATAAAACATGTAGTTTTTTTTATTGTAAGGGTACGCATCTGCTAGGATACTGACACTAATGCTACATTTACACGAATGACAAATTTGTCATTTTTTTCTTGTCATTATGTTAATTCCCGTGTAAATGGCATAATTTTTGTATTTTTTTCTGTCAGAAAATGTCAATCTCTCATAAAAGAATGAACTTGTCCATTCTTTTATGCCAGATTGTCATTCGTGTAAAAAATTATGCCATTTACACGGGAATTAACATAATGACAAGAAAAAAATGACAAATTTGTCATTCGTGTAAATGTAGCATAAGGATTTTGGCGAAAAAGTTCAAGTTTATCATGCGATCTTATATCATATGTCATCTACATGAGCTTTACTTTTGTAGTACGTAACAATGCGGTCTCTGCATTAAAAAGTAACCCGAGAGGTGGGGGAGTAGGGGGAGGGGTTGAAGTGATCTCGAAACTTAGCTCTTCCTCTATGTTACCCTTTCCCGGGGAAACTACCGCGCCGATTGGCCTAAAGTTTACCTCCAACATAGACCATCACAAAAAAAATGAAAAAACTTAACCCGGCAACGACGGGTATGCAAGCTAGTACATGATAAAATTACAAAGCTGGCAGAAAAACTTAAACTTCAGTAGGATATTAAAAGCTTTTTTTCATTCTTATCTTTAAAAAGAATTTAAAAAATACGAAATTATGAAAAATCACGGGACAAACACATGTCGCAATCGTGTTCGAAAAGCCCAGTTTTGTAAAGTGAAATGAATACCCCTATTATGATTATTGTTTCCTTTCTCTTGTGATCTTTCCTTGTGATGTTTTCTTTCTCTGGTGAAATAAATAAATAAAAAAAATAATTATACAAGTATTGTAGATAATTTGATAATAATTTGTTTCATGGAACAAAACTTTCCATTTCCCAGCAGGCTCTCTACTATTCCATCATAGCACTTTACATATTTTCCTATGATGCTGATAACGCCGTGATGTGTTCCAGGCATAAGGCATAACAACCCTGCATAAGAACTGTCAAAGTATTTTTTGTGGTGCCAGCTTTTTGGATTTTTGTGGCTTTTGCTAGTCGTTCTCGGAGAGTGGGTCAATCTTTTTGCCCGTCGTCGTCAAGGAAAACTACTTCTGAATCTTAAAGTTGCACTCGAGTGTCTTGCCAGCTAATTTCCGGTTACGGTCGAAATTAAATTTTCTTTGCTGTGCATTCGATTCAGTTCTCATCAATTGAAGACCATGTCTGTGAATCTAAGGACGGTTTACGCCTTCGCGAGGGAGATGTACCCCAAGAAAGTGACCAACGACATCCAGTATGGGACAGCCGGCTTTCGCACAAAGTAAGAAGACTATTTTTGGCCATTAAATACACGCTTAATTAATATTCTGGATAGGGAATGTGAAGACAAGTCAGGATGGTTTCCATTCAACTCCCATTTACATCGTCTGGTCTCGTCATCCAACGTTAACGATATGCAGTCGTCACTATATTATACTATAAAAATAGCATATTGCCCGTAGCATAGATAGTTTCACATACAGAAATTCGTACACATTGGATTCGTTAGGAAAATGTCAATTCCTAATGGAATGTGGGGCTGCGGCTGCTGCTGGAGCCTACATATGAACTAAATTGAGCCCCCTCCGCTCGTTTCGGTGCGCTTGACTCATTCACTCTCGTTCGGGTTCCACCTTGATGATGACTGTTCCCTTTCTCTTTTAATAAAAGTCTATTCATTTATTTTTAGTTTGGTAATATTGACTTCCATAACTCTTTCGCAATATGCAGTTTCACCTCAGAGGTAGCGAAAAAACAAGTAGCCTCAGCGCAGCACCCAAGACAAAATTAATTAGGCAACAGTATTCAGCTGGTCTATTTTTAGTTATTTCTTCCATAAAAAATTTGCTTTCATGGATTCAGTGACCTCTTTCCGGTCAGTGTTTTAGCGCTGCCAAGCAATTCAATAGATATGCCAGACCATCATCAGCCATCAATCCGTAATGAATTCAAACGTGAACATTTGTCTGAAACGTGGCTTCTTTCAATTCTTAATTCTTTTTCGTGAAAATCTGATTGTTTGGGGCTGTCTCGCGGCTTGTAGAGTGAATTAACCCAAAAATTATTTGACCACCATGACGCAAAAAGGTCAATAGACGCTACTGATGGAAAAGGTCGCCCTCAAAATGTGATAGAGATCATGCAACAGCGCTAATGTTTATCACTTTTTTGAAAGAAAATTTTTAATTGCCGACTAAAATTTTTTGCGTTCTAATAGCAAGAAAAATGTGTGATTCGTAATTCTCTCAACTCAATAATCTCGTCTTAAAGTCACAGATTTGTTTTCATGCCCTCCTTTTCCCGGCCACTGTTCACTTTAAATCTTGGAAATTTTAATTATGGAGATAAACGATGCTCAATTCCACGATTACATGAAACCGTTTTAGATAATTACTGTCAATGTTACTAGAATAATACTCGAGAATGTCGTTTAGCAATTAACACAATCATTCGTTTGGTTTTTATAAAATAATAATAATATAAATCGCCCCAATTAGCACCCATCGTATAATCACATCAGTTCTGCTTAAAATGAATGTAACGAGAAGGGGATTAGTTTAATTCAATAAACTGGACTTCGATCTAATTCTTTTCTCCCCTAATCTAATGAAAGTAAGTCAGGTCTTCGCTCTCCATCGTTTTGCGATATGAATTCCGTTCGTTTCCGGAACCCTGAACACTTTGCGTGTCGTCTCAATCCACATTATTATTTTGTTTCTTTTAGTAAATTCACGAAAATCCGCAGAAGCTAATCAACTATGCGTGCAAAAAAGGGCGAAACAAAAACCAAAAAGCTTTCGCATTTTAATTATTTTAATCTTTTTAGGTTGTTTTTGGTTAATATATAAATGTTAACCTTTGACTTTACCACTTTTAACCAATTTTTTCTGACTTACAAAAAAATCTCCACGAAAAACCTATTAAGTATAGGAAACCTTTGATTTATAACGTTTTTGGGGAAGTAAAAGCTTGTAATTTTTCGTTGTTTTGATATAGATCTTGTATTTGTTTTATACTATCTTAGGTTGATAGTGGATATGATATAAAGGGTTTTTCAATGAGGACGGTCGAAGTTTGTTAGGTTATAGCGGCCATGTTGTTAAAACAATATCTGTCAAATTTGTTGCGAATTGTTCAGTAATGTATGGAAAATAACCATATGAGATTATAGCGTTGAACAACGTGTGGAAATCATCAAATTTTATTTTAAAAATCAGTGCTCCGTTCGAGTACTGATTCACGAAAAAAATCAATTTTAGCGACGAGGCTCATTTTTGTCGGATTTGGTGCGTTACTAAGCCAAATTGCCAGATTTGGTACGATATCAATCTACAGGAGATACACCAGCACCAAATGAATCCCGAAAAACTCACTGTTTCGTGCGGATTTTTGTCTGGCGGAATCATCAGTCCGTACTTTTTCCAAAATGAAACTGGCATTGCCATAACCGTCAATGGCGAGCGCTACAGATCGATGATAGGTAACTTCTTGTGGCCTAAGCTGGATGATATGGATACCGATAACATGTGGTTCCAACAGGACGGCGCTACGTGCCATACAGCACATGTCACGATGCACATTCTGCACGAGCCATTTGAGGGCATATTTATCTCGCTCGGCGGCGACGTGAACTGGCCACCGAGCTCGTGCGATTTAACGCCTATAGACTTCTTCCTTTGGTGCTATGTTAGATCGCAGGTCTATGCGAATAAACCAGAAACAATTGATGCCCTCAAAGCCAACATAACGAATGACATCCAGCCAATACAGTCAGATTAGTGCGATAAAGTCATCGAAAATTAGACCTCCCGAATACGTGCCACCAAGAAAAGCCGCGGCGGACATTTGAACGACGTTATATTCCATACTCAATGACATACAATATTCTTTCGATAAAAAATCCAAACCAATGAAAGTAAAGAACATTTTCAATGCCAATATTTAACCTTTTCAAAATTATCAAATTTATTGAATGTGGCAAGAGAAAAAAACTATCGAATCGGCGTTAATAAACAAATCACCTCTTTTCCGCCCTATCAAAAGTGTCTCGCCATTTGTATCCCGCACGATTGCGATTTTTCCACTAAAATTCACCTCGTGTCCGCGCTCGGTGGTCTTAATGAAGGATAGGAAATATCCCTTCAAATTCTGCACAAACAAGCGTTTTTTTCCTTTGTCACATTCAATAAAATTAAAGCTAAAACCTTAGTTTTTAATAAAAATCCTGCAAAGGTTATACTCCTATCATTTTAAAACCATTTTAAATATAAAAATTTGCACCATTATTTTAGTCAAACCAGTTTTTGGATTTTCTATAAGAATAAAAAAAAACCTATACTGGGGGTGTTGAATTTTTTAGTCTAAGTAGAGGACTCGTGTTCAGAATTCCGAAACAAAGTTTTGCTTTATCACCTTCAGTTTTTGAAACAACAAAACTGAACAACAAAACTGCCAAACAACAAAACTGCCAAACAACAAAACTGCCAAGCAACAAAACTGCCAAACACCAAAACTGCCAAAAAACAAAACTGCCAAGCAACAAAACTGACAAACAACAAAACTGCCAAATCTCCCTAATTCTAATTTTCCATTTCTTTTCTGAAATCAGCATTATAAAGAGATACCCCTCAGTGACGGCTTTTCGATTGGTAATTTGTAAATGTTTTTCTCTCATGTCCTGTAAAAAAAACTAATTTATTGTAAAACAAATGTTATGTATTTACAACCGACTTCAGGGTTATTCAATGAATCAATAAACAATAATTGCATTTGGAGGCCTGAATAAAAACAAAACTGCATTTATTCGATTCAATTCTAAAAATAACATTGAAGTTTCCAGAGATTCGCATCGAAAGATTCGAATATTTTGTTGGTTTGGTTTTCGTCTTTAGAACTCGCAAAGAAAAATCTTTTGCGTAAAATGGAATAAAGTCAGATCAACACTTTTGAAGAACTGCGAAAAAAAAATTATGCATAATAACGTTTTACATTTGTTTGTATAGAACTTTCTTTTGGAATCAAGCAAAAGAAAATGTTTGAATTTTCTGAAATTTTCCATAATTACCTTAACTATCCAATCGTAAAAGAAAATTCAAACATTTTTATAGTCATAAATGTGGCAGTTTCAACATATCATTAAATCAGCCCATAAACCTGTCTCTTCTAATATTGATTTCCAATTTTATTACAAATTTTCGAAACCACTTCGCACGGAAACCACTCTTAAGCCATTCGAAATCATATCAAATATCAATTCACAAAGTCAAATGAAGTGCACACTTCTGGCCATCATTTGAAATGGTTTTTTAATGCACTCTGCGTACCTGTTCACCTTTGAGGAAAATGCAAACAGCGGCCATAAAAATAAGTTTCTGCTAAACTGGGCAAAATACTTACCCACATTTGTTTCGTTTGTTTGATAAGAGGGCAAACGTGCATAAGGAGGTCATTGGGGGAGAATGACTAAAATATATTTAAAAAAAAAAGTTCCCATCGTTTTGGCTAGAGTGGAATGCATTCTTCTAAAAAATTGTCTGACTATGGTTTAGTTTTCTTCTTATATTGCTCGTAAAATTGTCTAACCTTCGGTCAATTGGCCATATAAATAGTTCTCATTTTCACATCAGAGGACAATGAGTTTTTTTTTTTCTTAAGAATTTTTTCTGTAAGAACCACATTTGGTAATTGAATGTGATTCCGTGTGTGAATCTCACCTTATCTAGTAGAACACGAATTTTGTCTGTCTTTCTGCAAAGGAACAAAATCGATTTTCGGAAAAACACATTGAAGGCTGTTATTAGTCACCGCTCGCTATCCACTCGCTCCATCGATACAAAGAAAATGTGGCTAAAAATATCTTTTCATTACCATTACCCGAGTAAACCGTTAATGAATTTATCAAGAACAATTAGTTTCTGGATTTATTTCACAGTTTAAATGTTTTCGATATACTGTGAAAAACCGCTTTCAATGTTTCTATTATATACGTATATTTATGCTTTTGTGGGAGATTTGTTGCAAGCTAATGAAAACGGCTACTGTTAGCAAAAAAAAATTTATTACAAGGAAAAAATGATTTTGCAAAAATTAAAACATAACAAAAGCTATAATTGCCTATCTGGCAATCATTGGAGACCCGTATGGTGATATTCGTATCAAAATTTGAACAGTTGTACCGAAATTCCACTTTGAAGTCAAACTTTCCAATAAGATTTTTTAAAATTTATTCCAATTGGATTTTCATGTATGGGAGTTTTATGTAGAATTATATTCTAAATAACTTTTGTTCTTGCACTTTTTTGATAAGATGCACCGTTTTCGAGATATTCACAAAAAACGATTTCGTTCGTATGGGGGGTACCCCCCCTAATGGTCCATTTTTGCCCATTAACGAACTTAGCCTCGCATTTTACGAAAAACGGATCCACGCAAAATTTCAAGTCTCTAGCTCAATCCGTGCGCCCGCAATCCGCGCCACAGACGGACAGACAGACAGACAGACAGACGGACGGACGGACGGACATGCAAAATTCAATTTTTTTTATCATTCTAAACACACTGGTGTAATTCATTTTTTTGTGCGATGACGGGATCTTGGCGTTACAAACGGTAAGGCAAAGTTAATATACCCTTTGGTTTCACCATACGGGTATAAAAAATGTATTAATCAATAATGGAAACCACATCTTTTTTTTACAAATATGTATCTAAGGGCATGATAAACAAATACAGTGAAAGCTCCCATAAGCAGATCTCTTAGTGCCTTTTTGACTGACAACTAAATATTCGAAAAAGGCTAAAGGCCGGAATACAATTGGCCCGACACAACATTTACGGCGACAGATTACATACAATTGCGCACACTTGATAACCATGAAATGTTGTCGGCGAGCTGGTACACAAAAGTTAAATTCGATTTAACGTTTTACGGCGACAAAGTTGGTCGGATTGATTGCATACAGAAACATAGGGAGCTATGAATTTGAAATCTGAAATGTCGCCATAAATGTTGTGTCGAGCTAATTGTATTCCGGCCTTTAAAACTGTCGTGGCGTTAAAATGCTGCTAGATTAAATAGTTTTGTAAAATGTTTGCTTCAATAGAAGTTTGTTCAACTTTTATGCAATTTTAAAATACCCAATCAAGGGCATATAACAGCAAAGAATCAATACATCTTACATTTTTTGTAAATGTAAGATGTATTGAAATTTTCAAACTGATTTTCCCTAAAAAATCTATTTTACATTTTCAAACCACATCATATGGGGTACTTTCCAATTCCTGCTTACAACAAGTACGTGTCGATAATGTTCTGCTTAAAATCGATTTTAAAATATATGAAGAAATAATCAGTTAATATCGCTAGCAAAAGTATTTTGGCTCCCCATGAAGATTTGTTTACATTATTAGAATTTGTTATTTTCTGCCTGTTCTCACTTAATCAAGTTCAATTATTTCGCTAATATTAACAAAAATTATTAACAGAAGCAACTACAAACAAAGTACAAAGTCTGGCCGAAATTTTCGCTGAGACCAAAACTTTTGCGAGCTTTTGTTTGTGCAGCGTTCCTGCAATAAGACAGCCAAAAAAATTTCAACGTTTTTTCTTTAGTCGGCGCAAAATGTAGGAGCTGAACGGAAACGGAGAACTCGGCAGCATAAATACTTTTTCAATTATATTTCACGCGCGTTTAGTCTATTAGTAGACACGGGTTTTCTTTGTTGGTAATTCATTTTTAAACTGAAATTTTGCTTAAAAAAGGCTTACAAAAAACAAAAATGGAATTGAGTTGTCCAGAGACGAGTGGTCCTCTCGTCACTCGTCTCTGGCCAACTTCTGAAAAGAGGTTTCAAATTTTCAATCTTATTACGTCGAAAGAGGTATCCAAAATGTGTTACGCCACGGTAAGAGTTTTGTAGAAAGATTTAATGCATATTTTTAATTAAATATTTGCCTGCGGCGCTATTTTGATTGTTATATCGCAGAACTAAGATACCCTTATATCTTTTTATATATCACCAATGGAGACAAACCTTCCTCTGATCGGTCTTTTAAAATTAACAAACACAAAAATGCATTTAATTATTTTTTTTTTATTTTCCTCTGCTATAGAGGGAAAGTATTGTATCCATGACGGAGACCTATTCGAGAACGGGGGCAGATAGAAAATCTCTATCAATACGAAATCCGTTTCAGGTAAAATTCTGAAGATGTCCGTGTATCTGTCTGTCGGTTTGTCTGTCGGTCTGTCTCTCAGTTAGTATGTCTGTCGGTCTGTCAGTCTATCTGTCTGTCAGTTTGTCTATCGGTCTTTCCGTTTTAGGTATCTTAAATAACTCAAGAATGCGTAATGCTTGCGACTTGAATTTTTTTTGTAAATGAGTTTTACGAAAATCGTAGTTTTCTGTCAACTTTTGCAATAGTAACGGTACCTGTAACGGGTACCTCCCATGCAATTATTTTGAAAAAATACATTTTTTTGGAAATTTCTCAAAAACTATGCGCTTTTGGGAAAAAATGAAAATAAAAAAATTTAAAGGATATAAAATTTTTCTACGCTTTTTGCTTCAACGGTTTTACCGTATCTCTAACGGTTCTCAATATATTTAAAAAAAAATAGGTTTTTTGAATATTTCATGGAAACTATGCGCTTTTGAGAAAAAATGCATATAACCAAATTCAGAGGAAATGAAATTTCCTGTACTTTTTCCTTAAACGGTTTTTACGCATCTTTAACGGTTCTCGAGATTTTTGAAAAAATATTATTTTTTTACATTATTTTTCCGAAACTAAATATTGCAGAGGAAAGTTTTGTGATGATCACAATTGATACTTTTTAAACAGGGATGTGGCGCCAAATACAGATTTTTCCCCAAGCGCTGCTTTGTCTTGTCGTGGCCCTCGAGACATGTTTGTCCAATTGGGCAAGAATTGTGGGAAGTGAAAGAATTAACAAAATAGTATACCAGATTCTTATATTTTTATGACCCATAGTCCGCGGAATTTAATAGAGTTATAAAGCAGAAATGTTTAAAATTTTCTTCCAAAGTTTCAATTGCTTTGGAAAGTGGGAAAAAATGAAAAAAAAGTTTTTAAATAATCCGCAAAAAAAGTTTTTTACGACACTTTTTTACGAAAGTGTTTTTTTTACGAAACCGTAATTGCGAAAGTAAGAACTTGTGTGGCGAAAGTGCATGTTGCACAGAATTAAAACTTGTTATTGCGTACAAAATTGATAATCGATAACGACAAAAGTATCGGGAATTAGATAATAAGCGGCTGGCTAAAAACACAACGAGTTTAATTATGTTTACTCACAATGTCTTCACAATGTCTCCATTAGCTATGAGTAAAACGAAAGAAACCCCAATAAGGCGGCGAGTAAATAAATGCGTCAATTGAATGCCGATTACTATCTTGATTTTTGCTCCACAAACAAAGCTATCACAACTAGGCAAAGATAATACTATATCAACTCCCTACCCTAATAAATGCTGTCGTGTCTATCGTATTACAATTATTCCTTAATGTTCAACAGATTATTTGATTTTCGTAACTTTTTTTTCGTTTGTTCTTAATTTCAGAGCAGAAGACCTCGATTATGTTATGTATCGGATGGGATTGCTGGCTACATTACGCTCACGGATAAAAAATGGTCAAGTGATTGGTGTTATGATAACCGCATCACACAATCCAGAGCCCGACAATGGAGTGAAACTAATCGATCCGATGGGTGAAATGCTCGAGCAGAGCTGGGAGAAATTGGCCACCGATTTGGTGAATGTAAGCGACAATGATCTTGAAAATCAGGTTGCTAATTTAATTAAAGATTACGATATAAATATTTGCCAATCATCGAATGTTTTTGTTGGAATGGATAATCGATACCATAGCCCGCGCCTTCTAAAGGCCGTTGCCGATGGGGTCATAGCACTAAAGGGTAACGTTCGCGAATTTGGTATCGTGACAACGCCAATGCTTCACTATTTCGTTGTCTGTGCCAATACTAGGCATGCCTATGGTACACCAACCGAGGAAGGATACTACAAAAAATACATCTCCGCCTTTGAATCACTGCGTGGCGATAAGCTAGAGAATGGAAAGTATAAAAACCGTTTGCTATTCGATGGTGCGAATGGGGTCGGCGCTAGGAAAATGATTCAGTTCCTTAAACGTATGCACAATTCACTGAATGTGGAGGTCTTTAATAGTGGCCAGGGCAAAATAAATCACGAGTGTGGAGCAGACTATGTTAAAGTTCAGCAGAGGGCTCCGTCTGGAATGCCAATCGTTGAACCTAATACAAGATGTGTATCTGTAGACGGAGATGCTGATCGGGTAGTGTATTTCTTCACCGATGAGAATGGTGTCTTCCATCTGTTGGATGGCGATCGAATTGGAACCCTAGTGGCTGGATATTTGATGGAACTAGTCAAGGAGTGCGGTGTCGACTTGCAAATGGGCCTTGTTCAGACCGCGTACGCGAATGGAGCCTCAACCGATTACATTGTCAATGACTTGAAGGTGCCTGTAGCGTGTGTACCAACCGGAGTGAAACATTTACATCACAAGGCTTTGGAGTTCGATATTGGCGTTTATTTTGAGGCCAATGGGCATGGAACGATTGTTTTCAGCGATGCGGCAAAAGAATTGGTCAAAGAAGCTGCCGAGAACGGTAAAAACAATCAGGAGAAGGTGGCCGCCGCCAAACTTCTTAAGACTATCGATTTAACCAATGAAACTGTTGGCGATGCTATTTCCGATATGTTTCTTGTGGAAACGGTTCTGCACGCCAAGGGCTGGGATCTCAAAGATTGGCTCGCTACTTACACCGATTTACCAAATCTACAACTTAAAGTCAAGGTGAAGGACCGCACCGTTATTACGACCACAAATGCCGAACGTTGCTGTATCGATCCGAATGGACTTCAATCGGCTATTGATAAGGTTGTCGCGAATTACAAAAAGGGACGATCTTTTGTGAGGCCATCTGGAACAGAGGACGTGGTCCGTGTTTATGCAGAAGCGGCCAACAAAGAAGTGAGTCTCCAGTTATACTTTCTCGAGAAATTTCATTAATCTTTCGTTTTAATTTTAGGACGTTGAATCATTGGCTTACGAGGTGGCTGCTATTGTTCATAAATTAGCTGGAGGTGTCGGTCCCGAGCCTACAGCACCAGAAACGAAGTTAAACTCACATATATAAAAAAATCTATGATGTATTTTAATTATCAAATAAGAGATATAGTGTTTGCAATATTTTTGTTCTTTACACATTAAGCTAAAAACAAAGAAAAATCAAATTTTACCATATATTCATACATTTATATAAATATCTATCAAAAGTTACTCATAACAAAGAATTTTTTCTTTAAATTTGTTTTATATGTATTCGATGTTTTTTTTTGTTTTATGTTGTTCAAATTTCGCTTAATGCCTTAAAAAAGATCCAAAATGTTTGTTAAGACAATGTTGCATTCCACTGCCAAAAATGCTCATTTATAGAAACATTTTTTTAATGAACATGGTTGTTTATATTTTTTTATTTCTATTAGAAAGAAATTAATAATATAATGTTTTAATTTTACAGATAAAATAAATAATTTAACACTACCGAAGTAGCAATGGCGTGTTATTTGAATTGCAATGAAAAAGTAGATGAAAACAGTTTAATAAATTGTTTATAAAGCATTAAACTACTCGTCCATCTAGAAATTAACTACATCGGTGTTCTTAGAATGATAAAAAACTAGGACTTAGCCATCTTTATACTCTATATCAAGCATCATCAGCTAGTGGCTCGGCTGGCTCATCACACACATTGGCTTTAACAGCGTAGGCCTATAATCGACCTTTTATTGTGTGCTGTAATGCTTGTGTGTTGCGGTTTCAACCGTGCTTTGGAGTTGGAATCGGTGCTGTATTTTAATGTGTAGTGGTTACAAATTTTGATTGTAAAGGGAGCGACAGTTACTTTGATGACCCCTGCTCTATATATAGGAGTATATTAGATTAAGCATACCGTTTGTAGCGCATCGAACCAATCGTCGCACACAAAAAAAACCACACCTTATGCTGTAAGGGATGACAAAAGATTTTGATATCTGCATGTCCATCCGTCTGTCTGTCTGCCCGTCTGTCTGTCCGTGAACACCATAACTTTCGAAAGGATTAAGCTACAGACTTGAAATACAGTTACGTTTCTTGTGGCTAGGCTAAGTACCTCGACGGCAAAATTGGACTATTCTTTCCCCCTCCTTCATACAAACGAAACAGTTTTTTGCAATTTTCTCGAAAACGGCGAGTCATACTGAAAAATTTATTAAGGTAACATGTGTTTAAAATAGGATTTTACATAACTCATCCATACACCAAAATTCAATCGGACCACTGCTTCCCCCTCTCCCATACAAATGGATTTTTTTCAATAAACATTTTGTCTGTCATCATATAGAGTATTTTACGATTGGCCCCTGGCAATTGTAGTTTTTTTTATGTTTTTATCTTAGAATTAATTGGTTTTTTATGTTAAAAATATTCAGTGGATTTCTCATGGGCATTAATGCGTTAATGTACCACGTCTCTTTTGGCTAAAAATGTCACGTGTTTTTTTTTACCACCGCGGCTTCTACGAAATTTAAATAAAAACATAACAAAAGCTATAATTGCCAATCTGGCAATCATTGGAGACCCGTATGGTGATATTCGTATCAAAATTCGAACAGTTGTACCAAAATTCCACTTTGAAGTCAAAATTTCCAATAAGAATTTTTAAAATTTATTCCAATCGGATTTTGATGTATGGGAGTTTTATGTAGAATCATATCCTAAATAACTTTTGTTCTTGGACTTTTTTGATAAGATGCACCGTTTTTGAGATATTCACAAAAAACGATTTCGTTCGTATGGGGGGTACCCCCCCTAATGGTCCGTTTTTGCCCATTAACGAACTTAGCCTCGCATTTTACGAAAAACGGATCTGCGCAAAATTTCAAGTCTCTAGCTCAATCCGTGCGCCTGCAATCCGCGCCACAGACAGACAGACAGACGGACAGACAGACAGACGGACGGACAGACAGACGGACGGACATGGAAAAATCAATTTTTTTTATCATTCTAAACACACTGGTGTAATTCATTTTTGTGTGTGATGACGGGATCTTGGCGTTACAAACGGTAAAGCAAAGTTAATATACCCTTTGGTTTCACCATACGGGTATAAACAGCCCATGGCTAAATATCTTTCACAAAAAAACTTTTGGCCATCACTCCCCCTGACAAATTCCATTTCTCAACCGAAATTTTGAAAATTCAATTAAAATTCATTAATTTCAGCTGTTAAAATCGAAGAGTTTGTTGCCAACAATGTAATTTTAATATTTTCTCAAGTTAGGCTCATCGGTCCTCATTATTGCTTTTTAGGTTTTAATTGAAAGCATATTTATATTGTATTGTGTTTTTGTTCGTTTATTTTAATCCGACGTTTCGGTCACGGTGGTGACCTTCTTCAGGAAAATGCGTTACAAAAATATTCACTAAAGTGCAAGAAGCATTACTATTTTAAATTTGTTTTGAAAAATAACTTACAGATTTGGATAATTTTAATTTAGTAAGTTATTTTTCAAAACAAATTTAAAATAGTAATGCTTCTTGCACTTTAGTGAATATTTTTGTAACGCATTTTCCTGAAGAAGGTCACCACCGTGACCGAAACGTCGGATTAAAATAAACGAACAAAAACACAATACAATATAAATATGCTTTCAATTAAAACCTAAAAAGCAATAATGAGGACCGATGAGCCTAACTTGAGAAAATATCAAAAATTAAATACGGTCGACATGAATACATATGTAATTTTAATGTTATTCCAGTTTTATTGTATTTTCTTAGGCTGCTGCAGGTGGCATTGGCTGTAACCACTTTTATACAAAATATATGAAGGCTGTGTGGGAATTTTGACCAAATGGAATTATTAACTGTCATAATTTGGTGGCCGAACAAAATTTTAATGTTTATACTCATCAAACGTTAGAACTTTATCCTGAAACAAGGCTGCGTGAATCTTGACACTTGAAAGACGATCATTGAAATCAAAGAAAATAAATACGTTATACTTGTATGTGAATTTTATAAATTTACACATATCCGCACAGCAAAAATAAATTGTTTTTTACCACTGTAAAAATTTAGTTTTCACCGTATTTCGCGGATTCGCACACAGTCAAAGTTACCTCTTTTCGACAGCTCACTGTTTCAAGAGCGTCACGATCGCATTGGTGGTATTCCCAGAATTATATTCAATGTGGGAAGACTTATATTCAATGAGGGAAGACGTCCCAAAACGTCAAAAGATTGTCCAAGCTGCGAAATAAAAAAAAACGACCAATGTAACCACGATACGATGAAACGATCAATGTGAACGCAATAACAAAAAACGTACGATGTGAAGATGACTGAAAAGCGTTGCCTGTAAACACTGTCAATCTGAGTTGATTGCTGTTCTCAGATTTTGTGCTGCGGTTTTTCCAAAATGTTCTGTCTGTAGATGTTTTAATGGGCGCTTCGCTAGTTCTGATTTAGTTCGGCTGTGAATTTTCTACCGCCGGCAGTCGTCAAATTGAAGTAATCGAGCTGTTCACGAAAATGTTGTGCAATTTGTTTTCATTTGTTCTGCATCACTGATAGTCGCGTTTTGTTGGGAAATGTCTTCGTTTAATCAGTGTTTTGTGTTTATTTGTTTGTGATGTTTTCCGTGGAAAAGCCCACTCATCCGCAATGTCCGAAACGCTGGCCGTGAGGTGGATGCGGCGATACAAGCTCTTTTTTCTTCTGGGGCTTCTCATTCTCGCTGTGCAAATATTCCTAGCCTACAAGTCGCTGAGGATCCCCCTGCCTGGGGGTATTGCAGAAAAGAAAAGAACCCCCGAGCCACAGCGAAACTCGAACGATAACTCGGTGGACGATGAAGATAACAGCAACCTTAATATTCAGCGACCCAGCCGGGATTCAGGGGTGGTCTCGGGCAGGCAAGCAGCAATACTCAATGCCGACCAATTGGACTTTAGTCCTGGTTGCGAAATAGTGACTAAAGAAGCAATATCCGCAATACAACGCGCTAAAACACAAGGCTGCAAGAAACATATCGCAAATATAACATGTCTAATACAATCGAATAATTTCTATTCCGACAAACTTCCCAGCTACTGTCCACACTCTAACTACACGTCCAACAAGGCCCTCGGCTGTTACAAAGATGAAAAAGAGTATCGCCTCCTGTCGGGCTACTACACAAATTTCAAAATCAATAACTCGCCAAGAAAATGCATTCAGATGTGCCTTCAATCTGGTTTTCCCTATGCCGGTGTCCAATACTCGTAAGCACATCAAATAAAAAAAAAATTTTCTTCGTAATTAAAAAAAGCTTTTCTAATTTGTAGTACTGAATGTTTCTGTGGGAACGACGAGCCGCCCGCAGCCTCAAAACTGCCAGATCCTAGCTGCAACATGAAATGTCCCGGAGATCCGAAGGACGCTTGCGGTGGCTACTTCAGCATTAACATTTACGAGACTGGAATAGCAAGTAAAGATTTACTTTTTTTTTGTCAACTCCATTGATATTACTTAAACCGAAATGATTTCCTTTTGCATAGAATTCACAGCACAAGTGGCTGAGACCGTGCCAAAACCGGAAATTGAACGCATCCGGATCGCATTTCTTCTAACATTAAATGGACGTGCATTGCGTCAAGTCCATCGTCTTATCAAAGCTTTGTATTCATCTAATCATGTATTCTACATACACGTGGATTCCGTAAGTACTACGCGCTACTATGAAACAAAAGATAACTCAATATTAGCTAGCACTATTGGAATGTCACGTCATTTATTTTGTCTTCTACTTTATCGTGTGTAGGGCTACAGCAATGATTTAAGCAATTTGATATCGTGTCTGATTGTCTTGAATTGAATTAATGTAATCGGATGAGCCACTCAAGGTTAAGATGTCGACTGATATCTGCATAGACCGCATTTAAATTGAATGCAAAAATTGTTGAGATTGAGTTGTTGCTGCACGGGAAAAGTAAATATAATTCGAAATCATCAAATGAAATTTTTGACCTGATTAGGAATTCTTTAGTCAGCATAAAATTCGTTTCAGAGAAAATTTCTAAAATTTGTGTGCATTTTTATATTGCACTAGCAGACAATTCGTTGCCAGCTTAAAGTTTTACCCCCCCTTATGCCGATTTTCCCGGGGAAAAAGGATATTTGCGTTATCCTTACAGAACCTTCCGTTTCGAATCTTAAAAATCTAACACCGGATTCGCGATCAGCGCCCCGGAAACCCCCTTATGCCCATTTTTCCGGGGAAAAACGGGAAAAAGGACATTTGCGTTGTCCTTACAGAACCTAGCTTTAGCTAAAGACCTGCTCCTGGCAACGCAGATCATTTTGCAAAAAACCGCGTAAAAATCGGTCCAGTAGTTTTTGAGTTTTGTAATTTCAAACAGAAAATACATGACGCCATTTCTAATAAGGGATTCATGAGAGAGAGGAAGAAAAAACTTCATAAAATGCAATTTAATTCAATTTGAAATTAATGAAAAGTTTTCCTTTTTTCTTTTAGCGTCAGGACTATCTCTATCGGGAATTATTAAAGCTGGAAGAGAAATTCACTAACATAAAATTAGCTCGGAAACGATTCTCAACAATATGGGGCGGAGCATCACTACTCACAATGCTGTTACATTGCATGCAAGATTTGCTAGCATCGAAATGGGAATGGGATTACGTTATTAATTTGAGTGAAAGTGATTTTCCCGTGAAAACCGGTGATAAACTAGTCGATTTTCTAACAGCAAACAAAGGACGAAATTTCGTTAAGAGCCACGGACGAGAAACTCAGAGATTCATACAAAAGCAAGGTTTAGATAAGACATTCGTCGAATGTGATACGCATATGTGGCGAATCGGTGACAGGGAACTACCCGAAGGGATTCAAATTGACGGTGGCAGCGATTGGGTAGCTCTATCGAAATCTTTCGTCCAGTATGTAACCAATCCAAATGGTGATGAGCTACTCGAAGGCCTAATGACCATTTTCAAGCATACTTTACTTCCGGCTGAGTCATTCTTTCATAGCGTTCTCCGGAACTCCCGTTTTTGTGGTACATACGTGGATAATAATTTGCACGTAACGAATTGGAAACGCCGTCTTGGATGCAAATGTCAATATAAGCATGTTGTGGATTGGTGCGGATGCAGTCCAAACGATTTTAAACCGGATGATTGGCCAAGGCTTCAAGGCACCGAGCAAAAGCTTTTGTTCTTTGCTAGGAAATTCGAACCGATCATCAATCAAGCCGTCATACTTCAGCTCGAGGAGTGGCTGTATGGACCGTATACCAGTGATTTTATGAATCTGAATTCATATTGGCAGAATGTCTATCACAAGGAAGACTTAAGCCCCAGTCCAGACGACGCATTACTCACCATATCGAACAGTTTGATGCGCCTAAACGGGCGAGCTTTCAATTTCACGCCAGAAAATCTAATGGAGATAACAAACTACAAGCACAGCGATGACTATAAAGGATTCATTCTCAGGTATTCAGCCAAGTTCTCCAATGGACTTTATCAACTAGAAACACGGATACGTCCAAGCCAAGCATGGCAGACTGCAAGAAACTTAAACTTTGCCAAACGAATAAAAAATTTTGAAGTCAGTTCCGAATACGATCAGAAAGAGCAAGTTTCACGAAATTTCGGAAAGTTTTTGGGTCCCTTCACTGAATTGATGTTAACTTTTCGTTTTCTGGGATCTGAACAAGCCGAGAATCATTCGTACAATTTAACCGTACTGTGGATCGATCCGACTGGATCTATACAAGATTTCAATGAAATTCACGTTGAGGATAGCCAAACAGACTCCATTAATTTCTCAAAGGCGAATTTAAAACATCCAATGACACCGGGCGTATGGCAGGTTAAAATTATCGGGAAAACCAATTTATTTGCTCAGACGAAATTTCTAATCACTCCGTTAAACATCGAAAGCAATAAGCCAATTACACAGAGGCGAGCGGAAATTGTTAACTCTGGCTCTAAACTTGAACTTTCGCATCCCACCAAATGGCAACAGTATCTGGTGTCGAATGATGAGACGAAAACTCTTGAAGAGCAGCTCGATTATAACTCGAAACGTTACGGTGACAAGTTACTAGCCTGGATTGACGGCCTAGTGGGGAAATTTTTCTACTTACGTGACACTTGTGTTGTTCATCGAAACGGTAGCAGTCTCAGCTTTTTAACTTTGTGTAAAGATACGATTTGGAGTACATTTGCGCCAGATCCAAAAAGCGATGTTTATGCGTTGTTGAAGCGAAAATGAAACAAAACGCTGGTATATTTTCATACCAGTGTGAAATATGCAAGGAACAAAATAATTTAAAAAAATGCTGTTGTCGGTGTTCTAAATTACTTACATATTTTTTTCAGTAATTGGAAAAAATCGATTTTTATGCATTCAGTCGGTAACATTATGCAAAAAAATTTAGTTAGATTGATGAAGTAAGATATTCAGAGACAACCTCCATACACTTTAGTATAAATTTCTGTATATATAAGTAGATTGACAAGTACCGGCTAAATAAGCTAGAGACAAAACTCAGATTTTTATCGCATCAACTCTTCAAGACGTATTTTATCTTTCTCGAATTTATATTAGTTTTTATATGGCAGATAAAGATATTTTGTTGTTTTGCATGTTTTCAGTCTATCTATGGCGCAACATTTGACAGTGAGAAATCGTCAAATACTCAAGCATAACGACAGACCGACATTTTATAGAAAATTTCCCATTTGAATGGGAGAAAGAATGAAAATGTTTCCGATTGAATTTTGATGTAGGGAAAAGCTATGAGAAATCATAATCTGGACACATTTTGGGTTTATAGATTTTTCGATACAATGCGACGTTTTCGAGAAAATTGCAAAAATACTATTGCATTTGTATGGGAGCGTAAGGCAAGGACTTAGCCTAGGGCAAACAGGCAACATTGTCCGACTTCTAAACCTTTGTGACTTATAATTGAAAATGACAACATATTTCCTATTGACGTCAAGTTCTGCCAGAGCTGTAGCTCAAAATTAAACACCCTCCGTCTTATAGGAAATACAACCCTATTCGGCGCAAGTATACGGTCCCGTAGCTATTGAAAGTCCCAGTAAATAGAGGCACAGAAGTGAGCTCTATTGCGATCCGCTTTGAAATATAAAATTTTGTGCAGCGAAATATTAAATTGGACACCTCTATAAGTCATTATTTAAATATTTTTAAGCGTGTCCGTGATTATTCGCTTACGAGTCAGAGTTTTCGAAAATTTGTTATTTCGAAAACTTACTTGATGGGTCACTTAAAAATGTTTAGTAGTTTGTTTAAACACATGGCAAGGCAGCGTTGATTACGGCGCGGAGAAATTTAGAATGCAACAATTGAGGACATCGGCATGCGACCTGGGCCACTGACGGGAGACATTGCGTATGATCTTACGGAATTCCTACCAAAAATTTTTTTTTGTGTTTTTTGATATAATGGAATTAGTATCTATAAGGACCAGAACAGAACAGTAATTGTGAAAACCGAAGCGCAGGACAAAATTGAACAAGTGGAGAAAAATACTAAGTTTTTACTTTTTATACCCGTATGGTGAAACCAAAGGGTATATTAACTTTGCCTTACCGTTTGTAACGCCAAGATCCCGTCATCACACACAAAAATTAATTATACCAGTGTGTTTAGAATGATAAAAAAATTGATTTTCGCATGTCCGTCCGTCTGTCTGTGGCGCGGATTGCAGGCGCACGGATTGAGCTAGAGACTTGAAATTTTGCGCAGATTCGTTTTTTGTAAGATGCGAGGCTAAGTTCGTTAATGGGCAAAAATGGACCATTAGGGGGGATACCCCCCATACGAACGAAAACGTTTTTTGTGAATATCTCAAAAACGGTGCATCTTATCAAAAAAGTGCAAGAACAAAAGGGTTTTAGGATATTATTTTACATAAAACTTCCATACATCAAAATCCGATTGGAATAAATTTTGAAAAATCTTATAGAAGTTTGACTTCAAAGCGGAATTGTGATACAACTGTTCAAATTTTAATACGAATATCACCATACGAGTTTTCAATAATTGCCAAATTGGCAATTATAGCTTTTGTTATGTTTTAAATTGGTTATGGTTGTTTTGTTGCCAAGTCGGGGATTTCGGTAATTACTCTAATACTAAGTTCAGACCGACACAAAATCACGTAATTTTGCGAAATGATTTAGATCTTAAACCAAAGTGTTCACACAGAGATTAAGGTAATTTTGTTTCACATTTCAACTACAGGATTGCTATGAATTTTAGTGTAGGATTGCTATGAATTTTAGTAATATGATGAATAATACAATTCCAAACATCGATGAAATATGTGCAAACAGAATTAGACACTTTAGACGACAATGGAAATTATCTGTAATGAAAATAAACAATTATTTTCCATTTCATATCTAATCACATCAAAAACAAGTCAATTTTTTTTCCCCGCGTAGGTTGTTTACTAATATATCCTTTTCGCGTGCGGAACACGGCTTCTTTTTCTTATATTTCCATTTTTCCAATGCATCACAAATGTCAAAACTGATGTACTCAAGAGAGCTGAATAAGTGATGCAGGGTTGTATTCCTTGTTTTTGCTTGATTTCGTTCCTAATTTTGTGGAAATTGCATACTTTTAGTGATTTTTGAAAACAGGTTAATGTACTGGAAATCTCGTGATTTCGAGCAAGATTTCGTTCAAAATTACGAAAATCTTCAAAATTACGTGATTTTGTGTCGGTCTGAACTTAGTATAAATGGCATTCCCTCGACATATGGGCTGGTGTGAAGACAGCGGCGTCTATCCATGATACTCCTGTCCCGAAGTCAGTGGGAATATAAAAGCTGAAAACTTTTGAAAAAAAAGTGAGTTTTTGAATTTTTGAAAAAAATTCACAGCTGCTTTATTCCCACTGACTTCGGGACGGGAGTAGCACCGATAGACGCACAATTGTCCACACTATAACGTCCCGAAGACAGAATTTTGGCTAAACTTCCGGTTTCGGCACCGTTTGGTCCGAAATACAAATTTTTGTTTTGCCAGAAAATCGCGATTACTCGAAAATTCCGAAAAGATTTTTATATACGCACTTCACATTAAACGGAAATATTTTTAAAACTATTAAACTGGCGTAAAATTAAAACTTGTCAAAACAAACCTTCACAGAAATTTCCCTTATAAACACAACTGGAACAGAACTTTATTGAAAGCTCCGGTTTAATTCTTAGTCAGACGCCTTGAAAACCTCGCACTTTTAGCAATTTAATTTTTTATGTCAAAATTATGAAATCAATTACTTTTAAAGATTAGCATCTTCAGTATACTTTGTCAAAAAAAAAGTGGAGTTTTATTTGAGGAGAAATTGTTAACAAAAATGATTAATTCAACAAAAAATAATAATAATACCAAAACAATAAGTTTGGACTTGTTCACTGAGACCAGATGTATGTTATTTGTTGGTATAAATGTCAAAACCTTTGCATAACACATGAAAATAATTCCAAATTCAACTCAACTAAAATTCCACCAGCAACAAAAAGTTATTTAAATCAAAAACGCCATACCACCTCAAGAAATTTAAGTTTAATAATTTCGAATTTAAAAAACAAATATTGAAAGTTGAACATCTTACTTCACAATGACCAAATATTCCGATGATTCATATGCGTTGTATGTGTAATTAATCAAATATGAACAAAGGACGTCTATATTTTTTATATTCAATCAAACATAAATACCAAACCAAAAGAAATAACGATTGTTTATTTTACTAAAATATGAAATATTTATAAATTGTGTAAATTAAAGAACCAAAAACCCTATTGAAGCAATGAGCCATTTAGCATTGTGATATCATTTCAATACCGAAATTAACAAGTAATAATTTAAAAAACAAATCATATGTTAGCTCAAAGTCATATTGTCGTCTAGTGATTATAATGTAAATAATTTTATTAAGCTTCATTTCATTTTACGTCTCATTGGCGATAAATTAAATAAAAATTCGAAACATACGTCAAATTATATCGTTTATTCACATTCGCGATACACATTTCAAACCTGACTTTTTTAAATAAAATTTTAACAATTATTCTATAAAAATAACGAAAATTTAAAGCAACCGATCATTATCTTATGCAAATCAATTTTTCCAATAATGCACACGAACAACTTTTTTCAATCCTAAAATAAATTAATGAACCTAAAATCGAGAAAATATTTGTGATTTATAATCGTGTCATTTTTTTTTTACTAAGTCCTCGTTTTAGTCTTATAGTTTGCATCTTTCATTGTTGTAACCATTGTTAATTAGTGTAATATATATATAAAAATCTATTGTAAATATATTTAAATAAACTATTTTATAAGAAAATTATTTGTTTTATTTCAAAAAGCTTTGGAACTCAATAGAGCTAATTCTTATTAATTTTGGTATACTGAAAACGAATTCAGTCTTATAACCGGAAATTAACTCTTATTTCAAACATGATCGCTATAGTCTATAGAACAAAAGCTGATATGTAGTGTAGAGCGAGTAGGATTTGTCATTTTTAAATTTCTCGCACCTTGTAACAATTGTTAGGATGACAAAATCTCGAAGCGCAAGATGAATACTTTTGAGGGTATAGATGTAGTTTCCGATGTCGTGCGCCTGACAATTTTAGTTTTCGTGTGTTTTTTTGTTGGCACAGACTTGTTTTGTAACAGCCATTCTTTAATAAATAAAAATAAGGAACAGAGAATAAAGTCAATAACAGATTTCCTGTAACTATTTTTTATCTTTTTTTGGCCGAAACAGTATCAGATTATAAAGAAGTTGCGTTAATCGAGTCAACCTTATTTAAAAGTTGCGTTTATTGAGTCAAAAGTGTAAAATTTTAGGTGTTGCGTTAACCGAGGAGTTGCGTTCTTCGAGGGTTGCGTTTACCGAGTCAGTTGCGTTAGCTAACATATTCAGAAGTGGGATGACACAATGAACTATTATAAGTTAAAACTTTGCTGACATAAAAATATGTCTTTTTCTTCAGAAATAATACACTATTTTTAATGAGTCAAAATAAAAAAAACTTGTAAGGAGAGCATCTAATTCTTTTAAAATAACTGGGGCCTTACCATGAAACTCAAATTGAAAGGAAAATGTATATAGATGTTTAAAACGACATCAGGGGGCCTATTATGGAATACGATAGTCATCGTAACGATCGGAATTCACCTGTTTTTGTTAGTAGAAAACACTAACAACAACCACATACAATTTCTGATCGTTACAATTACGATCGTATCCCATAATAGGCCCTCGCCCTCAGCTAACTCGAATTCGAATACATATTTGTCATTCATTTTCGGAAATTTACTCGAATATTTTTCAGACGCCGGAAATGAAACTCGGCAGGAGGAATAAAGTAATTTCAATGTTTATTTATGCTGAGTTTTTTTTTTCTATTGCAAAATATATTTAAATACGGCTTTAAATAATCGAAATTGATAAATCTATAAAAAAAAAATAGACAAAAGGCTTATTCTAATTATGATATTTAGCTACTTACGATTTTGAGAACAGTACTAACAGATTACTTTTATTCCGTATAGATTTTCTTCTAGTTTTTGAATTGGAAGCGCCGTCATCACTGCTGTCGAAGAAGTTTCCAATACTTATTTTTTTTTTTGCAAAAATCCGCAATAACTATCCAAAAATTATTGACAACTATTCAATAATGACACTAAATAGAAGCACAAAGTTTCCAAGTTACCAGCAATTTTCTTGCTTTCGATTAATTTATGGCTGGTTTTTTTACTCAAAATAGAAACTTTACATGAAATCTATGCAATTCTTTTTCGTGTGCGGTGTTCGAGCAGATTTGATTTGCGATTCGAATCACATGATAAAGCCACTGAATTTCACAAGTAATAAGAACCAAATCTACTTCGTGTAAAACAGGGCTGTCGAACTTAATTACCATCAAGGGCCACATTGACAGGTCGATTACTTAGACGCGACACTTTTCGTGACTCGAATTTTGCCTATTGTATTTGTTGTTTTGTGCCAACAACAACAGGCAATTTCGAGTCACGGAAAGTGACGCATCTACGATAATCGACCTGTGAGTTTTCCACACCAAACTGCGAGCTGCATTACAAAAAAATTACGGTTTTACTTAAAAATTTACATACTATCAAAAGGTTATTTTAGATTGCAAGACTGCCAAACTAAAGGGCTAAGGCCCAACTCAGACTAACGATTACGATTGAGCCTCAATCAGTGTTGGGCATCAATCAATTAAATTTTCAATTGACTAATCAATTGATTGAAAATTTAATTGCAATTAATTTAATTGCAATTAAATTTAATTGCAGATTTTGCAATTAAATTCAATTGCAATTAAATTTAATTGCAATTAAATTAATTGCAATTAAATTTTCAATCAATTAACTTTTTTGCAATTAAATTTACAATTAAAAATTCAAAAACAAGGGCCTGTAAAAAAAATGTACATTGAATGTCAAATTTCAAAAAAAATTGAAAAAAACTAACAATTTTCAATTAAGAATACAACTTTTTGTGATTATTTGTTTTAAACGCTGATTGCTGAAAAGTTAAATTGCCTCAAAACGACGGGATCGGGAAGGGGTTGGGAGTCCCTTCCCTTCCCTCCCACTCCCAACCCCTTCCCGATCCCGTCGTTTTGAGACAAATTAAATTTTCCCTCATTTCGATCGATTTCGATCATTTTTCCATATAAAAAGATGAGTTGACTAAATTGAATTACCACGAAATATGGTGCACGATCCTTATAAATTATTAATCCTTTTAAATTTTGCTTTTCCAGAGCCGTTAATTAAAAGGTGTTAAAAATTCGAGATTTTGATTTTTTAAAGTTCATAAGATTTAATTGTTAATTGTACTAGTAATGATTGATCAAACAATTAACAATTAATTAATTGTTAATTGTGAAAAATGCAATTAACAATTAATTAATTGTTAATTGTGAAAAATACAATTAACAATTGATTAATTGTTAATTGCAGAAATTTACAATTACAATTGATTAATTGTCAATTGCAGAAATCTACAATTACAATTGATTAATCGTTAATTGTTAATTGCACTGACAATTACGTTTTGCCCAACACTGGCCTCAATCGTAATCGTCAGTCTGAATTGGGCTTAACATTGCTAATAATTGGATATATGTAAAAGTTACTTGAAGCCATTTCTGGACTGGTCCGTGCCTAAATGCGACCAATGCTATTTACTAGACTTTCGTCTTTTACTAAAACTCGATATACTAAACCGTTTACGAGATGTACCGTTATTTAAAAAAATCGGTTTTCGGCGATCATCTTAAGAAGAATTAAAGAGAATACAATTTCCATAATTTTGTATTTTACCATTTTCTACTATTTTTTACCGTTATCGAGATATTAAAAAGGAAAAAATTAGGTTTTCGAAAAAAAAAAACATTTCAAGAACGAATTGAAGATGTTAACACCCGCATCACGAATAGCGAACTACATGACAATTGTCACGTCACGGCGATTTGGGTATTGTTATTGGAGAGCGAAGCGACAATTGGCGAATTTGTCGACAATTGGCAAGAGAAATGACATTTCTGTCACCTCCAAATTGGTAGTGAGAGTACTCGTGCCGCCCAGGTAAGTAGAATAAATGAAGAGAAAACGTAATTTTAATACATATTTGGAAATTTCCACTGCTCAGTATGCATTGAGACAGATATTCAGGTATGGATTCAAATTGTCGATTCTCGCGACTATGAGAATATCAAACTCGATCGCAGTTAACGTATGGTGATCAACTTAAAGTTGCCTGTGACCTTACAGAATTCCTAGATTGTAGTCCACCCGTCATATGACGCACTTTAATTATAGTAGATAAAGAACTTTCATTTTTTAATTTTTTTTTATTAGAAATATAAAACTGGTTTTAATTTACAAAATCTGTATAAAAGTAAAACTAATAACAATATTCATATTTATATGCTGAGAAGTCAGGCCTGTATTTTTCAAATATATTAGAAGTTTTTGAAATAACATAAAACTATAATTAGTACCTAACCCTGAATTTATCAATGATTTCAACTCTAATAATTAAACTTTGATTGTAATAAGAATAACAGTTGGTGGCATGAATCAAACGAAGTATTTTGAAGTATATCATATGGGAAAAATCTAATTTTCTTTATTCAAAATTGATGTTGAAATTTAAAACCAAACTCTACTGATACTAAATTTAACACAATCGTGTATGATTTTTTTTACATAAACCAAAAACGAAATTCCGTATCAATTGAATTTACTCCGATATTTAACTGCTTTTTATGTATATATTTTTTTAACAATAAAAATCTATTTCACATAAATATAACCATAAATTCAATAATCTTTCCAGAGTTAATTTTTCCAAAAGTTGCCCAATTTTGTTAATGTAGGACACAAAGAAACTTTTCTATAACTTCGGTTTTTGTGTATAGCAATTTTAAATGATAAAAATCAATATTTTGTGGATTGTTAAAGTCTATATATTAATGCTGATTTGACGAATTTCTTAAACACAAAACAGTGTCATTTTTTCAAATTCAATAGAATCTTTTTTACTACATTTTCTCTCATTTTGACAGATTTTAGATTTTAGCATACATTTTTTTCTGTAATCATGCTTGACTTGAGCGTAGCTAAAATGCTTATCGCCTAACTTTCCATTTTTAAACATTTTTTTTTGTTTTTCCTTTGTAATATCTAAAGGAGTTCGAACCAAGAAAAGTTCTGTTTTGGGTGAAATTCAGTTTAACTTATACTTGAAATTTCCCCTAAATTTTCCATTATGCGCTGAGTTTTCTTCTAAATTCGAATCAGCAGGACGATAGCAGCAAGTCCATAAATATAAGCATATTTGATTCTGGATAAAAAACTAAATCTCTGCCCAAATGAGTTTAGTTAAAGGCTTATCATAAAGCTGAGAAAAAAAAGAAAATACCATTTAAAAAATGACAATTTTTGACGTGTTTCAATTTTTAACTTAATATTTTTGTGACTTTAAAAATACACCGGTTCTATAAGGGCTAATCATATCAAAAGTAGACTTAATTTTTGGAAAAATTACACCAACTAGATGAAAAATGAAAAAAAAAAACAATTTTATAACGTTCTTGATTTTATCTGAAAAAAAAAATCATATCGACATTTTGTAAAAATTATATCTCACAATATACCGTATATCGAAATCTTTCTGATAAAAAATTCTCTTTAAATTATTCGACATAATCTCATTATAACAAAATTGATGAAAAACTTTTTGAAACAATCAAGAAACTGTATTCGTTTCTCTAGCGATTTCATTATACATAGAGATTACACTAGATATTTAATGTTACAATCTAAATATATAAATCTTCGTCTGGATCCTCCTCATCGAAGTCATCATTATCATCTGGAGTGTAGATAATGTTGCTCTCTGTCGAATCTTCCGTTCTATAAAAATTAGAAAATATGAGGTTTTTTATTTGTGACAAAATAATTCAACTATATAAACATTAGAAAAGCTACAATTTCCTGGTACAAATCGTCAAATACTCTATATGTGGGCAGAAAAAATTTTTGTGAAAAAATCCATTTGTATGGAAGACGGGGGAAGGAGTGGTCCGATTGGAATTTAATGAACGGTTATGTAAAATCAAATTATAAATACATTTTGTCTTTATAAATTTCTCAATACGACTTACCGTTTTCAAGAAAATAAAAAAAAAACATTCCATTTATATTGGATAGGGTGGGGGATGGGGGAGTAATGGTCCGATTTTGCCCGTTTAATAACTTAGCCTTGCCATTGACGCTAAATGCAACAGTAAAAAATTTCAAGTCTCTAGCTCAATTTCTTCTCGAGTTATCCTGTCTACGAACACAGATGCAAACATCGACATGCAAAAATCAAGTCGATTCATCATTTTAAACGAACTAGTGAAATTTATCGACGATTAATTATATAAAGTTCACCAATGTGTTCAAAAATGATGATTCGTGTGTTTAAAATGATGAATCGCCCGACCGTTAATTCTATGCGGTGCAAATGGATTATTATAAAAATACACACCTCTCATAAGGTAACTTCAGAGCATTTCTTGCAACTAATTCTTCTTCCTCCAGGTTTATTTTAAACGTTCCCAGGGTTTCTGGATTAATTGCTGGTTCACTGGGCTTCTGGACAATTCGCTTGATTTCCTGGACATAGAATTGCTGCTGTGAGATGTTATAAGTGTATAACTAGAAAAAACAAATAAAAAAACATTATTTTATTGAACAATTTTACGAATTTTTACAAATTATTACTTTATTTGTTACTAATCCACCCGATTTCCTGGTTAAAATTGACAAATTCTGATCATTTATTGTGACGATCACTTCAGACATGTATTCGATAAACGGAATAACAAATTTCTGGTAGATATTCTTTGCAGTCGCCCAGAGAAATATTTGCTTAATATTTTTATTGTTTTTCAGTTTATTGATGAAATGAAATATTGCTTCTGGTGAGTATCTTATTAGCATTTCATTGAGCGGACTCAATATTACATTCACCCGTTCAGTTCCTTCGAAATACCATTCTGCGATGTTGTCTTTGGTAGATTTATTGAAATTGAAGTCCTCAGGAATTTCGAACTCTCGATAATTTAATTGTCCTTGTTCCTCCAGGAATTTTTTTATAGTTCGATTTGGCTTATATTCAACACCAATGTTATCTGAAATTTAAAAAAAAAATCTTTAAAATCTTCATTAGAATCACAGCAAAAACAAAAAACCTACGAAAATATTTCGTAAAACAATCTTTCCTACATTTAATTTGTTAGAAAGTTTTTTACTACTTATAAAATATGGGACGCTAACTTTACATTTTTGTCATCTCTATGCTTGCTCAACCTTCTCTCTTGTTACACTAAACTTGAAATATTAAGGCCTGTGTCCACATGGAAGTTTATTTGCAGAAGTCACTTCTAGCAGAGACTTCTGGAAGTTTTTCCCGTGGAAACACTAACTGCAAGTGAACTTCCAGAAGTTGTGACACCAGAAATCTCTTCTAGAAGCGACTTCTGCAAATAAACTTCCATGTGGACACGGGCCTTTATACTTAGGGGTACTTCAGTTGGTTTCAAGGGGTACGCAAGATTTTGAAAGCAAAATGGCGGCAAATGAATTTTGAAAAAGTTGCTGATGGTGTAAACAATAAATGTCTTTAATTAGCCGCGTTCCCGATCCATTAAAAATCTACTGCGCAGTACTAGACAGTAATTTTCGTTGGAAACGTACTTACTGTCCAGTAGTTTTTACATGGATTAACATGGATTGGGAACGCAGCTATTTTTATCAATAGACTAATCTAAAGGTAATATAAATTCGAAATTATTTGTAGGGTAAGGTACGGATAGATGCCCCAAGCGTGGATCTGCTAAACTAAACTGTCTATAGCGGATACAAATTACTAAATAGAAACCCACATTGCCCCTAGCATGTTTACAATGTTACAAACATTGCCCAAAAACTTTATGGTAGCTTTAAAAAAAAATGTTTTATGCTTTCAGAAAATTTTTTTACTTGATAACTAATTTTACGAGTAATTTAAGATTTTTTTATTGGTTTATGTTAAAAAAATAGTGATGATGTAAATATAATACTTTGTTTGAATATTTGTGGAGTGAGATTCAAGAAAATCGAAAGTGAAATTCAAGAAAAGGCATCTGACTGTGCCAAGAAGGATAGTTGCCTCAGTTCATTTGGTCTTAATTTTAATATGAATCGATCTCTTATCGAAATTGGCACAAAAGGATTAATTTTACGCTAAAATATAACATTTTACTGACCGCCATACGCAGTTTGGACAGAAAAAATCCCGGAAGGTGCTGTGAACAAAACCGAGTCTAAGACAACAGAGTCAAGAAGTAGCTCAAATATTCGGTCGTCTATTTTCCTGTCAAAACATAGGCACGACGAGGAAGTGGGGGACACCCCCACTTCCTCGTCTTGCCTGTATTTTGACAATCTCGTTCAGTCCCATGTTCATGCCCAATCTGTGTGTAAACATAGTCTTACAGTTTTGTGTATAAATAAACTTTACAAAATCAAGATTTGTGTTAGTTGATGCCAAAATGGGTGATGTTTTTTTAATATACCTAAATTTATAATCAAGTTTTAGCTATACGAACAGGAAACTATTTTAGTTTTACAGCACAGAAAATCTGTTAATTGTCAACTTTCTCAGTCTACTAAAAAAAGAATATATCTTTTTTGAATTACTTTTTATTGATGTAAGAACCTACCCTGATTTAACACAAGAATTTTTATTAGATTGCTCGGAGCGATTTAACTAGCTAGGTATTAAAGCAAAATCTACCAAATAGTTTATACGAAGTTTGGTTCTATGGTCAAATCTATTACATTTTTCTTAAATATTAGCTGACGATCAATCATAATACTTTATGAAAAAAAAATTACCTATTTCACTATAATTTACAATTTATGAAAAAAAAAAAATTACCTATTTCACTATAATTTACATAGTCTGTTACTGAAGTTCGCATTTCCGTCAGTGAAGATGCCGACAATTTGTTCTCGATCATATCTGCTAGCTGGAAAATCTCACTCCAAATCTTCAGTTCGTAATCTTGAGCGTCTATAATACTTTCATCAAATGTCCAACGGTCATATCTTATTATACCCGTCGATAGAACGCCAACAACATTTTGCGTATTTTTTTTATTTTATTATTAAACCAAGTGTTTTAAAAAAAAATATTTTCTTCACCAAGTGATGCAACCAGTGATCCAGTGACGCAAGGGAAGATACACTGACCGGGAACACACCACCTAGTACTCATTCCAAAAATAAGTCACAAGGGAACGTCGAGCTAACGTAAACTCAACTGCAAAACGACCATAACAAAAAAAAATCACCATACGGGTGGGTTTAAAAAAAACTATCTGAATTCGATTTCGAAATTACTAATTAATTCTCGTAGCAACTGACTCTGAACTGGAGACTGACAACTTCGATCACTTCAGTTTAATTTCATATTGTGACCCCCTTATTATCACACGGCCGGCCCTGACTGACGGGAATGCCATACGCTTATTTGGCATAAGCGTTTCCGTCGGCCAAAGGCGAAACCCGACGCCGCTAGCATCGTAAGCACAAAATGCTTTCGATGTACACAAGGGGCTGTTCACGGGTTGGGCGAGTGATAAGGAAACGCGCTGACACTGTGAATTCCTTAGACCGACGCCAGCAGCTCAAAGGGCCGCTGGAAGCAGAGTTTGGATTGATATTTCAGTCGTTCAGTAATCACTGTAGTGACCAGTTCATAAATCAATTGTGAGTTTCAGTAAAAGTAAAGCAATTGTAATAAGTAAAGCAATTTTTCAGTAATAAGTAATCAATTGTGAGTTTCGTTAAGAAGTAAACAATTTTTGTTAATAAAGAACATCAGAAATCAATCGTGTGTTTGATTAAGACGATTTAAATCCAGCGGTAAACGACAATTTGAAACTTGAGACTGATTCTAGGGCAAGTTTTAAACGAACAGGGAACTTTTTTCATGGTAATTCTTCTTAGTTAGATTGCGACAGATTATTTTTAAATATTTGTTATTGAAATTCATTTCAAATTAGTTATTGTTTGAATTAAACCGGCTTATTATGTCACGGATTTTTTTTTATTTTTATTTATTTTTATTTATTTATTTAGCCAACAGGTACACTCCTAACAGGCTGATTCCAACAAAAAAAAGCAAAATAACAATATAATTTAAAAATAAAAAAGAAAAAAAACAAAATAGCAATATATCAATAATATGTTCACTAATGTTCACTAAAAATTATAACTTACTCTTGAAACCACTTAGAGAACGAAGCATTGCCCCCGCTGGAACACACATTTTCAATTTACACTGGTACAATAGGAGCACCCTTACAACTAGGGTCCTCACAGGGTTCTCGGAAAATCCACTTACCATGGCCATTGACACCACCTCGCAACACCACGAGGTATGTGATACATCCATTGAAGTATGAGAGGACATACTAACCCCCAATATTCTGATACCCACTATAGTCCGAACTCCGGGATACCCCGGTCAAGAACTGGAGTCACTAGGCACCGAATCTGTCGAAAACCGGCATATTCGACAGACGTTTCAAATCGTACCAAGATTCGAAATACAGGACACCGACATCGACGGAATACTAGGAAACAATTTTTTGGAGGCATATCAATGTGTCATAAACTACGCCACAAAAAAACTTACAGGGCGTTATCAGGAAAATTTATTGGATAAGAGGCCCCAATAACTCGCTACCGATCACTAAATAATTAACGGTAATAATAATAAATTTTCTTTCTTCCTTCCTTATTATAGGCAATCAAATAAAACAACCCAATATCTGTACCGATCTGTTAAATTGCTTGGGATTCTCATTATCATGGATATCAGGACCGGTGAAATACTTCCTTTACACTGGCGCTACGCTATTACTGATCTTCGGGGCAACGATCCTTTGGACATTTCTACTGAAACTAAAAAACTGTTTGGGACCAGCACGGGCGTTGACCACAGGATTTGGCCAAAGCTGCATAAAAAGCGTAAATGCAAGCTAATTCTGCTGCACCGAAGATATATTACCATGATTGTAGGTGTGATCACAGGACACTGCCTCATAGGGAGACATGCGAGTAGACTTGGCGTCCCCTCTAACGACTTCTGTAGAAGCTGCAAAGGTGTAAAGGAGGAAGAGACTGTAGGTCATCTGCTCTGCAGATTTTTTGATTTGGTGACAGCGGTGGACAAAAGATAAATAAATAATAATAAACATAGAAGAAGTAAATCAAAAGAACCAAATAACATTTACATATGCTATATCAAAACAAGAAACATAGAGATAAGTAAGTGAAATTTGAAACTTAAAGTACGCCAAAGCAATTTAATAAAGGCAAATGTTATGATACAATGAAAACACAGAAGCACAAGCTAATGATAAAAAATATATCACTGGTCACTGACTCCGGCGGAATACACTACCTGCTAAGAGAATTCTAAGTGCGAATTCCCTTTTTCTAAGGGGGATGGTCACATAATCACATAAATCATAAAAAGGGATCAAATTTCATTTCAGTAGTCGAATGAACTCAAGTGCCATATGCATTTGAAGAAAAGTCTTTCGACACCTTGAGCACTTCACGTGCCACTTAAATATTAAGCGAGTCATGGCCATATTTCATGGTCAAGTGCAAGCAATCGATGCCGATGGGTCAAACATCTGCATTAAGCATATGGAATCGAAGAAATGTTAAAATAAGTGATGTTACAAATTAAACAGCTAAATAAATAACTAGTTAACTAAGAAACGTTATGGTGTTTTAATGAGTGTAAGATACAACGTTATCTGCGGATAACAACCTGCCCAGCACTGGCTCGTAGAAGGAAATCGTTTTTAGGATCCTTTTTTTTCGAAAATACTAATGAATTGAAAGATGTAAACATCAACAATCTCCTAGGCTTCATAAAAAGCTCACACTGGTTCGAGTAGAGAAGAAATAAACATATATGTGGTATCACAATGGACCTCATTGGTCTAAGTGGGTCGAAAGACCGCCACTCTAACCTACCTACCTACCTATTGTGATGGTCTTTTCGTTGGCCTTGGTATTCCTTTCCCACGACTGGCTGATTCAATCGTGGTACAAAACGTCTCAAATTGCAGTAGACGTGATGTGACGCGATTGAGTCAGCATAAAACGAGTAAACAACCACTTCATCTGACAAGTGCATGAGTTCGGTCGCGACGCCTAAACAGTTCTAATTACAGAACTGATAAGAGCGACGCGACCGACTCAGCATTTTTTTCGAAGCGTTGGTTGCTGCTGGCGACTACGGCCAGTTCAGTAGAGTTTCAGTTGAGTTCGAGTTGAGTTGAGTTGGGTTTCGGTCACGATCCAGAAAGTTCGGGCAGAACTCAGAAAAAGTACAGTTTGAGTCATAGTAAAAATTGCAGTTCGACCTCAAGAAAGTCAGTCGTGTAATAAGTATAAGTATCAGAAATAAAAAAGGATTATAAAAAAAAGAATCAGTGTTACAATAAATCAGAAGAAGAGATCACCATAAGATTTGACAGAGGTAATAGGATTGTACACATCAGGAAAGACAATAAGTGGTTTCAACAAATAAAGAGATTCAAGTTTGACGAAGATGCATTGGTCATTGAAACAGAAAAAGAACTTTTCATAGATTGGGAAATCATGATAACAGCAGCACTGGGGAGTAGATTTAACATTCCGAAATACATTTCCGAAATCATACAAACTCTAACGAAGGAACCAATAAGGTTTTATGAAACAAAACACAAACATAACAAAATGAAAAAAAACAATAGATAAAATCATAAAGAGATATAAACCAAGTAAACAGGAACAGTTTATTATACATATCTACAGTAAAACGTAAACGTTCTTACGGCCAATTTCTTAGACCAAAATTTGATACTCAAATTCGTATCAAGTTATTTCTTCACCAAGTACAATTCATTATACTCTGAATTAAATAAAATTTAGAAACTTTGTTCAAATTTTTTTTCTGATTTAGTAACTGAAATTAAAACGCGAACATTAAAAAGATATTTCATTAGATGTAATTTTAAATTATAACGTAGCCTAGTGAAATCAAAGAGTTTTTATCCAAGATAAATCGTCCTCTTGGGCTTTTCTCCGTTTCTGCTTCGAAGGACTACTGCTTGCATCAATAGATGAAATCTTCTCTTTCTTCTTTCGCTTTTCCTTTTTAATCTTTAGTAATGCATCTCCGGAGATAACGTCTTCAGGATGTCCCCTCTTTATTTTCCTGCCGTACAGTCGATTGCCTCCCTCACAATTCTTGAGACGCTCAACAATCTCTTCACTTAACCATAGAATAATATATACTGTGACGGCCCTGACCGTCACCCCTTAATTATCACATCGCCGGCCCTGGCTGGCGGAGACACAAACTGCACCTTCAGCAGAAGCGTTTCCGTTGGCCAGAGGCGAAACCTGACACCGCTGGCATCGTAAGTAACAAAACGCTTACGATGCACAAGTGGCTGTTCACGGTTTCGGCTAGTGATACGAAAACGCGCTGACACTGCGAATTCCGTAGACCGACGCCAACAGCTTAAAGGGCTGCTAGCAGTCGAATATGAAAAACACAATCAGAAAAAAAACGGGAGTCAATCAGTGAACATAAAGTGAATAATTGTAAAAGCCAAGCAAGTCTGATCTAAAAATTCAGTGAACAATTGTAAAGTAAATAAGTGAATCATTGTAAAAGAAAAAGTGAATTACGAATTTAATAAAGATTTATGAATTGTTAATATTAGTTTTCATTCGAACCACGACAATACTACGTAAATAGAAGGTTATCTCTCGGGGTTTCCCATAAGGCGATATGCGAAGGAACAGCTCAAACCGATAATACCGATCAAAATTCATCATTTGTTTCATTCTTGTGCATTGAAGGAATGGGCATGACGCAGAGAGTATACGTAATATCAGCGGTACGTAATATGTACTAAATAATTTTAATTTTCACAAAAACATGAAGCAAAGTTTATGAGATTTTCAAAAATGTAAATCAGAAACGATTTTTTCTGTATTATAATTACAAAAATAACTTCCATGACTTCTTTATATTCAAAAATTCATTGAATTTTACCTGCACCGTACGTTTATGTAGGTAACTTAGATAAAGATATGTACTAAAAAATTTGTTCAACCCTGAGGCTTGTTCTAAAAAATTTCTCAGCAGAGTACTCAATTTGCTATCCGCACTAGTGCAATGTTTATATTTTGTGACGTTTCTCAAAATGGCAAAACGATTATATCGCTGTATTGTCGAAGGATGTGGAAATTCTTCGAAATATCAAGAAGGAATGAAATTTTATCAATTTCCAGGAGATGAAAAAAGGTATGAACTTTATATTTTCCGCACTTTAAATGCACTAATAATTTTATTACAGACGTATCGAATGGATGGTTGCTATAGAGCGCAAGGACTTGATGAAAGTAAAGAACACTTGGACGCTTCGTGTTTGCCAAGAGCACTTCTCCCCGGAAAACATCCTTCATAGTGGTCGCCTATGCATTAGATCTGTTTCGCAGATACAGAAAATTAGGTCTGTGATGGCCAACTAAAAGACCATCATATTCCGTTCCCACGACTGGCTGATTCAATCGCGATACAAAACGTCTCAAATTGCAGTAGACGTGATGTGACGCGATTGAGTCAGCAGAAACCGAGTAAACAACCACTTCATCTGCCAAGTGCATGAGTTCGGTCGCGACACATAAACAGTTCTAATTACAGAACTGATAAGAGCGACGCGGCCGACTCAGCATTTTCTCGAAGCGTTGGTTGCTGCTGGCGACTACGGGCAGTTGAGTTCAGTCGCAGTTGAGTTCAGTCGCGGTTGAGTTCAGTCGCAGTTGAGTTCAGTCGCAGTTGAGTTCAGTCGCGGTTGAGTTCAGTCGCAGTCGTGGTTCAGTCGCAGTAAATGTTTTTCATTTGAGCTATTAAAGTGTTAAAAATAGTAAATGTTGTCGTTTTGAGCTATTAAATTGTTAAAAAGCAGTAAATGTTTTTCATTTGAGCTATTAAAGTGTTAAAAATAGTAAATGTTGTCGTTTTGAGCTATTAAATTGTTAAAAAGCAGTAAATGTTTTTCATTTGAGCTATTAAAGTGTTAAAAATAGTAAATGTTGTCGTTTTGAGCTATTAAATTGTTAAAAAGCAGTAAATGTTTTTCATTTGAGCTATTAAAGTGTTAGAAATAGTGAATGTTTGACCCTAAATGACTCGGACCACAACATCTCACTCAACATAACTTCTTACGTAAGTTTTTTTAAATTAAAAATATCCGCCCGTCTGTAAACGCGACAACTCACAATTGAATAACTCCTTGCCCCTGCACCATACAAACTGACACTTTCTCGAGTTTCTAGAAAACCGTAGTATATATTATTCTATGACTTAACATAATCCTACTTTTATAATCGGCCCCATTGTGACGGCCCTGACCGTCACCCCTTATTATCGCACTGCCGGCCCTGGCGGGCGGGAATGAAATATGCTTATTAAGCATAAACATTTCCGTCGGCCAGAGGCGAAACCCGACGCCGCTAGCATCGTAAACAACAAAATGCTTACGATGCAAACAAGTGGCTGTGCATGGGTTTGGCTGATGCTAAGAAAACGCGCTGACACTGCGAATTCCCTCGAACGACGCCAACAGCTCAAGCGCTGTTAACAAGAAGTAGATTCATTCTTGTTACAATCGTCGAGCCGAGTGTTAGTAAAAGTAAATTGTAAAAGTTTATTCTTTGCGTTTAAGTCAATTGTAAAAGTTTATTCTTTGTGTTTAAAAGTAAATTGTAAAGTTTATTCTTTGTGTTTAAAGTAATTTGTAAAGTTTATTCTTTGTATTTAAAAGTAAATTGTAAAAGTTTATTCTTGTGTTTAAAAGTAAATTGTAAAAAGTTCATTCGTGTAATTAAAAGTATATTAATTAGAATAAATCATAGTGAAATAAATAACTATAACTAAAGTGTGTGGATTTTGATTCATCTTTCTCCAGGGAACACGACATTTGGCGCAGCCGGAAAACCAGAGAAAAAAAAAAAAAAAAGTAAGTATTTTTTTTCTCTCATTTGTTTTAAAAAAAAAAAAAAAAGGACATATTTAATAAAATTATATAAAGTGAATTTAAAAAGAGTGAAAAAGAAATTGAGGTAAAGTAAAAGTAAAATTCGAGATTTTTGTTTCGCCTAAAATAACTCACATGTGATACAGGCGCTGGGGCCCCGGACAACATAGAATCAATTGTCGAACACAAATCGTTTATCAAAAGTTACTGCTCCGCCATAAAGGAGTATCGTACGAATTGATTAAACACCAATAATTTTCAAGGTTCTATAACTTGTTCGGATTAACCAGCGCGAAGAGAATGCCTCTCCCAGGGATTACTGGGAAATGGGACAGTCTTTTCCTTGTACTGCTTATCAGTAACGTTCTCCATTTTGATATTTTTCAGCTTCTGCCGGACTAGCTAGACTCTACTTTAGTACTCGGTGAAGAAATTGGCCGTTAAAGAAACATGATAATATCATAATGATACCGACTGATAAATCAAACAGAACCGTCATTATTGAAAAGGATCAATATCAAGAAAAAGTCGAACAATTTATTAAAAAGTCAATAGAACAACAAAAGGTCATAATCATTGGAGAGGTAGAAAATGCGGAAAAAGCTGTAACAAGTTACTACGACAGAGTAATAGCACGTATACTATCAGAAAACAACATTGAAACGAAACTCAAAGACTTAAACAAACAAATTATAAACAAAGATAAATTCACAATCAGTACTTTCAACGGTTTGATTAAAGATCACAAGGTCGGGAGTTTAAAATTGTAGAGTTTCGTGAGATTAAAACACGTTATGGTACAAAAAAGGCTATGGAGACGGAGGAGTTCATCATATTTTTACCGGAACGATATCAGGAGTTACCGCTGGAGAAGTTTCAGAATATGATGAACGAAAATCCAGGGAGAGTTTCCAAATCCAAATTGTTTTATTATTATTTGGCCATTAGGTAATCGTACACATGTAGTGCATCCGATTTTTGATTTCCCCATAAACAGGTACGAAATAAAAATGTGGGAAATTTTATCCTAACTTCAGCAACACTTGTTTACTGCAGCCTAATGCAAGCATTAGCCAAATTACTCATGATCCTCAACCAATCACATCTATCAACGATCACCAAATATCGAGCCAACCAATCAAGTGTAGTATTGTAAAGATATTCAAGTATTGTCTGAGAAGTTGAAGGAAATACATCACTCCTCGCAATAAAAGAAGTAAAACATGAAATATATAACTCCAGTTTGGTTTATTTTCCTTCAATTTCACTTTGCTTTATTAAATGGTAAAGCTATACAACTTAATTCGTCATTAGTAGTGCTTGGAGGTAGTAATAATAGCAATGTAAAGTTCAACATTGTCTTACCAAATCATGATATAGTGGAAATTGAACTATCTTTTAAATTAATAACCGCGAATGATTCCGTGAATAGTACACAGAATGATTTCACTTCCACAAATCCAACAACGTAGAGTCCAACACTGATGATGGGTAGTCATCATTATATTTCTACTGAAGAAGCTATAGAAGGATTTAGAAAAGAACTTATACGAAAGGAAAGTGAAATTTCTCTGGAATCATTGAGAGTAAAAGTGTGTTTTATAGACATTTTAAATTGGAATTCGATGAAAATAAAAATCTTGCAATACAATAACCATATGATAGTGATTATGAGAAGCGTAATTTGAATATTTCATGCTATGAATACCGTGAACTGTCTCTTTGGATGTCAAAATTAAACTGGGACGAACCTCTGTCAGCCGAACTTTTAACCAAATGGAACCCTCTCCAAACAACGCTAAAATCCATTGATTACATCGAACTCCGTCGATGGATTAAAACCCATTTAAAATAGTCTACCGAAAATATTACCTTGCACGGTTTTTGCGATGCCTCACAAAGAGCCCATGCAGCAGTCGTATTTATCAGAGTAATATACGAAAAGAGAGAATTTTCAATACAACTTCTATGTTCCAAAAGAAGAACTCTGTGGCGCTGTCTTACTCTCACGATTGTTGAAATTCGCAAAAAATGAATTGAACTTAGAAAGAGTTTCAACATGCGCATGGTCTGACTCTGAAATTGTACTCGCTTGGATAAGAGAACATCGTAGCAATTGGAAAACCTTTGTCTCAAATCATGTATCTGAAATCAACGATAATCCACATGTGGTTTAGAATCATGTCATATCCATGGAAAACCCAACTGATTGTGCAAGTAGAGGTATGGTAAGCATACAAATTAAGGACCACAACATCTGGTGGCAAGGACCAGTGTGGCTTCAACAACCACCAAATTTCTGACCTGGCACTAATAATTCATATACAACGACAGAAAAAAAGAAACAATTGCACAATAGCCCAAATAACAATTCCTAATGCTCTATTTTCTAAATATTCCTCATTAAACCACTCAGTAAGAATAATAGCCTACGGTCGTCGATTCATTAACCGCTTACAAAAAAAAATCAATCTCTGAAATGGCATATCTAACTTCAGAAGAATTAAACGCTGCATTAATGGACATTATTCGGTACTGTCATAAGAATCTGAAAAAGAAGGCAAACATTAAAATATCAAAAAGGAGAACGAATTACAAACAGACCACAAATTCATTAACTTCAATACAAAACGAATAAAAAACACAACAAATAAGACAACACGACAAACGTTTCAAAGATCACATTACACATAAGGAACATATAACATAAAACACAAAACGAACAAACACAACAAATAAGACAACACGACAAACGACTAGAAGACTACAGTATACATAATGAACACATAACATGAAACACTTATTTAACATAACAACACTTATTTAACACGAAATTAAAATCACTTACTTTGGCTAAACGATCCACATCAAACTCCACGATCAAATTCAATCAAACTAAATAAAATTACAAAATCGACGTCAAGCAGTGCGCGATTTCACCGCTGGCGCTAATATCACATCTTTACAAAGCGCCTCCACAGGCCCACTCCAGGACCAAGCTAAAGGCCCTATATAAGCCGAAGCAATCACTTAGCAGAGCACAACTCGAAGTGGACACTTCTCATCCAGTCTGACTTGCAAACTACCGTTTTAGGTCAAATGCTTTTTTAGCCGAACTGCCTCTTAAGGCCAAACTGCTTTTTCAGCCAAATTGCCTCTTCAGGCCAAACTGCCTTTTAGCCAAATCGCCTGTTAAGGTCAAAATGCTTTTTCTAGCCAAATCGCTTCTTTAAGCCAAATCGCCTCTTAAGGCCAATCGCTTCTTTAAGCCAAACTACCTCTTTAGGCATTTATCATAAAATCACATCGCACATATCATTCATCTAGGGGCACGTTACTACTCATTCTAATCGGGGTACGTCACGCTGCTCAGCATCATCAACTATATCGTTCATATCATTCATCTAGGGGCACGTTACTACTCATTCTAATCGGGGTACGTCACGCTGCTCAGCATCATCAACTATATCGTTCATATCATTCATCTAGGAGCACGTTACTACTCATTCTAATCGGGGTACGTCACGCTGCTCAGTGTGATGAATTGCATTTCGACTTTTCCAAAATGCAATCCATCACTTCACCTAAAACAACGGGTACAAAGTATTAATTCAGAACATTGACCCATTCTTCAAGTCTCTTTACCTAAAACAACAGGTACAAAGTATTAAACCAGAACATTGACCCTTCCTTTGAGCAACATAAGCAATTCTCAAGCAATTCTTATTACTTTCCTATGCAGCCCGGTCAATGCACCTGTTTAAACCCTATACAAAATCGTCAATTTCCAGTCTGATCAATACATTTTTTCATATGCAATTCTTAAACCATTATGCGAAATCATCAAAATTCGTCAATTCACCTGAATACCGTCGGTCAACGCTCCCGCCATAGATCCAACATTAAAATCATCGAAATGTCAACCAGCAAAAACGAAGCACGCGACAAGCGCGCTCATATTGCAATACAAATGTTTCTGATCTTATTTCACAACAGAAATACGCGAATTAGCATTACATGACAATGCAATTCTTATTTCCGTCACCCCGAATTAGGGCAAATGTTTCATACACCTGTTTTGGCAACGTGACTTATGATTCCCACCATCACCAAAGTGAGCAGGTCAAGAAGCCTATTAAAGAAAGTGTTAAGACCTGACTCGGGGAGTTTTTTGAGTTTTTACCCTTGATAGAAGTTATCGGGAATTATTTTTTGAAAGTTATTTTCGGAAGTTATTTGAGAGTTATTTTAAGAGTTTTTTAAAGAATTTTTGTACGGAGTTATTTTGCGACTAATTTTTTAGTTTAAATTGATCTTAATTATTAAATTAAAATCATCAAGAAACAAAGTTTACACAAATACACAGTTTTTTTTTGTGCGTATTCGTGATTCAAGTGATTGGAGTATTCAGACTTTTTGTTCTTCAAGGCTTTTTGTTCCGCAGACATTAACATTTAGTTTTCGAGTTGTAAGATTAAAATTTGCGAATTCATTTACCGAACTAAGTTAATCAAGATTGTGAAGATTTTGTGAAGTAGTTATTTATAGAAAGTAGTAAGATTAAAATTCGTGCATTCATTATCCAAACTAAGTTAATCAAGATTGTGAAGATTTTGTGAAGTAACTATTATAAAAAGTAACAAGATTAAAATTTGTGAATTCAGAAGACTAAGATTTGTGTTTTTCTTGTGAATAAATACCCTAACATATGCTAAAGTAAGCGTTTCCTTCACCGTACAGTTTTCAGGATCAGTTTAAAAAATAAGTGTCACATCAGCATCATCAACTACAACGCACATATCATTCTTCTAGGGGCACGTCACTACTCATTCTAATCGGGATACGTCACGTTGCTCAGCATCATCAAACTACATCAATCATATCATTCATTGCATCGATCATTCATTTAAATATTTGAACTCAATTATAATCTTTTAAATTATATTTCATTTCCTATCTTGTTAATTTTGAATTTCATTGAATTGTAAAATATTTGTAATTGATTTTAAATTATAAAGTTAATATAGTTTTAGTCAAAACTTGCTGAGTATTTTTATTCATCTCCTTTGGAAATTTTCAGTTGACACTAAACACTTTATGATTGTATCAAATAAACATCCATTGGCCAACTTCATCATTAAAAACTACTACAGTCTGAGTTTACACGCAGGAGTTTAATTAACATCTGCCGCTATACGAAATAAATTCTGGATCCTCAATATTAGAAATACAGTTCGCCTAGAAATACTACATTTATGTATGCTTTCGACTAAAGGCAAAAACATGTCAACAAATCATGGGCGACCTATCACAGGCAAGAGTAAAGCCACGTTCAGACTATATGATCACTGTACATATTTTTGAGCATAAAAGTGTTTCAAACGTGTTCACATCGTCTGAACACCATATTTTTGTGTTCATACGCATGAACACAAAGCATATGAACACATTTGAACATATTGTAAGATTTATATGAACCAAAGTTTTGGTGTTTTGTGTTGTGGAGTAAAAGCCCACTTAAACAAAATTCCATTTTTGATATTCAATAAAGTAAAATTCTGTGAAATATCAATTCCACACTTGTGTAAACAATGATTTCCGGGCGAATCTAGTCGCCAGTTTAAGTAAACGAAAATTGACTAACGGTGTCAAGCGATATAGCAAATCACACAAAGATTTTGTCTTTCCTGTCAGTTCAGCATTTTGGCATGCTGGCGATCGAAGTGATTGATAAGAAAGTATCAATCAGCGCGTGGGTGGTCTGACATTGACAGCCACCGGAGCATGTGAAGGTGATGAAGAGTTAGTTAGAGACTGGAGCTAGGAGAGTCACGATTAAGATTTCAGCCAGTTCTGGATAAAAGCGATCCGAACCGGTAAAGAGTTAGTTGGAGCAAGACCGTGGACAGAATCGAACAAAAACTTAATAAGCTGAAATCATTGTACTCAACCTTTTTGTGTAAACTTTAAGTTCTAAATGTCAATTATATGTAATAAAACCCTAATTTTGTAATAAAATAAACGTGAATATTACATAATGTGTGATGTGAGAAGTGAACAAATCAAGAAATAGTTATAGCATTATCAACACGCGACAACAAAAAAATACCATACAACATTTGATAGGCTGCAATTTCTTCATGTATCGTTAGATGTAGATAAATCAGAGTCCAACATACCAAGAACTGTAAGTAAATAATCTCTTATTTAGAAGAACATAAATGTCATAACTTAAGTTTTATAGTTTCGAAAGTGGTAACATTTTTTGCTCTAGCATAAACTAAAAAACAAAATTAAATTAAATTGTTTTAGAGATTTTATATACTCTGTATGATTTCATCATTAATTGTATAAATATAAACGGGTTTTGTTTATTGATAAGTTAAAAATCATTTATGGCTGGGATGAACGGATTACATTGCTGTATGCGACGCTTCGGGCGGCAAAATTCTGGTGGCAGACGCAAATGGGGGAAGTGGATTTATGGGAGCAGTTCAAAACCCAGCTTCTTTTAAGTTTCCGAACTACATTCGACGAAGCATCGATTCACGCTCGGTTGGCGAGCTGGAAAAGAAAGCCTGGCGAAGCCATAAAATGTTATTTTTATGAGAAGATGGCCTTAGCTAAGTCTATTAAATTAAACGATGAATTTTGTTCTAAATTAGAAGAAGCATAGGACAATCCATATCAGATCGTTATATCTCATATCAACAATATAATGACGTCAATAAGTAATTTCGATTAATTTGAAGAAACCAAGTCACCACATTAGAGAGTTCTGAGATTGATCACGACAGAGTCGGACGTGTAGATTAAATTAATTAAGAAATGCTAAATATAGTTATTGTAAGCTTAACAAATATCTAACGCAAAAAGTGTTAAAGTATTAACGAATGTTAGGATAAAAGGTGTTATTATAAACGAATGTTAGGATAAAAGGTGTTATTATCACAACACCCAAAAATTTCCCAAAAATATCAGAACATGCTAAAAGTTTGTGATTAGGAGTTACGTGCTCTAAGACGTTTCGACTACGATGTCGATTCTTGGAATCCGTTGATGGCTGTGTTAATTTTACGTAAACTGGATCGTTCTACCCGAAATCGCTGGGAAATGGACCGTGATCCAAACAATCCACCAACATTGCGTGAAGTCACCTATTTCTTGAGGAAGTGCATTCACGCTTTTGACAATTGTAATTCAGCTAAATACCATGCTCTTTTCGACCCAAACCGTTCAAACAACAAGCGTTATGGTCCATCAATCTCAGTTGATCAAGCTCAAAAGCATCCACGTCTATCAAACGATCGGTCAAACGATTCCAAACCGTCGATACCTATGTTAACCACGAACAATGCTGACAGACAAAAACTAACTTGTTCGCATTGCAATGGCCCGCACAGTCTTCCGTTGCGAAAAATTGGCCAAGTTGGGATTAGACCAACTGAAAGCAAGGAGTCAAGATAAATCCAGGAAACTCGGGATTTTGAAAAGTCGAGCGAGAAAATCCAAGAGTATGAAATGTCATTGTCGAAATTTTTGTATTTTGAAGTCACTGCAGGAAAAGGATTACACATTTCAAAATTTCGATAGTGATCCAGAAATGGGTAACTTTTTATTTATTAATATTCCCTCTGTTAGAGTATATGCAAAAATGAATTAAGGGTAATTTCAAAGGTACAAATTTAAGTTCCTAATAGAGGATATTGTATGGCAACACTGACCTCCATGATTTCATCATTATTGTGAAATACATGTTTGAATAGAAAAGAAGTTGCATGGAGTCATCTAAAATAAAGAATTGAAATTAAAACAATTTAATAGTCTTTCAATTAATAATAGTTCAGCCCATTTAACCGAATACCCTCAAGAATTTTAAGAAATTAAAATTGTAAATTTAATTTTTGGTTTTCAGAAATTCAAAACCAACTTAACGCCGTCCTTGATGAGGAGTCAGAGTCCGGAAAAGAAGTATCTATTCCACAAATTACAAAGCTCGTCAAGGTATCAGCAATTAAAATGTTAAATACAAAACGTCGTCAGAAGAGTAGGCCAAATACTAGTACTTTACTCGAGCCCGCCACAGGATCATTGTCAAAAGGATTTACCAGTTATTTTAACGCGCAATGGGTTATCTCTAAAAACAGACTTATCGTGCAAAACAATGTAATATTGAACGAATTCAGGATACTGGTGCGAGCTTTGTAGCGTGACTAAAACCGATAAAGGAGATTTCAACAAGCATCTACAAATACACTTCGTAGGTTTCGAAACCAATCCGAATGTCTTTGCCAGCAAATGGCGATTCCCGAGTATAAATTTTTGAAAACATTACTTTGAAAGATGAAATGAGAATTGTCTCAAATTATTAAAAAAAAGTGTGTTGAATTTTATGAAATAAAGTCGGGAAAATAGGAAAGTTCCAGGCTGCGGAAGGAACGATCCAAGAGTTTCAAAAAATAGTGTAAAGCCTAAACCCCAATTACGCGTTCGCGCGTGCGGTATGATTTTGTTCTGGCATCTAGTAGTTGTCACCGCGTCTAAAAGTAGAAACTGAGCCTACTCTACGCGGCAGGCACGCGGCAACGCGTCTGAGCAACACGCAATTATACATTTACTCATATATATACGTAGTTTTTACCTTCACCGCGTGGCTGCCGCACGCGCGAACGCGTAATTGGGGTTTAGGCTTAATTTACTCTCGCCACCATTAAATGAGATAAGCACCACAATTGCAAACATAACCAAACCCAAAACAGAAGCAGTCCATAACCGCTATATAATACAGTAATCAGACTGCGCAGTAAATACGTTCCACAAAAAGAACGCGCAAACCGAAACCGCGCACTGTGAACCCTACTTGGTATGAAATTTTGGGGTTAGGACCATGTTTTTTTAAACGAAAATTATAAAAAAAATCGAAATTTTTGTATTAAAAACTTAACCGCGCAGTTGGAGGGATTACTGTACTGAAGTAATTTCAAATCGGCATAATACCTAAATGGAATTCAAGTGAAATTAAAACAAGCTCTCCAAACAGTATTTTAGGCTTTTGTTGACTTACCCACAAAGAACACCATCTTCTGAGAGTTTACAAGCAATGTAGACAGCATGCTGGTGGCTTCTTAGTTAATCACAAATTACTAATTAATAAAGAATAAAATTGAACTACTTCTGCACAACCTCACAATTCACGTCCACAAATGTCAATGGGAAAATTATTGGCTTCGCATGATGCTTTGCAAGTAAAAGCCTTGCTACTATTGGAATAGAGTCGTACTAGAGTATCTGTCTGGAGTTTCATAGTAGAGAACCTGTGATATAGAGAGTGGTCAACCGCATTTAGCAGACTTTCCTGCTGAGTAGGACTGCAATTAATACAGTCTATTAGGCCAGTTAGAACTGTCTATATAATTTTTCAATTTTTTAGTACAACTACGACTTTAAAAAAAAATGCAGCCAAAATTTTTCCCAAAACTGGTTGACTAGCGGAAAAAATAAACAATTTTTTGTTAACATTTCTTAAATATCTCGAACCTTCCTCTTCACTAAATTAAGATTGCCGCAGGAAAAAATTTTTGTGAGATTTTCATACTAAAATGTGCTAAATTGCTACTAACTGTGCTAAATTGCTGTGTGCGAATCAGCGAAATTTTGACAGAACGAAAACGCTGTTGGATTTCTCTTTTACCAAATTTTAACAATTGTGAAAAACAATTTCTTCTTGCTGTGTGGTGAATATTAAGCATTACAATTTTGTTCGACCACCAAATTATGACAGTTAATGATTCAGTTCTGTTCGGCGATTCGCATACAGCCTAAAAGCATTTGCTAGATTTCAACTCTGCCAAACAAAAGTTTTCTTCAATGAGATCTCTAGATGAAATGTAAAAAAATGATTTTTCTTGCAATTTTTGTTCAGGGTAGATTTTTTGATATGACAACCCTTGGAAAATGTGATTTGTTTATTTGCTTGCGCTGGCAAAAATCAATAAAACGCAACAAGTTTTCTTCTTGTAAGTGGCTCAAATTACGTCTTTAACATAATCGTGCACTGTTTGGAAATCAAGGTTTGCACATTTTTCCAGGTGGTTGCGTTTTCACAAAGCTACTCAAGTTACACAAAAACATTGAAGAAAAGAACTTGCGGTTTTGGTCGAGAAGTTTTTTTTTCTTTCAAGTGCGGAAAATTTGGGTGTTAACAATTTGATCATAACTATTTGAATATATAGCGGAATTAGGATATATTTACAAATAATTAATTCAGCATCCAAGGGATTGTTACTAACGGAAAATGCAAAATTTATTCATTTCTCACTAGTGTATTTTACACTTTTTATCTATAAAAACGATCAAGTAAAAAAATCTTTGACAAATTAGTTTTTAAATAGGTGAGAAATTATTGTGTGCAAAATGATTGTTTCCATATGGCTCTTATATATTTTTTTATCGAAACAATCTAGAAATTCATTGCTTGTTTTGATGACAAGTTTTATTTTAATGTTTATAAATAGAACTGATAAAAACCGAAGACAATCAATTTGTTTTGACCAAAGTCGCAGAAATTGAAAGTTTCCCTTGTCTGAAATTACTCCTTCACTATTCAAGTGATTCAGTACTTTCTAATTTTTGCTACTGAGAATATTTTCATTTTTACTGTCATAAATAATTAGCTTTGTTGCTGTCTCATTGCCAATAGTAAAACGTTTCATTGCTTAATTTATTACTTTGTTAATAAATGACACGTTGAACACTACGAAATTTTCTTTAACCATGATTTGTGGTTACAACTTGTCGCATTAATTTGGTTCTTACTTAACAAATAAAATAAAAAAAAACTCACTACCAATAAGAATCAAAAAAATATCTACAATTTAAAGGTGACGTTTTACACAGCAGAGTAGTTTAGTTAAAGTTTACAGTAATCAGCACTTTGTTGCGCATTCAGGTTTTAACAAAAAAAAACGGATATTCAATTAAGAGCACCAATCAGTGTGACGGCCTAAAATCCCCACAATTTAATATGTTGTATTACATTTTTAAATACAATTACTTAAATCTATATTTTGGATATTTAGATTGCATGTAAACGGAAACCCGTATATAAAAATTGTCAATGTTGCGAAATTCTTTTTTTTTTAATTTGACTCAGATACAAAAATGCAAACAAAACTATTTACATATCAGTTACTAATACTTTTTTTTGTAACTGAATATTTCAAAATTACAAAATTTGACTGAATGCTATTCTAAACCTAGTTGTTGACGGGTTAATGTTACCTTTAAGAGATAATATTACTAAAATTTTCCCTTTTCTGTTACATTAAAGTAATCCCTCCAACTGCGCGGTAGATACGTTCCACAAAAAGAGCTCGCAAACCGAAACCGCGCACTGTGAACCCTACTTTATATGAAATTTTGTGGAAAATTATAAAAAAAATTATAAAAAACCGCGTAGCTCGAAATTTTTGTATTAAAAACTTAACCGCGCAGTTGCGAAACCGCGTAGTTAGAAACCGCGCAGTTAGAGGGATTACTGTACTTACAAACGCTTGCCAAATCTGAAATATCTCGAAATATGTGAAATTCGATTACACGAAATTTTATACACACTGCGCTACTCCGATTCCTAAACCGTAAATGTAAACTTAATTTTCCACCAGGGTTTTAATCGTGAATAAACGATATGTAATTTTTTTTTATAAAAAAAATTGGTCATCTTTCCGAACGAAATAATTTTTAGCCTATTTTTATGACACTGTAACCCAAAGTTGTACTGGGTCACCTTAATTGAGATTTCGTAACAATTTCTCGTCTAGTTTTGCAGTTTTGCATGAATTGCAACATTTGTAAGGTTTTTCGTTGCAATCAATTGATAGCTGAGGACACGATGGCCTCGTTAACACCAAGCAGTAACTATCACTACTAATTTTGATCAAGCAATTTATGTAGATTTGAAATCCCAGGCGAGATTTGAATCCACCACCTCCGGCGTACAGGCGGAATGCTTTACTAGCCTATTTTGGATTTGGTACATCCATTCAACCGTTTTTGGTAAAAAGTAAACAAATCAGAAATCAGATTTTGATGCTAATCGCCTTAAAATAACCAAAAATATGCATAAAAACCTTAAATAACCGACCCTTTTATTTATGTATCTTGAACGCGATATTTTTTTTAAATATCTCATGAGCAGAAATAACTAAAATCATCTTTCTTAAAATCACACAGACTAAAATTCATCCTTATAATTGTTTTCAGAGCACAATGGAGGAGCTAGACAACAGCGGGCGCTATAGTAACTTTAAGGTGCTGTACCTGGTGACACAAATGACTGGAATTACTCTAATTATAATAATGGGTAGTTGGATTAATTTGCATTTGGATGGATGGGCCTGGCGTGATTTCCCCAAGCAAGAATTCAATTGGCATCCATTTCTCATGACAATTGGAATGATTTTCTTATATGGAAACTGTAAGATTTCTGTTGTTTTGTTATGAGGGCAAAATTAATTTTTCAAATTTTTATAACTTTCAGCGATTTTAGTATACCGTGCACTACGGCGTGGTCGCAAGAAGAAATTGAAATTAACCCATGCCGGAATACATTTACTGACTTTTGTTTTAATCGTAATTGCACTTGTTGCAGTATTTGATTCGCACAATCTAGCAAAGCCGGCTATCCCAAATCTATATTCCTTGCATTCATGGCTCGGTTTAACGGCTGTTATCTTGTTTGCATGTCAATGGGTTGGAGGATTTCTTTCATATTTACTGCCAGGAATGAAGCAAATCTACAAAGAAACTTATATGCCAATTCATATATACTTTGGTTTATTTGGTTTCATCCTCGCTATTGCAAGTGCATTGCTCGGACTATCGGAAAAAGCGTTTTTCTCTATGTAAGTTATTTTTACACATGTTGGAGAGTTTTACGAATTGGTACTAAATTAAAAATTCTTTCGTTAGCGGCAATATTGCAGACTTACCTAATGCTGGATTAATGGTTAATTGTATGGGTGCTTTAATGGTGCTTTTTGGTGGTCTTGTTGTTTATCTAGCAACTAAGGCCGACTATAAACGACTACCTCTACCGGAAGACATGATTTTACTTACTGGCGCTAGCGAATAAATTTTATCAACTTCATCCTAAGCAATGGTCTCAAGTCTTTTCCAATTATTTGACACAATTAAAACACATGACGTGATATATTTTTTTTATAAAAACAAATAATTTTTTTTGAATATTTTAAATGACATAATTTTGCTCTCCTTAATTTTTTAAATTGACATATTTGTGATTTTTTAAATAGAGTGAAACTTTATATTTATTTAATAATAATAATCATCAGGTCCACTTACCGATGAATGTACAAAAAAATATCATATATGCTGTAAATCAATGTATCTACTTGTAACTGTACTGTACTTATCAAAAATATATAAATACGTATATTAAATGTTGCATCGATAAAAGTTTTACTCTGGATTTAGAAGTTGTTGGCTCCTTGAAACCAAAAATAATTTTGATTATATGGAATTCTTGTACATTTGATCATAGATGAAAGTTTTTTTTTTTTTTGAGTGGTTCGGGTTTGGTTCCAAGGGTGAATTGGATTTCTGGCTTTTGGTTTTGATTCCTAAAATGTGAAAATTTGGTTCTCAATACCCGAATCTTCAATGGTTTAGTAGTTTTCGACTTTAATATTTTGGTTCCTTTTTAGAGGTTTTTGCGTGTCCTGTTGATAAATAAGTTATATTTTTACGTTCGATGCGTTACAATCGGTATACTGAATCCAATATAGTCCTATATGATAGCATCGACACCAAGACCTCTAGAGGTACCTCGTAGCAATGCAGTTTTTATTCTCTAACATTCACCCTGATTGCGAGTGTCCTGTCGTTTTCGACAAGAGTCGTTTTACGTGTTGTTGTTGGTAGAAAAACACTAACAACAACACGTGAAACGACTCTTGTTTCGAAAACGACACGGCACTCGCAATCGGGGTGTTTATGTGTATGCACCCATATAAAGGTGCCGTTCCGTAAATACGCAAGTAACTCTCAAAAACTCTCAAGAGTTACTCGCCGGAGGTTGTCCATTTGAGAGTTAATTTCGGCGATTTTTCCCTTTTAAACACCAATATCTTGATTTTTTTGACATCTCGCTTTGGCAAGTTCTCGAGAGCTACTAGCGAAATTCAAACGCCGTTCGTATCTGGCGAGCAACTCCCCGAGAGTTCAGTGGGTGCGTGTCGACTAGAGAGTAGAATCACTTTTGATAGCTTGCAGAAACTAGTTCGCGAGTTTTTGGGAGTTTCTGCGAGCGACTCTCAGAGACGTGTCCATTTGCGAGTAGCTGCTATCGAGAGGTTCTCGCCGGCATTTACTCTCATGTGGAGCGGCACCTTAACGGTTTTCAAAATATTTGGAAAAAAAAATTAAATTTTTTGAAAATTCTTCGGAGATTATGCGTTTTTGAGAAAAATGCATGTAACCAAATGTAAAGGAAATAAAATTTTCTACATTTTTTTTAATTTTTCCGAAACTAAATATTGCACAAGAAAGTTTTGTGTTGATCACAACTGGTACAGTAATCCCTCCAACTGCACGGTAGATACGTTCCACAAAAAGAGCGCGCAAACCGAAACCGCGCACTGTGAACCCTACTTTGTATGAAATTTTGGGGTTAGGAACCGCGCAGCTGCGAAATTTTTGTATTAAACATAACAAAAGCTATAATTGCCAATCTGGCAATCATTGGAGACCCGTATGGTGATATTCGTATCAAAATTCGAACAGTTGTATCAAAATTTCAGTTTGAAGTCAAACTTTCCAATAAGATTTTTTTAAAACTTGTTCCAATCGAATTTTGATGTATCACAGTTTTATGTAGAATCGTATCCTAAACAACTTTTGTTCTTGCACTTTTTTGATAAGATGCACCGTTTTTAAGATATTCGCAAAATTCATTCGTATGGAGGGAACCCCCCCCTCCCACAACACTAATGGTCCATTTTTGCCCATTAACGAACTTAGCCTCGAATTTTACGAAAAACGGATCTGCGCAAAATTTCAAGTCTGTAGCTCAATCCGTGCGGGTATAAAAACTTAACCGCGCAGTTGCGAAACCGCGCAGTTGGAGGGATTACTGTATTTTTCAGAGTGGTTTCGTATATAAAGGCTTTCCTCCATTACCAGAGAACAAATAATCTAGAGAATAAACTCTTAGAACAAATTTTTGACAAATTTCCCCTTCGAAGGGGGGAAAAATGTCCCTATCATTCACTAGCTACGGCCTAAAAGTTAATTACTTTTAGACTAGGGAGCACGAAGCAGAGAGAACATTTCTCGTCGTATCTATTCAATGAGATGGAGGAATCGAATGGATAATTTTTTCCCTGTTACATCGGATCCTCTTGCTTCATCTCACAGTGGAAAAATTTTCTCTAAAAATTTGTTCTAAGAGTTTATTCTCTAGTAGCCTTATTAATAAACGTTAGTTAATTTTTATCAATGGTTTACGCAGTGGATAACTCGAAATTCTTATTAATAAAAAATTTTAAGAGTTAACTGACGTTAGTTAACTTTGTGTTAGCTAACATACCGATTTCCTCGAGTTAAGGAGTTGATAACTCTTGACGGCGCATAACTCTTGCAAAAAAGACTGGAAGAAGCAATGATCCATTAAAAAAATACAATTTATGTTGTTTTATTATATTACCTTATCACTTGAACACCAATTTTCTGATCGCTTTCCTTCAATTTTTAAATTTTCCACTTTTAATTACTTTGCAGTGAATCACAATTAAAATAAAAACATTAATTTCACTCCTATTTTAATATTGTCTCCAAGGAAACGGATTTAAAAAACCAAAATATGACTTATTTTAATATCGTCTCCAAGGAAACGGATTTAAAAAACCAAAATTTGACTTAAATGTAAAAGATTTTCGTATTTTTTGGTACAATTCGGCACAAGGGTTGCCGTATTCCAGCGAAATTTTTAAATAAAATACGAGTTAGCTATTATATGGAGGAAATTTTTTTATTAATAAGAATAGTTATCTAATGGATAAGTTTGCTATCTCGGAGTTAGTTAGCACATGAGTTATCTCCGTGTTAGGGATTTTTTATTAATAAGGCTGTAGATTATTTGTTCTCTGCCATTACCATGACTTCTGTAACTGCAAAAAAATGCAGGAAACTAGAGCAAGATAGACTTATGTAGATCTAAAAAGGAATGACTGAATACAAGTTAAACGCTATCCCTTCCAGTTTTACAATTTTATAGCAATCATATCAAACCTTATGCTATGATTTTTTTTTGACTATGCATGCGAAGGAGAAAAATGACATCACGCTATAATAACAGTTTGAATGTGTCCGTGCTTACTATTCACTTGCAGGGACAATGTGTGATTGTAGTAGAAATCGCCATAAAAAAAACAGGGGAAATTATTCTTGCAGTTGCCGACAAATTTTTGCAGTTGATTCTTATCTCCCTTTCTCGTCAACGTATCTTCACATAAATGTGTCTCTATTTTTTTGCAGTTGCCGAAGTCATGGTAATGGAGGAGAGCCTTAATTCGGTTTTGGTTGATTAACATTTCACAAGTTTTTGCTTTAGTTTAAAAAAAAACCGGTTTACATCTCTGCATTTTATCTTGAAATCGGCTTTACGAATTTTAGTGAAGTAGAGATTTTTTTATAAATCTCTACATTATCAGTGGCCATATCTATCTGGAGAAAAAAAGGTTCGTTCCGTAGATTTAAGTCATACGTTGGGGACATGTCCGTTTCATCTCTAATTTGATATTTACGTACAAAGTTGTCTTTAAAAGAAAAGATTCTGGAATTTTTAAGGAAAAAGGGCAGAAAACTCTCTGTATCTCACCAAATTTATTAGATCTTTTACTCACTTAAAACCACGACTTCCATTGGAAAACTTGAAGGATTTCTCTACGCGACATTTGAAACTTTTGTGGTAAACTGCACCTTACTAAACTCGAACGATCTTTAATCGTTGTTGGGAATATCCCTTTATACTAGACATGATAATAGATGTCTAAAAATGCTGAAAAAATATATCAGGTAGTTTAAAAAGAGAACCTCTCCAAAAAAAAAACTCGAAGATTTCCTAAAAATCAAAGGAACCAAAAAAAATAACTTCAAAAAAATTATAATTCAAAAGCATAACGATAAACGATTAAAAGCAAACAAAATAATTTTTATTTTATATAGTATTTTAAAACAAAATTTATTCAAGTTTCGTTGTTTCAACCCGTGACGGATGTTATTGAAGATGCATATGATTTGTTGATCCCGCCAGATGCTGAGGTTGCTGAAATGTCGTCTATCGTCTCAGTTATGCCAACTATTCGACTTTACATCTCCCGGACCTTGGTAGTCATCAATATTGTGTGGAATATTGTGATACGAACTTCCCGGCGATCCTGGAGCGGATTGTAAAACAATATCTTGCAATGGGGAATTTCCCACAAAATTATCAATATGACTAGGTGAAGCCGGAGCTGATCTGGGCATACCATAAGGATGTTTGAAGTTTTTACTGATGCGCTGTTGACGCTTTTGGTAGCTTTGCTTGATCAATTTTGCTTCAATGTTTGGATCGATACGCCAAAAACTCCCTTTGCCGGGATCATCCTGGGATCGTGCGACTTTTATAAAATACCTGTTCAAGCTTAGGTTGTGTCTTATCGAATTTTGCCAGCCTTTGTTGGCCTCGTCCTTGTAATATGGATACGTTTTCGATATAAAGGAATAGATTCCCGACAAAGTTAGCTGTTTGTGTGGTGACGCCGATATTGATTGAACAATCAATTGTGCATAGCTAAATGGTGGCTTGCAGCCGGACGTTGATGGTTGTTGAAAATTCTCGTCTTGAAAATTAATTGTACTATTTTCTGCGAAGCCATACTTGCTGGTGTTGTCATTAGGAAATTCTTCGCTAGAGATCGTAGTACAACTACTTGCAGCACTTATTGTTCCTAATTAAAAAAGAGAAATTATTTTTTTTTGTTGTTTTGGAGATGTCGACTTTTTGTGGTTTTCTGTATGGCGTTTAGTTGATTTTTTTTGAAATATGTTGAGAACCGTTAAAGATTCAAATAAATCGTTAAAAAGCAAAAAATGTGGAAAATTTTATTCTCTAAAAATTTGGTTATATGCATTTTTTTTTATATAAAATTGTAGTTTTTGAAATTTTCAAAAAACTGATTTTTTTTAAATATCTTGAGAACCGTTAGAGATAGATTTAAACCGTTAAAGCAAAAAATGTAGAAAATTTTATATCTTTTAAATTTTGTTAAGCTCATTTTTTCCAAAAGTGCATAGTTTCGAGAAATTTCCGAGAAACGGTATTTTTTTCAAAAAAAAAGTTACATTTACTGTTCCAAAAGTTGATAGAAAACTACGATTTTCGTAAATTCAAGTCGCTAGCTCAACGCGTTCTCGAGTTATTTAAAATGCGTACAACGGACAGACTGACAGACAAATGCACGGACTTCGTACTAAACAGAAAGCTTCTATCTATCCCGGTTTTAGAATCGGTGTCCGTCATGAATACAATACTTTCCCTCTATAGAAGAGGAAAGTAAAAATGGAATCTGATCCCATTTCCTAACGTTTTTATGGACATCACCTAACGACACATATCTTACCTGTTGGTGATGTATACGGGCTTTTTGATTCAGTTCTAGGAATTGTTATTTTCATTGGAGGGTAAATCACATTTGTGTTATCGTCAATTTTAGCTGAAAACGCATCACAAGTGAAACTTTCGAATCCTATTCGAATCTCTGTGCTGGGAAATCTGAAGGTACAGATTTTTGGCAATATTAATGATCCAGTTGATTTGCGTTGAAGAGTATCGTTGATAAAAATCCCGTTTTTACTTTCGCATATCACCTCAAAATCTCCTGATTGTTGATCATAGACGATACGAAAATGTTTACGGGATACGAAATTGTTTTTACCAACGCATAGATCCACTTGAGATGTTGATGAATTGCGACCGATCTCCGTTACTAAATCGGTTATGTAGTGAAAATTGTTGTCAAAGGTCAACATACCCAAATAAACATTGGGGCTGATTTCTCCCCGCTGTGCCAGATTATCATTTCTATCGTTGTTTGTCAGGGATGCGAACGATGAGGCTCCTGTGATTGGTGATTCCAAAGGTAGCGGAGGTGCAGGTGCAACAAATAAATGATCACTTGTATTATTAACAACTGGCTGATAAGTTTCAGATTGGCGGGGTAGTGGCGCAGGCTCCAAAAACGGACTTTGTGGTTGATCCTGTTGCAATGTTTGTGGCCTGGGGAATTGAAACTCCTGTCCGTCATATTGTGAATTTCGCATTTTTTAATTAAAATAATTTTTTCCAGCAATAAATAAACCGTATCTCACGTAGTTTCACTTTTAAAACAAAACGGTACTCGTCGGTCTTTTGTCCCAATTATTAGGGTTACCAGGTTAAATTTCAGCACAAAGATTTTCCTACAAAAAATACAAATGATGCTATCACTAGTTATCAGGGGTGGCAAACGAAAAAAAAATCGTGACGTTATACATTTTGTTATGTAACGAAAGTCAAATTTTATTTCGTTATTTCATTTAAAAAAAAAATAAAATATAAAAAATATTTAGAATATTTCCTGAGTTGCAGGGTTTGCCGTATGAAGATTTTAATTAAAGTTAAAGCTACAATCGCATTTTTTCGAAGTAACTGGTCCTTCGCTTTTCTCCGCCCATGCGTTTAGGAAAAAGCCGGAAAGGCAGTTAATAAGTTAATGAAAATCGGATCAAAATTGCTTGAATGTCCTAGGAAATATCACGATGTTGCCTTCGTCTGTAAAAACCGCTTGTCGTTACGACTTTTCAGGCGTCTTTAAGTAATGAAGGGAATTACATAGGGTTTTCCATATTTAAATAATCATAAAATAATTCTGAGTGAAAAGAAAGTTAAATTTATTTTAAAACATCTAAAAACGTAACAATTCAATTCAATTCTTTATTGCAAAAATAAATCTGAATACATAAGTTCAGTCAATATTTATCATAACTTATGGCATAAAAACGTAACAAAATGAGTTTTATATGGTGATCGCCATGGTGTTATTTCTTTTGATTTTCTTCCAATATTGCCTTGCCAATAAATTATAATGATTTTTTTAAAATTAAAATCACATAAAAACAATAAAAAAAATTTGATTTAAATCAATCATGAAGATTTGCATATTTAATGGGCACAGTTATATTCACCCGTCGGGAGCTGGAAAAATAAAAAAAATAGTTTAACTTTTTATTTTGTTAAAAGCGATTAAAAAACGAAAAATTGAAAATTAACATTCTTTTTTTATTAATATAGAACAGAGGTGTGATGTAGCAAGGCCTGTTTTCAGCTATTTTCAAAAGCTTTTATTTAGATTGCTATTTTTTAAAGCTTTTATTTAGATTGCTATTTTTTAAAGCTTTTATTTAGCTTGCTGTTTTTAACAGCTTTTATTTAGCTTGCTATTGCTAGAGAGCTCATTTTTTGACAGATTGCATATTTCACAAATTTTCTAAATACTTTTTTTTTTTATTTTTGAAATTTTTAGTGCTGAAATTAGGTTTTTATACTCCCAAATATTAAGTATGAAATTTGCTTTTGTCATACGCTGGTCATGCTTCGCATGTTCAGGGACACAATCGGTCTAAAAAATTGTCAAATTGTTTATTCAATTTGATATCTAGATCGAGCAAAATGAGCAATGGTGGCTTCATGTAACTTATTTTCGATCGACTATCTAGTTGAAGGAATTCTTTAGTGGACCAAAAATTACTACACATTCATGCTGGTGATGATTTTTTTGGGTTATCCCTTTCGCGACTACTGGTACGAAAATAAACTAGAAAATCTTTGAAAAATTCTGTTGTCTTTCTATATTTCTATGTACACAGAATTTATAATTTTTTTTTTAATAAATTGAATTTGTTTGTTTTTCATAACACAAGGTCTATTGGTTTAATTATGTCCCAACACCAAAATACTGATGAGACAAATAGTCCCAGGACCTTCTTTTTAAATCCCAAGGTCATATTTTTTCTATTACAGATCCTTCGTTGAGTACACCTTTAACATAAAAACCCAAAACTAGTTTTCGAATAATAAAATTAAAAAGTCGTTTCGATGGGTTATATGCTCTTAAAAGACTCCTCTATCTGTTGAGAGGAGGGGAATTCCTGCTGAAAATATGGCTTAAAACATCCGCGTAATTTTAAGGACTTCAACGCAGTGTCGTTTAATGTTCTCCATTTAGGCGTTCAAAAGTTACAGGTGAACATCCTTCTTTGGAAGCTACAATACTCTTTATTTTTGGGAAATCGTATAAAAAATTGGGTTTTATTCCGAAAAATTTTCGGAGTCTCTGGTTTTTCTGGAAATAATTTTAAAGGAAAATTGAAAGTAAATATTTACTAACATTTTTGACTTTTACTGGAAGTTAATATCTTTTTCTTAAAACAATTTGCACATTTTTTGAAATTTTTTTGCGTAAAACTGTAAATTTGTCAAAAGTTTGGAGCGTGAAGTGCATAGAGGCCAAACTCTGTTCACATCAGATAATTTTTTAACTTACCTTATCCCACTCAAAGTGCACATTTATTACAATAAATATTATAGTTCCCATGAATAAGAGAACTGTGATACCAAGTGTGTTAGCAAATATTCGATTGTTGTGACCAACCAAATGCAAATATCTAAAAAAAAATCGTTATGAATATGACAAGACACTCTCTCCAAAAGATTGATACTCACGAAATTAACCATTCAACTTTTTGTGTTACGCCCAATAAAATTGTTAACCCAGCCAATATAAAGAGAATTAGCCCGATATAAGCATGTAAAGCAGCATAACAACTTCTAGTGTTTCGATTAAAAATTCTACAAACGAAGAAAACTAAACCGCACAAATACTTAAGATTTCAGATTAGTTAGATTTGAAATTAAAATTGAATATATCTCACCTGAAGCAAAAACATCACTAGAAATGTAAGACCCATCCAAGAATGTAGGGAATTGAAATGTTTTACATCTTCCAAAAAGTTTTCCCGTCCTAACGTACTGCAGTAAAACCCAAATAGAAACCCAATTAAGCTGAGGGTTTGCAATAACCAATGGATAAACTTCGCATTACATACGTTCGAATTCGCCAATAGGCGATACACAATTGCACCTTTTTTGAATTATTTCTGTTAATCTATCATTCGAAGATCTATTTATAATTTTAATACCCACCATTTCCAAGAAGTATGAACGATAAAGGCATCATTAACATATGGTAAAGGATTATTTTTGAAAAAGTTTTTATCCATTCAAGACCTCCGATTTCATTTATCCAAATTACTAACGTTGTTATTATCGTGGCTGCTAATATTTCAGCTATGCCTACAATTCTATAGAGATATGTGGATCTGGCTACCATTTTTTGGTTTTTAAATAAGGCACTCACTTTATCAATAATTTTTTTTGGTTATTTACACAATTTCACCCGAAATTTTCGGCAGTTAAATTTTTTGACAACTAACTCTTGATGGAAGTGATCGAGCTACTAAAATTTTGAACAAGTTAAAATGAAAAACAGCCCTAGAAAACCTTGAAGTCTAGTGCATATGCCCTCCTTCAGGCAGAGTTCGCAAAACGCAAATTAATAATTTTTGTAGCACATTTTAACAGTTTAATTACCTACCTTTTTACTTTCTTATACATCGGAGGCTCCCAAACTGTGGGAAGAAATTTTTGAGGCGCGAAAGGGATTTTTTGATTCGTGAGATAAAGTTATAAATTCTAACTATACTTGAATTTGATTTCCTCACCCAATTGTAAAATTGGAATCAGTGTAATAAAGTAATTTAGCTTTCAGTTTTAGGCTGTAGTAAACCTTGATACGTAAAAAAATTCGCCCACGGTTTTTTTTTTACAAATTTTCTGCCTATGGTGGACCTTTCTGAAATTTTTTTCCCCAGCGGTACGTTTTTCTTATTTTTCCCATAAAACATATTTTACTACCAAAAAATTGGAATTTAAAATTTCAATTTTGTCAAAAATTTGCAAATATTCAGAATAAAAAAAAGAATTTCTCAATATTTCTTTTTGATTTTTTCCATCGATCAGCTTGTATTTAGATAAAAGTTATTTATATCGAATCCTCCGTGTAAGACGGTTGTAACTTGAAATTATATAAAACATTATTCAATATTGAACTTTTAGATCACTAAAACACAAAACCCATTAATCGCTTTGAGAATTTTGGAGTTTACAATTACAAACTGAACGATTTTCTTCCAAAATCCGCAAAAAATTAAGTCTTTCCATAACAAAGTTGTATCGAATTTACAAAAATGTCAAAAGTTTTAGACATTCAGAGAAATACAAATGCCTTTCACGGAAGCGTCAAACTGTATTACTTATAATTTCAAAAAAAAAATGTGATCGACCCAAAATTGAAAGCCCAATTGAGGCGTTAAAAGCTAGAGTGGACCAACCCACATAATCGAGTTTTTGAAGCTTTTACACTTTTGTACTATTATTTACTGTAAGTTTTTGGAAAAAAAATTTGTGTGGACTTGATTACTCAATGTTGAAATGTTCTTTGGTGCATCCAAACATTTTTATCTAGAAACTCACTCGCAATAGTGATTCAAACACAAAAAAATTCACGATTTCGACATGTGGGTTGGGCCACTCTAGCACTCAACGCCTCAATTGTGCTCGCTACGGCCCCGCCCGTGTAAAAAACTTGATTAGTAATAAGCAGTAATAACCTAGCTCACTTTTAGTGAAAATCCGTTAACCGGAAGTAATTAAAATGGCAGCTTTTTAAGAATTCCACTTTCATTTTTCGCGATTTACTCCAAAACTACGTTTTTTGTAGTCTTATGTATTACAAAAGTTGGAGACAGTAAAATTGTTTATATTTATGGCTTTCATTAGAGCTTTGCATCTCAAGTCGTTCTCGAGATATACTGTTATTTAAAAAAATCAGAGTTTTACGAGCATCTCGGAAAAAAACGCTTATAATGTGTCTCTAGAATTTTTCTTTCCAAATATTTTTACTAAATATTAGTGCAGTAATCAAAAATCTCAAAAATACTAGATTTTATAAGGCTGATCCCCTTTTACTCTCAACACCTCAACTATTCTTATATAAAAAAAAGAACCCATAAAAACCAAAAAATAAATAAACAGACAAAATGTAACATATTTACCGTATCCCACTCAAAATATGGGTTAACCATGATATATAAAATTATCCCCATGAAGGCGATAACTGATATTCCCAGTGAATTCGCGACTTGTCGATGTTTACTGATGGTTTCATTATCATCTCTAAAAAGTAAACTATTTAAATTACCATATGTAAAAATAAATTTCTATCATTTACATTAGCCATTCACATCTCAATAAAATTCCCAGAAGAACTGCGGCTCCAGCAGCGATGAAAATGAACAAACCTAGAAAAGCATGGATCGCCGCACAGTACTGTCGTTTTTTTCTCGGTACTGCTTTGAGAGCGAAAACAATAAATCCTGCTACATACTACAAGATGCCATTAAGAGCAATTGCAAATAAATTAAAATTGTATTCTTACTTGCAGAGAAAAAAGCACCAATACGATCAGTCCAATCCAAGAATGCAAGGATCCCATGTCTTGAATATCTTTTTTGAAAGTTTCTCTGCCTTGAGTTCCACAGTATGCACCAAACACCAAACCGATCATACTAAAAGTATGCAATAAGAAATGTATGTATTTAATTTGTGATGCATCCGCAGTATTAAACATCCGATAGATTATTATAGCTGAAAACAAAAATTAAACACAGTACAAATTTGAAATATTTAAACAGACAATTCTTACCGTTCCCAATGAAAATCAAATTCAACGGCATAAAAAGCATGTGATAATTGATGAGCTTGGAAGAGTCCTGAGCCCAGGACAAACCGCCGAGATTACTTATCCATATAGAAACAAAAATCATAATAGCAATGGCTAGTGCCTCGGCAAATATGGCACAAATCATAAAATACTTTCGTGAATATGGGTTAGAGTCTCTCATTTTTAAAATTCAGTAGAAATTCACAAAAAAAAAATAGATTAAATCCGTATTTTTTTCTATTTTCCACTAAACCGCCAAATTTTTTTCTTTTGACACAACAATCAAATAATGTAGCTATGATTTTTTCAAAGTTTTTATATTTTATAGTACAAATATTGTTATTTTAATTTTCAAAATGAATAACCTTTCGTGTCCAATTTCCAAAAAAAATGCGTTTTTGCAGTCTAGTGTTGTAATTTCTTAAGCACTAAAAAAATATCCTCAGCAATTGCAAATAAAAACTAAGAGAAATAAAAGAAAATATCAAGTAAATAAATATTTATTTACACAATATTTCTTCTTTTATACAATTTTAGTTACATGAAGTTTCTCCTTCACCAATGCACGATGCATAAGCCATAAAATGCGGAATTACATTTTGTTCATAAACACCACTAAATAAGTGTGAGTGTGGTCCATTGGCAAATACTGCAACATCGCTCGCATCATGAGTTTCCCAATCCAAAGGTACTAGTGCTGGATACTGAAATACTGAAAAATATATTAAGTTTATAAACAATTTGATTTATTCTGGTTCTTAATTGTCCAATCAAGCGATAATTAAACTGGACTACGTAGCAGAACAGTCTATTAACTTTGAATAGAGCAGCCTATTAGGTCAGTTAAAACGATTTTGAAGATCCTCAGTTAGAAGATCCTTTCAGTCCTTTTTGGGGGTAAGTGATAGTAAAGCTAAGTACCTTTAAAATAACCTGAAAACTTTCTATGATGAAAATAGAAATTTCTGTGAATTTTTGAATGATAAATCCTTGAAAACTTCAAGGACCAATCACTAAAAAATTTGACGACGTAGACATACTTATACATTGTTCAACAATGTACCATTAACAAAAACGCCAACACTAGATTTAAAAAAAAAAGTTCTAAGAAAAATATGCTGAAAAAATTTACTGTTTTCGACAAACTCGCAAAAAATGACATGTTTGCGTTGGGGGAGGTAGAAAATAGTAGTTATATTGAATTTTTATGTATGGAAGAGGTATTTAAATCACGTTCTAAAACCACTCAGTAGAACAGTCTATTAGTGCTGATATCCACTCTCTAGATTATGGTCCTCTAGTCTGTACCGTGTACTTTAAAATATGTACACGAGCCTTAATGTGTTAGCACCGAATTTTTGAAGAACTTACTTTTTTCTTTGAGCATTCAGTCGGCTTTCGCATGACATCGGACAGTGAAACGTTTGACGTTTCTTTAATCACTGATATATACTACTAGATCACGCCATTTGCTATCTCAAATGGACCACTGAAACGTCAAAAAGTTCTAACAAAAAAAAGGGACAAAGCTAGTAATTCTGGGAAATTAAAATTCTGGAAAAAAATGCTTATGCAGGTCCCCGACGGAATATTATTCAATCCCTATACCGATTATTCATGTTAATATTCAGAGCTGCCACTGTACATTAATATGCAATTCCCTAAACCGTGTATAAGTCTTATGAGTTCGACGTAAAACATATAATTCAAGTGTTATTGAGTTGGTTGAAACGAACGTTTGGCATCACTAAAGTTGTAAGAAAAAATGAGACAACCATAGTCACGCTGTCCCATATTTTTGCTATGGAATTGTTCGAGTGCCGCGATCTAGAGTAGGATATCTGTGTCTTTAATAGACTTGCTGCTTATGAAGCGTTTTCTTTCGATGTTGAGTGTAAAAAAGTGAAATAAATAGAAATTTGTAATGAATTTGCCACCGGTAACGAGTCGCGCATTCTTCGCAATGCAAAATCTCAATATCGCGGAATTGGCAGACTGTTCACAGCGTGAAATTCGACCACTTTTGCCATCATTGGTTCGAATGAGTCTCCTTTTGTCCCCGGTCGACAACACGAAATCTGCCTTGGACACTCGCAAACAGATTTTGTCGTTGCTGGTGGGAATCGAAGTCGTCAACAATATTGTAGCTCTTCTGCAAGTGGACTACCACGAACTGGAAATAGATGTGAAGAAGGAACAGCAATTGCGGCAAAAGATTGGGGTTAGCCAACAAGATAGCGCTCAGTTTCATGGACTTCAGAATGGAATCGCCCTGGGCTTCGAGCGGGCCGATGTAACTAGGAAAGTAAGGGTAGTCCTCTCGGAACTGTTCTACATTCAGTCTCAAATAGCCGAGCAGAATCATCTTGGTTTGACGTCTCGCAATAGCGGTGAAAACATTATGAAGCAATCGGAATTGTTCGATAATGAGATTTATTTGGAAGAGATCACAGATATCATCTGTGTGGCACTTGCAGAATTGCCATCACTTCTCAATGTCCAGGATTTGGTGGAGAGCCTTTTGTACGTGAACAACGGGGCGTCAATAATTTGCTGGATAGTGGCTAATGTCCCCGACAGTTACAAGGAGGTCGTTTCAGCTTTGATATCGTCTGGCGATGAAGACACAGCTGAGGGTAAACTGAAACTAAGCGTTCTGTATGCTTTAAGCGACATGAATCCAAGCCAGGCTTTGGCTACTCGAACACTTTGTGTGGAACTAATGAAAATGCCGTCGCTAATGTTGAGGCTGAGCTTGAAGGATCCTCAGGATTTGGTAATTCGGTTCATTGTCTTTAATTGACGTCTAATTTTTTTCGATTTCAGATCGCATTTATCTCGGGTTTGCTTCTTGGAAATGATCAAAATATAAGAACGTGGTTTGCAGTATTTGTACGCTCAAGTCAAAAACGTAAAAGTGATGCCCTTCAACTGGTGAGGGAGGAATTACTCAAACAACTACAAAGTTTGGTTATTTTCTCACATAACTCCAAAATACCAGAAGAATGTACTGTGCAGGCGACAGCAATATTGAGACTCTATGCAGCGTTACGAGGAATCGCCGGAATTAAGTATGCAATAGTCATTTTTAAAGTTATTTGCAAATCTTTCGATCCTTATGTTTATTTATGAATGTTTTTTTCAACGACCCTTTGTGTTTCAAAATGTGAAATGATTTTCGACTGTTCTTTTTGCGTGTTAATTAATTTAGAACCATATTCGAAAACCGTCTCGCATTTTCAATGGAAGAGAAATAGAAACCGATTTTCGGGCTAATTTAAAAAAAAAACATCTCCCTGTCCCCTCACATTGCGATGTCATGCAACAACTATTAATATTTTTCATTTTTAAAATCTTGACATGGACTAAAAAAAACTTGAAACTCACATTTTAGGTTCAATGATGATGAGCTTAATTTACTAATGCAGCTAGTGACAACGAAACCACCACCAACTCCTGCTGGCATTCGTTTCGTATCGCTTGGATTATGCGTACTGATTGCCTGTCCATCTCTGATTTCACAGTCAACCCTAGAGGCGAAAAGTATCGAATGGATGCAGTGGTTGATAAAAGAGGAAGCCTACTTCGAGAGTAAATCAGGAATCGCGGCATCATTTGGTGAAATGCTTCTACTTATGGCTATTCATTTCCACAGTAATCAAGTTTCCGCTATTGGAGAATTAGTGTGTTCTACCTTGGCCATGAAAATACCAATTCGACCGAATAATACGACGAGAATGAAACAGATATTTACTCAGGATATCTTCACCGAACAAGTGGTCACTGCGCATGCGGTCAAGGTGCCAGTGACAATGAATTTAAATGCGAATATACCCGGATATTTGCCCGTTCATTGTATTCATCAATTGCTAAAGTCGAGAGCATTTTCAAAGCACAAAGTCACGATTAAATCATGGATATACAAACAAATTTGCAGTTGCACAACACCTCTTCATCCAGTTATGCCCGCTTTAATCGAGGTCTATGTAAATTCACTGATTATTTCGAATACAGTGAAAAACACCACAGAGCACATGCATAAACCGTTATCGGAGAGCGAAATTCTTAGGGTGTTTCGGTATTCTGTAGCTGGAAATCATTTGGATCCGGGCAAAAAGATTTATTCATTCGACTCAGTCGATTTGGGTGAACCTGCTGTCGCAGAGCCCAGCGTAGGTGACGATTTCAGCGGAGATTCAAGTATCACATCACAACTTCTTATTCTGTATTATCTTGTCTTGTACGAAGATGTGCGTTTAACAAATATGCCGATAATTCTACTGAATGGCAGAAAAGTGAAATCATATTCAACGGAATTTCTTTCCGAACTACCAATCAAGTATCTGCTACAGCAGGCACAGAAAAATCAACACGAATATAGTGGATTATTTCATCCTTTATTACGATTGCTTGTGACACACTTTCCACATTTGAGTCTTGTGGACGATTGGATCGAGGAAGATGCGATTTTCGCATCTCGACAAACTTGGTCGATACAAATACCATTGCAAGAGATCCATTTGGTTGAAGCATTCGAGGAACTCGAATTATGTCCATCCAAGCTAATCAAAATACTACGTTTAATGGTGAAAAAATCCCCAACCGACATTTGGGAATTCACGCAAACATTTGTAGCGAATATCAAAAAAGTCATTGACACGAAAGTACCCCGTTTGGTGCAAGATCTTTACCGAAAGGTGTGGATGCGACTTAATACAGTGCTACCGCGGAGACTTTGGATCATGACGATAAACGCATTAATGCCATCCGAAAATATACTGACACGTTATTCGCTTACGCACGAAAACATACTAATGGATCCATTACAAGTGTTGCGTTGCGATGAAAGAGTATTTCGGTGTCCGGATGCTCTTATGATTGTTTTAAGAATTCTGCAAGCGAGTCTGGCGGCGTCAAAGAGTCAATTAGCGCGACTCATACAGGATAAACCACTACTAGATAAAAACGGCCAACTTCAAAATGAAACTGACCGCGAGGAAATCAAAACCGTTATTGTTGCATCTCAAGAATCATCAGCGGTTCAAATTTTGCTTGAGACGTGCCAGGAATCCGAAGATGATCGACGAACGCCTGGCAAGGAATGGGCACTGCGAGAGATACGGGGAATTGTTTGCTCATATATTCATCAGGTTTTCATCTCAGAGCCCTCACTAGCAAAACTCGTGCACTTTCAAACGTATCCGCGTGAGCTTCTGAGTATGACAGTTCGTGGGATTCCTTCAATGCATATCTGTCTGGATTTTCTACCGGAAATTCTAGTCAATCCCGAAATGGAAAAACAAATCTTCGCCATTGATTTAACTTCACATCTCTCCATGCAATATTCCCTATCGAGATCATTGAGTGTGGCAAAATTGTGTCTTAATACACTGTGCACTCTATTGGGTTTACTATCCGCGGATTCCCGAGTGGAAATGTTTAGAGCATCATTGCCGTGTATTGTCCGGTATGCGGAAGCATTTCCACCTTTGCTAGACGACTGCGTCAATTTGTTAATGCAACTTGGACGGATTGCCGATTCTCAAGCAGCTTTAGGTCGTGCTGCAATTTCAATGCCTATTCTCGCTTTAACACCCGGATCGAAAGTGAGAGCGAAATCGAAACGAGCCCAATGTGCTGAAAAGTTAGTGGAAGAGGTCAAATTAACTTTCTCAAAACTTTTAGATGATGCTGTTTTCAAGCCAACAACATATTAATTAGTTGTAAATTAAATATTCGTGATAAATATTTCTAACTGTAATTAAGCGTACATTTTTTTATGTATTTTCACAGTCTTTAATACATAGTCCAATATAATGAAGATATATGATTATTTTTGTACATTTAATATTGTTTGTACCTTCATTTCAAAAAGCTTTCTTATACCTTATTATGTGGTAGTGGTAATAAAAAGATTGAAAAAAAGAAGACTCGTTGCCCGTAACCCTAGGTGTATCTTTTATTCTTTAGGTGACTGTCTGTCCACGAGTTTAAAGGAAAGAGGATATACATGGCTTTTAAACGACAAGGTACGCCTATAAACTGTGCAATATCTGCAAAAATTCATATAAATTTGTATAAAAATTGAAGCATGTCAGTGCGTTTAAACAAATTTTCCGGCATTGTGTATCGCAAATTTTCATCATGATTTCAATATTTCAGAGTATTTGTCCGACTGGGCACAATTTAGTTTATAGTTCTTAATTATGCTTATTCTGGAATTCGAAGTAGCGTTAGGTTTGTTCGATTCCCCTCAATTTGTATTTCTGAATCCGCTGCGTTTCACTTCAGTTCGATTGCGTATTTTGAGGATAGAATTACTCGTTGCAAATTTTAGAATACCAGAATACGAATTGAGTGGCGAATCGAATCTACTGAGTTTGGTTTTACGTTTTAACTTCGGATTCCAGAATAGCCATGAGTACTTCAGCTGTTAAATGACCACGTAAATAACAAAAAAAGTGCTAAATAAGTTTTAATTTTACTTCTCTTCTCTGAATTTTTCCCGGCGGTTAGTTTTTTTTGTTGGTCGGTTGTTTTTTAATCCTAGAAAGTAGGGATTAGGTTACCGGTGTTTTTGCTTCGGTTGACCAGTTTTTTCGGTGTTTTTTTTTGGACGGTTATACCCGGTGTTTTTTTTAAAGCCAAAAACCGTTCAAAAAAACCGATCATTTTTTTTTGTATGGAAAAATAATTTTAAACCAATTTTTGTGCAACTGATTTGTTATAAACACTTCTTTTTAGGCACTCTAAACCAAATACAATATTATATTGTGCCATTTATGGCCTCTTAATGGATTATATGGCACTTCACGTCTTTTGTTTGTATTATAGTGTACTAGAATTTGGACCCGGCTAAAAGCGTGAGTAGAACAAAATCTAAGAAAAAATTCAATTGGTAATAAATTAGATAGAATAAGTTGTCCGTGCCTTTCTTTAAAAGATTCGGATTTTCTTTACCCACTCCCCTTACTCCCCCACATCTCGGGCTACTTTTTAATAGATCTATGTTGGGGCTGGACCCCCGACGAACATCTGTGCTAAATTTCAGGTCAATCGGTTCAGTAGTTTCCCCACGAAAGAGTAACATAGCGCAAAAACTAACCCGGCCTTTACACGCGTCTGTAGAGCTGACACAGTCTCGTGTAAATGCACTGACTGCCAGTTCGTTAAATGTCTTTTAATTCGTTGTCAGTAATTTGACATTTGAAGTCTGTGCTACTGACAGACTTTACAGTCGCGTGTAAAGGCCGGGTAAGTTTCGAAATCACTTTACCCCCTCCCCTTACTCCCCCACCTCTCGGGCTACTTTTTAATGAGTCTATGTCATCTATGCTAAATTTCAGGCCAATCGAACATCTATTCCAAATTTCAGGCCAATCGGTTCAGTAGTTTCCCCGCGAAAGTGTAACATAGAGGGAAAACTAAGTTTCGAAATCACTTTACCCCCTCCCCTTACTCCCCCCACCCCTCGCGCTACTTTTCCGTATGCCTATGTTGGAACCAGAACTACCACAGACACTCATGCTAAATTTCAAGTCAATCGGTTCAGCCGTTTTTGCGTGAAAGAGGAACAGACAGACAGACAGACACCAACTCATTTTTATATATTAGTATGATGATTTGTTGCGTCTAAGACCTAACCTACCCAATTTGAACAAAACGGATTTTCGGTGTTTTAATAACCGGTTTTTTGGACCCGGTTTAAACCGAAGTCTTAAAAGCAGATTTTTTTCAAAAGTTTGACATCCCTACTAGAGAGGAGCCATGCAAAATTTGGAATTTTCAATTTTTTTCATGACATTTGAATTTTGAAACGAAAGTTTTTGGATTGAGGGAAAATTAACTAAAATTATTTTTAAAAGCTTTTATTTAGCTCGCCTTTGTCTGTCTGTCAGGGTCAAATCTCGCAATATAATTTTCTCTCATCCGATTGACTTGAAATTTCGCGTAATTACCCTTTTCTTCATTTTTTCTAGAAAAAAAAATCTCATCTGGGGGCTTTTGGGGTCGCTGAATCCGATTCTGAGATTAATAAGTCTGTAAGGATAACGGAAGGTACTATAAGGATAACTTCATTATCCTCTTGCTGAAATTTTACGGGAAAATCTCATCTGGGATTTTTTGGGGTCGCTGAAGTGTATTAATAAATTCTCAAAAAATATGTCTCTGTACTAACTTAAAATTTGAAAAAAAAATTAAACAACATTTTCGATTTTTTGAAATAATAACAATGTTAAATTGACAGAACCCTGTATGATTAAATGTAATTTTCTATCTACTTACATTGAGTTATTTTATCATTTAGATTCAACCGTTTTCCAGTCGAATCCAAATAGTTTTTAGGTCCATTTGCATAACTGATTATGGTATACGGTAAATCGTCAACATTCGATTTAACACTATGTAATCCAAGGATGTTTTCACCTCTTTTAGGGTATCCAGAAACTGTCATAGTGTGGGCATGGTCTGAAGTTACCACTATTAATGTTTTTGTGGGGTCCGTTAGGTCAACAGCCTTTTGTACTGCATTTGAAAACTCTAAAGTTTCATCCAATGCTAGTCCAGCCCGTGTATCATGCTGTAAAAATGAGATTTGTTAGATTAACAAGTTTTTGTTCACTCAAGAAAACATGAAAAACATTTTTTTTGTGCAGATTTTTATTTCTGGTCATATCACGTTGCGTAGATTCTATTGCGTAAAACTAAATTTAAATTCTAACATAATTTAAAAAAAAAACTAGAAGTGGTTGTGCTATTGAATGAAGTAACGATCTTTAAAGTAAAAAAACGAAGCAATATCAATACTTACATGACCAGTATCTATTAGAGCTCCCTCAACAAATAGAAAAAAACCATTTTTATGTTTTGAGAGAATTTTAATGGCGCTTTCCGTCATTTCGGTTAAAGATGGCTCTTTTGTTTTATCAGCAACTAAATTATAGCTTAATTCTTCTGTTTGAAATAATCCTAGGATGTGATCAGTCTCAGAAAAATCTGTCTTTAGCAATTCTTCCTTATTAACAACATATCGACCGTTTGGATGGTTAATCTTCCATAGTGTAATAAGATTTTGCCCATCTTTACGTTCGCCTTTTGTCGTATTTGGTAAAAATTTACCGCGGCCACCGCCCAGAATAACATTTAATCTATTTCCGGGGGAATTTTTTATTAGTTGACTTGCAATGTCCTGGCATACAGTTGGTTCGATTTCCTCTATATCAGCATCACATTGCCAATCTCTATTTGCCGTATGCGCATAACCTCCAGCCGGACTAGCATCCGTGACTTTTGCAGTTGTAACTATTCCTGTTCCCTTTCCTGCTTTTTGAGCCCAAGATACTATCGACTCAACCTGATTTGAGGGATCTTCGCTTTCAGTGCAATCCTTGTAAGTGACGTTTCCATTAACTCCAATAGTGGCCAATTGAGCTTTAACTCCGCACATGTAGGCTGTGGAAGTGCAAGCTGAATCTGGTACTGTTGTGTCTACACAATAAGTCTGAAAAATGAAATATATTTCGACTTGACGTATAATATAAAGTATTGTATTTATGAAAAATTTCGACCTCTTATTTCGAGAACTCCCAACTCGATTGGAGGCATATTATTAAGATTTGTTTCAACAACCATACAAATTTCTTTCTACTACCATACACAAAATTTTACCGATAGGCAAGAAGTTAAAAGCATTTAAATAAGGACAGATCATTGCATAATGTCTTTTCCCATAAATAGGGTGACTACACGTCCCGGAATCGCTGGGATAGCCACGGATTCGGGCTTGTTGTCGCGGCCTGCCGGAAACTGAATTTTTGTCTCAAATTTTTTAAATTAGTGTAAAAAGTTTTCAAACACCAGAAAAAACGATAACTAAATATGAAAAACGTACTCTATTTCGGCTGAAGGTTTCACCAAAGTGCATTTTTTTCACCTGCGGCACATTGTATCAACAATTTTGCATAAAAGGTACAATATCTGGAAAAATGTGGTCTGCGGCGCATCTCTCTTTATTCTTGTTTTTGTTTACAATTTCAGCTGCGACTATTTATAAAATGTACAGACCGCAAAAAAAAGTTAATTTTTGCTTGCGACTATGTATCTCTTGATTTAAATAACTGTGCCGCATTTTGTTTAAAAAATTTCACCTGCGGCACACAGTATTGATTTTATCCTTTTGTTTTAATCTAAATCACGTTTTTTTGTATATCATTTGTTACTCATCTTGTCCTGTACTGACACCAAAAAAAAGTATGGTCATCCTACTTATAAAAAAGTGTTAGAAACCCCCCCCCCCCCCTCCTCTCTCTCTCTCAAAAAAAAATTCTATTAGCGTTCTTGATGTATGATGACAAGTATCTGATACTAAAAGTGTATCGTCTTTAGTGGCAACGTGCCATGCTCGAAAAATGCTACCCTAGTAGCTTCAACAATAAATAATAATCAGTTATTATAATGATTACTTTGTCATGCGCAATAACAACTTTAAAGCACAAAATATCTGTATGACGTATTCAACCATAACACAATCTTTTAATTTAAGCAAACTCTGCTATGTTCAGAAGACAAAATTGAATCTTAAAATTACTTTTGAAAGTCCTGTATACGGAAACTTTTCGAATGCTAGTCGCTCATCTTCGCCCAATTTTCCTTTCCGTTGACCTTTTAAAATGCGTGCTGCAGTCAGGGTTGCTATTGACATTCCATCGCCAATGAATAAAATAATATTTTTAGCAATTCTTTTATTCAGGGTGGTTTTTAGTTTGTCCTTGAGTGTGTTTTGAGCTATATTTTTCCAATATTCAGCAGAATTTTGGTCATCGAGAGCGCCTTCAATTCGAGATTGTTTCAGTGCTGGATCTTCAGGAGTTCTGTAAATGGGATGGTAGTTGTCTTCTAAAAACATCTCTTGTTATTATTTTCTTATCTTATCACAGAAAAATATAAACAACCATCTTCTGTGTTTTCTTCGTTACATTTCACTGCACTAATAACAACAATAAACCAAAGAATGAATTTCATTTTTAAGTGAAAATTTTTTCAAACAATAAAATCATTTTTCAAAGTTCGCGAATATTTATATTCTATGATTGGTAATTACTTCTATTATAATATCACGAATATTTTTTATTACACATTTTATGTCAATTTTTTTATGGATTTACTAAGGTGGGTTGCGCAAAAATTGTAAGGGTTGCAAAATTGTAACTTTTATTTGGAGAAAGTTTACTAATATTACAAATGAATGAATTCCCTGTTTAAAAAGACATTTTAAAGATTTAAATTGGATTTTTTTCTACAAATACCACACCGGTTTGTTTCATTAAGATAAAACTGTTACCGAATGTCTTATTTATTGAATGAAAAGACAATTAGAAACATCTCAAGTTTTGAAAGTAATTAAAGCATAAAGTAATTAACTTTTTATATCATTGCTCAAACGATAATAACGAACGCATATATGCTTTTGCTTAATATATTTTTTTATAATCACAATCGTAAAATAATTAAATCTAAATCAAATTTATTTTACTATATGAAAATAAGACTACAAAGAATTTTGCAAAAATATAAATACCCCCAAAAACATTTTGTTTTCAGTTGAAACGATTCTCGGGTACACGAAAATGAAATTTTTACATTTAATAGTGATCACAGTTTTTGTTTTAGTTTCTAAAGCCTACACTTATCACCATCATGATGGTAAACGAATTAGAAATTACTTGAATTTTTAAAAATTGATTTTCTAGCCATTAACATTATTTTTAAGAGGAATAAAATACAGTAATCCCTCCAACTGCGCGGTAGATACGTTCCACAAAAAGACCGCGCACACCGAAACCGCGCACTGTGAACCCTACTTTGTATTAAATTTTTGCGGTTAGGAACATGTTTTTTTAAACGAAAATTATAAAAAAAACCGCGCAAGTGCGAATTTTTTTACGCGCAGTTCGAAATTTTGGTATTAAAAACTTAACCGCGCAGTTGCGAAACCGCGCAGTTAGAACCCGCGCAGTTGGAGGGATTACTGTAACTTAAAAATTGTGTTTTAAAAGTAGACACATTTAATTCCGTTCTTCGTTGGTTTAACGGTTACAATCCTCTAATATCAAATTTTGCAATCCAATTTTGACCCACTTCTCATCATGTACCCATGCTTTTTTATTCGTTAGATCCATTTCTAAGAGTTGTCATGTAAAGAATTGTGCAGAAAAACGGAAAATGGCTAACAAGTAGAAAGTAGTGCAAATCATATCTGTAACATAATATATTTTTGTGTAGCTGCAAAATACATCATAATAAATATTCAAGTTGAAAATTAATAGTGAAAAAATTATTATTACCTTTAGATTTTTTGGGTTTCTGTTATTTCGAAATCATCGAAATGTAATTGGTTTTTTTTTTGCATGGGTAGATAGGTATGACAAATTCCACTTGTTTTTTTTTACTAAATCAAGTGTACAGAAAAATGGAATTTTTTATACCCGTATGGTGAAACCAAAGGGTATATTAGATTTGCCTTACCGTTTGTAACGCCAAGATCCCGTCATCACACACAAAAATGAATTACACCATTGTATTTAGAATGATAAAAATAATTAATTTTTGCATGTCCGTCCGTCCGTCTGTCTGTCCGTCTGTGGCGCGGATTGCGGGCGCACGGATTGAGCTAGAGATTTGAAATTTTGCGCAGATCCGTTTTTCGTAAAATGCGAGGCTAAGTTCGTTAATGGGCAAAAATGGACCATTAGGGGGGGTACCCCCCATAGGAACGAAAATGTTTTTCGCGAATATCTCAAAAACTGTGCATCCTATCAAAAAAGTGCAAGAACAAAAGTTATTTAGAATATGATACATCAAAATACGATTGGAACAAGTTTTAAAAAAATCTTATTGGAAAATTTGAATTCAAATGAAATTTTGATACGCCGTTCAATTAAATCGCCATACGGGTTTTCAATAATTGCCAGATTGGCAATTATAGCTTTTGTTATGTTTATACCCGTATGGTGAAACCAAAGGGTATATTAACTTTGCCTTACCGTTTGTAACGCCAAGATCTCGTCATCGCACACAAAAATGAATTACACCAGTGTGTTTAGAATGATGAAAAAAGTTGAATTTAGCATGTCCGTCCGTCCGTCTGTCTGTCCGTCTGTCTGTCTGTCCGTCTGTGGCGCGGATTGCGGGCGCACGGATTGAGCTAGAGACTTGAAATTTTGCGCAGATTCGTTTTTCGTAAAATGTGAGGCTAAGTTCGTTAGTGGGCAAAAATGGACCATTAGGGGGGGTACCCCCCATACGAACGAAAACATTTTTTGCGAATATCTCAAAAACGGTACATCTTATCAAAAAAGTGGAAGAACAAAAGTTATTTAGGATATGATTCTACATAAAACTCCCATACATCAAAATCCGATTGGAATAAATTTTAAAAAATCTTATTGGAAAGTTTGACTTCAAAGGGGAATTTTGGTATAACTGTTCGAATTTTGATACGAATATCACCATACGGGTCTCCAATGATTGCCAGATTGGCAATTATAGCTTTTGTTATGTTTTTTGTTTAAATTCACTAAAAAGAAAAATATATTTTTGGGCACTGTGTATCACAAATAAAAGCTAGATAAATATTAATTTTATTTTATTTTTACGTCTCATTTTTATCTCGTTCTTATTGGGCACACAGTGCCCAAAAAATTATTTTCTCTTTTTTAGTGAATTTTTTAAATAAAAGTTTTTTAATTTTTTAAATTTGATCCTTTTAGGTCATTTCGTGATTGATTAGTATGACTAAAAATCCAAAACGAAAAAGATAACCAAATTATCCTAACAGGACCTTTCGTTATCCTTACAGACTTCTTAATGTCAGAATCGGATTCGCCGATCCCTAAAACCCCCAGATGAGATTGAAAAGCATAATTAAGTTATCCATACAGGACCTTCCGTTGCCTTTATAATCACGTTATCCTTACAGGATCTTCCGGTGCCCTTACGAATATTCTATTTTAATGCCAGAATCGAAGTTAGCGACCCCAAAAACCCCAAAAATAGATTTTTTTTTGGGAAAATTTGGGGAAAAGCATAATTACGTTATCCTTTCTGAACCCTCCGTTATCTTTACAAGGACGAAGTATTGTTCGATTGTATTGTCATCGAACTTACGTATGTGTGCAAAATTTCAAATCAATCGCATGAGTGGAAGTAGTTCAAAATTGGATTGCAAGATTTGAATCTGACCGACAGACAGGCAGACAAACACGAAGGCAAGGTAAATAAAAGCTTTTTAAAAGGTCTCTCAACTTTCTGTTTGCAAGATGAAACTGATTCTGAGATACAGATAAAACTGAGACGGAAACTGATTCTGTCTAGTGAATGCCACAAAAACAACAATAAAAATCTAAACTCGCTTCGTTCGCCACTATGAAAGCTCCTAGACGAGAAAAAGTTCGTCTAGGTAATTTTCAAATAGACACATAAAAAGTGAAAAGTCCATTGCATTCCTTCGAAGAGTAGTTTTTGCCTATCCTGGGGCGTCAAACACTTGAGGATAGGCAATAAATTTGGTATTCACATTTTCCATTTTCCCATAAAAAGAAATTTTAATTTTAAAATTATGACTGAACGATAAAAGGTTGAATAAAATTTTCATTTACTTTCCATTTTTGTAGATTACAATATGCATCCAACAAACATGCCGACATCTAGCAAAAAGATAACAGGGCGGCAATTGTCCTATGATAGTGCTATTAACACTGCTCAATATTGGATAGATAATGCCCAAAATACCGTCCAAAATATATTAAACAAAAAAATTAATAATGGTGTGGCACGAAATGTTATATTCTTTATCGGTGATGGGATGTCGATTGCCACTTTGACTGCAAGCCGAATATACCAAGGGCAACTAAATGGACGATTTGGCGAGGACGATGAACTTTCATTTGAAAAATTTCCCTATACAGGCCTTGTTAAGGTATAATTATGGAATTATTTGTAAGGTAATTGAAGGCATATATTTTTATCAAATTTCTAGACTTATTGCGCTAACAGTCAAGTAGCGGATTCGGCTTGTTCAGCGACATCTTACTTATGTGGAGTGAAAGGACCTATTTTCACGGTAGGTGTTACGGGAAACGTTCAATATGGAAATTGCACAGACAGTGTAAAGAGAGAGAATCAAGTAGACTCAATATTGGCTTGGGCACAGAAGTCAGGTAAATTTACGGGACTGGTAACTACCACCACAATCACACATGCTACTCCATCAGCAAGCTATGGTCATGTTGCAAATCGCGTTTGGGAAAATGATGCTGACGTCACACTTGACGGTTGGAATCCAAAAACCTGTCCAGATCTTGCCGCCCAGCTGGTTAAACAGTATCCTGGAAAAGATATAAATGTTATATTTGGTGGCGGAAGGAGTAATTTCTTGCCGACTTCAGTTGTAGATTCAGATGGTGTTCCCGGTGAACGTTTAGATAATCAAAATCTTATCAATTTATGGAAATCAATTCATCCGCAAGGGGAATTCGTTACAAACAAGCAAGAATTTTTGTCTGTCGATTATACGAACGCTAGCCACATAATGGGGCTTTTTACACCCAGACATTTAACATATAATTTAATATCAGACAAAAGTAAAGAGCCTACCCTTACTGAGATGACGGAGAATGCAATTAAATTTTTGAGTCAGAGGGGAAAGAATGAAGGATATATGTTATTTATTGAAGGTGGCCGCATTGATCATGCCCATCACGACACATTGGCGCATTACGCATTAGACGAGACTTTAGAATTGTCGCGTGCAGTACAAAAAGCTGTTGATATTACGGACCAAAAAGACACCTTGATAGTTGTGTCGTCTGACCACTCGCATACAATGTCCCTGGCAGGATATTCAGAGAGAGGTCAAAGTATTTTGGGTGTCAATTCGTACATCTCAGACATAGATAATCTTCCTTACGCCACACTTTCGTATGCAAACGGGCCTCAACGACATTTAGATGAAACTGGAAATCGTGAGGATTTAACAGATAAATTTCATAAAGGTAAGATTATTATTCTTTTTATAACTAAAACTGCTTCTGCTAATTAAACGGTTAAGAATTTCCTCCTCTTCAGAGGATCACACTCATACTACTTACGTGATTTTTGTAGCCTAGGACGATTAATTCAAAGTACAGCCTTGCAAATTAAATTAATTTAAATATTGTAATTTTCTTAGATTTTCAGTATCCTGCGGCAGTACCGTTAGCCAGAGAGACGCATTCTGGTGAAGATGTTGGTATTTTTGCGATTGGCCCACAGTCACACTTATTTACCGGTCTTTTTGAGCAAAATGTTGTTCCGCATTTAATAGCTTATGCTGCGTGCTTTGGAGATGGAAAAACAGCTTGTAAATGATCACATATCACCAAGTGTATAAATATGTGTATAAAAAACCTAAAGTTGTATATTTAAAAAAATAACCTTAAAATCTATTGTTTCGTTTATTTTCCGCTTTATTTTTTCTTGCAATATACTTTTCACTCCAACAATTCTTTTTCCTCATTTTTGTGAATTCGTTCTGCGGTTCTACAAAGTGCAATATCCCATTGGCCTTCTCTTTGTATTGAAAAACGTCTCCCTTTTTGCTATTCTTCCAGTTACTTGTTTCTTTTTGAATTTCATCTATGTTGGTAACTGCTACGTTTAGCTTATCTGCCGCACTGAGGGAATCTGGTTCAATTATTTTCCTCTTAATTTCTGGACGGTTTTGCTTTGCAATAACTGATTTGTCCGTATACTCATCAAAATATCGAACCGTTTCATTGGAATCAGATAAAAGTCGTATTTTATGTTTTAATTTTCTTTCTCTTGGGTAGTGATTTTCTGTTACGTCTGCAAATTCAATTTGTTTTGCAATCATCTCCGACAACTTCTTGGCAAAAAAAGCTTGCATTGATGGAGTTATCTTTAATTGATCGGATTGTTTTATATCATCTCCCATATCAATAAAACGTTGAGATTTTGGCAATGGGTCAGTATCAGCCAATTTAACTTGCTTTACATCTAAAAATTTTAAACAACTTTTAAATTTAAATCCATTTTCTATTTTGGTTGTACCATTTTTCTCCTTAGATGAACTTGATGAAGAAAACATCGAATCCTGTAAGAAATTACTATCTGCCGCTGCTAGGATCATTTTTAATTCTTCATGATCAAAGTCGTCAGAATCCTCTGAAGAAGACATTTTACACAAAAATATAATTTGTGGTCGAAAAAGGACGAAATTTGTTTATTGCCGGTGCCGGCACTTTGACGTTTCGTTTTTTTAATATACCCAGTTGACAAATCGTTGTAGCTAAATTCAACACTGACTAGAGTACGTATAAAGTAAAGAGCCTGCAATGTATAAATTGGTTTAAAGCTAATTGAATGGAATAATGAGCAGGTGAAATTAAAACACTTAAAGGTAGAACCTGAATCGTACATGGATGCGTCCGTCATGCGTCCGTCACGTTGACAGTTCGAGTAGAATCAACGGGCTGCTATGAGTACTCCCTTAATAATACGTTTTCCGATGCGGCAACCGCATAGAGTAGGTCGAATTTCTACTTTTACATGCGGCAACGCACGGAAATATCATTTCGCAAACAAGTTTGTTTACGATTTAAGCAATTTAAGTATGGAACAAATTGAAAGTAATTGTTTCGACGATAAACTAATAGAAGAAGTGCAAAACAATGAATTAACTCCAGCAGTAGGATTCTTGGCAAAAATTGATAAATAACGATCTGGAAAGATCGCTAAGGGTATTATTGTGCACAGGTGGTTAATTTTCCCTCTGGCGGCGAAAATTTAAATACAATCTTGACAGTAGCGGCAAATTTAAAATTTGTTTTAAATTCAACATATTTTGAAAAGTAAACAAATAACAATTTTCTTTCGAAAAAGTCTAATATTTAGCTGTGAAAAGTATTTATATAAGTCGGGCGGCCAGCCGGCAGTTTTTTATGCAATTCTAGATGGATTTCCGCACACTTTTCCTTTGAAAAGCAACATAGAAAAGTCTCCGAAAATCGTTTTAGAATTTCCCCGGATTAGTCAAATGAAAAGGTTTTACGTTTTTGGGAAAAATTTTTAATAATCACAACAAAAAAATGTCACAGAAATAAACACAAATGGTTGAGGTTAAAGACAAAAGATTTTTTCTTGCTGTCAGCAATTTCGATTGAATTCAATTTCATTGCGCTTTCTTGCTGCCAACATGTGTTTCCCTTCCTCTTTCCGCACTACAACCGGTTTCCGCTGTTGGCCTCCACAAGCAAGAGTAATTTTCATTTCGCTGTGCGTGAAAGATTTTTTTCATCAGCGGTTTGAAAATTTCAACTTGATCACAAGGTAAAGGCGAATTTAATTTCGTTTTTTTAAGGAAAAGGGAAATGCGAGTAATGTTTAGACAATTAAGGGACGCATTTAACATTTTATTTCGTTTTTGCCAACGCGACAACAATTAAACAACATTCTTAAGTGGACGAAACTCAAACATTAGTGTTTATCGACTGGTCCGAGAGCAGTCGTTATGAAAATTCGTATTGGAAGGCTCAGCATTGCCAGAGGCATAGTCGAGGGTAATTTTATTGGAAAGTTGACAGCGAGAAACAAATACAACGCCATTTTATATCACTACCACAAACGTAAAAGCTCTTATTCGTATTTATGGATAACGACATCGCTATGGATAACTACATCGTTATAAGTGCCAAGAATCCTACTGCAGATTCGTTGCCGTACCCAACTGTCACCGCATCGAACTGTCAACCGGACGGACGCATGACGGACGTATCGACGTACGATTCAGGTTCTAGCTTTAACCTTTCTTCTTCATCGTTCTCATCTTCGTAATAATCGAGTGAAAAAAACCTGGAAAGCATGACAAACCACAAAAGTCCGAAAACTTTTTCTCAATGGACATACCCTAGTGTTATGTAGACACTCTAATAAAAAAAAAACACAACAATAGCTGGAAATGTGAGTTTGCAAACATTTGGAGGTTTTAATCATGGAAATTGCAAACATTTAGTAGGTTTTTAGATGACCAAGTACACTCGGGTACTTTTCAAGTACTACCAACAACGCGATTCGGAGAGTATTTTTTCCTCGGTCCTCTTGGTTTAATTGAATTTTTGCAGTAAATTATTTTTGGTTTGGTTTTTATTGACAATGGACACTCGGAAATTGACGGAACTGTTGCGGGCAACAATCGAACCTGCTCCAGAGCAGAGAAAACAGGCGGAGGAGCAATTAAGCCAGGTAATCTACTGCAGAATGTGTGACCGAAAACTTTTTTCGTGTGGTCTGCCGCTGCCATGTGCTTTTCATTGAACGTCAGTTTTCTGTTAAAGCTGCCTATCTGGGGCCTAAAATCCAAACTAATTGAGCTCAATGGAATGCGCTCCAAGTGCAATTAATAAATAATTGTCGCATTAGTCATCGGACATGTGTAAATTACAACAAGGCCTATTGAGGCTGAATAGATTCAGTTTTTTTTCTGCTGTAAATTCACGGTTCGGCAATTGCGTGACTGTGTGTTTGTGTTCGGCTCCTATACTGTCGCAATTATGACGAAAAATTCCCTTTTTTTTTATCCCGGTCTTTCAACACTGCAAAGATGACAGCCGTCAACAGCATGCACTTTTTTCGGTTGGTTTTCCTTGTAAATTCCGAAAGGATCTGCTGGAATGCGATTTCAGCATTTTCATGCAGATGGATTGACGGCTCTGGCTGGTCATTTCTTGAATATAGGTTTTTTGCTTGGGGGAATTATGTTTTTTTTTCTTCTAGAAAACAATGCAAAATCTGCAATCACCGGCTGACTTGGAAGGCTATCACGCAATGACAGTGGGTGGTGTATGCGGGTGGGATCAATCGATTGGAAAACTTTTCATAAAGATCTTTTGTACCACTTTTTCCCCGTAAAACACAAAGAAAGCTCTAAATTTTTGCTTCCACGAAATTATGCAAATCAATGACTTGTTCTAAATATAAATTATATTCATGTTCCATCTCTTTTTGCAATTATTGAAAGTTAAATATAGCAATATTCACTTATGCCATCAGCAGAAGTATCAATGAGGAGGAATTACTTTTTATTTCTCAATCAGTTTGCTTGAATCCATTGTGAATATCCAATCACAACGTGATCGGAATTACATTAAATCTGAATCATGCATTTCCTTCTTCTCGAACACCCCGAGTAGCACAAATGCTAAGGAAATCAAACCAGTCAAGTTTCTTTGTAATGTAGTCAGTAATAACGATTTTCCATTTGCATTTCTATGAAATATTAATTTCTATATCTTTAATTCTTCCTTGTAAGTGTGGTTTTTCTTCGAAAAAATCGTTAGTTTCCAAGCAATTCGTAAAAATCAATTTTTAGTTTTTAATGAAAATGTCTCAATAACGGTAAAAGTCAAAAATTGTGGGAAATATTCTCTTCAATTCATCTCATACATTCAACCACCGAAAACCAACTAATTTTCGAGAGAATCGCAAGAAACCGATTTTCTTTAAATAATGATATATCTCGGTGTGAAAACTGTAGGTGCGAAGCAGGGAAGAAGTTGTTATGAAACCTCAATTGAGGAGGCCCAGGCTCTTATATATCAATGATGATATCTCGATACTGTCTTCGCAAAAAAACGAAATTGGGATTTTGGTTATTTCCGGTTATCGGATTTCCATCAAAAGTTGATAGGATCGCCCATCTCTGCTGAATTACATGCCTCTAGCTCTATTAGTTTTTGTATACACAGACCAATAGAATGATAGCCTAACAGATTAACAGACAGAAAGACATTTTTGTAATAATGCTCCAATCGAATCAGAAGTGCTTGGGAAATGTTCATTTTTTTTTCTTTTATCTCCTTTTTCGATAAAATAAAATAAAATGACATTTAGAGTCGAACTTGTGTATTTTTTTTTTCAAAATCTCAACATGTAAACAATTGAAAAATTTTCCTTTGGCAAAGAAAGGCTAAACTTTATCTTAGCGGCTCTATTTTCTCCGGGTTAAGCAAATGCGACGAATTTTTACCAACTTAAAGCAGCCGCCATTTTATAACGGTACATTTTCGACACGAACGGCCTTGACGTGTTTCATAGTTAAGACCATTCGTGTTAAAAATGTACCGTTATAAAATGGCGGCTGCTTTAAGTTGGAAAAATTACGATTCTTCAATCGATGTATTTTCCAAATCAATAATTCGAATGCAACAAAATTTAGTGTTGTATGGCAACCCCATCCACACAAAATTTTGTTGCTATCGGATGATTCGTTTGGAAGATATAGCGACATAACGGTACGTTTCGGACACGGACGGCTTTAATGTGTTTTATAATTCATCGCAGGCTAACCAAAATTATTTACTTGAACTCGAAATTCGGCTTCAGCTAAGATAAAGTCTTACCAAAAAAAAACTTTGACGAACATCACTTTTGCCAAAGACTTTTTGGTAACAATTGTTTTATCTCTCCCTTTTACAATCGGCCTCCAGTCTTGGCCTGCGGTTCCGGTCACGTGCCGATGTCCTCTAGTTTTGCATTCCAATTCTCTTCGCGTCTTGATCAACGCCGTTTTGCCATCGCCGCCTTGTCGTTAATAACCTACCACAGAAGACTTCGAGCTGGGTTACTTTCACTCCTTCGAGTGACATGACCAGCCCACCGGAGTCTGTTGAGTTTTATGAGCTGGACTACGAGCACGTTCTGATATCTCTCGTAGACCTCGTCATTGTAGAGTCTCCGGAATCGTCCCTCCTCATGTATGGGACCAAAGATCCTTCGGAGTATCTACCTCTCAAACGTCGTTTTATCTCCCCTTTAAAAACCCACTCAGCGCAATTCACAGACATCCCTGAGGAATGAATGCATCATACTAAGCATGAAAATCCACCGTTAGCATGCCGGTGATTGTTCTGTGGAGGGTCATGTGGGTACAACAACAAAAAATATCCCTAGTGTTGCGTTTTCGTAAAGCTGGGATGAAATGGGTTAAATATCTAACAGAGAAATACCTTGTAAATTTGATATTACAAAATGTATGGTTTCACATTTATACCTAAAAAATTGGAAAAAGTAAAAACAACTAAAATTGTTTGATAATTTCTGTTAGAAGGAATTTTTCGGATGTGAAAACATCCACAAAAATAATTATAATATTTTGTTATATTTTTTTATGACCAAACCGAGAAATTCCAATAGAATTATCAAACGAGGTTAAAACCGTAATATTTTCAGATACTTTATTAAGATATATCACTGACGAACGGTTTGTCATGTCAAACTGCATTTTATCATACTATTATTAAACTCCATAAGGTAACCTGCAAATTAATTCTATTCAACGCCTACCTTAACATATCTTCCAGTATGCTTGCTAATATTGATTTCCATTGTGTATGGCAACAAATTGGTTTTTTTTTCATTTTGTTTACAAGTTCATATTACCTGTAATCAATATTTGTGATTTATTTTTAGAAATAAAATAGGTGGACCTGTTGCCAATTTCTTTGTATCACAAAACAAAATCATGAGATTTCCTTTCATTTCATATACACGTAAATTTCAATGGCAGTTCAATATTAGGACAATAACCGTTAGGAATCAAAAATTATTTCTGTTTATATATAAGAGTGAAGGTTGCTCGTGTGACTATAAGTAAGAGGGAGGCTTAGTTGCTCGGAGACAGTCTAAATCAGCACAATCTAATATCGTCAGTTTTTGCTAATACAAACTTTCCTACTACAGTCGAATTTCGATTTACGCAATGTTCGATTTGTGTAAATGCTCGAATTACGCACAACAGAAAATATTTGTTCTTATTCATAAACCGAAGTTGTGACAAATTAAAAAAAAAATCCCGTCCCAAAATTTAAGCCCTTGACAGAAATCGAGAAATTGCAACAATCGAGTGTCCCAAAAAAAACATACAGGGAAAACATGTTTACGCATTTAAAACATGCTTTCCCAGCATGTTTTTTTGAGAGACTCGATTGTTGCAAATTCTCGATTTCTGCAAAAGGCTTAAATTTTACCTTGAGCTTAAATCGAGATTCAATTGTACAGGCAAAGCTCGATTTATGCACAAGGTTAAATTTAAGCAATTTGCACAAATTGCAACAATCGAATGTCCCAAAAAAAAAACATACAGGGAAAACATGTTTACGCATTTAATGGAAATTCGTTTTCGAGAAAATAGAAAAAAGTATTGCATTTGTATTTATGTGGGAGGGGGGAAGGGATGGTTCAACTGGATTTTGATGTATGGATAAGTTATTTAGAATCCTTGTCTAAACACATTTTACCGTTATAAATTTTTCAATATGACTCACCGTTTTCGAGAAAATTGTAAAAACTGCTTCGTTTGTATGGGGGAGGGGGAGGGGAGGAGGAAAGGAATGGTCTGATTTTGCCCGTTCAAGAGTTTAGCCTTACCATTTACGAGAAACGCTACAAAATTTTAAGTCTTTAGATCAATCCTTTCGAAAGTTATGATGTTCACGGACAGACAGACGGACAGATAGACGGACAGATAGACGGACTGATAGACGGACAGACAAACGGACACACGGACGGACAAACAGACCTGCGGATATAAAATCTTTTCTCAGCCCGAGCACCTTCGTGTAGATTCGATACGTATACTAAATATAATATACTTCTATATGAATTAAACTGCTTTTATTTATAAATAAGTGCTTAATTCGAGCATTTCTATAAAATGGCCGTTGTGTAAATCGAGTTTTGTCTTTGATTCTTTAATTGTTTTTTTTTAACTCTGGCTTATCCAGGGTTATTCACGGAAGATCATGAAAAAGCTGACGGCGAAAACTTTTATGGATCAAATGTCTTAAATTTGAAGGCTGCACAGTTCCCAATGAGGAGTAACACTTGCCCTTTTTCACGTTCCACAAAGAATACCACCCAGAAGATTTTGTGAGCACTGTCGGGTCGATTGGAGTCGCATCACAAAAATGTTGTTCTGTCTGTCAGTCTGTGTAGAAAATTTATCAAAACTTGTTGAGCTAGAGCGATCAAATTTTGTAGTCTTGTTTGGTTCTAGACTCTGAAGAATGATTAGTTGGAAAAATGTCTTAGTCCTTAACATCTTTGTTAAGGACTAAGACATTTGTAATTTCATGAGGTTGAAAATGTTCTTGCTGTAATTTCTCTCACCAGAGGTCTTAGTCGCGTGCCGATGTCTCCTAGGTTTGGCATCAGAATTCTCTTTGCGTCCTGGTCAACGCCGCCTTGCCATCTGGAGTTGGAACTCCACCCTCGTCTTGTTGTTAACAACATACCGCAGAAGACTTTTCGTAAATTTTGTAGATCTGATAATACCTGGACAGGAGTGGTGCTTAAAAAACTGAATTTAATACAACCTTCTTTTCTTTGTAGATCAACAAAATCATTGGTTTTGTTCCAACTCTCTTGCAAATTGTTATGCAAAATGATTTGGATCTACCAGTGCGCCAAGCTGGAGCTGTCTACCTCAAAAATTTAATTACACAAAGTTGGCAAGATCGCGAAGCCGAGCCAGGTGAACCAATGCTGTATTCGATCCACGAACAAGATCGTGCAATGATTCGAAATAGTATCGTAGATGCAATTGTCCATGCACCGGATCTAATTAGGTAATTACTAATTTCCATAATTTTATTATATAGATCAAAAATAATTGAAATTTTTTCGTAAATAGAATTCAATTGGCGCTTTGTGTTAATCATATTATTAAATATGATTTCCCTGGACGGTGGACACAAGTAGTTGATAAAATTAGTATATACTTGCAAAACCCAGGTATTTGAATAGCATCTTAAAAAAAAACATTTCAGTAATCGAATTTGCTTTTTAAATTTTCAGATGTTAATGGTTGGAATGGAGCTCTTCTAACAATGTACCAATTAGTAAAAAACTATGAATACAAAAAGTCTGATGAACGTACACCTTTAACTGAAGCTATGAATCTTTTATTACCCATGATATATAATTTAATTATAAACCTAATGAATGATCCATCTGATCAAAGCGTTCTGCTGCAAAAGCAAATATTGAAAATCTATTATGCCTTGACACAGGTAATTTGTTCATTATCTTCACACCCTCAAGGTTAAATTACACGGTGAAAGCGTTGTGCTTTGCGTCGCGTTGTGCTTTGCGTCGCGTTGTGCTTTGCGTCGCGTTGTGCTTTGCGTCACGTTGTGCTTTGCGTCACGTTGTGCTTTGCGTCGCGTTGTGCTTTGCGTCGCGTTGTGCTTTGCGTCGCGTTGTGCTTTGGGTCGCGTTGTGCTTTGCGTCGCGTTGTGCTTTGCGTCGCATTGTGCTTTGCGTCGCATTGTGCTTTGCGTCGCATTGTGCTTTGCGTCGCGTTGTGCTTTGCGTCGCGTTGTGCTTTGCGTCGCGTTGTGTTTTGCGACGCGTTGTGCTTTGCGTCGCGTTGTGCTTTGCGTCGCGTTGTGCTTTGGGTCGCGTTGTGCTTTGCGTCGCGTTGTGCTTTGCGTCGCATTGTGCTTTGCGTCGCATTGTGACTTGCGTCGCATTGTGCTTTGCGTCGCGTTGTGCTTTGCGTCGCATTGTGCTTTGCGTCGCGTTGTGCTTTGCGTCGCGTTGTGTTTTGCGACGCGTTGTGCTTTGCGTCGCGTTGTGCTTTGCGTCGCGTTGTGCTTTGCGTCGCATTGTGACTTGCGTCGCATTGTGCTTTGCGTCGCGTTGTGCTTTGCGTCGCGTTGTGCTTTGCGTCGCGTTGTGCTTTGCGTCGCGTTGTGTTTTGCGACGCGTTGTGCTTTGCGTCGCGTTGTGCTTTGCGTCACGATGTGCTTTGCATCGCGTTGTGCTTCACGAAGATCAACTTTCTACTTTTGGTGCCGTCAACTGCGTTTCAGTGTCTTTTTACGCGCGAAAATTTGAATTTTTTTAAAGCGAGTTTTGGTGTGAAAACCACATGTTAAATATATTTTTTGCGGGTTTTGTACACACCCGATAAATTGTGTTTTAGAACATAAAAAATAAAAAAAAACTTTATTTTAACAACAAAATTAGTGCTGAGTTTGACGCTATCATTGTGCCCGGCGTTAAGGAATTAACGCAAAGCGGGGTTACGCTACCCGACGCTTCCACTGTAATTTAACCTTAAGATATTTACCACCAACCTCGATAACTCGAATTTTCGTTTGCCTTATTGAGGTTCATCGTTTGTAATAAATGTTTAGTTAATATAATCTGTAAAAACCATGCTAAATTTAATTTCATATAGTACTCATTACCGCTCGACCTAATTACAAAAGAGATGTTCTCTCAATGGATGGAAATATGCCGGCAAATTGTTGATCGTCCCGTTCCAGATTCCTCACATATCGATGAAGACGAAAGACCCGAGCTGCCCTGGTGGAAAGCCAAAAAATGGGCCCTACACATCATGGTTAGAATGTTTGAAAGGTAACCGATTTTACTTGAGAATTGTGACATTCAAGGCAATAACTCGTGTTTATTACATTAGATATGGAAGTCCAAGAAATGTTATCGGCAAGGAATATCAAAAGTTTGGCGAATGGTATTTGGCAACGTTTACAACTGGAGTATTAGAAGTTTTGCTGAAAGTCTTAGACCAATATCGAAACAAAGTTTATGTATCGCCTAGAGTTTTAACTGATATTTTAAGTTATTTAAAAAATGCGTAAGTTTAATGAAAGTTTTTTTTTTCTTTCAATCAGAAGATTAAAAAACTGTTTTTCTTTTTTTAGTGTAAGCCATTCGTATTCATGGAAGATGATAAAACCCCACATGCATGCCATCATACAGGATGTTTTGTTCCCTATTATGTCATTTACTGATGCCGATCAAGAGTTATGGGAGGCTGATCCTCATGAATATATTCGCCTTAAATTTGGTAAATTTGCTGAAACGACGACATTTAAATGGATTTTGAAGAATTAATGATGGTTTCTTGTAGATATTTTTGAAGATTACGCAACCCCAGTTCCTGCTGCCCAATCCCTTTTGCATTCTTGTTGTAAAAAGCGGAAGGGAATGTTACCCAAAACTATGCAAGTAATTATGCAGGTGAGTTTTCTATTTTGGAGATTTGATTTTTTCCAAATGCTGAATTGGTTTTACATTGAATTTTTGTGAAATATGGGGGGGGGGGGGGGGGGGATGTGTCCAAAGACGAAAATTAGCGTGGCGTATTTTTTGGGCAATTTATAATTTTACTACTTACTAGCAGTGCCCGTAGTTTCGAAGAAATATACCCCCCAATTCTAGGTAACAGATGTTAAGAGATATCTTAATTTATATTTAAGAGATTTTAAAAGAAATTAGTATTCTGAGTAAGAGATTTTGGTGAGTTCCGATTTTCGCAAATTCAGAGATTCACCACGATGTCTTCATCTGACAGCACTTACTCATAGACGTCAAATTTGGCTGTTTATTGACCTTAGATTTTTTCTGAAATCATAAAGTTTTCAAAACTATGGAAATTATCCAAAAAATTGTGTAAAAAAGACATTGCGGATCTTGAAAAACATGTGAATAGTTTTATATCTGTTAAGAATAGCTTTCTACGGTATCCAGACCGTTTGAAATGAAAATGATATAAAAAATATTGCGAAAAAATTGAATCGACAGTTTTTAAGATACATAATATCGTTTTTAAATGATTTTGTATAATTTCAGCAACGCGCAAACAAATTTATGGTTAAATAATACATTGCACTCATATAAATATTTCATTTGATAGACATAAAATTAATGAAGTTGCAGGTATGCGTTGATGTAATTCCAGCCAATAAAAAAATCGTTTTTTGTGTCATTAATGGTAAGCAATTCCACGAAGACACAATATTTCATGAGTTTTCCAGAAATACTATAAAAAATCTGGTTATTGCAGCTTTTTTCCTCGTCCTCCATGCAATGCAACTTTTTCTACAATTTTCTCCAAAACGGAGAATTTAATTGAAAACCTGTAACGTAAAAAACGTTCAGAATACAATTTTACACAACTTGTCTATACATAAAAAAATTGTTGGAGCCCTTCCCGACGCTGATTTTTCGAGTTTTAAACACAACACACGAGTTAAGAGGTCGCAAGAGGACATCGGCGAGGTCCTCTTAAATTAAGAGGTTTTTGAGGTTAGAACCGTCTGCTAACTTTGCCCAGAATATGAAAACCGTTTACAAAAATTCACCACGAAAGTTAAGAGGTTGACATCTCTTAACTATTATCAGGAATACCAATTTCTATTAAATTTCCTCTAAAGTCCAGTTAGCAGTTACGAGGCTCTTATCTATTATGCAGAATTGAGGGGATAGTCTTAATTACGCATAGTCTAAAACCCGTCTCTCAATAGTAAGAAATTCAACTGGCTTTAAAACTAGGTTTAAATCAGTGATTTTCAATCGGAATCGATGAGATTCAATTTGACAAATCTTAATATATAAAAATGGATGTTTGTTTGTCTGTCTGTTTGTCCGTCTGTCTGTTTGAGATTACAAAACTCAAAAACTACTGGACCGATTTTTACGCGGTTTTTTTTGCAATATGATCTGCGTTCCCAGGAGCAGGTTTTTAGCTATGTTAGATTTTCAAAATTCGAAACGGAAGGTCCTGAAAGGACAAACCTCCCTTTTCCAATTTTCTCGCAAAAACTGGCTTTGGGAGCTTTTCAGGATTGCTTATCACGAATCTGGTGTTAGAATTTCGAAATTCAAGACGGAACGTCCTGTGATAACGTTTTTTCCAAAAGTTTTTAAGTTATTTATGGTTTTTTGGCATTCTAAAATTTATACAAAAAACTTTAAGCTGACCACGAAGGGTCTGCTAGTATTATATAATTAAAGTTTATCAGGTTTTTAATCAATATTCTAAAAAAATAGGTAATTGTGGCACCCAATGCGGATGATAAACAAAAAGACGGAGCTTTACATATGATTGGAACACTGGCTGATGTTCTCCTGAAAAAGAAAGTTTATCGTGATCAATTGGAAACTATGCTCACCACATACGTTTTTCCGGAGTTCAATAATCCACACGGTAGGTGTTTTATTTAAAATTGTCAAGCTTTTATATTCTAATCCTAGCGAAATGTTTACCATTCAGGTCATATGCGGGCTCGTGCTTGTTGGGTGCTACACTATTTTAGTGACATTCAATTGAAAAACCCCCAAATACTTGCGGAAATCATGAGATTAACATCGAATGCTTTACTTAATGATAAAGAATTGCCCGTTAAGGTGGAGGCAGCAATCGCTTTACAAATGTATCTGTCATCTCAGGAAAAAGCCTCGCCATATGTTGAAGGGCAGATTAAGGAAATTACAAAAGAACTTTTAACAATCATACGTGAAACGGAGAATGAAGATTTAACAAATGTTATGCAAAAGATTGTCTGCACATTTGCTGAGCAATTATTACCGGTTGCCGTTGAAATATGTCAGCATTTGGCAACAACGTTCAGCCAGGTATTAGAATCGGAGGAAGGATCCGACGAAAAGGCAATTACAGCAATGGGATTATTAAATACAATAGAAACTCTACTATCGGTTATGGAAGATCATCCAGAAATTATGGCTAATTTACATCCAATTGTTATTCAGGTTGTTGGGCACATCTTCTCACAGAGTATAGCTGGTAAGTTTGTAATTTCGTAAGCCTGCGAAACGTTGGGTATTAAAAGTTATTTTTTATCATTAGAAAACCTAAAAAAAAATATTTCTATTGTAATTTTCATCAAAATTACGTTTGAAGATTTCCTAGTTTTTCTAACGTTCTGTTTCTTTATTTTTCGATAATATTATTAATTTTTCTAAATAAAAATCTTTTACAGAATTCTACGAAGAGACCTTTTCATTGGTTTATGATTTAACATCGAAAACAATAACACCGGAAATGTGGCAAATGTTAGAACTGATTTACCAAGTATTCAAAAAAGATGGAATAGATTATTTTATTGATATTATGCCAGCATTGCATAATTATGTAACTGTTGATACGCCAGCATTTTTATCGAATCCGAATCGTTTACTAGCTATGTTCGATATGTGCAAAACTGTAAGTTTTTAGCAATTTATTTTTATAAAAGCTTTTTAATTATGTCTTTTTTGTTCAATTTTATGATTAGATGCTAACTACAGATCCAGGTGAGGATCCGGAATGTCATGCAGCTAAATTATTAGAAGTTATTATTTTGCAATGTAAGGGACAGATAGATTCAGTAATTCCAATGTTTGTCGAATTAGTACTATCGCGATTAACTAGAGAAGTGAAATCGTCAGAGCTTAGAACAATGTGTCTACAGGTATACTAAAAATTCAGTACTGATCGTTAGCTTTGAACGTGAATGAATGTGAATATCGTTTTTTAGGTAGTGATAGCTGCACTCTACTACAATCCACAATTGCTATTGTCGATACTTGATAAGATGCAAACGCAAATGCCCCCAAGCGGAGGGGAACCAATTAGTTCACATTTTATTAAACAATGGATACACGATACCGATTGCTTTTTAGGGTAAAATTTTGTTATACTAATTTGAAATGAAATGTTTTTAAACTGATTGTTTCACATTTCAGAGTTCATGATCGAAAGCTGTGTGTTTTAGGACTTTGTACGCTCATGAGTTTAGGGGAAGCTAAACCACAGGTTCTAAGTGAGGTAGCGAGTAAAATTATTCCCGCACTCATATTGCTCTTTGATGGTTTAAAAAGAGCATATCAAGCAAGAGCGCAGGAAGAAGAGGAAGAAGAATCTGAAGACGAAGATGATGATTGCGAAGGTGAAAAAAAAAACGAAAATTCAAACAAACAAAAAAAACATGAATTAAACAAAAAATTTATTTACAGAAGCATTATCTAGTGATGAAGATGAAATAGACGAATATGCACCAAATTTCTTAGAACAATTATCTGATTACACACAGAAAAAGGGCACCGAAGCTGGATTCGAAATGAAAACAGATATCAAGGTATATTTCCAACTAATTATTATGAAAAAAATGTCGAAAATATTCGATTTTATTAGGATGAAGACAAAGAAGACGATGAATCGAATGCTGATGATGAATCGGAGGATGATTTAAATGAAACGGCATTGGAAAGTTACACAACTCCAATTGACGATGAAGAATCTGAAACAGCAATTGACGAGTACATCACATTCAAACAAGTTATTTCAGGTTAGTCGAAACTTACTTTCATATTAGCTGTCGGTTTATACATTGAGGCATTTAAAATGTTTTGAATTTAAACCCCTATATACTGGTGTAGACTTAAAGGAGCCTCCACACGTTCAATGTTTCTTGACAAGTATTATTGATGAAAATTTTCGTCAGGTAACATTGATGGAAATTGCCTGCGAACGTAACATTGAAGAGCATCCAAACGATCAATGTGACTTGAAACATGAGTCATTCAAGTAAAATTGTCAAGTAACAATGAACGTGTGGAGGCGTCTTAAGCCACTTAACTTATTAACTCGAGTAATATGATGGGTCAATGCTGCCATCCTTCAGGGGCTAGCCATTAACCAATGACTCGATCGTCTTCTGCTCGATGCCTTCTTCCAGCTTTAAACCCCTGGAAGTGTGTGCAAAGTTGCTCGAAACATATCGTCGGCTAAAAGTGAAATTGTGCTAAGTCCATTATACCAAATTTGACAGAAGAGCAATAAAAAACTTTGTTAAATCATTTTAATTTACATTTAAAGAAAACAGAGTCTCATTTAAAGAAAACTGAGCCCAATTTTTCTCATTTAAAGAAAACTCAGTGTTATTGAAAGAGAATTAAAACAATTTAACAAGGTTTTTATTGCTCTTCTGGAAAATTATACCAAATGGACTTAGCACAATTTCACTTTTAGCCGACGATATTGGAATTCCATAAGAGAATATCAAGAGTCAGTGCTGCCACCCTACGGGGTCCAAAACAATGTCTTGAACGCCTTTTGCTACCACTGGTGTTCTGAATGTGCTCTCACCATAAGGATGAAAGAAAGCAAGATGACGTTTCATTATGGAACAAAAATTTTCAAAAAAATAAACCTATTTTTTAGCTTGCCTTCGGGGTTAAATCTGGCATTCTAATTTTGACCAATTTCCACTCGTCCGATTGACTTGAAATTTTGCACACATACCCGATGACAATACAATATTTTCACTTCTTCGTCCTTGTAAGGATAACGGAAGATCCAGTTAAGATAACGAGATTATCGTTTTCCTCAAATTTTCCGGGAAAAAAATCTCATCTTGGGGTTTTTGGGGTCGCTGTCCGATTCTGACCTTAAGAAGTCTGTAAGGATAGCGTAAGGTCCTGTAAGGATAACGAGATTATCCTTTTCCTCAAATTTTCCGGGAAAAATTTCATTTGGCGGTTTTTAGAGTCTCTGAATTCGATTCTGACATTAAGAAGTCTGTAGGGATAGCGTAAGGTCCTGTAAGGATAACGAGATTATCCTTTTCCTCAAATTTTCCGGTTTTTGGAGTCGCTTTATCCGATTTTGGCATGCAGAAATCTGTAAGTATGACGGAAGGTCCTTTAAGGGTAACATGATTATACTTTTCCTTAAATTCCCCGGAAAAAATCTATTTTTGTGGTTTTTGCTGAATCCGATTTCAATTAATGAAACCGAGCAGTTTTTCCTCGCTTTGCGGCTTATTATTCCTATCCTGTTTTCTTGTAATAAGCGTGTAGACACCAATATTTCCTTTTTCATCAACACACTTTGGGAATTTTATGTTGTTGACAATTCCGCTTGTAAACAATACGTAAAATCGTTTTTGAAGCACTTCGTGTCCCCTTAAAACAGCCCCTTTTCGAGAGAAGATGGTTTTTTTTTATTTGAGAAGCCAAATTTGTCCACTGATTTTTTTTAGATTCTTTATTACAATGCCATTAAAACATAATTTTTTTTTTAAATTTCTTACAGCTATATTAACCCAAGATCAGCCCTGGTATGCTTTATTAACCACAAATCTAACACCAGAACAAGCAAAATCATTACAAGAAATAATGGTAACTGCTGATCAAAAGAAAGCACAACGAGAATCAAAACTAATTGAGAAAAGTGGGGGATTTGCATTCCCGCAACAAACAGTTCCAACATCATTTAAATTTGGCTCTTAATAGATAATTACATGATTCGAAAAACATTGCTAGTTTCCCTAAAAAAATTAAAAAATACATATGATAATAAAAGTAATATTTAAAATTATCAATAAAAGTAAACAGTTTTCATTGCTGTTGTTTCCTTTACATCAAACGCTTAGTTAAAAACCAATTAAAAATAATTTCAAATAAAGCAAGTTACAAAAGAACATCAAAAGATTATGTAAAAAAAGTTTGTAATTCAAATATGTTCTAATTGCAAGATCGACTTTATGATCTTATGGAATTCTGTTAAAATATCTTGGATTAATGGAATGAAAAAACATTGAAGAAACTGCTCTGAAACAGATTTTTTTTAAATTTTTCATTACTTGTTGAAAATTTGAAAAAAACAATATAAAGTGATTATTCCTTTGTATTTTGCAATAGATTCACAATCCATGCAAAAAAAAAAAAATGCAATTTTCTTTTTCTTAAAAATTTGTTTATCATTTTCTTTTAATTATGAACTCATGTTCTTTTTCTAATTAGAGGCTTCTTAAAGTATCTTTTACTTAAAAATTGTGTTTGGTAATAAACTTACTGTTATTTTAGAGAAAAATATGTATGCATGTGATATTACAAAAGGCTGGCATTTTATGTAATTTATTAGCGAGAAAAATGAAAAAGAAAATTGCATCTGATAAAATACCATAAAAAATTGCTCGTGCAGTGAGCTGTTAAATCAATCTTATTTTAATACAGTGTTTTGAAGAATATTTTTTTTGGTTATTGATGAAAAATGTATAAAAAAAAATAGCTACAAAAAATATTTAAAATTATACCAATTGTAAATTCTTTTATATTTTGTAATCAATAAACTGAAGCTTTTTAATAAACACCGGCTGAATAAGTATTTTTTGTACGTTTCTACCACCAATAATATTGAAATTTTCCTTAGTAGAACTTGGGCCCGTTTAGACCGACCCACAGAACTATATAACATAGAACAACTCTCACCATACAAAGCTCTGCTGAAAAATGGTCCCAAAAGTATTTCCCTCTATCGTACTTGAACGCATCCACTGAACTGTTTAGTTTGCCGCGAAATTCAAATTTCACAAGTTTGAGACTAACTTTAGGCGCCAACACCATTCCGAAAGTCTATTTTCCTTTGACAGCTCACGGTTTAAACGAGAGGACTATATTTGTTTTCATACGGTTATCTTGCTCTTGACTCGTTTTGATTCACTGAACTGTATTGAAATGGGACCATTTCAGACAGCAAATCGAGCGATCTAGTATATCTATGGACCGACCTAACTTGGCACTGCCAATCTGGCGGTGCAAAACTATAAATGTATATTGCGTGCAGTGTCAATTTTTTGTAATTATGTAATTTGAAATCTATAGGATGAAAAGGTGCTTTTTTTAAGGATTAAAAAGACATAAATAAAATCCACAGGGCCAAAAGATAAGTTTGAAGTAACGATTTAAGTTAAAAACAACTTAATTTTGCAACTATATGGCAGCGCCAAGAGTGAGCAGTATCAAAATACCGTTGCTAAGCGTTGCGACCAACGCTATATTGAAAAAAAAACCGTCTAGCACTTAATAGACTGGGGGTCTATTATGGAATACGATCGTAATCGTAACAATCGAGAATTGCCTGTTGTTAGTGGAAAACACAACAATACACTAGTTCCGATCGGCACGATTACGTCTACGGCATATTTCCATTTAATAATTTTAAGCTAAATCGCATTCAGTCTAAAAAATTTCGCCAGTGGCGCTTATTTCGTAATTCTTTATATTTATTTTTTATTTTTTTCACGCAGTAAGACATGGAATCTTGACCATGATTCGTTACAAATAAGAAAAAAGTTATGGCGCTTCTACGCCAAATTCAATCAAATACGTACCAGATTTTTTAAAAATAAAAATTGACGATGTGTAAAATTAATAAAATGTAATCAGCGACCATTTAACAATTCAACTTCTTTCTAGGATTTTGATATTTATTTCCAAATCAACAGTCTTGCGAATTGCTTATAGTGGTACTCTGGTTAAAAAAAAATGCTTACTTTAATTTTCCTTAGCGAAAATGATACTGGCAACACATTTCATGTTTGACAGTTCTTTGTCCATCCTGTCTTGCGAAAATCTGCTGTATTTTGATGGTATTGTGGTTTGTTTAGGGTTTCATAAAAGTTTTCGTTCTTTGCCCGCGTGCAGAAAACTGTAGTTGGCTGTTGGTTCACGGTTTTTCTGTCTTTTGTTTTCGCCTGTAGGCCATCTTAGCAAATTAATAAGAAAATAGCATGTCGATATTGTTGGAAATAAGGTAGGAGGATTCTCTAAAAATAATTTCTTAACAGTAAGCATTAGAACAAGACGCCAAGGAGAAGCCAATTTGTTTCGTAATTGTAACCAGAAGCATCTGTAATGGATCCAGTAAGTTTCTGTGCATTAAATATACCAATGTAAATAGCTTTGAGTGTTGATATTCCAGTACGATATCGAAACCAAGGAGGATTTGTGTGATTTGGAGTCGCGCCTTTATGCCCAGGTTCACCATGAAGCTGCGGAAAAAACCGATGGGGTGGTCTTGGAAGTAAATTCGAGTGCACCCGCACCGACAGTTCGTATCGTCACCAACAAAAGCGTAATTAATAGGCCTGCGGGTAGTGTTTCGGGCTGCGGGGGTGGTAGATATTGGACTGAAAGGGCTCCTTATCCCAACACCCAGAAGGGTTCTAATCCAACGTCAACTATTGAAGGGTCTCAAGTTTCGGGAAATTTTCGAGAGTCAAACAAAACGGAAATCAAAATGGCAGAAGGTGGCTTAGCGGGTTTATCTTCTCCTGCTGAATCGCAAAACAAATCGGAAGAAAAATCAACGACCGAAACTCTAAAATCGACTTTTCGTCCATATAATCCGATTATATCGAATATTGATAGTGGGGTAGTTCCTCAAGCTTCCGGGAACTATCCTAAATCACAAGGAAGCACCAACAAAACTGATTACACTAAACGTGGTTCAGACAATCAGCAAATGCCAGTGGCTAAGGCTAGAAAGCCTGCTAGCAAACTGGCACAAATAACCAATCAAGCACAATTGAAACTTCAAAAACTGGGTAAGTACCAAAAGAAAAAGACCAAGGCGAATAGGGCCCGTCAAAAGAATCAGGCCAAACTGCTAGTCGTTCAAACGATTGTAGTTGAATCGAGCGATGATTGTGACGACGTTGTAGAAATCCCTGTTCCGCCTCCTCCAATGGTCACATTGTTGAGCAGCGATGAAGAGTCTGTTGCGGAAGAGTTCGCTAAGCCACGCGCAATTAAAAAGACATCGAATATCAAACAGACGGAGAACTCATCACGATGTACGAGCCCATGTTCTGTAATGTCAGATGATTTCATTGGACAGACCGATCGTGTTCGACTTCTTCAAAACTCCAATATAGTCGAAGATGAAGATTTCCAGTGTATTCCACAAACTGTTGACAGTTTCATTAAGGCAACAGCTGACCAGACCGCTTCTACGTCTGCTGGTGGTAGACAAAACTCGCAGATCCATCCGGATATTAACTTTGCTACACCGCAAAAACGTGGGACAGGTCAATCCAATCAGAAAAAATACATCAACAATGAGGGTACGGTGTCCAAGTACACATCTGTCGATATCTATGAGAGTGAAAGCTCCGATATGCCCGAAACTGTGTATGCAACGGGCGTTATGAAAGACGATGCTCCGAGAGAAATCACATCTGGCGAATCGATGGACATAGAAATTGTACCTCGAACGAAACGCCTGCAGAAACGTAGAACGTCCAGCAGCAACAAAAGCATGGATCCAAATGAAACCGATGACAGCACAAACTCAGATTGCGAAGAGTTGAATGAATTTATGGCGATGACAAAAACCAGTACGCCGCACATTCTGCGTGGTGAAGCCGTGGAGGGCAATAGAACCAATTTTCGCCGTAAGAAGATCAAAAAACTTCAAATGGACAGTTCTGATAAGGATTTCATAAATATGTTATCGACAATTGTGCATGGCGACGAGGACGAAGAAGATACCAGCGACGGGGAACGAATAACAGCTCGTGAAATCGCAGAAGAGGTTTTGCGTAGTAGCAATCAAATAGCCGAGGTTGAAGATGGAGATGAGGCGATTCCTTCAGCTCTGCTACCAACACTGGAAAAGGATTTAGAAGCTCTTGATCGATCGTTTGAGAAGAAATCGCAACCAAACGGAGATGACGAGGACATAAGTGTTACTACTACCGACTCGAAGCGAAGTAAAAAGGGCCGATTGGCTAAGGTTCTTAAGGTGGTAAAAACATCTGATAATCATATAGGATGGAATGATGAAATGATTCGCTTCTATGATTATTCCTGGGGCGACGAAGAGCTCAATATTCGACAAATTCAAAGGACTATGAATCGTAATATCAGTTTTACATTTTTACATATTTGTGATTATTCAAAATTTTCATCGTTGTAGGATTTGGGAAGTGGTTTATTTACAGCGAGGACCGGTTTCCGAAAAGTAGGCCGCCCAAGGCTCCCAAGTGCTACAATTGCATGGAATTCGGCCATACGCGCTCCAAATGTCCAAGACCAAAAAAAGATATCCACTGTTATATGTGTGGGGAAATCGGACACCGCGAGCCACGTTGTCCTAATACTATTTGTTTGCGGGTAATATTTTTTTTATATATTTTTATAAATTGAACATTTTTAATACCAATATTTGTTCGTTTTTCTAGTGCGGTCGAGCAACTAATACTTTCGTGAAAAGTTGCAAATCTTGCGCGTCACAGATACGAAGCATTTGTCCAATATGCAAAATCCGTGGGCATAGTGTCGATTATTGTCCAGACAAATGGCGGCGATATCATTCAACAGTAAGTATTCCGATAATATTTTGATTCTAGTCATTGTGTAAAAATTTACAAATGCTATGAGGCTAGATTGGGGTTAGATAAGGGGCTAATTGCACTCCCTGAACGATGCAGCTGTATACTGCCCATAATTTTACTATCCGTCCCAAAAATATGGCAGCAAACAACCCAATTCAGACTAACAATTACGATTACTATTGCGCTTACGATTGAAGCTTATCGATGAATGACATCAAAGCTTTCAACGATATGAACATTGGTCGGGGAAGCTCAATCGTAATCGCAATCGTTAAGCCCAATTCAGACTAACGGTTGCAATTACGATTACGATTGCGATTACGATTGCGATTACGATTAACGCTTATCGATCAATGAGATCAAAGCTTTCAACGATATGGACATGAAAGCTTTGATCTCATTGGTCGAGGAAGCTCAATCGTAATCGCAATCGTTAAGCCCAATTCAGACTAACGATTGCGATTACGATTACGATTGCGGGGTACAAGTTTGACACTTTTGTACTTAACTATCGCCCAACAAAAATTCTCCAAAATTTCGACAAAATATTTGCAAATCCCCAGATTAGTAGACACTGATGCATAGACATAGAAAAGAGCTTTGTGTATTACGGAATTTTATGTAGAATTTTTCTGGAAAACCTACGGGCTCGATTTTTTTAAAATTTAATTTTGTTGATATAACCTCACATTATCTGAATGCCGAATTTAAAGCAAATCGAAAACCATTCGGTGCAATTTTTCTTATAATGAAAAATCGCGCTCATAAGACGTATTTATATTAAGATTTTCTTTTTTTTCCAGACAAGTGTAAATCAAACAATTAATAGAAAGGTGGTATACAATAACAGGAAATTCTGCTGTGTTTGCGCCCAAGAAGGACATTTGGCTGAACATTGCAAAAGTGCTGCTAGATTCATGGATTATCCGCTAACGGTTAGCCAAATAAAATCACATGCGCCTTCATATGAGGGTGGAATAAGTATGCCAATGGATCATATGGCGTATAATCTATTTTATGAGCCAAAGGAAAACATGTCGTTTCGATTAACTGAAGGCGTTACCAAAAATCAATACTATGGGAGATTCCTATCAGCGGTTGGATTGGAGAAGGAATGGGCCGAACATCGATATCTACAGGAACAACTCATGGGGGAGCCGGAAATCAGGGTACCAAAGCATAATTACGTTCTTAATCCATTCGCAAAGAGACTAAAACGACCAAAGAATAGTAAAAATGTCTCTTCATCTACTGTTAAATGCGTTGCAACAGATAAGGGTCTGTCGAATCAATCAATCGCAATTGAATTCAGTTTCAAAAAAGAAATTAGAAATTTACAGGAGACATCAAAAAATTTCGCTCCCGATGTGATCAAATTGAATTTCTCAACAACACATGAGAATAATGATAGGAAATTTATTTCACCGAAATGCGAGGAATTTAAGCAACACTGGCTAAATTTGTCCATTACGCAAGATGTTGGTAAGACCGGTTTGCCTTTGGCGAATCAGTCAAACGATGGCAACAAATTGAATGAATCAGTGGATAATTCAGAAGTTGTAACCGATTTGGATTCGGCGCAATCGCAAACCAAAGTAGAAAAATCCAAGAAATCTTTAGCGAAATTAGAAGATGCTCCCGTACAAGATTCCCCTGATTCGAACTACAGTTTTTCAGAGCATTTTGGCCAATCGAACACTGAGAAATCCTGTCCTAAAATACGTGAATTGGAGCCTCTGCCGGATTTTATACCTTTGCCTAGCGATGGAGAAGACGAAAGTGGCGACGATAATTCTGGAGAAAATGATCAGATCAAAGATCTTCGGCAGAAATATATGGCAAATTTAAATGAAGATGTCGACATGGGTGAAACCGAATCGAGTGTATGTGAAGCGAAGGTTTATTTAGTGCCATTCTATAGTAGGTATCTACTTACACCGATTGGACAAAAGTTTCTAGTGGAGAAATCTCAGCAAAATAATGTGGAGACCAGTATTGATTGGACTTCAGCGGGAAATATGTTGATTATAAAAGGAACTGCAAGTAACCAAGATAAATTTCATAAAGAACTGATTGGAATGTTCGAGCAAATAACCGACGAAGTGAACCGTAAGATACTCGTTCAGTCGCAGAGAGTTCCACGCAAACGTGATAGACTGATAAAATTTATCCAAGAGCATATACTGTTGCTTGAAGCGGATTTAGGCAATGCTCTGGATTTATACTTTCGATTACAATACGCTCAGCGTAACATGTCAAAATCGTCATGGAAGAATGCTGAGAAAATTCGACGAAACCTAAATATTGTATTGATTGGTAAAGCTGGCTTTAATGATGGCCATAAATATGTATCAGCGCTGATGGATAATTTAAAAACACTACAGGAAGCGAATATCGAAGACGTGCCTGACAGTTTACGCGATGAAATTGATAACAACTGGAGGTACATATTTTCATCGTATCGACATGACAAATACGATGAAATGGTTAAACAGTACGTTGAGATGAAGAATGGTAACAATTTTCCAAAATTAGAATTGGATCCAATACTTCTTGGGAAAAGAACTTTGGATGTGTCTTTTCCGAATATCGAAACCAAAGAACATCTCAACGATTGTAAAGAATCGGAAACTAAGAAATCTCCTTCATCTCCACCAAAACCACCGAAAAAATGTGAAAATGTTAAAAATCCATTTTCACAGCGGCGAAGTGATAATAAATCCTTTAATCCAAACGTAAGGAAAGATGGAAGATTTCAAATTAATCAAAATTTCCAAATAAACCCATCGACTAGCTTCAACAGATCATGCCCAAATCAAGCGCCGCGTAGGGACAAACGAATAAATGCTCAATGTCAAAACTTTTTGTCGGCTATGAATAACAGAAAAGTTACTTCAAACCCACAAAATGGCGATGCGTTTTGGTCACGGGAATCCGTAAAAGTCATCGATCAATGTATGAAAATTGTTGGCAATCAGAATGCTATTCTATTTGATAAATTGAAGAAAGCCAAACAAAAGGCTTTAAATGATTTATTGTCATACAATGATTTTAGATCTTTGAATGAAATCTATAATACGATGAAGTCAAGTCGGTAAAATAATAAAGATTGCATTTGATGTTTCGGTAGTTTAAAACACATGGCTGTGGGAATGGTTAACGCTACGTTGTAAATACTTGAAGAAATCGCCTTGCGTGTAATAACATTGTACTAAATGTTTATTCATTTATTTCGAATTTGTATCAGGAAATACATTTTTTTAAAAGAAAAGTTTTGATGTTTTGAATGAGATTTTAAGGATTTTTGTGCTCCTGATTTTGGATGCCGTGGCATAAAATTTACAGTGACAAAGTTCAGTACTGGGGTGGAATCACGTTAAGGAACAAGTGATAGTGACTGTCACCCATCATTTTTTTTAATCAATAAGAAATTTTGGCCACTTTTTTCGAATACAAAAGGCCAACTACAAGAGTACCACCTTGTGATTCCATTTTGATCAAAATGTGTAAAGCTTTGACATCACCGTGCTCCAAATAATTAACGGTTGACAATTGCCATCACTTGTCACTACACACGATTTCACCCCTGATTAAAATAAAAGATGTACCGTTCAAAAAAATTCGTTGTGCAGTTTTTATTCGAAGAGGGAAATGGGGGTTTTTTTCTCTTAGTACCGGTCTTAGTACCGGTAAAAGATATCCATTTCTTAGTACCGGTAAAAGATATCCATTTACGGTAAAAACCAAAAATATAGAGCATGTGTGCAAGTAATTCGCAAAAATCTTTTTCTACCTTTTAATGGAAATATCTGAATAATGGTAAAATATAGCACATAACAGTAAAATACAAAATTGTGGCAAACATTCTCTTCATCTCATATTTTGAACCACCAAAAACCCGTTATTTTTCGGATTAACCGCAAAAAATTGATTTTTTTTAATTAGTAGGATATTCGATACCGGTTCGAGATACGCAGTTCTAGTAAAATACAAATATGTCGGAAATTTTATTGTATTCAACTTTTGTCATACCCAATACTACTGAAAAACGTATATTTCCAGAATAAATAGCAAAAAACAAAAATGCAAGCCGTCATTTTGGTTACTTCCGGTTAACGGATTTTTACCAAAAGTTGATAAGATCGTCCACAGATATTGTACACTAGATTGCGTCGTTCCATGCAATCCCATAGTAAGGAAGCGGGACGGCGTCACTATCGCTTGCTCGTTTTTTCGTCAATGTTCAGGGAGGTCAGGGTGTCAGGTTTTCGAATTTAATTATGGCATATTATTGTATGTGGCACTCTGAATATGGATAAGATTTATCGGTATAGGACTTAAAAAATGTTCCGTCGGTAAACTGCATAGGCATTTCAATTCCAAAATCAATGTTCAATTTTTCTGTTTCTTTCCAATGTTCAATATGTCCCATTTGAGATAGCAGATGGCGGTATCTAGTGGTATGTATCTGTGGGATGTGGGATTGTCCCATTCCAGGACCAAACACGCCTGTAAAATTTCATGGCTTTATTAGTTTTTGAAAAATCTTGTACACAGACTGGCAGATTAACAGACTGACACACTTTTGTAATAATGCACAGAAAGCCACTTTTGTAATAATGCTCCCGGAAAAATCGGGCTATCCTCTCCTTCCCATATAATCGAGAGTTTTTTTGTTAAGCTGTCTGGTCCTTCCTGCGAAAAATTTAATCAAAACCTGCTCATGTCAGAAATCCGAATCCGTCAACCAGAAAAAATTAAAAATTGCCAAGATTCAAACAATATTTTTGTTTTATATATTTTATTAGTGATATTCTCACAAAATATTTCGTTTACTAATAACAATAGACTTTCTTACTTACAGTAGTATTAATCATAATAACCAAAAACACCTTCTACGCATTTATTTGTTTTTCTTTTTTGTTTTAAAAAGTCCTTAATATACACATTATAAATATAAAATTAAACAGTGTTTTTTTGTTTCAATAAGTAATAACAATCAATTTTAAATATTTTATTATTGATTAATGATATTGGATATCTCTAAGATTTATCAATTAAAAAAAATCCTTAAAATGTTTTTGAATTCTAGTTATTAACAGGATCAGAAATTTTCTCTACTCTTTTTGTTGTCTAATAGGAGGCTGTAAGACGAATAGGAAATAATTAATAGATTATGTAAAAACATTTCTGTGACAAAAAGCCATAACATCTTATATCGATTTTCAATTCTTGCTGAATTGTTCTGTTTGGGAGATGCAAATACAGATTACTTTGGTATTTTTAGAAAATCGACTTAAGATGCTATGGATTTGTGATAGAAATATTAAAAACTGAATTACTTACAAGTATAAATACTTTTTTGGGCATAGAACGCTGCACCAATTGGCTTAATTCCGACTGATGTGCATCGTTTCGACTTGGATCTAATTGAGTATTATACTCTAATGATAGCTCAGGTAATATTTGCCATCCAGATTTCAATGGATACAAATTAAATACGATTTCAACATCTGAATTCGCCAATATTGATATATTCAACTGAAAAACAATGATTTTATTAATAAAAGTCAAAACACAAGGACAAAAAAAAATTTACCTGTTTATGACCAGAGCACATAAAACTATCAGAATTACTTAAAGATGCAATTAAATGAAGAACTTTTGATTGGGGATTTCTAATAACAATTTTCAATGTCATCGGAATCTTAACGTAAATTTTTTCCTCAATAGAACAGTAGATATTCGTCACTGGCTCTTCGATATCGATACCATTGACAAGAAATTTCGATTCGTTCCATTCAGTTTCATTTGTGCAGCCATTGCGACGCCATTTCACACAGTAAAATCCAAATATTGGTGCTGAAGAATTGTTCGTTTCGGACGTGAATAGAACACCCTTTATGAAACCACGACAAAAGCCAGTTAACTGCACAGCATCATTGGCTTTCGTGTACACGACCTTTGGTAACGATTTACCGCGTTGAATGTTTTGTTGCTGTGAGCTATTATCACTTTTAAAGCTCTCCTCTGTTTCTGCTCTTAAATCATCGTCTGATATAATTAAAGAGTTCTGCATTATATTTGAACTTTGATTGTTTAATAAATTATTATTGCCTATTATTGTCGTATTGGTAGGAGTTTTTATTAGGAAATTCTTATTAACAGATGTCCCGTCATTTCTGTTTGCTAGATTTTTGATCTCCGTTTTGTTTGGATTTCGATTCCTTTGGAAAATTAACGGAGTTTCACGGTTCGATTGAAAATCGGAACGGGTTTTCCAATCGGCTAACGTTGAATTCGATCTTAATGTAATTACATCTTCTAAATTATCGCCGTGTTTGTAAGTAGTTTGTTTTTTCTCTTTAAAGCTGTAAGATCCTTGGGTTAAATTATGATCCTATGAAAAAAAAGAAGATATTGATTAGTTAAATTGTCTTTTGGAATTTAAAAATACAATTCAACCCGTATTTTATCATTTCGTGGTCAAAGATAGCCCTAAATTGAAATTCTCACACTTCGGGTTTTGATTTTCTTGACGTCCTGGTTTTCCGAAGTTTTTTTTAAAGTGCCAGCCAGAGCTTAGGGGAAGACCCTTTAATGCCGGAGCACAGCTTAGGATGGTCGAAAGGACAAAATGAGATGTCCGTTTATGTTCTCCTTGAACTTATGCGGGTTATAGTCCGCGGGAACACATCGAATGGTAAATCATTTCAAAGTCTCGTTGTTTGCGGAATGAAGGAACCCCTAAACTTTACTCTACGAAAACGGGGCGGCTCAAGGAATAAGTCGTGCGCGCGTCCAGCTGCACGAGAGGGTCTAGGGAAAATATACCGTGGAGGAATAAGTTGGGAAATTTCGGTGGAACATTTTCCATGTTTGAAATTCCCGGACACACGCTTAAAAATTCTTCATGGACGCCCATAAAAAAAGACCGTGTCCGGAGAAAATAGTGCCATCCTACCCAAAACTCACTTTTCAGTAAAAAAAAATATATTAAGAGCGTTAAGTAACTCACTTTTTAGTAAAAAACTAGGGGCTGCGCCCCGAACCGCTTCGCGGTTCATCCCCCTTCCGCAGGTCGGCCTTCGGCCTCCCTGCTTCCGTCGGCCTGCGGCCTCCACAACTACTCGGCCTTCGGCCTCGCCCCTCGCGCTTGAATTGTTGGAATTTGATGTATGGAGAGGTTACGTAAAATTATTTAAATATATATAAATCCTCTTTACTCGGCCTTCGGCCTCGACTCAAATGCAGATAATTAACCCAAAAAAGGGAAATTTTTTTAGAGACATTTTTCTTTGTGACCCAACAAACAATTTTTGGTATCTTTGCATTCCTTTTTTTAATGAGTTTTTGGAGTAGCAGGTTACCCAATATAATAACGTTGTAGGAGGTAAAGTCATAAAGAAACAAACATACAACATTTTTTATTAGAGTGAAATTTTGCAATAAGAATTTCAAAAGGTGTTCCAATTGAATTTTCATGTATTGAGTATTTATGTAGAATTGGATTCTAAACACTGTTTGTTCTTGGAGTTTTGCAATAAAGTGAACCGTTTTCGAGAAATTTGCAAATAACTTTTTGGATTGTATGGGAGAGGGGGGAAGCTTAAGGGGTAGGTGCACCAAACTTCACAGAAACACCCTCTGTGCTAATCTAAAGTTTTCCTGAAAATTTGGTCAAAATCGGTTCAGCGGCTTAGAAGTCTATAAGCCACATACATACATACATCCATTTTTATACCCGTATGGTGAAACCAAAGGGTATATTAACTTTGCCTTACCGTTTGTAACGCTAAGATCCCGTCATCGCACAAAAAAATGAATTACACCAGTGTGTTTAGAATGATAAAAATATTTAATTTTTGCATGTCCGTCCGTCTGTCCGTCTGTCTGTCCGTCTGTCTGTCTGTCTGTCTGTCTGTGGCGCGGATTGCGGGCGCACGGATTGAGCTAGAGACTTGAAAGTTTGCACAGATCCGTTTTTCGTAAAATGCGAGGCTAAGTTCGTTAATGGGCAAAAATGGACCATTAGGGGGGGTACCCCCCATACGAACGAAATCGTTTTTTGTGAATATCTCAAAAATGGTGCATCTTATCAAAAAAGTCCAAGAACAAAAGTTATTTAGGATATGATTCTACATAAAACTCCCATATATCAAAATCCGATTGGAATAAATTTTAAAAAATCTTATTGGAAAGTTTGATTTCAAAGTGGAATTTTGGTATAACTGTTCGAATTTTGATACGAATATCACCATACGGGTCTCCAATGATTGCCAGATAGGCAATTATAGCTTTTGTTATGTTTATATATATAGATTATATTAAGTCATATTAAGTCACTGTTGAACTTTGCCCTAATATATGAGTCGGAGGGTGGTATTCAGACAGCTCCAACCGCTCCACTTGCAGAAAATTCCCAGTAAATTTTCGGTGTTATGATTTATAGTTCTACTCGCAGTTGATGATTATTTATATCGTAATGATATTCAATTTTGTCCTACATTCCATATAGATAAGAAATATGGAATATGGGACATAAAATTGAATGACATTACGATATAAATTGGTTTGAGCATCACTCAAACGATTCTGAGGCGGATGTAGTTTGATAATCTGTTGAAGTAATGGATATTTCTGACATCAAACAACCTACTTCCCCTGACCAACTCGCTTCATTATATACAATTACCAACAGACCCTTTGTTGCCAGCTTAAAGTTTTTTGTATAAATTTTAGAATGCCAAAACACGATAAATAACTTAAAAACTTTTGGGAAAAAACGTTATCCTTACAGGACCTTCTGTTTCGAATTTTGAAAATCTAACAGCTAAAAACCTGCTCCTGGCAACGCAGATCATTTTGCAAAAAACCGCGTAAAAATCGGTCCAGTAGATTTTGAGTTTTATAATCTCAGACAGACCAACAAACATCCCTTTTTATATATATAGATTAATAAAACCTACTTACACATATGAAATACATTTCGAGAATATCAATATCGCATGTAGATTGAACTTCGATATTGGCTCGAAACAGAAAATCTTCACCTTTGAATGCCTTCGTAAGTGGCTGTCGATTAAGCGTATAGAACCGTCCATTAAATTTAAGTTCCGGAACACATGAAAAAATAATGACATCCTCTCTAGCTTTCCGGATCATATTGTCCTCGATATAATCAATTTGTATATTACAAGTCATTTGTCGATTCAATTTTGATACTGGATTATGCGGCTTATTGGTTGGCGATTCAAAATTTTCGACAATACTCTGAGATATGTGATTCGGTTGTTGATGATGACTCTCTGCGCTATACCAAAGTTTCTGTTGAAGTTCTAAATTACCTTCGACTAGACTGAATACGTAGTATGAGACTACCGTGCTACCTTGCATTTGTAATTCACCAACATCGATGTGAATATGGGGTAATAGCTTCTGGCGATGTTGTGAGAGATCCGTAGTTAAGAAAACTATAAAAGATGTTCGTTGGTAATCGACATTGTGATTGATTGAAATTTACCTTTATTTCTAAAATTATTAGGTACGCTTATACTTATCCCAACATTTTGTAACGAAACGTTGGACGTGTTGCTAACATTGCTTATCACTTTAAAATATTCATTAACTAGCATTGGCTGCATATTTTGATTGTTTTGTGTCATTAAATGGAATCTAAAAATTAAGTAATCATAAAATATATTCTATCCGTTAAAAAATCAAAAATTTACGTTGGGACGATGTAACATGATGTAGTTATGTTTATATTATCCATAAAGTCCTTCTGGCGATTATAATTTTTAAAATCTCTAATCCTATTGAGATTGGTGCTTTTGGCTAAAATGGCATAATTCCTATCAGATCCAATTTCAATCTCCAAGCGTGATATCTGTTAAAAAAAATTAAAAATTTGATCAACTTTTGATGATACACCGAGATATGCCGTTATTTCGAAAGAAAAATCATTTTTTTGCGTTTATCCCGAAAATTAACGGTTTTTTGATAGTTTACTGTATAAAAAGAATTCACGATCCCGATAATTTTGCCTTCAACTGTTATCTGATATCTTTTACCATTGAGATATTTACATTAAAAGGTAAAAAATTAGATTTTTGCGGATTGTTTGCAAATTAATGGTTCAGCTACAATGAAGGCGGCAAGCGGCAGCGGCGGCGGCATGGCGCCACTACACATACCGCCGATAGTGGCACTGCCGGCATTTGCTTCTGTCAAAATTAAATCTTTTGAAATCAAAACGTCAAGAAATCTGCATAGAATGTGGCGCCGAATGTGGTGGTTTTCATAAAACATTTTGGGCGGCGGCGGCAAGTTTGACTTTGTTTCAAACTCGGCGGCGACGGCAAAAATGCGCTGCAGTTACCGCTGTATTGTAGCAGCTCTCATTGCTCTACATTAGTGCAAAAAAAAAAACGCCGCCCGCCGGTGCCGCCTTCATTGTAGTTGAACCATAATGGTTCCTTAAAAAAATGTTTAATATAATACTAAGCTCACACTGACGCAAAATCACGTAATTTTGCGAAATGATTTAGATCTTAAACCAAAGTGTTCACACAGAGATTAAGGTAATTTTGTTTCACATTTCAACTACAGGATTGCTATGAATTTTAGTGTAGGATTGCTATGAATTTTAGTAATATGATGAATAATACAATTCAAAACATCGATCAAATATGTGCAAACAGAATTAGACACTTTAGACGACAATGGAAATTATCTGTAATGAAAATAAACAATTATTTTCCATTTCATATCTAATCGCATCAAAAACAGGTCCATTTTTTTGCCCCGCGTAGGTTGTTTACTAATATATCCTCTTCGCGTGCGGAACACGGCTTCTTTTGCTTATATTTCCATTTTTCCAATGCAGCACAAATGTCAAAACTTCTCAAAACTGATGTGCTGAAGAGAGCCGAATGAGTGATGCAGGGATGTATCCATTGTTTTTACTTGATTTCGTTCGTAATTTTGTGGAAATTGCATACTTTTAGTGATTTTGAAAACAGGTTAATGTACTGAAAATCTCGTGATTTCGAGGAAGATTTCGTTCAAAATTACGAAAATCTTCAAAATTACGTAATTTTGCGTCGGTGTGAACATAGTATAAGATTTAAAGACATTAAAATTCTCTATAAATTTGTCTTTCACCTTAAATCGATATCTTTTACCGTTATCAAGATATTTTAAATTTTGTAAAATAAATCATATTTTCATATAAGCATTACAATTTCTTATAGAAATATCACAGGTTGTGAAAGGGTTGATTTTAATTGTAGATTTAATTGAAGATTTATATATTCAGCTATTCAAGCGGACGGCTATTTAAAAAAAAAGCTGGGGTCTACTTTTTCAAGCAGTCTTAAAAAATTAAATCTCACAAAAATATAGAAATTATTACTTTATACACCAACATAACAATTTATTATTACTTTCTTTTGATTTTATTACTTGCAATTTCGCTTTTTGTTGCTTATTCTGAAATTACGCGTTTTCAGTAGACTTCTTTATGACAGAAGTTAAAGATAGTGAAATTTCCCACACTTTTGTCTTTTACAAAAACTCGATATCTTAAACCGGCCCCGAGATATACCGTTATTTAAAAAAAATCCGTTTTTTGCGATTCTCTCGAAAACTAACGGGTTTTCGGTGGTTCATTGTATGAGATCAATTGGAGAAAATAATATTTGCTACAATTTTGTCTTTTACTGGTATCCGCTAGTTTTTTTTACCGTTATTGAAACATTTTAATTAGAAATTAAAAAAAAATAGATTTTTGTGAATTGCTTGCAAAGTTATTCGCAAAAATAGTTATAGCAAGAATTCTCTACTTTTTTGCCTTTTACCGTAAATCGATATATTTTACCGTTATCGAGATATTTTAGATATGGATATATTTTACCGTTATCGAGATATTTTAGATATCGATATATTTTACCGTTATCGAGATATTTTAAATATATAAATCACACTTTTAAGCTAATATTTTACCTCTCGGATTATAGTGTAAATTGAGCAGGAACGTAGATTTTGTATAAGAAAGTCATGCGCTGTTCACATAAGATATTTTTACATGCGGTTTTCTATTCTGTCCCATATTCCGCTAAATTTCACACTAACATAATTACCTGCAATTCAACGTTCTCCAAAAACTGTTGGTTTTCCGCATTGAATACCATTTTATAGAGTTTATCGGGCTCGAGCATAAATTCTGGATCGAAATTAATATATTCTAGTTGACTATTTTCCTTTTCGCACCTTCGTAGTTCTGTAATGCTACCAAAAATAGTGTATTTACTGGCTTTCAGTTTAAACATTTGATTGGCATCGGATATTAAAATTCCCACCGATCTTAATTTCAGAGGAATGTCTGTTAGTGACCTGAAAAGATTTTGAAAAATATTTTAAAAGTGTTTATGAATAACAAAAAGCCTACCTTATGTATAATTTAACGGTGATGGGATCGTCATTTTTAATTTGTGATTTATCAAAACTAATAACACAATCAATTAAATCGCTTATTTTATCCAAATCAATGGTTATTGGTGATCTAAAGGCCTCCAAGGATGTCTCCCAACTGGCACGAAGTTCTGGCGCTATTTGGCTTTGGGATACCGGTGGAACATTCTGAAAATAATTGAATTTGTTTAAACATTCTTTCTTACTAAATTTAGTGCAATTTACCTGGAAAACTTTCCATAAATTTTCCAAAACCACAATACGTTCTTTTTTATCACATTTAATTCGCATCGATAAAGCTTCGATACTACATGAAATAAAATCTGCTACGGATGCGGACAAGAAAGCTGAACGTAATGTTTTTAGTAAAACTTCTGAGAATATTGTATACCATCGATCTTCTCGGTAATCAGAGAGCATTAATGAAAATAAACTGTAAATCAAAATGGAATTACATTGCAGAAATGTGAAATTAAATCGAATGCTTACGTTAAGGCCTTTGCATGATCGCCACATTTGAAATATTCTTCAGCCATATCGATTGCTAATTTTTTACGAAATCTCAAACATTTATAAATTTTGAATTGTGCCATGGCTTGTCCGAGCAGAATAATTATTGCAGCCTTGAAGATACAAAAAAAAAAACAGTTTTTTTTGGGTCAAATTAGAAATTATTTTGAACACAAACTTTCGTGATATCTCTTTAAATTCCCGATAAACTCACCGAGTGATTAAAACATCTTTCGTATTCCTGCACCATTGAAATTATCTGTTGCTCGGATGTCGGTTCGCCAGTTTTGATAGCTCGAATGCCAAAAAACTCACCAAATAAGGTCGATGAATTCAATGGCGATGTCGGCGTTGTGGGTTCCGTTGGCGATAAACTTAATGCTAGGATATTCAAAAATCATCTTACAGAAATTTCGTGGAAAAAAAAAATTTACTCACAACAACACTGAATAAAGGCTTCTTTTCGTTTGGCAACATATTCGGCTGCTTTGTGGAAATAAATCCCCGGATGTTGAGTTTGCAGACCCGCCAATCCATTTTTAATTGCCTCACAGAATAATTCAGCGAATGCGCTGTACCTATTATCAAACATACACGATTAAAATTATTTAAACTTTCTGAAAATCAATTCTGCGTAATTTCCAAGTATACTCACTGCACGCTTAGCCATGCGTAATGTTCAAATAGTAATTCTTTAAAGCCAACTCGATTTCGGTATTTATCAATGTGATTCTTAAATTGTGTGATCGCATCTCTCGGCGCATTCAATTTAAACATAAGGCGGCAAATTTTAAAACTGAGGAAACCAGCAATCGTTTTTATTTCGAAACAATTAACATCGATTATTCGAATCTCTTCTAAATTTAAGTAGGCTTGCGTGTAATGCCTAGAATTTGTTATTTTTACAATTTAGTTAAAGAAACTGTGGTAAAAATTACTTTAATGCTGTATTATAGTCCAAACGCATTTCAGCGATGAATCCTAATTTAAATTGATGTCTAATCTTAAGAGGTTGATGTGATGCAGTCAATTGATCTCTATGAACACGGACCTGCTTAGACATTTGGGCGTAATACGATTGAGCTATTTCTAAAAAAGCCGATTCAAGTCGTTGAGTGTACCCTAAAATTAATCATAAAAAAACCACAATTAAAAAAATACAAAAATTCTGCATAATTGTATTTGTTAAACGCCTAAAAGTAGGCAATAGACAGTCAAAAATTCAAATTTAAACCGTAAATTAAAAGCTACACAGCTTTGGGTTTTTCAATGGCCGAAAACAACACCAACGACGCGATGTGGGTGTTATTTTAGTCCGTCGAAAAACACAAAGGTGTGCAGCTATTAATCTTATAATATTGTTGTTGTTCTTGATGCGCAAACATTTTTCGCCGACGTCGTATTTAAAACAAAAACTTGTGGATAATATCAAGGTGAAAGCAGCATTGGTTTAAAAGTTAACCAGAGTGCTAAACCCTTTGCTACAAAGATCTTTTGCGTGAAACTATTTTTTTCTTTCGAATTGCACAGATTAGCTCTTGTAAATAGCACATTTAAAACCTATAAACATACGTCGAAGGGGGATGAAAAACTCTTTCTACCATCCTGAGCTGTGCTTCGGGTCTTTCCCTAAGCTCTGGCTGAAACTATAAAAAAAATTCAAGACGAAAGGCCAAGGGATTGTACAGTTTTGTACCTACAAAGTCCGATTGAGCTTGTAATAAGATAGCTGCTCTCTTTATACGGGAGGAGGATGTGGTTCAATTTGATCAATTTATTTTCGGAATCTAACTTCTTACGAAAAAAAAACACTTCTATACCAAATTTGACGGTTGGAATTTTTGTAAAGGCTTTGTTTCGAATATGGAGATTGTTATTTTTGAAACTGATTTGTTCCGAATATGGAGATGGTGGTTTTTGAAACCAATACCCGCAATTTGTCTTTGGTAACTTTTGTGTTTACACCCAAGTTTAAACAGTGCTTTGGATTTTGTTTCATGTAAGTAATGGTTGATATCTATATTCTATATAATAAAATCTCTATTCTTAAGTTGTCTTTCCAGAGGTTTTTTCCCACTTCCCGGCATGTTAGAGGACTGAAATTTTTCATGGAGTTTCATGGGAACTGAGGCATGTTGCAAAAAGTCTTAAATCATGAAACACAAGAAATGGATGAGATCTCAAACACATTTTCCAGGCTTAAAACTTTGGTTTTTAAATTATTCGTATTAGGCTGTCTAACACCTCGATTCTGACAAGGTTTTACGCGTTTTTGTTGGTAGAAAGGCACTAACAACAACACGTAAAATGACCCTTGTCGATAACGACACGCCTATCAGAATCGGAGTGATATTCGGTTGAATTTTAATGTTTCAGGCAAGTTGTCAAAAATATTTGCAAATATTCTACACCTACTAAATTCAATTTTTACGAAACATAAAAAAATATTTTCTGGAGTTAAACTTTCTGTATAGCCTTTCGGATCTATATAACCCCAGTCCACCTGAAATAGCCATGTTTTTTTTTCTTTTTTTATTACGTTTTTTTTATCACTTGCCACTATTTTTGAAATTGAGGGCTTACTTCTAGAGAATTTTGACATTTAAACGTGATTTTTGATTAGGGGCAGACAAAAGGTTAATAACGAAACGATTTGAAAGTGGTAGAATGATGATTTCGTAAGCAAATATACAGAAACATTGAAAAGATGACAACGTAATACACCTACATCAAATTTTATGCTTATGCTACGCCGATTGCTAGAACAAGTTAAATTCTGTATCTCACCCAGAAGATGATCGTTATATGGAAGAACGAATAACATTTTAGCACTAATGCCGCACGCATTCGTGAGGCTGGCAGCTCTCTCAGACGCGATAAGATCTTCGCCAGCTGGAAGAGGGGCGGCTTTCTGCAACAGCACTATCGCTAGGCGAGTATTTCTTCCCTGAAATTGTTAAAGGAAATTAAAATCTTATCCTATGTGTGCAGTAAATTGCGATTATCTAATAAATATCCACGTTCGTTCTTACCTGTAGAGAGTTTTTCAATGATTGAACAAGGGAGGCACATTGCAATTGCTTCTCCGACCACTGGGAGTCATTCCATTCGATATCCTGAAATAGCACCAGGACAGCCGGCAAAACGTGAAGGTGCTTCAGCATCCAATTTCGCTTGAGTATTCCTTTGGGGTGATACCATTCGTATGACTGACGTTTCGGTTTTGACACTGGGAACTCGTAATTGGATGGGATGATTTTGAACTGCACAGATATTCTATTTACAAAGAAAGCATATATCCCGATAAGGCGAATCGTCCGATAAGTGAAACAATATCATTTACCTATCCGATTTGCGATTATTGTTGAATGCATCCCAAATTGATTTGTGAACAGGATTCTTCGATATTTCCAAACAGGAAAAGCCTATTAATGGTTGCGGAGTCACCAGTAATTCAGATGGCAGCGTTGTTGAATCCATAGACATTTTACTTGCACTTTATTTTCATTCGTGACTGCGTCCTAATTTGCACAATTTACTTTTTCATCACGGAATGACCAAAATCTCTGGTTTGGAACCATCAGAAGAAGTTTTTGTCATACGGTCGGGGAGAGGGGAAGGAAGAAAGGCTGCATTCGGTCGGCATACGGCTCATTATTCGGAAGCACCTGGCTCAGGAAAATATGCTTTGGGAATTCAGCATAAATCTGACTTGTAAGGTTGCTTTCTGCGCAAAGATCTCGCCAAACTATTGTGTTTACACTAAAGTACCAAATTTTATTTGAGCAGAGTAACAAATTGCTAGGGTGGATATTCGCTCAAATCGTTGTTCGAAGAGTCCTAAAATCGAGGTGGAATTAAACCAGTTCGAGTTAAGCTCAAGTCTCTTATGGGCCTATTCTTAAAATGTAAGATTGCTCTGTATCTGTAACTTTACATTTTCAGTCCACTTTGCTATTCACAAACTGTAACTTTGACATTCTGTATCTGTAACTAGCTGTCAAATCATCTGTAAGTTTATGCCGAGAGAAAACTTATCCATAAGGTTACATTTTTTAAGAAAAATGCAAAATTTTAAGAATAAAGGAAATATGTCGGACTTAATATTGTTGTATAATGGATGGGAAGAAGATTCTGAGTAAGTTAAATAAAAATACTTAGAAAGAAATGTTTATACGATTTGTTATACAGTTCAGAAGAAGCAACTGTCAGGAATCCCTATTATTCAGTTACAGTTTGTGAATACCAATTTGGAATCTAATGTAAAATTAGTATGAATCATGTGGAACATGTAAAGTTACAGTTGCAGATACATTTACATTCGTGAATAGCCCCATTAATTTTGCCTAAAAACATTTCCCGGGCACTCCTGAGTCGGTTTATTACAAAAATGTTTTCCCTCTGTTAGTCTGTCAGAATGTGTACAAGATTTCTCAAAAACTAATAGAGCTAGAGCCATAAAATTGTTTAAGCATGTTTGGTCCTGGAATGGGACGATCCTATCAACTTTTGGTGGAAATCCGTTGATCGGAATTAATCAAAATGGCGGTTTTTTGAATAGCGCAATTTCGTTTTTTTACTCCGGAACTACGCGTTTTTCAGTAGTAGTCTTAGTTGGAGACAATAAAATTTTCTAAATTTTCGTTTTTCACTAGAATTGCATATCCCAAGCCGTTATCGGGATGTTTTTGATGGTTTAATGTATGAGGTGAATTGAAGAGAATAACGTTTCCCATAATTATGTATTTTAATGTTATACATTTACAAAAAAATATATTTTTGCGAATTGTTTATTGAAAAATAGTTAATGGCAGAATTAAGGTACTAGAATTCTTTACATATTTACCTTTTACTGTAAATCGGTAGCGTTTACCGTTATCAAGATATTTCAGATTTTGTAAAGTAAAAATTCATATTTTTATGTAAACTAATATTTTGTTCATCAGGTAAGTTGTGTAGAAATGTAGATTTTGTAAAAGAAAGTCAGGTGCTGTTCAAATCAGATATTTTAAAATGATTTACGGTAGAACTAGAATTGATCAACAAATAGTTTAATAAATATTCCGAAATAATTTAAAAAAACAAGATCCTTGACGATGATTAATATAAATAGTTTGGGTAGTCAAAGTTTTCCCTAGTACGAGATTCAAAGTGTAGCGTTACTGTTGCTTGTTGGGCTAACTTTCCCAGGTATGCAAATAGTAAAAAACCTTTGAACTTCTTTTCGGTTATTGGTTTTCTTATATCGTGTAATGAAATAATAACGTTTAACGTAACGAAATGGAATTTTTTATCGTTACAAAACGGAATAACCTAACGAAACAAAATTTGAATTTCTTTACATAAAGCAATGTATAGCTATAGCATTTTTATACCAGGGTGTTAGGGATGACAAAAGATTTTGATTTCCGCCTGTCCGTCCGTCCATGAATACCATAACATTCGAAACGATTGAGCTAGAGACTTGAATGTAAAGTTCTCGAACGGGAAAAATCGGACCATTCTTTTCTCCCTCTTCCTTACAATCAAAACAGTTCTTTTCACAATATTCTCGAAAACGGTGACTCGTATTGAAAAATTCAGGAAGGAAAAATGTGTTTAGAATATGATTTTACATAACCGTTCCATACATCAAAATTCAATCGGACCAATCTTTCCTCTCCTTCTCTCACAAATGGATTTTTTCGTAAAATGTTTGTCTGACCTCATATAGAATATTTGACGATTGACCCCTGGCAATGGCTTTTCTTATGTTTTTGTAAAAAAAATTGTAGTCAAAAGTTTCCAGATTATTAAACTTCGTTAAAAACATGTTCATTCATTTATCCGTGCAACGCCTAAATCCATAACACGGATAAATACAAGTAAATTGCGATAAAAATCGTTGTGTATTTATTTGTGTTCTACTGTAATATTTAGTAGAATTTCGCGATATTCATCCTCTAATTCGGTAAAGAAATCATCAATTAATATTCTTTGCAGATACAAATTTTGCCAAATCTTGAAAGTGCAAGATAATATAAAAACCGCATTATCTCTGATTTTGTTTGTCCATTTTTCATAGGAGTTATTTTTTATTTGATTTTTGTAGAAAGATAATTTGCTAATAAAACTTTGTGTCGTAATCAATAAAAATTTTAGAGTCGAATATGTAAATCTTTTTTGATGGAATTTCCGTCTATAAATTCAGTTTATTCTAAGATACGTTGGATGATTGTAGTGTGGTAGCGTAAAAGACAAAAATGTTGATAAGAACTTTAATATTTCTTGCGATATTTGGAAATATTTATTTTTTAATTTCTGGTCAAATTATATTTCCGCGACGATCTCAACAGATTGGATCTTCATGTGTAACAAAAAGTGGTGAACAAGGACTATGCATGGAAACAGAGAACTGTGGCGATGGTCCAATTGCAATAACAGCCCCTAAAGTTTGTTTTTTTAGGCGATCCAAGGCCATTTTATGTTGTAAAAGAAATATTACCACCAGTACGATCGAGAATGGTGAGTTTGCTGAAATATGTAAAAGGGAAAATAGTCATAAAATAAGTATTTTTATCATTTTAGTTTGTGATAGAAATTACCCAGTACCACAAGGCAATGGAACTAAAGGGGAACCGGAATTTGTTGGAGGAATTTTATCGCAAGAAGGTGCAAGGCCACATATGGTAGGATTCGATACACTAAACATGGGCTTTATATTCCAAGAGGATTATTATTTAAACTATCCACTGTAGGCAGCAATTGGCTGGAAAATATTTTTCGACACTATAGAATGGAATTGTGGCGGAATCTTAATTTCTTATCAAACAGCTTTGACGGCAGCACATTGCACATCAAAACAAGGGTAGAGATGTTAACTTGGATAAATCTTTACTAAACAATTTCATATTTTTTAGGATTGCGCCAGATATTGTAAGAGTTGGTGCAGTCAACTTAACAAATGCAGTAGGAGTAGTGGATTTTGATATAATTGAGATGATTGTGCATCCAGATTATAGACCACGTCTATTCTACAACGATATCGCCATACTGCGATTAAAACAAATTTCAGAGTGAGTAGAATAAAGAGCCAAATACAATGATACCCACACAACATTTACGGCTACAGATTACGGCTATATACAATGGCACACACTTTGTTGTTCTAAACATAATTTGCTTTTCACAGATAAAACTTTTTATTCACGCACGAACTCAATTAATTGTTCTTCGAAATTCATTTTTTTCATTTCTTGGTCTTGATTATTCTTTATTTCTTTCATTTGAATTGTGACAGTCAGTGAGCTACATATAACATTTTTTGTACCCAATTATCATAAAATCTAAGCAACACAGCATACGAACTATATTTCCTAATACTTGCTTTAAATGAAGAAATTTAGATTTTATGACATCCCCATAAGATTTCATTTTGAATCAACCACTAAATTTTGTATGCGAGCTGGCCGACAAAAGTTAAATTCAATTGAACTTTTTACGACGACAAAGTTGGTCGGATTCATTGTATATAGAAGCACAGAGTCCTATGAGTTTAAAACCTGAAATGTCGCCGTAAATGTTGTGTGGGTATCATTGTATTTGGCTCTTTACACAAATTATTATTTTTTGCTTTATAATTCCTTTCAAAATCAAACGAAAGTTTTTTACAATTTTCTCGAAAACGGTGAGTCATATTGAACAATTTATTAAGGTAAAATGTGTTTAGAATAAAATTTAACATAACTCATCCATACATCAAAATCCAATCGGACAATTTTCGGGACAAGATGAGCAGCACATTTTATACAGAAAATGCAACATGATTTAGAATGAAATTTTTTAAACAGAATGCGGCGCAGTTATTTAAATCAAAAGATACACAGTCCCAAGCAAAAATTAACTTATATTTTGCTCTCTATACATTGTGGAAAATTGGTGAAAAAATGTGTCGCAGGGGAAACAAATGTGGTTTGGAGCAACCTCCAACCGAAATAGAGTACGTTGTGGATATTCAGAGTACGTTGTGTGGATATCAAAAAAAAAACACTTAAATTTAAAACAAAAAAAAATTAAAAAAAAAAATTTTTCGCGTCCAAAGAAACACGCGTTGCTTTAGCGCGCGTATGTTAACGAATATAAAAAAACAAAAGTTTTTTTTTGAAATTCAAGGGTGGAGGGGGGGGGGGGAGGGGGGAGGAAGGCATAATTACCGTATGTCACCGAACTTTTTTTTTTTGGCTTTATGAAAAGTGTATACTAGTTTCGCAATGTTTTTAAAATATCAGTTTTTTTTTTAAAATATGTAAATACTTTTTAATTTTTTGCTTAAAACGTTCCAGCGAAATATGGAATCTGGAACCTATTTGCCTGTGGGCGAATTGGGACCTTGCTGATTTGATGTTACTAGGAATGGGATATGGTTCACGATCGTTTTCTGAACCAAATTCGAACATCTTATTTGAAGGAAATTTGACAGTGCTAGGAAATGAGGAGTGCAATGAAAGCTTTGAAATTACGGAGCGATTATCTAGAGGAATTATCAATAGTCAAATATGTGCACAGGATCCGAATGGTGCTGATACTTGTCAAGTATGTACCAATAAGTTTATTCCTCATGATTTTAAAAATGAAAATATTATATTTTAGGGTGATTCGGGTGGTCCACTTCAATTTTCAAAGGAGGTTAATGGAAGGAAGAGGGCATATTTAGTTGGCATCACGTCGTTTGGTCAATTCTGTGGTGGTTTAACACCGAGTGTTTATACTAGAGTGTCAGCTTTTTCTGATTGGATAGTGAAAGTGGCCTGGGATCCAAAACCATAAATTTATCGAAAAATACAATGTAGATTAATGTCTTTGCTATAAATCTAGTTAATAAATTCGTTTCGAAGAATTTTCAAACCTTAACCTTTTCATTCTCTATGTTCTCTCCAAAGGATATACTATATAATTGTCAGGTGCAAAAAGTTATCGTGTGTTTTACGGATTTTTTAGGTTCGTAAAATTTAAAAAAATGAAAATATTAAACAATAAGCGTGCAAATTTTCGTTATTTTTTGTTTACTAAGCCCAGTTTAATTCAATTGGAGGATAATCAGCCAAAAATTGAAACTTATGTTGCAGATAGCTATAAGAAATTTTTGTATACCGTTACTAGATAGTTTGGTTGCCACCATTTTGTTTTGGAGTACCTACGCATATTCCAGGAATTCGCAACTACATTAAAAGTGTTCGTTCCTTCTCGATTTTTGTTATTCTGCGAAACAATCGAGTGACGTTTTGAGGTTATAACTACCCGCTGCCATTTTATTTCGTTTGGCTTTGGCAGTGATTGGCAAAAGGAAGTCAGATAAATGTTTTTTGAAATTTTTAATGAATAGTGTTTTTATACCCGTATGGTGAAACCAAAGGGTATATTAACTTTGCCTTACCGTTTGTAACGCCAAGATCCCGTCATCACACACAAAAATGAATTACACCAGTGTGTTTAGAATGATAAAAAAAATTGAATTTTGCATGTCCGTCCGTCTGTCTGTCTGTCTGTCTGTCCGTCCGTCCGTCTGTCTGTCCGTCCGTCTGTCTGTCTGTGGCGCGGATTGCAGGCGCACGGATTGAGCTAGAGACTTGAAATTTTGCGCAGATTCGTTTTTCGTAAAATGCGAGGCTAAGTTCGTTAATGGGCAAAAATGGTCCATTAGGGGGGGTACCCCCCATACGAACGAAAACGATTTTTGCGAATATCTCAAAAACGGTGCATCTTATCAAAAAAGTCCAAGAACAAAAGTTATTCAGGATATTATTCTACATAAAACTCCCATACATCAAAATCCGATTGGAACAAATTTTAAAAAATCTTATTGGAAAGTTTGACTTCATAGTGGAATTTTGATAAAACTGTTCGCCATTCACTTAAATCACCATACGGGTTTTCAATAATTGCCAGATTGGCAATTATAGCTTTTGTTATGTTTTTTAGATAGGAGTGCAAAAGAAGACTCGTACAAAGATTGAACAGTTTGAATTTTCTTTACAAGAATGAAGTAAAATCCAGATGTCTAGAAAGGTCACGCGAAGAAAAAACCGGGAGCAACTAATATTTTTTGGGGGTATATAAAATTGGAACTAAAAAGCTTTGGCCTACCCATGAAAAAGACTTCCGCATAGATAAAGGTGTTAATAAGCATCGGAAAACTGGCATTAGGGAGTTTTCGGGGCCGCTGATCACGAATCTGGTGTTAGAATTTCAAAATTCAAATCGTGAAGTCCAGTAAGGATAACGCAAATATCTTTTATCTCATTTTTCCTCGGAAAAACGGTCATTAAGGGGTTTTCGGATAGCTCATCAAGAATCTGGTGCTGGAATTTCATAATTCGAAAAGAAAGATCTTGTAAGGATTACGCAAGTATCCTTTTTCCCATTTTTCTTCGGAAACACTGGCATGAGTGGGTGTTCGGCGTCTCTGATCACGAATCCGGTGCTGGAACTTCAAAATTTGTAATGGAAGCCCTGCAGGCATAACGAATTTTGTTTTCCAAATGGCTTTAGGTTATTCATCGGTTTTTTGGTGCGAAAAAAAACTTATTCTCTAAATCTGTTTGATAGTAGAACATAATATGTATTTTTTAATCCCAAAAATTAGAATGTAAAGCCAACCACGAATACTTCTATATGATGATTACTTCTACATGTAATTAAGCGAAAGTCCATAAAATTTTTTGGATTTTGTTAAAACCATATTTAAAAGCACGAATATTTTTTTGCGAAATTGTAAAATGCCTGTTTTAGAAACCACAATTAGCACTTAGCCGTGGATAATTACTTAATTTTCTAGCATGTTTAAGACATATTTTCCTACATAAAAGTTATAATATTCTCTGAATTCCTCTTCAGAATGGGGTGGAGTTCATCATATTATAAACTATGCATCATGCAAATTTCAGTTCTTTTGTTCTATTTCTTATTTTTGGCTCTTTTATCACATGATTTTTAGTGAAAAGCACTTTGTAATGAGCTTAAATGGATACCTTCACTAACTCATAGATGTATAGCATGGTGCATTAAAAAAAACTCATAGCTTGTCCTCTCTTCCCGTAATTTGAAATCTTTTATACATCGTACAACACTAATGGGACGAGGAGTGCAAAAAGCAAACTGCAGAAATTTTTCTTTGGCTAGAAAAAAAGCTTGTCTCCATCATCAACCAACATCATCATAATCATCGCCATTGCTGTACTATAAAGTATACCTTTGTCGTTCCTTAGTTCGGAAGGGTGGGTGCAGGGTTGCGGTGGGATGTACTAAAAACGGTTTTCAAGCACTACAAATGGAATTCATTTAGCGGGAAAGAGACGTATAAAAGGAATGATATATATTACCTTCTCTGTTACGGCAACATACTTTATTTATTTCTAGCCCCTTTTCTTGTTTTTTAGTTTTTCGTTTTATTTTTTTTTTCGCAAACATTAAAGGTGGTGGTGGTGGCTATAGGGAGCATCGGTTCCATGCATGTTTAAGTAAAAATGTAAACGTTGTATAAAAATCGAGGGATGAAATCACAGCCCACCGTTGGATTTTTCCAATACATCGTTTTCGTATTTATGTATTCTTGCCCAGCGTGGTTAGCTCGTCTCACGATACAGCCCTTGTCGAGTCCATGGTACGGAGGTGAAAAGAGCCCTTTGCCACCCTTACTTGATTGCCCTAGTATGCAGCAAACCTCCCGTTCATTGCAACGAGGTTGATGTCGTCGTAGTCTGGATCAGCGTCTACATGATATCGGTTGGTTCGCTAACCACCCTGCCACCGTCGAAAAAAATATGGCGCGTAATGAAAAAAGAGGGTTGTTTTTCCAATTTTTTTTGTTCAGACTTTTCTACTTTTTTTGCAGACCCCTCAATCCCCGTGTATATTTTCTTTTGCAATATATGAGTAGAAATGAGACCTGCGGAAGTGACACGGGGGTTTGAATATGCTTCGCGTTCTAACGTTTTGTATGAGGAGGGCGAGCCAGGCAACAGGAGACTGGGCCACGACCATCAGTGTGTACTATCGTTTCGCTAAATGTGTGGATTTTTAATTATGAGGGAGTTAAAAGGACACCAATATGGATAACGACCACGACTGCGATGGCGTGTTGGCAGGGGTATTTCTGGCTGCTATTAAGTATGATGGCGGATGGTGCGGTATTTCACCCACACGGTAAATATGCAATCGTTCCATCACTCACCCCATATTGACGGGTAGTTAGTTTATATAGCTTCTAGTTTTGCATTGAGTACCATTTAATAACGCAACAAGCCAACCCTACCACCCCCAAGAAGTGCAACGGCTAAGTTCACTTGAGATTTTTCAGATGAAAATATCACAAATCATAGGCAAGAATGAGGCGCAGTGATTGTATAGTGATGCATTTTAGAATATAGTAGTAGTGGATTATTTTCATCCCTATTCCATAATCCCGTATCAACAACAGAATCAAGAGAAAAAGTATACAATTCTGTTTGGTATGATGATGTCATACTACCAATGCTATATTTTTTTATTGTGGAGAAAGCTTTTTTTTTTAGATTTATATTTGCAAGTAGTATGCGAAGTCTACAATAAGCTATAGGACAGCTTTTCAATGGAAGTCCTATTTAAAAAAAATAATTATTAAAGAAAATTATGAAGAGTCTGCTTCAACGGTTGAAAAAACGATAACAAGAGAATAAGTTAATGCAAATATTTAATCAAAATTTCACAGAAATGTCTACGCAATACATAGAATGTAGTTAAAATGGAGAATTAAATATTCTTGGGGTTAATTTTTAATGAATAAGTAAGTACTTTGTAATTCATAATACCGGATAGAAGTAATTATAAATTGCGTTTTAGGTTGTTCTTGTATACCTACATATATTATATGTCTATAATTATTAAACTGCAACAAATTTTATATTTCACAGAGTCGAGCCAAGGCTAAGCGACGCCCTAGCAAAATCTATTTTTGGCATCCCCTCTTTTAAAAAAAAACGGATATCAGTTGTGATCAAGAAAAACTTTCCTCTGCAATGTTTAATTTCGGAAAAATACATAAAAAATAATATTTATTCAAATCTTGAGAACTGTTAAAGATACGTAAAAACTGTTAAAGGAGAAAACGCAGGAAATTTCATTTCCTTTGAATCTGGTTATAACAACGCATAATTTTCGGGAGATTTTCAAAAAAGCGAGAAATTTTCAAAAAACAGAAACTGATTTTCATCATCAGATTTTTTCTCAACGGCCTCGAAAAATCCCTAATGCCAGTTTTTCCATAAGAGAAAGGATATTCGAGCCATCTTTACACTTGTTCTTTGAGTTATCCTTGGAGTTATCCTTGGAGTTATCCTTGGAGTTATCCTTGGAGTTATCCTTGGAGTTATCCTTGGAGTTATCCTTGGAGTTATCCTTGGAGTTATCCTTGGAGTTATCCTTTGAGTTATCCTTTGATTTATCCTTGAAAAATGGGAAAAAGGATATCTGAGTTATCCTTACGGAAGGAGTTATCCTTCCTCCAGTTTCGAAATTCTAGCACGAGATTCGTGATCAGCCACCCCGAAAACTCCCGAGTGACATTTCTTAGCATTAATTTTTGACATGAAGCCTGACCATGTCAAAAATTAATGTTTTAAAATACACAGCCCTTACCCACCTCCCCCTCCCCCTGAGGATTGGAGTACAACCAATCGCATTCGGGAATTAAATCGTTGTCAGTGTGATAGGAAAACGTCAATGGCCGATCGTCAATCGCAATCCCAATCATAATCACAGTCATCAGTGTGATACGGGCATTTGTGGGCGTTTAAATGATGGATGGAACAAGCTGTGAAAATTCCAGATTTCTAGCTTCAGGCGTTTGGGCTGGTTGTTGATAAGTCAATCAGTCAGTCAGTCAATCCGTCATTCAGTCAATCAGTCAATCAGTCAATCAGTCAATCAGTCAATCAGTCAATCAGTCAATCAGTCAATCAGTCAATCAGTCAATCAGTCAATCAGTCAATCAGTCAGTCAGTCGGGACCAACGTTTTTACATATATAGGTAGACTATAGTATAGGTAGACAGCTTTTTTACAATAGCCCGTATTTAAAGTCTTTGTATTAAACTTCGGTTTAGCTACCTCGTTGTATTAAAATTCAAACCCCAACTTAAAAAAACTTTCTATCCATAGACAAATTTAAATTGGAGTTTAATTAAACAAATTCGAATATATGGTGATCAGACATACCTGAGGTTGCCATCGCATCCCCTTTTTCCCGCACAGTGTCCTCTATTTAAGTGCATCCGGGAGTATTTTTGTTTGTTCGAATGTGCCGCAGAAAAAGTTGAAGGCCTTCATAATAATTTAAGATTTAATTTTTTTTCAAAACCTTTGTCGTCTCAAATCCCACCTCAAGTCTGTAAATATTTTTATGTCTTCTCTCAAACAGAGCAAAAGGAGAATGCGCTGCAGTCGGAATTTTCTTGAACAACTCAGAGATTTCGTTAGGTGAAGGTTCCAATGAATACTGGAAAATATGCTGCCTATTTTAAAAAAAATAAACCAAGAAAGTAAATAGTTGTATAACAGTCGAAATTTTCTTCCGAGATTGCACGTTGGGTTGAAGAAAACTACTCTCTTTGCTAGCATACTTGTAAAACAGTGGAAAAAATCATAAAAATTGTCCTTTTCGTTGAATTCATTTTAGTGATAAAAAAACTATCCATATAGATGGCAACTGAATATAACTAGTTCTGGGATAAATTTTTAATTAAAATCTTGCGCCGGCGAAGAAAAAAAAAACATAACCAGGACTGCAGATTCTCAAAAGAGCTGCATAGGGTTAAAAGCCGTACCGATGTTGAAAAGAAAGAAACCTTTTTTTCTACTCAGTGGCATGGGCATCACTAAATATGGTCCAACAGAAGCGGAAGCTTGTTTTGTTAAGGGTTGGGCGAAAGATATGAACGCACCACACCGTTTTCCTGAAGGATCTCACTCTGCGATAGCAATTGTCCCAATATATAAATATCTGGGAATTATTTTTTTTATATTTATTGTTTTGAAACTGTTTTAACCCTTTTTCCATATTTGAAACGGCGCGATTCCTGTTTTTATTCCCACTCTTGCAGATGACATTGCTCGGCATATGCAAATTACGACGGCTATGATGACATATAATAAAACAGCGGAAAAAATCACTAATAATTTATATACGTTTTTTTTCTTGATAAGATGTAAAAGTTGGATAGTTTTTAAAATGTTCATCTGTACAACTTGAATTCAGTTTCTATCTTAAGGGCGAAGCTAAAGGTTGAAATATTTTTTTTAAAGTAAGTATTTTGGCATATTGACAATTATTCTACAGCTGGCTTTGAATATTAACTTTTTACGACTTTTTTTACATTGGAATTCAATTGGAAAACATAAGTTCCATGCGAATTTAAATTTTCGAAATTTACGCACCTGATAACGAGTCAATATTTCGATTAATGTTGGCATATCTATTACTAAACAATAACGTTATCCTAAGACGCAATTAAACAACTTCGGGAATTTAGCGAAGAAATTTAGCAAGAAGTCTGAGGCAAACCAGATTAAGGCCCGATTGTTGAAAAATATTACTAAAAATCGTAAAAAAAAATTGTTAAAAAATTTATTTTAAAAACATAACAAAAGCTATAATTGCCAATCTGGCAATTATTGAAAACCCGTATGGTGATTTAAGTGAACAGCGAACAGTTATACAAAAATTCCACTTTGAAGTCAAACTTTCCAATAAGATTTTTTAAAATTTATTCCAATCGGATTTTGATGTATGGGAGTTTTATGTAGAATCATATCCTAAATAACTTTTGTTCTTGCACTTTTTTGATAAGATGCACCGTTTTTGAGATATTCGCAAAAAACGTTTTCGTTCGTATGGGGGATACCCCCCCTAATGGTCCATTTTTGCCCATTAACGAACTTAGCCTCACATTTTACGAAAAACGAATCTGCGCAAAATTTCAAGTCTGTAGCTCAATCCGTGCGCCCGCAATCCGCGCCACAGACGGACAGACAGACAGACAGACGGACGGACGGACGGACATGCTAAATTCAACTTTTTTCATCATTCTAAACACACTGGTGTAATTCATTTTTGTGTGCGATGACCAGATCTTGGCGTTACAAACGGTAAGGCAAAGTTAATATACCCTTTGGTTTCACCATACGGGTATAAAAACGAAAATTTACTCGTTTTGATATAAAGGAGGTGAAAAAACATAACAAAAGCTATAGGCCCTATTCCAGGATCCGATACGAATGATTCGGATCGTAAACTCAATGTTGTTGTTGGTATAAAACACTAACAACAACATTGAGTTTACAATCCGAATCATTCGTATCGGATCCTGGAATAGGGCCTTATAATTGCCCATCTGGCAATTATTGAAAACCCGTATGGTGATATTCGTATCAAAATTCGAACAGTTGTAACAAAATTCCACCTATGTGAACTTGGCTTGCGAAGTGCGGAAACTCGAAATAAAATTTACATGAAAAAATTGTACTAAAATTGTACTAAATTGTACTGCATTTTAAAAAAATTGTACTCGAAAGGATTCGACAGAAATTAAAAATTGAAAAAAGACCAGCCGGCAGTGTTTTCGGAAGAAATTTTTTTTCGTAGAATAATTGTACTAAAATTGTACTAAATTGTACCACAAAGGAAAAAAATTGTACTCGTTCAGGTTCCTCGGAAATTGAAAAAAATCGAAAAAAACGTGTAGGGCACGTAATTTAAATAATAATTAAAACAATGTTGTATCTTTCACAATAATTTATTGAATGACTTTTAAGTCAAAGTCGTATATTTAATATAGAACAAAGGTTACTTTACAAATAAAAATAATTAATCACAAAGTAAATGTATATCCAATATTACCTACAAACGATTTTTCGCGAGAAATCGGCAGTCTTGTTTCGGAAGGAAAAAATGTTTCTGCAGAATAATTGTACTAAAATTGTACTAAATACGCAAAAAAAAAGTGTACTAGTACAGTTTTCTCAAAAATCGAAAAAAAAAATTTTTGGTTTCGGAAGAAATTTTTTTTCGTGGAATAATTGTACTAAATTGTACCACAAAGGAAAAAAATTGATTTTTTTCAATTTCCGAGGAACCTGAACGAGTACAATTTTTTTCCTTTGTGGTACAATTTAGTACAATTTTAGTACAATTATTCTACGAAAAAAAATGTCTTCCGAAACCAAAAAATATTTTTTTTTTCGATTTTTGAGAAAACTGTACTAGTACACTTTTTTTTCTTTGCGGTACAATTTTAGTACAATGTTTCTGCAGAAACATTTTTTCCTTCCGAAACAAGACTGCCGATTTCTCGCGAAAAATCGTTTTTTTCGATTTTTTTCAATTTCCGAGGAACCTGAACGAGTACAATTTTTTTCCTTTGTGGTACAATTTAGTACAATTTACTAGTACACTTTTTTTTTCTTTGCGGTACAATTTAGTACAATTTTTCTGCATCAAAAAAAAATTTCTTCCGAAAACACTGCCGGCTGGTCTTTTTTCAATTTTTAATTTCTGTCGAATCCTTTCGAGTACAATTTTTTTAAAATGCAGTACAATTTACTACAATTTTAGTACAATTTTTTCATGTAAATTTTATTTCGAGTTTCCGCACTTCGCAAGCCAAGTTCACATAGGTAAAATTCCACTTTGAAATCAAACTTTCCAATAAGATTTTTTAAAATTTATTCCAATTGGATTTTAATGTACAGGAGTTTTATGTAGAATCATATCCTAAATAACTTTTGTTCTTGCACTTTTTTGATAAGATTTTGGAAAAAATGTTTTCGTTCGTATGGGGGGTACCCCCCCTAATGGTCAATTTTTGCCCATTAACGAACTTAGCCTCGCATTTTACGAAAAACGGATCTGCGCAAAATTTCAAGTCTCTAGCTCAATCCGTGCGACCGTAATCCGCGCCACAGACGGACAGACGGACAGACGGACGGGAATGAAAAAATTATTATTTTTATCATTCTAAACACACTGGCGTAATTCATTTTTGTGTGTGATGACGGGATCTTTGCCTTACAAACGGTAAGGCACAGTTAATATACCCTTTGGTTTCACCATACGGGTATAAATATGCAACACAGGGAGTATGTGGATCTTTTTTACGTGTTTTTTGATGCCTTCTCGGCACTGCAGGGCAACGAAAACACCAAAGTTGTGGAGTCTTGTCAATTGTGATTAATTTTGATTCTCAAGGTTGAGCTAGAGACCTAAAGTTTTGTACAGTTACGCTTCTCGTAAATGACAAACCTAAGTTGTTGAACCGGCAAAATTGGACCATCCCTTCCCTCTTCCCTATACAAAAGACACAGTTTTTCACAATTTTCTCGAAAACGCTGAGTCGTATTGAAAAATTTATAAAGGCGAAATTTGTTTAGAATACGATTTTACATAACTCATCCATACATCAAAATCCAATCGGACCACTGCTTCCCCTCTCTTACATACAAATGGATTTTTTTTCATAAAATATAGAGTATTTGACGATTGGCCTCTGGTAATTAAAGCTTTTCTAATGATTAATATACCAATTGATAATTATGGATTTTTAAATTACAAAACAGAAGCTCGTAGAATATTATTCTAAAAAACATTTGCAGGAGTTCTCAAGATCTTGAATAATCTTAACATTGTTGATGCAATCAAAGTACATATTTATATCATTTTGATACAAAACTTATTCACTCTCGTTCGTCTTAAGAATATGATTTGATTGTGCGACGAAATTACTTAATCCCATTTATTGGCATACTAATCTGTTACATATATGTTTGTTGACGGCACAAGGCCATATGACAGTTGGTTTATGTTGCGATTAACAGCTTGTTTCTGGTTTTCATGTTCGCAGGCCAAGGGACTACCAATGCTAAAACATAACTTTGTCCACATAAATATTATACGACGGAATAATGGGATGTTATACAATTCCCACATTATAATATCCTAAACTACCTGTTATTCGAACAAGAAGGAAAACAGTAAAGGTATGATATAAACAAAAAGAGAATTCTGATTCTTATTGTGTCGGCGCGACGGCATCTTGCCAATTGATTTATTACCTCCATATGTTACTTGGATGTAAACCAAGAATTCGCATATCCTTGAACACTTATCAATGGCTGTGACTTAAAGGGTTTTTTTTAGTTGGGGGCAAGGATTGATCTGCAGCTGCGTGATTTGCAACACTTGAATTTATGCTTGACCTCAATTTCATTGACTACCGACTTGTCCCTAATTTCTTTTAACCCTTTCTGATGATCTACTGAGGCTGCTGTCAAGGCAAAAACAATTATTGGATTTCTTTGAAAGTGCATTTTTTCAAAAATCAAACGGTTTTGAATAATTTTTTGCCCCTTAAAGTGCAGTTACTAAGTTTTATTTCCAATTCGTGCGTGCTTTTTTTTATGATCACACCATATTATTATTAGCTGTAAAACGAAAGGTTAACTTTATCTAATTAACGCGTTGATTGCCACCATGGAAGCGAAAAAATCGGGTCCCAGACGCCAGTAGACTTTTTTTATGAATTGCCTTCAAATGATATTATTTTTATAAATTTCCAAAATATTCCGCTATATACAAAATTCACAGGCCAAATATCGAAAAAGGTTTTCCAGGCCGTATATTAATTTTTCCAAAGATTTTATGCAGTTCTGTGCATTCAATGGTTTACTACGCTGCTTATGCTAAAGAAAAGTGTTGTGAAGCCATATGTGCCTCACACGGCCTGAAGAGCCCATTTTAATGTAAGATCACGTAGGCCTCACACGGCAGTCAACGTGTTAAAGTTTGAGTTTTGTTATAAAATGTGTCCTACATCTTTAGGATGACGAAAAACTACTTTTTTTAGCTGTTTTTACTTTCCTTCGCTATAGAGGGAAATTGTGGTATTCATGACGGAGACCTACTCAAGAACGGGGGCAAATGGAAACTTTCTGATCAGTGCAAAATCCATTTTAGGCAAAATTATGATACCTGTGCATCTGATTGTCGGTCTGTCGGTTTGTCGGTCTGCTGGTCTGTTGGTTTGTCTGCTTATACTGTTCGTTTTACGTATCTTAAATAACTCAGAAACGCGTTGAGCTAGTGACTTAAAATTTTTTATAAATAACTAGCTTGCATACCCGTCGTTGCCGGGTTAAGCTTTTTGTCTAAATTTTAGAATACGAAGAAAACCGGAAAGAACTTAAAAACTTTTTAATGGGTCTATGTTGGGGCTGGACCCCCGATGAACATCTATGCTAAATTTCAGGCCAATCGGTTTAGTAGTTTCCCCGCGCAAGAGTAACATAGAGCAAAAACTAAGTTTCGAAATCACTTTACCCCCTCCCCTTACTCCCCCACCCCTCGCGCTTCTTTTCCGTATGCCTAACACATGGATCAATAAGTCCCGAGACTAACCCAGAGATGACGCTCGTAGTAAACCAGTAACCACGTCTTTCTAGAGTACTAACCTTTGCTTGAAACGTGTCAAAATTTTAAGTCGATCGGACCAGAAACAGCTGAGTTATCGAGGTTGGAGTAAAGTCGTTTTGTAGTTTGTTTAAAAAATGGAAAAAACCGAGTTTCGTGTTCTGATAAAACATTGTTTTTTAATGGATAAAAACACCGTGCAAGCGAAACAATGGATTGAAAAATGTTACCCGGACTCTTGTCCATCAAAAGCAACGATTTGTCGGTGGTTTGCCGAGTTTAAACGTGGTCGTACCGACACAAATGACGCGGAACGCTCGGGTAGACCTGTGGAAGCCGTTACACCGGAAAATGTGAGTGAAGTGACAAAAATTATAATGAAAGATCGTAAAGTGAAGCTCCGTGAGATTGCTGAGATAACACAGATATCATATGGAAGTGCATTTACTATCCTTCATGAAAAATTGAGCATGAAAAAGGTTTTTTCCAAGTGGGTGCCGCGATTGCTTTCGATGAAACAAAAACAGCAACGAGTCGATGATTCAGAAAGCTGTTTATCGCTATTTACTCGCAATAAAAAAGATTTCTTGCGTCGTTACGTGACCATGGACGAAACATGGATACATCACTACACTCCAGAGTCGAAGCGGCAGTCATCTGAGTGGCGCACAGCTGGCGAAAGCCGTCCGAAGCGTCCGAAAACGCAGCAGTCAGCTGGCAAAGTCATGGCGTCAGTTTTTTGGGATACGCATGGCGTGACGATTGTATCACCCTAAAAGGTGATTATATTGATGAATAAAAAAAAATTTTGCAAAAAAAATGTTGTTTTCATTGTTAGTCTCGGGACTTATTGATCCATGTGTTATGTTGGAACCAGAACTACCACAGACACTCATGCCAAATTTGAAGTCAATCGGTTCAGCCGATTTTGCGTGAAAGAGGAACAGACAGACAGACAGACAGACAGACAGACAGACACCAACTCATTTTTATATATTAGTATGATATGATGATAACGGGTATATCTGCAGACAGTCCGCAAGAGACCACGGACTTCACAAGAATGTCCGAAACATCTTGTACACGGCAAATAAAAATATTTTCGTTTATTTATCATAAAACTATACGCGGATAAACCGAAAAAGCTATCAGTTAATAGTGGCTAACCGCGGGTGTGTGGAGTCATTCTGAAAAAGTCACAACTCCGACTCTGGAGTCGCAAATTTCTAAATTTTGAATTCCTATTTTAAGGGATATAAGAAAAAGCTCAATTTTTCAAGGAGACAAAAAACAAAGTTTCTTTAAAACAAAATCTCTACTTTTGTAGAAGATAACAGCTGATATTAATATAAATTAATTAATAGACTAAAAATTAACTCAATTAATAATATTTAAAAAATGTTTAAAATTTTTTATTGTTTGAAGTTTTTTTCAAAATTTTTTTTTTAATCAAAACTTTACATTTGCGAGTTCCTAGTTCTACAAGAAAGATAAGAAAATCATTGTAGGCAAATATTAACATTCATCTGGCCTGTTACATTATAGATACATAATTATTAAAGGGTTTGTGGACAAGCAAATATCTAATAAAAAATCAGTATCCTTTTGCAAATAAAAACCAAATGCATATCTAATAAGGTTCTATGGGCTTTAGCCAGTAGAAATAAAGGGAATATTGAAATAAATACATTCAAAGCAGTTGTAACTCTGTCTGTCGTATCGCCCTAGTTTATTTGTGTACAATGAACTCGGTCGAGATATTTTATATTTTTTATTCGTTATGAGTCGCGGGTACATGTGTGGACTTTGTAGGGACGGAAGATATTTTCGACTGTCCGCTGATCCAAGTCTGGAATCCTTTCTCATGCCTCTGTGTATAATGTCTGAGTCTGGGCAATTTTTTTTATTTCTATTTTATTTTCAACGGTTTAAAGGACATTTTTACCCCGTTGGTGGCACGGATCCGACTGCTCCTCATATGTGCTTTCGAAGTTTTCATGTTCATCGCTGATTTCCGGGGGAAAGCGGGAACTTCCCAGTGTGCAGAAAAATCTACCAGACTTTACACAAAATACAATTTTTTTCGAGAAGGTTTGTTATCTGCAGTGTGTCATATGGGAAAATGGTTCGGTCTGAAATGGAATTTATAAACAGGGTATTCGGTTCGTTTTATTTTTTCACTTCAGATTTTTTGGGGATTTTTTTTGTTGGTCAGACAATTAAATTAAATTATAATTAGAGATTTTTATAGCTTCAGAATTTATTTTTATTAAATAGACTCTTGAGATATGGTTGCAATAAAATTTTAGTTTTAATAGGAAATTAAAGTAGAAATTTTCGTCAAAATAGCAAAAGTTAAAAACAATTAGATATTTATAAATTTTGTTTTTGAAAAAAATTTCACACTCTGTAAAAATAGTTTACTTTAATGAAGGAAATCTTTTGACAAATAAACAAATAAAACTAAACCCTTATAGCTACATTTTTTCCATATAAATGTATATAGAAAAATATGAAATTTGTAAGGTTTTTCTAGTTTTAACAATGAACAGGCGTCGGAAAATATTGACACTTTAAGCCTAAACCACAATTACGCGTGCGTGCGTGCGGCACCCACGCGATGAAGGTAAAAACTATGCATTTATATGAGTAAATGTATAATTGCGCGTTGCTCAGACGCGTTGCCGCGTCCGTTCCGCGTAGAGTAGGCTCAGTATCTACTTTTAGATGCGGTGACAACTACTAGATGCCAGAACTAAATAATGTCGCACACACGCACGCGTAATTGTGGTTTAGGCTTTATAATTTTATCTAGATTAACACGTTGACTGCCATGGGCTTCTTGGGCAGTGTGAGACATATGTGGTTCCACAGCATTTTACTTTAGTATAAGTTGCGTGGTAAAGCATTGGATACACCGAACTGTATAAAACTTATGGAAAAATTAATATACGGCCTGGAAAACCTTTTTTGATATTTGGCCTGTGAATTTTGTATATAGCGGGATATTTCGGAAATTTATAAAAAAATATCATTTGAAGGGAATTCATAAAAAAGGGCTTAAACCTGGGTGCTTCAGATTGGAATTCCAGCTCATACGCCTCCCCTGCTAGATTTTACATGTAAAATCTAGCAGGGGAGGCGTATGAAGTCAGACCATTAATTGTTGCAGCGAAGCTCTTCTAAAAATGAATGAAAAGGTTTTATCCCAAACACCTTACCGAGTTTTTTTTCTACCCCAAACCGATTGATATATTTTATTTTTCCAATAACTTGAATTTTTTATCCATATTGGGTAAAATAAAAACGTGTTTAGATAAAATTTGCGGTTTTACCTTTTTGGATACAGTAAAAATTTTATACAGCTTTGCGGAGTTAAAAATGTAAAAATAAGTCAAAGCGGATTTAAAATTTTAAAACAAATCGGATAAAATCGAGTTCACACCGCCAAATTTTTCTGTGTGTAGCATGACAAAATCTACAAGTATAATCAACTATTAATTGATTTATTCAAAGCTTTTATGCCTTCGTATCGTCTGTCCCTTTGTCTGTCAGCGTCAAATCCGATTGACTTGAAATTTTGCACACATACGTAATTCCGATGACAATATAATACTTCGTAAGGATAGGATAGGTCCTGGGGTTAAAAAAAGATTTAAAAAAAAGTTAAAATTTTAATTTTTTTTACTATTATTTTTATTAATTGATAAGAGCTTTTGCGAAGTGTTGTGTTATTATAACAGAGAGACCACCGATAGTGTTTTTGTATTACAACTATGTAATATCTTAATTGTAAATCACTTGTAGGTACCAGTACTTACATATCTGATGGATACATGAAATATCTTAAGATCCATTAATTCAAAATGTATAGCCCATCAGTACTGCGATCAAGTACCTAAGATAAAGTAACATCTGCGGTCGGTTCGAGGCCACTTGCGAGAGGCCAATAATAACATTTTTTTTCTGTGACTATTTTATCCCCCATAGGTAGATGGTAGTACGAAATGTGTACGACTTGACACTGACTATCTCTCTATTAAAGTCTTTGGCCTTTTCCTGAGATCAGATCGGATCGCGTCGGATCATTTAACGGGTTACCTTGCCTAACCTATCTTACTTCACGTTGCCGTGCTGATCATCATTTATGAAGGTCTGGGGATGGGTATCAAAGATTTTTACTGTTTGGTTTTTGGTCTCGGATATTCCTTCACCTGGATGGACCGTTGTTTTCCGCATCATTGCCAATGCTTTTGCCGTCCGTCCACAATATAATAATATTCAGTCCCCTTAGCTGAATAAATCCGTTCAGGCATTTTATCTTTTTGTCTGACGCATGATAAAAAACCATATAGTATTCAACTAGTTTGAGAATCCTTCCTTATTATAAACCAACTCAACTCTTTTTGTCCCATATCCCCCTTAAAATATGACCACGGAGCGCAGGTAAAGCTGTCCTATATGGACGATGCCTTTGACCATAGCCGTTGAATGAATGTGGTATGTCGGTTGGAATCTTAGCAGTTCCGTCACATAATCATATATTATTATGCATACATAAGCGTGATATATAAGATTACGGGCATCGTACATCTGTCGTCCACGGGTCAAAGGGTTAGGTAGAATTTTTAGCATACCATGCAGTTAGGCATTTTTGAATTTGAATTCTTGCATCATAGAATTGTGATAGTAGTGCCAGGTTGGAGATTCTGAAATTGTCGCAGTGAATTCAAAAATCGTTGACGTTTTCTATAATCTTATTAAATTTTCCTTTTTTACAAAAGTGACATTAATTTTTCACGCATCAAAATAATCTAGGAAAGTTCTATATAAATGACAAACTTTTTAAAAGTATTCTATTTGTTGACTGTCTCAAATTAAAGAGAACAACGATCTCTATAATTTTGTCTCCTACTGTTATCCGCTCTCTTTTACCGTTTTTGAGATATTTTCATTAAAAGGTAAAAAAATAGATCTTGGGAAGTGTTTGCAAATTTATGGTTCCTCGAAAAAATTGTTAAGAGAAAAATTAAGGATATTAAAATTCTCTACATTGTTCTCTCTCTCTCTCTCTCTCTCTCTCTCTCTCTCTCTCGGCACTACAACCGATTTCCGGTTTTAGCCTGCCGCAATGTCTCTCGCCAGAGGTCCCGGTCACGTGCTGATGTCCTCCAGTTTTGCATTTCAATTCTCTTCGCGTCCTGGTCAACGCCGTCTTGCCATCTGAGGTTTAGTCTTTCTCGTCGCCTTATTGTTAATAACCTACTCTACATTGTTGCCTTTTATGATAAATTGATATCTTTTACCGTTATCGAGATATTTCTGATTTTGAAAAAATCAATTATATTTATTTTTCCCCCAATGTTGGAGATATATGCTCCCTACCTTTTACACTCCTCTAAGTTTAAAAAAACAACAAAAAAAAAAAAAAATAAAGTCAATATCGTCATTTAGGAATGGATATTTTTTGGCGATTTTATCGAAAATCGTTGCGGTGGACATAATCTTTTTTGAAATCAATATACACAACTGTTAGAGAAATTTTTCTTACAACTAGTATAAAATCGGACAAAAGTAATGAAATCTGGCATTACTGTAAACCCAGCTATTGTGCAATGGTATTTTCTATACGGTCAAAAACAATTAATTCTCGGGACCCTTATGGATCGCCACATAGCAAAAAACAGCTATTCTAGATTATAAATTGAATAACAAGAAGGTAAATATTCATCAAGGTTGTTTTTGCTGTAAAATCCCATGATCTTTTTAGGCAGCGTGCGCATATCAGTTTTTTTTGTTCATTTCTCTTTCTTAATAGTAGAAATAAGCTGTTATGGTCGAAAGGAAAGGAATCTCAGACGCGATCGGATGCAAAGTGAAAAATGGACCACGACCGTTTAGGTAGGCAATTTGCATATTAACATAGTTAAACAAACATATTGCAATGTATGCCATTGTATCGGGATTTAAAAAAATCCTGTTGACCCTTTTCAAAAGGCTTTTGTCCTCAACTGAAAAGGGTTGAATTAATACAGTTTTTTTTCACTTATATTCATTTTAAAATTCAAAGCCTAGGTTACTCTTCGTATTGTGGGTTACCTTGAATTGTTCTCTAAGAGCTACTCATTGGGTTTTCCTGAGTAGCCTTTATATCATCGAGCGAGAAATTTATCTTTAGTCTATCCGTGAACATTAATTATTTTACTTCACCGTTATTTATTTTGTAGCGGTAGTTTTTTGCATGAATCGTTGCGAATTTCTCGAAATGGGTGCCTAATATCGAAACAGTTATTAATGTGAACAGTATTTAGAATATATGTTGGGATAATTCAACCAAATTTCATTGGTTTGTAAAATTGTGTCAATTGCAAATACGAGTATGCAAAGATGGTAGACGGCGCGGGGATTTTCACTTAAAACAAAAACCGTAATAGTGTGGATATTATTAATATTTCAGTACATCCATTTCTTAAAAGAATTATAATACAAAAGTGAATTTAATAATATTAAGTTATAATATTTTGATAAAAAAACGAAAAAAAAGTTTTTTTTAAAAAGCTATTATTTTAAAAAATGCACAAAAAGGAAAAAAAATCGTGTATCAGAAATAAAAGCGAGAAAAATATTTATTGTATTTCATTTTTTTTGCTTTTATCTCGCTTTTATTTCTGATAGACAGTGCCTAAACTTTTCTTTTCTTTTTTAGTGCGTTTTTTAAAATAAAGGCTTTTTAATTTTTTTCCATTGTTTTTTTCACCATTTTTAGTTATTTCGTATTTGATTAGTATGACTAAAAATCCAAAATGAAAAGGATAATTACATTATCCTAACAGGACCGTGCGTTATCTTTACAGATTTCTTTATCTCAGAATCGGATTCAGCGACCCCAAAAACCTCCAAATGAGATTTTTTCCGGTGAATTAGAGGAAAAGGATAATCACGTTGTCCTTACAGGACCTTTCATTATCCTTACAGATTTCTTTACGTCAGAATCGGATTCAGCGACTCCAAAAACCCCCAGGATAGATTTTTCCGGAAAATTTTAGAAAAAGGATAATCGCGTTATCTTTGCAGGATCTTCCCTTATCCTTATGGACGAAGTGGGGAGAATATTGTGTTGTCATCGGACTTACGTATGTGTGCAAAACTTCAAGTCAATTGAATGAGTGGAAGTGGGTTAAAATTGGATGCATGATTTGAATCTGACAAACAGACAGACAAACAGACACGAAGGCATGCTAAATGAAAGCTTTTAATAAAAAGGGTTATTAAACGCGTGGTTGACTTTTTATTGTAGTGTGGTTCATTTTTCAAGTGTCTGTGTTCATGACACTGAGTTCATACATATATGAGAAAATATTTCTAATTCCGTAATTTGTAAGAAATCAAAAGAAATATTCTTTGAGAATACTACATATAATATATAGAGAAATGTAACTAAATAGAAAAGCTTGATTTTTCTGAACAAATGTTACTAGCAGATGCAAAAAAATTGACATAGTTACACGAATAGAAAATATTCATTTCGTAACTTGAAAATCCAGGATGTTTTTCTGTCAGGATCTTATGCCCCGCCCATGGTGGGCTTCATGTGCAACTATGCTCGAAATTAACATTTTGAGTAACTTGAAAATCCTACGTGTGGCAAAATCTACACAACAGTTAAAATCGGACCATTCCTCCACCCCCCTACAATACAAACGAAAAGGATTTTTTCAATTTTCTCGAAAACGGTTTTTTTTTGAATTTTCTCGAAAACGGTTTTTTTGAATTTTCTCAATTTTCTCGTATTGCAAAATTTATAAGGGTAAAATGTGTGTAAAATATGATTATACATAATTCTTTCATACACAAAATATAAAGTGTTGACGATTGACCCACTGGCCCATTGGCAATTGTAGCTATTCTTATATTTTAAATCAAAATTCGGTCTGTTCTGGTGTAGAGTATTTGACAATTGTCCCATGTTAAAAATAGTGCAGTACGGCCAACTTTTTTCGAGTGGTTCGCTTTTTGAATTCAAAAATTCAGTGGTTTTTGGTTCGGTTTAAAAACCCGATTCGCATCTCCGCATTTTGTCAAAAAGTAATAAAATGGCACAGTAGTCTTCATATTTCGTGGATTTTACCCGTAATTGGTACTAGACTTTATTGAATGAATGTGTTTTCTAGTTTCAGTATCAACGTTTTACAAAGTGATAATAAAACTGAAAGTGAAACACAAAACAAACTCGCTTTAGTCCTGGTAAAAAGACTTAAGAAGATGTTTCAGTTCCGTGGGAGCTGGAAAACTTGAATTGAAACTGGAATCCGATATTATTTGTTAACTTATAATCCAGAGTCCGATTTCCATTGATGTTTACCGACAAAATACGTAAGTACGTTGAATCTCACTTGTAAGCAAACCGCAAGCTAAACTACTTACTATTACGATAATGTCAAAGAAAACACGCCGTGCACTTATCTGTGTATTTTATTGCAAATGCACGCATTTTGCGTGGAAACAATGAAACAATTTTAAGAAATCTATGAGTTAAATGTATGTTATTTATATATAAATATATAACTCTTTTACAAATGTGCATTCATGCCTTGCATAGATTTCTGGGGTTTATTGCCTAAGAGGAGTCATACAATGCTTCGTTATAGATAAATATGCGTGTAGATGTATGCAAACATATTTATAAGAATGACGTCGTTTAGTCTCCTCTGTTTTTCTTTATACTCCCAGATTCTTTATTTAACGAAGAAATCGTGCCACCTGTTCAAAGGAATGAAGTTAATAGTATTATTTTTGTATTCGAAGCCATAGAAGAGGAGTTTTCTTTCTGTCGGTAGAACGGAATTGATGTACACATTGACTGGCATGTGACAGTCAATAAATTGACATCAAAGTAGAACAAAAGTGGCAAAAAATGTAGATAAATTTCCGGAAGAACCAGAGGAAATTCTTTATTACGTTTTATTAGTTTTGCATAAACAACTTTTACTATATTGGTACCACTAAGAATTGCACCCTAAATCCACGCATAAGAATCTAACACGATCTCAACAACGTTTGTCATATCGCACATGGTCCCGTAGACTGTAGTATCTCAAAAAAATGTGTTTTTGAGTAATTATTCCATTATGTAAAGGAAAATTGACTGAATCAAATGAAAAACAAATTTAAATGTAAACGTAGTCCTAAAATTTATTTTTTTTTGGTTTTTTAAATTCCCATTTTTTAAAATTTAAATTGATTTTGTGGAAAACAAACCTAACTCTATCTTCTATTATTGCAAAAAAAAAAAAAATGAAGCAAATGATCTGTAAATTATTATCAAAAGAGTAATAAATTGAAATATTACTGTACAGACAACAGAAAAAACAATTATTCATAAACAATTATTTTGAAATGAAAACTTTGAATGCGTTTTTCTCAAAATGGCCGATTTTGAGATACTACAGTCTACGGGACCATGTGCGATATGTGAAGTTTATTAAACAAAAACTTAAAAAAAAAATTCGAAAAAATTTTGAAAAAAGTTTTTTTTTTAAATGTAACTCAAAAAAAAAGTTTTTTTGGGCGCTATGTAGCAGGAATAGAAGCGAGATAAATATTTATTTTATTTCTTATGTTTTCATCTCACTTTTATTCCTAATACATGGCGACCAAATTTTTTTTTTCCTTTTTAGTACATTTTTTTAATAATAGCCTTTTTAAAGTTATTTTTTATCTTTTCCTTTTTAGTCATTTTGTATTTGATTAGTTTAACTAAGAATCCAAAATGACGTCTGTCTTTCGCCACGCTTATATACTTTTTAGTCTTTAAATATATATCCTTGTCTTTGAGATATCCTGATCGACTTTTTGGCTCCAGAGTCGGATTCAGCGACCCCAAATACTGCCAGACATTTTTTTCCGGAAAATTTGAAGAAAAGGATAATGATTTTATCCTTACAGGACCTTCCGTTATCCTTACAGACTTCTTAGTGTCAGAATCGGGTTCATGAACTCTAAAAACCCCCAGAAGAGATTTCTTCCGGAAAATTTGAGGAAAAGGATAATCACGTTATTCTTACAGGACGTTCCGGTATCCTTACAGACTTCTTAACGTCAGTATCCGATCCAGCGACCCTGAGAATCCACAGATCAAATTTTTTCCCGGAAAATTCGAGAAAAAGGATATTCTTGTTATCCTTACAGGACCTTCCGTTATCCTTACAGAGTTCTTAACGTCAGAATCGGATTCAGTGATTTGAGGAACAGGATAATCGCGTTATCCTTACATGATCTTCCGTTATTCTTACAAGAACGAAGTAGTGAAAATATTGTATTGTCATCGGCGTTTCGTATGTGCGCAAGATTTCAATCGGATAAGTGGAAGTGGGGCAAAATTAGATTACAAGATTTGACCCTGACAGAAAAATAGATAGACAGATACGAAAGCAAGCTCAGAAAAAAAGCCTTTAAAGAGGATCCCGGTGAAAGAAAAGGAGTATCCTTTATAATAAAGTTGATAGGACTAGTTATTATTAATAAATAATTTTTATTAAATTTTTCTATATTTTTTTGCATTGGACCTGAAAGATCATATTTCAAACTGAGTAGACCGAAGACTAAGGCATAAAAAATTATATTACTACTATTTATAAATATATAAATTTAGTCCCTCGAAAGTCGTATATTTTAAGAAAATTAAACCAATATCTTTTATGATTAAGTGGGTCCACCATTAAGATCACATTTTGTAGAATAAACAATAATAAATGCTGGTAAAAGAATGAGTAATATAGATTGTGACATTTTGACCCTACAATAAAACCTACTTGAAATGCTAATTTATAGCAGCCATAAAATAATTAAATTTTCAGGGATACGTAACGTTAAAAGTACATTAAAAAAGCTTCACATTTCATTATCTCTGAAATTTTTAAGTATGTTACAGTATAGTAGATACGATAAAAATGAATGAAGATAATGGGGGATGAAGTCTGGACAGATAGCGGAAAAGGGCGTAAATTTAAAGGTTTCCTTCGATGGAGACCATATCCGAAATTACTCATTCCACTTTGATTATAAGTATATATTTTTTTGCATAATGAGACAGTCAATTTAAAAATTCGTTTTTTTCCACAGCTCCGTTGTCGTTGATTTGATTGGAATGAGGTTGAAGATTCTTTGAATAAGTCGTCCTCCATTTTGTAATTGTATACAACAGTATGCAAAGCATTTTGTAATTGTATACAACAGTACGCCATCATTGATGTTGTTAGCTAACGTCATATCAGATATTCATGTAGGCTGCGTGTTACCATAAAAACGATTCCCTCTTTTTTCGACTTTTTTCAGTGTTTTTTTTTGTTTTGACGAACAGAAGAATAAGGAGATGAAAACAATTTACGGAGGACAACCCCCAAATTGACAGTACACCCCTACGAGGCCTGTATACAAATTGCGAACTTAAAAGAAAATAAATAGAAAAAAAATGAAAGAAACGAAAAAAACGAGGAAAAATAAACAGAGGGAAATATTGGACTTAACCACCCTCATCTTACAAGGATTTCGTATTTTCACATTTTTTTTTTTGAAATTTTGCTGCTTTCTTATTTAGGGGTGCTTTGCCTAGTCATTATTATTCGAGGGCTAAATCAATAATTTGTTCGGAAAATAACAAGACCAAGTTGGCCGTTAATGTAGTACGATTCTTATTCGTTCCTTATACGTAAATATACATAACGTAAAGGACACGCTAACATACCGTGACCGCCTAACGAGGGTTGTTTTAATGGCGTCGAATGTACATACTTGAGTTCAATACGATTTGGCGTCTTCTGATTCGATTGAAAGAATTATATATAATTGGTTTTTTATTTATGTTTTTAACAGAATAAAATTTTAGTTTTATTGGAAATTGCCACGGAAATTAATGATTTAAAACAAAAAATTACTCATCGCTAAAATCCCATTTTTCAATATATTTTGAGAGTTTATTTGCCTATAATTGAAAAACTATTTTATTTTATTTGCTAATAGTCCATAACAATTTTTTAAGAAAAACATAACAAAAGCTACAATTGCCAGGGACCAATCGTCAAATACTCTATATGAGGGGAGACAAATTTTTTATGAAAAAAATCGATTTGTATGGGAAAGGGGGGCAAATAATATTTTAAACACATTTCGTCTTTATAAATTTTTCGATACAATGCACCGTTTTCGAGAAAATAGAAAAATATATCTTGTGATTAACACAAAAATTTCCTCTGCAATATTTAGTTTCGGAAATAATATGTTTTTTTATCTTTTCCCTTTTAATCATTTTGTATTTGATTAGTTTCACTAAAAATTCAAAATGACGTTTGTTTTTCGCCACGCAATATTTAGTTGCGGAAGAAAATATGCAAATAAATTTTTTTTCCAGATATCTTGAGAATCGGTAAAGATATATACGTAAAAACCATTAAAGGAAAAAAATGCAGGAAATTTTGTTTCCTTTGAATCTGGTTATATGCATTTTTTCATAATACACCCATACCTCGAAATACGGCCGAGATTGGTTCCAAAAATTTAGGCCGTATATCGAAACACCGGAACATTCTTTTAGGAAAGTATTGTATTTATTGATCGCAGTGCATTTCAATGTAATATTCTCCGACTTTTGACCGACTTTTGACCGTTTATCGAATCAATGTGCAACGTATTTCAAAACTGAGACGCAATTCAAAAAGCGGAAGGCCGTAAAACGAGGGGCCGTATATCGAGGTATGGGTGTATTCGTTTTTTATGAAAGGGCACGGATTTCGAACTTTTAAAAAAAAAGGTATTTAAAAAAATTGTTTGGGGGGTACCCGTTATAGATACCGTTACTTTTCCAAAATTTGATAGAAAACTAAAATCGAAAAGAGCCAAATTTAGCTTGACGTATTTTATGGACAGCCACTTAACGGTTTTAACGTACTTCTAATATGTTCTTCAGATATTGGAAAATATATAATATTGTTTTTTTACATATCTTTTCTGAAATTTTAAATATTGCGAGAAGAACTTCCTTTCTAGCCTATTCTATACTCTATATCAGTGCTGCCCAACCAGGCGATCGCGATCTACCAGTCGATCTCGACACGAATTTGGGTCGATCTTCTACTACAGACTGAAAATGTTAAAAAATTTTTTTTTTGTAAACACAAATATTAAAAAAAGGGAAAGTGAAAATTAAGTAATCACACTATCTACTTCTCCGTTTTTTTTTTGTTTTTTTGTTGTTAAAGCAAGTGGTCTATTTTACTTAGATACCTTATTTTAAATTTTATTTTACTTGCCTATTTTAAGTAGGCATTCAAAACTTGTAAATTACTAGATTCTCGCGGTTTATTTGTTTTAATTTTATAACAATTTGACTTGTTTTGTGTCAATTTTTTCTTATTTTAAATTGAAATGAAATAAACTGAAGTTATACCAATTAAATATCTATTGTTTTTGTATATGGGTAGATCTCGATGTAGTTGGATTAAAAAAAGTCGAACTTTAGTACAAAAAGGTTGGGCAGGCCTGCTCTATATGATATATTTTATAGGAGTATATTAGATTTAGTATACTGTTTGTAACGTATCAAACGAATCGTCAGACACAAACATGAATTACACCGGGATGTTAGGGATCACAAAAAATTTTGATTTCTGCATGTCCACCCGTCTGTCTGTCCGAGAACACCATAACCTTCGAAAGAATTGAGATAGAGTTTTGAAATTTTGTATAATTGCGTTTCTCGTAAATGGCTAGGCTAAGTTCTTGAACGGGCAAAATTTGACCATTCCTTCTTCCCACCCCCATACGAACAAAAGAGTTTTTTTTGCAATTTTCTCGGAAATGGTGAGTCATATTGAGAAATTTATTAAGGTAACATGTGTTTAAAATAGGATTTTACATAACTCATCCATACATCAAAATCCAAACGGACCACTTCTTCTCTTTTCTCCCATATAATTGGAATACTTTTTTCTCGCAAACTGTGCATCGTATCGAAAAATTTATAAATATGAAATGTGTTTAGAATATGATTTTACATAACCATATTCCAAACATCAAAATCCAATCGGACTATTCCTGTCTCCATCTCCTATACAAATGGGTTTTTTAACACATTGACTGCTAAGGCTATCATTTTCGATAGCTGGGTCTACAATCTACATGCATACATACATACATTCATACATACGTACATTCTACATACGTCTACATGTACTGGCACCTCCCTTACATTTTTGCAAAATTGGTCTGGCAGTCAACGTGTTAAATAAGCATTTTGTCTGCCCCCATATAGAGTATTTCACGATTGATGCTTTTCTTATGTTTTTAAATATTGTTTTGTAATTGTAGCTTTTCTCATGTTTTGAATATTGTTTTATAATATTAAATAATTAAGCGGTGACTAGAAAACCCTTTAGTTGATTGAGCAATTGCAATAACTCTTCATTGACATAAAACTTAAGCTCACCGATATAAGCCTTCGTGATGTAAATAGTCAGGTAAAGGCAATGAAGACTTATTACTTGTGGAAAATTTCATTTCGTACCGAATCCTTCCAAGAAAATCTTCATCCGTACGACGGGTATCCAGTCAGACCTGGGGTTGATTGTAATTAAAAACAAAACCCATAAATATCCAAATAGAGCCGGTCCCAGTCGGCGAGACAAGAAGAAATGATGAAAATATTATGATAACTGAATTATAATTTTGCGCCCATTTAACTTTTCCATTTTAGTTCTACTCGGTTGCCGCCACCATCAACGACAGGAAATGAAAGATTTTAAGACTTCTTATTTTGTTCTATTAAAATTCTTGTTGTCGTTTAATGAGACTTTTTTTTGAAAAAAAAAAGTTTTACAGATTTACTTTTCATTTGCAAAAATAAAACTTGACTCTTTTCAAGTATGGTTAATAAGTTTTCACTATTTTTCAGAAAAGAATTGGTTTTAAAAGGAATTTTATCTTTTCGACATTCTAAAAAAAAAAAAATTCTGTCCAACGTCCAAAAAAAAAAAAATTATTTTCGAAATCATTTATTTTCCCTTCTTGTCTACCTACAGTTTTATGTGGATTGCGAATCATTGATGATTTACAACATTTGTTGGGTTTTTTTGCAACCCTTCAACAGCGGCGGCCCAGCAGTAGGGGATATTTGCCACTTGAGGATCAGAATTACGATGAAAGTGCCCCCCCCCCCCAAATGACGTTTAGGTCGACAAAGTGTGCGGAATTGTATGTGGAGGACAACTTTGTGGCCGTAATCTGTCGCCGTAAATGTTGTGTCGGGCCAATTGTATTCTGGCCTTTAGCCTGATTTTTTGTCTGAGTGTTTGTCTGTCATGGTCAAATCTAATAATCCACTCATCCGATTGGCATGAAATTTTGCACACATTCGTAACTCCGATAGCAATGTAATATGTGTGCATTCATGACATGTACGAAAAAACAAAATGGTGGCCGGCAGACGCTATTTTTAACCGACTTCCAAAAAGGAAAAGGTTCTCAATTCCACCTGAATATTTTTTTTTTTTTTTTTTTTTTAATGTATGTTCACGCCTAACTTTTTACTGGGTTGACCGATTTTGGTCATCCCAAAGAGAAAGTTGTAGAGAAAGTTCCTGGTTGGACTCCGGTTGGTTCATGGGCAAAAATGGACCATTAGGGGGGGGTACCCCCCATACAAACGAAAACTTTTTTTCCGAATTTCTCAAAAACGGTGCATCTTATCAAAAAAGTCTAAGAACAAAAGTTATTTAGAATATGATTCTACATAAAACTCCCATACATCAAAATCCGATTGGAATAAATTTTAAAAAATCTGATTGGAAAGTTCGACTTCAAAGTGTAATTTTGGTACAAGTGCTCAAATTAAGATACCAATATCACCATACAGGTTTTCAATAATTGCCAGATTGGCAATTATAGCTTTTGTTATGTTTTTACGTTGTGTTCAGTCAGAGCCGTATTAACAAGTTTGAGCGCCCTGGGCTAAATAAAATTTTGCACCCTTACATAGTTTTATTGTAAAAATGCAATTTCATTTTTTAAAATATTCTTTAATTCAAAACACAGTACTAACTTAAATTACAGATACGCTAAATATAAAGAAAATTAAAAAAAAAGCAATCAAAATTTCATCGCCTCAGATCGATGGCGCCCCTGGCCTGTAGCCCAATTAGCCCTATGGTTAATTGGGCCTTGTGTTCAGTACAACACAAGGAAGGTTCTCTTATATATTTCCCCCGTGTTAACCTACCCCTTCAAACCCCTCCCTGCTTGGGATATCGAGTAAAATTCTTTGTATTGTGTTCAGTACAATATTTGGAAGATTCTTTTATATATTTCTCATCTGCGGACTTATCCCCTCAAACCCTTTGTAATTTTACCTATATTAAAAATTGAAACTAAAAACGTTCGAAATAAAAAAAATTTTTCTAAAAAAAATAAAACCGACTTTAAAAAAAAAACTGAAAAGAGAAAAAAGCACTAAAAAGAAAAAAATAATTTCAAACTATGTCCATTAATAGCGTATTTGAAATTTGGCTTTTTTGGAGTGGCGTTAAATTTGCAACTAAAATAAATTACATACTTTCTAACCCTTAAGGCTAATCGTTTACATACTTTCTAACCCTTAAGGCTAACTAAGAACTAAGATCGACTCCAAAAATTTTGTTGTCAAACAGATTAACTATAGACACGGCTCTTACAATAGAAATTTTACAACGATTTTATTTAGTGTAAATTTAACGCCACTCCAAAAAAGCCAAATTTCAAATACGCTATTAATGGACATAGTTTGAAATTATTTTTTTCTTTTTAGTGCTTTTTTCTCTTTTCAGTTTTTTTTTTAAAGTCGGTTTTATTTTTTTTAGAAAAAATTTTTTTTTACACAAAATCTACATTTCCGCACAATTTTAACGACTTTTTGCGCAGATTCGGACTTAAAACATTAAAAAAATGTTACAAACCGGGTATTTTTTGAACGCTATCTTCAATAACTATAAATAACAAAAAGATAATCCTTTTTCACGATTTCAGTGATGAGTGGGATGTCTTTTTTAGATTTGTATAAGAAAATACAAATGCTTGGCAACGCCCGAAATTTGAATAATGTTTTTGTTTGATGTTTCAATAAATAATGTTTAATGTGTTTTTTGTATGCATTCGCGTCAACTCTTTTTTTTCCCTGAAAATATAATTTTCTCTTCCACTTCGCTGCATCAAAGAAATCCTTATAGTCCTGAAAAGAATCCCGTTTCGTCTATCATTAACTGAGTGGATGGTAACTAGCGGTAAATATAAAACGAGAAAAAAATAATATAAAAAATAAAACAAAATAACTTTTCAATGATATTCAATGCTCTGCGCGAGATGCCTTTCTTTTTCTTTTGGATACGAAAAAAACGTGCTTTTGGTCGACAATTTCAAAAAGATTTAGGGTGGATTTTTCGGCTTGGCTTACCTACTTAGCTCCCACTCAATCTTTTTTATGTGCACACATACAAATGTCTTCAATACGTTCATTCGTCGGCAAAAAAAGAAAGGAAACTGTAGAAAAATTCCATAGCAACCATTTTTATCTGCATGGAAGGGGATGGAAAATCTGTAAAAACGAGGAAGCGTTCAAGGCGACCACCGACACTAATAGCAAAGGACAAATCTAACAGGCAAAGGAATTATTGGACATGGGGTCGTTCCTTACGGTGCCGTTCCGTACAATGGTTGACGGAAAAGCAAAGGGCGAGGGGGCGATGGTATATTCTTAAATTGATAGGAGATGGTCGCTGAAAAGGAAGTCTTACGAAAATTAAGTCAAACAGCATTTCTCGATGCTCCTCATTAGGCAGCCTCATCAAGGTTTTTATTATTTCACATTATTTTTTTTTGTGTACGTTTTCTCTGTGAAGGCATCATCATTGAGGGATCATCCTTAGCAGGGCATCAAGAAGAAATAAATACCAAGAAGTTGACGTAATTGCTGATGGGTTTGGATGACGTCCATTTGTAATTCGGATTTCAATTTACCTTTCGTTTAACAAAAAATTCTATGACAGTATAACAAGGTGGTTTTACGGAAGAATATACATATTTGATTTTATTTTTGCTCTTCATCATTATTTACTTTTCCTTAAACCATTTTATAAGATAAGCAATCTTAGTTGAGGGGTTTTTTTGATTGTGAATTTGGCCTCATCAGTTTATAATTCATTCCAATTTTTTTTTTCGCTACTCAATGGTTTTCTGGTCAAATATTTATGCTAAAATCTATATTATTAATTCGGAAGTTTTATACAGGAAAAACTCCGAAGAGAATTCAATCGGAAAAACAACTTAAGGGGTAAATGCCACTCTCGAGAACAAAACGAATATGTAACTTTGACTTTTTTTTCATAAAAATATAGTAAAAATATCAGTTGTGATGGACACAAAACTTTGCTGTGGAATATTTAGTTTCCGAAAAAATATGTAAAAAATAATATTTTTTCAAATATATCGAGAATTGTAAAAAATATGTGGAAACCGTTAAAAGAAAAAAAATGTGGAAAATTTTATTTCCTATATATTTAGTCCACCAAAACGGATTTCCACCAAAAGTTGATAGAATCCTCCCATTCTAGGACCAAATATCCATGTAAAATTTCATGGCTTTAGGTCTAGTAGTTTTTGAGAAATCTTGTACACAGACTGACAAACAGACTAACAGACTAACAGACTAACAGACTAACAGACTAACAGATAAACAGACTAACAGATTAACTCGTTATGTCTACATGATCTCCAGTTTCGAATTTAAAGTTTTAACAGCAGATTCGTGAACACGACCCCGAAATGCCAGAAATTTCCGTTTAGAATTTTGTAAAACCCTTTCTTAGCCAGCACCTATGAAGTAAGATGAATCTGAGCGCAAATGTCATGACAATCGGGTTAGCGGTGAGTGAGTGTTATTTGGTTTTTTAACCGAGTTCCAAAAAGGGCTCCAAAAAGGAAAAGGTTCTAATTCGACTCCTATGTACTTTTTTTTATGTATGTTCGTTCAGGCATATCTTTTTACTGCGTTGACTGATTTTGGTCATTTTAAAGGGAAAATTGTAAAGAAAGTCCCTGGTTGGGTGCCGCTGTATGTCCCCCTTCCGGCCCCTGACACTATGCCTTCATACTCCTTCCCCTGCTAGATTCTACATCGCTTGAGATATCGAGATGAAATTTTTTTGTGTTGCGTTCAGTACAATACCAGGAAAGTTCTTTTATATATTCCCCCGGTTGATCCACCCCCTCAAACCCCCTCCCCTGTTAGATTCTTCATCGTTTGAGATATCCCCTGCTAGGGTCGATGCGGGACGAGAAAGTGTGTGAAGGTAGTAAAAAAGTGAGGTGAGGGAGACGGGAGAGAGAGGTATTTACGCTCCTCCTCAAGTAAAAAAAAGCGAAAAAGTTGCCTGAAAAATTCGAAATAAAAATTTGAAGAAAGTTTCCCAAAAAATTCCAATATATTGATTTATATGTTTCTTTCCCAGATATTTATTTTCCACTAAAAAGTATTAAATAAAAAAGTTTGAGAAAACATAGAACCGACTTTAAAAAAAATCTAAAAAAAAAAATTTGAAAACAACTAAGCGTTAAAAAGTAAAAAATAATTTTAGAAATTTATAATTTGGTTAAGTACTGTCAAATTTGAGTGCCCACAAAATTTTGATTGTTATTAAAATCTAGCGTAATGGGTATTCTTCTATTTGTAAATATGAAGTCGAAGCAAAAAAAGTCTCAAAATGACTTACTACCGTTTTTATACTCGTATGGTGAAACCATAGGGTATATTAGATTTGCCTTACCGTTTGTAACGTCAAGATCCCGTCATCACACACAAAAATTAATTACACCAGTGTGTTTAGAATGACGAAAAAATTGAATTTTACATGTCCGTCCGTCCGTCTATCTGTCCGTCTGTAGCGCGGATTGCGGGCGCACGGATTGGGCTAGAGACTTGAAATTTTACGCAGATTCGTTTTTCGTAAAATGCGGGGCTAAGGCCCGCCGTACACTTGAGCTAAGTTAGCTCAGCTATGTGCCTGTTTTGACGTGGATGTTTAGCGGTTCATATTATCCTCACTTTGATAGGTGACGAAACACGCCACGTTAAGGTCTAAACAGGCATATAGCTGAGCTAACTTAGCTCAAGTGTACGGCTGGTCTAAGTTTATTTACAAATATGAGAATACCTTAGATTTTAATAACAATTAAAACTTTTCTGGTACTCAAATTTGACAGTACTTGACAAATTTATAAATTTCAAAAGCTATTTTTTACTTTTCAGGGCTTTAGTTGTTTTAAACTTTAATTTTTTAAATTTTTTTTAACCTCGATTCTATTTAAAAAAATTATATGTATAGCTTTGGCGATTGCTATCTAGCAATTGTGGTTTATCTTATGTTTAAAAATAGGTTCAGTATTGTGTATTTCCGGTAGGCTTCGGTAGGCTTATCTTAATATTAATTTAAGTTAGTTGAATGAAGTGAAAATTTAATAATTTTAATAGTGAGCAATTGTTTTCTTACAATAAAATGAATAATAAATTTAAATAATACCATTATATTGCAACCTCAGGTGCTTAATGGGTCGATAAATCAATTCAATTGATTGAAGTGTGTTGAACTATTTTATTGAATTGAATTGGGATCAAGGTATATAAAATATTTAATTCATGTCATGTCTTAGAAACTATTGAGTGGTGCTGACAAATCCCGATTGTTATAAAAAATGCTGCCTCTCAGGTACGGCATAAGTTTTTTGTTATACGAAACTAATAAAGGGACGTGTAGGGATATCCCTTTTTTGTAGGATAGAGATGATATACTTAAACGTTTTTTTAATGTGCCAATTTGAGGGGTGACTTATTGATGCCTTGACGGCTCATTTTTTGTACTCGTTGGTGTCAATAGTCGAAAAAAAAGATGATTGGGATGCGGTTTGGCATTAAGGACTTTTGCAAAAAAAAAAAAAACAGATTATATTCTAGTGTTTACGTATAAATGAATGATTAACGTGTAGGGTACAATCATTTTGTAGAATTTACCATTACCATTTTTTTCATAATACGCTGATTCGAATTTCTGTCACCCCTCATTGAGATTAATTGACTTTGGACAGAGATACTTTCAAGCCCGTAACTACTTTTATTATCCCGATACTTTTTGGGGGGTCGAAAACTTTTTTTTAAACCATTGTGTCATCGTCGTTTCTACGAAAAAAATGTTTGCCAGTCTGAGAGACTTTTGCAATACAAACCCTTTGCTTTACATCATTCCAAAATATTGTGCTGGTCTTGTATTTATAAGCCTCCCATTCGTACATATATGTGGTTTGTATCGATTTTTATGCGACGGTTAACCCTTTCCCGTTTGTTTATTTCCTTTTCTTCGACTGTGGGATGAAAAAAAAAGTTTTGGCAGTGTCTGGTGAATCGCCGCGCCGCGCCGTTATGGAAAAATAGATGGACCAAGTTTGATTGTACGAGGGTAATATCTATTGCGTTTGCCTCTAGTACGGAGGACCGTTACAGAGAATGACATCTGTAAAAGGGTTAAATCGTTGCTATGAACCCTTAAGCTATATTTTCTACTGCTCGGTCCGTTGTAATTAGAGCAGCAGATGGGGCTTTTCTTCATTTCATCGAATCAATATATCTATATATATATTTATATAAGAGTATTTATAAAATTTTCTTGTATAATTTATTTGATATTTTCATATTCATCATATAAACCATGGTAATACTCTAACTTAATAAAAGAAAGTCAAGAAACTACACTTCGAAATGACTCATTATTTTTAGTGTCCATAAGCTCTTTGAATAAATAGCAAAACATGAGTAATCCTTTTTGAATATTAGCTGAAATTAGATAAGTTTTACTACTTTTACAGAACAAAGAAATTTCTTTGGCCATCAGGTGTTGTGAATCAGAGGCTCTTAATGTATTATAATCGTTGACGTGTCACATCCTTTGAGTCTTTGAAATTTAATACGGGAATGGAGAACGTAGAGTTTTTTTTCTTTATGACATACGAAGAAATTTTTAAAAGTTTTTTCCCCTTTTTGTCGGAAGAATTTCTAGTTTTCGCGGTCGATGATTCGCGACTGACCGGATATAGGTGGATGGTGCACCATACCTTTATACGGAAAACGCAACAGTATCAAGTATCACAAATGTATCAGTTTTATTACCTGTCAGTTTCTATTTAGGTTTTCTGTTAAAATGCATCCTGATATTGAGTTTGTAAACAAGGGCTAATATGGCAGAAAAACGTATAAGTTAGTGACCATTATTTCAATTTTTCGGTAGATTTTGTCAATTACAATAAAACATTGTCTGCATTGTTTTCCATTTCGTATAAATGAAAATATCAGTTGTGGTCATCAACACAAAACTTTCTTCTACAAAATCTACGACCCTGCGCAATTTACGCTAGAGCACTGTCGCGTTGTCAACCTAAGACGACCTCCCAATAAATTCTTGGTTTATTCAAAAATATCAAAAACGTACAAAATTTGAGATAACTTGAGAACTGTAAAAGATATCAATTTACGGTAAATGGCAAAAATGTAGAAAATGTTAACATCTTTAATTATTCTCTTAACTGATTTGTCGAAAAAGCATTAGTGTGCAAATTATTCGCAAACATATGATTTTTTACATATTAATGAAAATATCTCAATAACGGTAAAAGATAACGGATAACGGTACGAAACAAAATTGTGCAGAATGCCATTCTCATTAATTCACTTCATACATTCAGTCAGCAAAAACCCGTTAGTTTTCGAGATAATCGCAAAAAACTGATTTTTTGGAAATAACGGTTTATCTCGATAACAGGTTGAGATATCGAGTTATAGCCAAAGACAAAAGTGTGGGAAATTTTATTTTCTCCAAGTTTTGTCATACTTAAGGCCACTAAAAAACGCGTAGTTTGGGAGTAAATCGAGAAAAACGAAATTGTGATTTTTGAAAAACCGCCATTTTGGATACTTCCGGTTAACGGATTTCCACCAAAAGTTGATAGGATCGTCCCATTTCAGGACCCAACATGTCTATAAAATTTCATGGCGCTATCTCTATTAGTTTTTGAGAAATCTTGTACACAGACTGACTGACAGACTGACAGACTGACAGACTGACAGACAGAAAGACATTTTTTAAATATGACTCCAATCGACTCAGGAGTGACCGGGAAATGTTTTTTTAGGCAAAATTAAGGGGTCGAATTTTTTTATGAATACAATACTTTATTATACTCCGTAGAAGAAAGTAAAAAGTTGGTTGGATTGAAGGATAGGATACAATGAGTTTAAAATCTGAAATGTCGCCGTAAATGTTGTGGGAGCCCAATTGTATTCCGGCCTTTAACCCTTTCAGTCACCACGTACACTATAGTGTACACACTTTTCAGAAGCCATAACTCATAACTTGACTTGGTAGAAAGTGTGTACACTATAGTGTACGTGGTGACTGAAAGGGTTAAATGCATATGTGACCCAATTTTGATTTTTTAAGTAAAAAGCTGGACTACAGTGGACGTAATTCAAGAAAAATTAAAATTTTTGATTTTTTTTTTTGTTTTTTTGTTTTAAATGAATACTAATAGCTTAAACATCATTAATTTGTATAGAGAGTATTTTTAACCCCCAAAGAAAAAAATATGTACTAAAAGGGTTAAACTAGTTTAACCTACTACCTGCCATTGATCTAAAATAAATATGGTCATCCTAATTATAATGTTTCTTATGTTTCTTTTGGGCAATTTTCTAATTAGAATGTTTCTTTTGGGTTGTGTTCCTGTTAACTAAAACCCGTTAAGTCTACATGATCACAAAATTTCTGAGTAACTACTATAATATTTGATTAAATGTTTATACTTTAAAAATATTTCCAGCGTCAAAATCAAGCATTAAAAAATTGTTTTGTAAAATCATATTATACGCTTCTATCGCCTTGTTTGTTCTCAAAATACGCGATCAAATTCTTCTGCCATTGAAATGTAAAGATTCTTTCTTGATAAACTACTGAATAAAGGGACCATATGCATAGAACAAAAGTTCATCGGTCCATAAAAACATTTATTGAAATATATTTAGAAAAAAAAAAATACTAAAAAAAATCCTTCTTTCCAAGAATAGAAACTCTTTTGATGGCTTGTCTTATTCCGCGCGAAATGAAATTCAAACATATGGGACAGTGCAACAATGGCATTCTGCCGAGTTAACTTTATCTGAGAAATCAAAAATTATAACCCAATTCAGGTTTTTTTAAATAATATCTACAGGCACCACCGTCGATTGCTAGGAAAAAGTGAAAAAAAAATCATCAACACCATTTCTATAAAAGGATATTTTTTTTTCTCTGCAACAGACATTTTTTTTATTAAGCTGAATTTAAAAGTTTTTCTACATAATTTCCGTCGGCCATCTAGAAAGCAGAAAAACGCACATAGGGCAAAGAACGTTATTACAATTTTTCGCTGCTACTTTTATTACACCATGTTAGCACTCAATTGTAGTTTTATTTATGAGGACAATTGAGTGTTATGGGTAGTATTGCGATCCTGAAACATATTAAAACATGACAGGATTTATGTGAAAGTCCCACAGCTATGAACGGGCTACTGTTTCCTCTTCTTAGCTGACTTTTTGCATTTTTTTTCTATATATTAGAGACTTTTTATTAAAAAAATTGACTGTTAAAGTATTTTCAAGCAAAAAAAAATGCTTTGTTATTTTTTCGAATATTTTTCTGCCGCTACAATCACCTCAAATCAGACTCCTCCTGAGCTTCCCTCTAACAAATGAACTTTTATTCATACTTTCCGGTACATTTCAATTATTTAAACAAGTTTTTTTTTCGATATGGTGAAACGACCCTCAAGTAGTCTCAGCGAAAAAAAAGTATGTCTTAAAAAAATGTACAACTAAAAGTGTAACAATAATAAATTGAAACACTGAATACGTTACATTCGTATCGTAGATCAAAATTAAAAGGTTACATCCCCTCGACATAAATCCTTTCCTTTTTGACATTTGTGTTTCATTTAATAATGATAAAAGGTCCTGCAGTGATTTTCTCAAACATTTCACAGACAGGGACATGAGTGCCAAAAAAAATTACTTTCCATATTCATATTGTTAAGCATTTTTTACACAATTTGAAATTAAAACCAAGAGTATACTATTGGTTAGATTTATCATAATATCATCATTTGTTAGAGTAGTAATTTTAAGTTTTTATAGCGATTCAAAATCTTATTTGTTTCAAGTATTTTCATATCCAATCCGTTTTGGCTCTATTGATACTTTCAACGCAACTTTCATCCTTGAGAAAAAAGGTTTTTCAATAAATAGCAAAACATGAGTAATTACCTGTGGCGGCAACTTATCAGGAATGGACTGAGTACGGAAAGAAACGATCTCCAATGTTCAAGTTTCTACACTTGTCACAGTATATACACACGGTAAAAATGTTTGGGCTAAATTTTAATCTTTTTGGTTTACAGTTCCACACCGAAAAAATATTAGGAGTAAAATTTAATCTCGCGATAGAGTATTATTATATGTATGAGATACCATATAGAGGTATATAATATTTGGTATACCGTTTACAACGCATCAAACCAATCGTCGAACACAAAAATGAACCACACCAGTTTGGGATGACAAAATATTTTGATTTCCGTCTGTCTGTCCGTCTGTCTGTCCGTCTGTCCGTTTGTCTGTCCGTTTGTCTGTCCGTCTGTCTGTCCGTCTGTCTGTCCGTCTGTCTGTCCGTCTGTCTGTCCGTCTGTCTGTCCGTCTGTCTGTCCGTCTGTCTGTCCGTCTGTCTGTCTGTCTGTCTGTCCGTCTGTCCGTCCGTCTGTCTGTCCGTCTGTCTGTCCGTCTGTCTGTCCGTCTGTCTGTTCGTCTGTCTGTCCGTCTGTCTATCCGTCTGTCTGTCCGTCTGTCTGTCCGTCTGTCTGTCCGTCTGTCTGTCCGTCTGTCTGTCCGTCTGTCTGTCCGTCTGTCTGTCCGTCTGTCTGTCCGTCTGTCTGTCCATCTGTCTATCCGTCTATCTGTCCGTTTGTCTTGTATGTAGACGACAACATTGTTGCCGTAATCTGTCGCCGTAAATGTTGTGTCGGGTTAATTGTATTTTGCGCTTAAAATCATAAGAAAGCACTATGCTCGGCTTTTGACGCGACGCAGCACACGACAAAGCACACGAAGTTTTCATTGTAATTTGACCTTTATTCAAGGAATATAAAAAACTAAAAGTTTTTTTTTCAAAATCCAGGGGGGGGGGGGTATCGGCGGTTCCTGCGGACGCACATGTTGCCTGGTTGGCTTCAAAAGAGGCAAAGAGGCAAAGAGGCAAACAGGCAAACAGGCCTGTGGGAAATATTTGGTTTGGTTTTTCAACCAAAACTTCCGGGAGCCTTATAGCAATGGAAACAACTGGCAGAAGGTGGTCGAATAAATCGCCACATATTCGGTTAAATAAAAATATCTTCAAGTGTAAAAACATAGGCTGCATTTTGATTAAAAAAAGGCTCGATACTTTTCCCCAACCATGTAAGAAAGATAAAAATTGAATTCTGCCTGTACTTTAGAATTGTCATAAAATTTTGCTTACATTATTAAACATTTTAGATACGTTTCTTCTTTCTTTACAAAACCGTAGAAAACTTTTTTTGAACCAGACATATAATTTGTACTCTGATTTAAAAAAAATATGGAAAACACAATCATTGAACCTGTTTGGACACAGTTATCCATATGTATACCAAATCCAAGAAATATTTTCATCAGGTTTCAGGCATAATACTGATGCCAATGGGAATACAAAAGAGAAATTAAATCGTGAGAAAACTAATAACCGATTTGGGAACTTCCTTAATATCAAGCAGTTTTGGCTTGAAAAAAAACCTGTCGAAAGTGTTTAAAAAAGACGTTTTTTCATTCTTCTCGTCTCGTAGGTAGCTTAAGCTGCTGTTGTTTTTTTTTGTCCCGGAATTGGGCGCCCTCTTGTTTTCATTCAGTTCATCCTGTAAATTGAAAAGCGTCAAATTTTCCTTTTTAGTTTCTTTCTCCGGTGGGCTTCCATGCTATGGCCTTTTATGCGTCACGTTTAACCCTTTTGACCCTTTTTTTATGTTTTGCATATTAAGTAGCAATTGTTGTCTTTCGCGAAGTCTTTTGTTAAACGATAATTTCTTCTTATCTGAAGGTGCTTAACAGGGTCGTTTGTTTTCTATTTTTTTAACGCTATTTTTTTATTGCTATCATCGAATATATCGTAGTAGCAAACAAAACTAGTTTTGAGCGGTTGGAATCCACAGTTTAATTTTTTCATTTCAATTTTCTATCCGTGTGAAGTATTTTAGCCGGAAGTTTCCCTACATCTTGATTGACATGAGAGCTTCAATTCGAGAATAAAAGTGGCTATGACAGTTTTAAAGCAACTTTCTTATGTCGTAACGATAGCGGGTATGGATCCTTGGTAAATTCGTAAGTGGTTTATTCTAAAACATTTTTGAATAGAAAAAAAGGTTGTATTTGCAATTATAAATTAAATTTCTTGTCACCGTCAAATTAAGAAGTAGTATTTTCGGTTCAAAAATGTTTGAGGCATTGAAAATTCCCGTAAATAAATGCTTGAATTAAACTTTGAATTTAAAAACATAGCTTTATCAAACTTCATAATACAGTAATCCCTCCAACTGCGCGGTTTCGCAACTGCGCGGTTAAGTTTTTAATACAAAAATTTCGAACTGCGTCGTAAAAATTTCGCAGCTGCGCGGTTTTTTTATAATTTTCGTTTAAAAAAACATGTTCCTAACTCCAAAATTTCATACCAAGTAGGGTTCACAGTGCGCGGTTTCGGTTTGCGCGCTCTTTTTGTAGAACGTATCTACCACGCAGTTGGAGCGATTACAGTATAAGAATATAACTGTGTATAATGTTGAATTTTTTTATACAAAAACACTGAAAAACTCGAGAAATAATTGATGTTGAAAGTTGAAATTTGGCATGGAACAGGCTTTTATTAAAAGATCCGAGAAAAAGTGTTCCATTTGTATGGGAGAGGGGGAAGCAGTGGTCCGATTAGATTTTAATGTATGGATGGGTTATGTAAAATGCTATTCTTAACACATTTCGCCTTTATAAATTTTTCAATATGACTCACCGTTTTCGAGGAAATTGCAAAAAACTGTTTCGATTGCATAGGGAAGAGGGGAAGGAATATTCCAATTTTGCCTGTTCAGGAATTGAACCTAGCCATTTACGACCAACGCAATTGTACAAAATTTCAAGTCTCTAGCTCAATACTTTCGAAAGTTATGGCGTTCACGGACGGACGGACAGACAGACAGACGGACGGACAGACAGACGAACGGACATGCAGAAATCAAAATCTTTCGTCATCCCAAACACGGTTGTGTAGTTCATTTTTGTGTGCGATGAGTGGTTCGATGCGTTACAAACGGTATACTAAATCTAATATACTCCCAAATGATATATCATATAGAGAATAAAAAAAATGTTTATGCTTTCAGCACCTTCCGTTTTGACAGATCAGATTCGTTATCAGACACCCCAAAACTCTTAGTTCCAGTTTTCAGAGAAAAAATTGGAAAAAGGATATTTGTGATATCCTTACAGGACTTTCCGATTCGAATTTTTAAATTCTAACATTAGATTCTTGGTTAGCGGTTCCAAAAACCCCCTAAAGCAAATTTCTGATAGAAAAAATTGGGAAAAGTATGTTTGAGTTATACTAACAGGACCTTCTGTTTGATTAGCGACCGCAAAACCTCCTAAAGTCAGTTTTTCCAGGAAAAATTGGAAAAGGAATATTTACGAAATCTTTACAGGACCTCCCGTTTCGAATTTTGTGAAACTGTTTCTCAGCGAGCACCCATGAGGTACGATTAATCTGTGTGCAAAATTTCATGGCAATCGGTTTGGTGGTTCCGGAGATACTGTGATGAGTAAGTGGTATTTCGCTTTTATATATAATAGGTAGTTTATATTTCTGCATGATGTCCGTTTTCAATTTTATAAATTCCGTAAGTTATTTTGCCTCAGTATATTCCAATGTTTTTTTTCGAGATTTTTTTTTCAAGTTATATTATCACACAAAATGTATCAACTTTCTTTAAAAAAATCTTCTAGTATCGGGAGAAATAAAATAGAAATAAATTATTACTCTTGTTAACCGATGATGTTTCAAATTGTCTTTTTCTTGTTAGATAAAATCGCCTGTAAAATTAATTTGTTCCACCACTTGTAAACGTTCGTTAGTCAGAAAATGTGCAGTAAAATCAAATAAAATCCAGCCATTTGTCGAATTTCCATTTTCTTTTCTTATTCAGGCGAGATTCTTGGATTTATATTTCGTAGCACGATGTGTTTAAAAATGCGAAGAAAATTAAAATTAAAAGGTTAGGGTGGAAAAAAAGATTTTTTTTTGATTAAGGAAGTTTTTCCTTTTTCATTAAGGAACCAATGAGGGGTGGGTGTATGGGAGTGCATTTAGGAAAGCATATTCTATATAGACTGAATTCGAGCCTCGTAACCTCTCTGCGTTAGGGGCAATACAAATCATCAGTAAGTATAGCTTGCTTATGATTATATGCATAAATTGTTGTTCTTGGTGTTGGCGTCCCAGAAGACGATGAGATTCTTATTATATACCAATATAGCAGCAGATTGTTGGTTGAGGGTGAAGCGCCATTTTCCATTGTTTTTTTTTTGATTTGTTCCCCAACTTTGCGTCTGGATATTTACATAAATGTATTAAAAAAAAGATACTTACACAACACACGCAAAAACATAATTCATTTATCGTGCTCCTTTCTGTTTAAAAATTCAACGCTGCTATACAAAATGGAATAGAAAGTTTTTTTTTTTAAAAATCATGGAGCGCGACATCATGGCAACTACTACTTTGAAACTGAGGGAGATCTACAGCCCTCGCCACACTAGATTTCTTAGCCAACAAATATAAAAAAATAGTAATGGCTGCCCTTTGCAAGCATAATAATCCACGACCAAATCTAAATACTGTGAACTCTGCCGACGAATAGTAAAATTGAGGGAGATTTTTTTTCATTGCTACTTTTTTTCCCTATTAGGGTTCAATTCTCCACCCTGCACTTGAGTTTTTTTTTTTTTAAATTTGAGATAAGGCTGAGTCGCAGGCCGGTGCTGGTTTATTAATTTTCCAAACAAAATTTTATTTATGCTTTTTATTTACAAAGACATTAGCGTGGTGCACTTATAATTTGAAAAGACCACACCGACGCAACCAATATTCTCATATACCTATAATGCATATTTCAATTATTAAATTTGGCATTTCATTAATATTCTCAAGTTTTTCTTCTCAACTTTTTTGTAACCGATTTTAAAACTTTGCAAATGTTATGATATTTTTAGTAAAATATTGAGCCAGTGAGCCAGTCTGTCTGTCTATCCGTCTGTCTGTCTGTCCGTCGGTGAAAACCATAACTTTCGAAAGGATGGAGCTAGAGACTGGAAATTTTCTACAGTTACATTCCTCGTAATTGTCAAGAATATCTTGAACGGGCAAAATCGGACCATTCCTTCCCCCCACCAGCATACAAACGAAATAGTTTTTTTTCCATTTTCTCGAAAACGGTGAGATGTATTGAAAAATTTACAGAGTTGAAATGTGTTTAGCACCCAATTGACCAAATTTGTTGGAAAACCAATTGGATTTCCAATTATCTTGTACCAAGTACCGAAGGTACGATTTATGGAATTTTGACTGGAAATCCAAGATTTTTTCCTGTGAAAATGGTCCTTTTTGTACCATAAGGTCCATAATTTCAAATGTACCCACAAATATTCTTAAACTTTATAAAGGAAAATTGCGTGGTACATTTGGACACGGTACAAAAATTCCAACATTGGTCAATTGGGAGTATGATTTTACATAACTTCTCCATGCATCAAAATCCAATCGGACCACTACTTCTTCCCTCTCCCATGCAAATGGATTTTTTCTAAAAAAATTTGGTCTGCCGTCATATAGAGTATTTCACGATTGCCCACTCGCAATTGTAGCTTTTTTTATTACCATGTTGAGCGCCACGTGCCCACCGGAGGTCATTCTTTGGATTACAGTAGACCGCGTGCTTACGAGCGGGTTTTTTTTGGTTGACATTCTGAGACCAACATTTTTTTTCTTTATTTTATTGATTTATTGCAAGTACTACCAATTCCAAGTAAAATAGATATAAATCCTCGGACCAAACTTAATATTTCTCAAAGCTAAATATAATGAAAAGGTTCCCACTGGTGGTCACGATGTGCCGAAATGAAACACGTAGTTGTCCCACCATCAACATCCAATAATGACCACCGGTGGTCACTTGGTATTCTGTTGGAAAATTAAAATATTCACCGGTGGGCACGTGGCGGTCAACGTGTTAAAATAGTGATCATTTTTAGAAGCTTTCTCGTATTTTATCGAAATTGAACAAATAACGTACCCATTCCGTGATGTTATTTCGCAAAAACTCCAGAAAAAACAAATGGCGATTCTACTTTACCGGCGCGGTTCGCTAGAACCTTTATATAGCCGTTTTCCGAATAAAAAAACTTGAAAGAAAGGCACAGACAACCCTACTCTAGGCCAGGGGTGTCCAACCTTTTAGCTTACCCGAACCACATTGGGAGAAAAGGAGTTATATTGGCCCACAAATAAAATATACTAACCCTAAAGATAGCTGATTAGTAAAAAAAGTAGAATAGGGTAAAGTATCCAGATCTGAGCCCCGGCACCAGTTCTGAGCACCCCTGTTGATTTTCCGGCTAAAACAAGAATTGTGCGCGATTGAGCCGATTAAACCACATTTCACAACGTGATGAAACCAATTATTCTTCGAATTCAATTCTTATTTCTATAAGTTACTAGGCGTACTTAATTTAATACGGGGGGCTCAGAACTGGATTTTGGGATAATTTCCACATTTACACATAATTTCTTTTTTTTATCCAAATTGTTGAGGAATATGTATATGTTAATTTAATTTAAACATTCCATACTTTCGACCAGTAAGTATAAGACAAAGAAAATATGGTATGAAGTGAAAAAAGGCTTAAGGGGGCTCAGATCTGGGTATTTTACCCTATATACATAGGGGAAAATACCCAGATCTGAGCACCCTTAAGCCTTTTTTTCACTTCATACCATCTTTTCTTTGTCTTCCGTATACTTTCCGAGAAACTTATAGTTACTGGTCGAAAGTATGGAATGTTTAAATTAAATTAACATATACATATTCCTCAACAATTTGGATAAAAAAAAGAAATTATGTGTAAATGTGGAAATTATCCCAAAATCCAGTTCTGAGCCCCCTGTATTAAATTAAGTATGCCTCGTAACTTATAGCAATGAGAATTGAATTCGAAGAATAATTGGTTTCATCACGTTGTGAAATGTGGTTTAATCGGCACAAATGCGCACAATTCTTGTTTTAACCGGAAAATTAACAAGGGTGCTCAGAACTGGTGCCGGGGCTCAGATCTGGATACTTTACCCTACTTAGTTAACAATTTTAAGTAATTTAAACTTGATTAATTATTAAAGTTTGTAAATAAATATATCAGTTTTTGTTGGGCCACATTCAAACACGTCTTGGCAGCAAGCGTCCTGCGAGTTAGACAACCCTGCTCTAGGCTATCTAATTTATAACCAACTGAATTTGGTTTTCCTAGGTTTTGTTCTACTAACGCTTTTAGCCGAGCAAAGACGGGTCCAAATTCTAGTTTCTTACACGGCAAAAAATCTTGGAGTGAATTCCAATCAAAACTGGATTACGCTGGACCTATATGTAATCCAATGGAAAATTCTAATCCAATAATATGGATTGGAAATTTTTATAAATTTATTTTTGGTTTAATTCAGAATTAAAGTCTAAAATTTTGATTAAATTGTAGACATTAATGTTAAAAGTATTTAAGTTCAATACATAATAAAAAACTGTTCAAATATGACTCAAAAAAAGCTAAAATATTTTCAAAAGATTTCGTCAATATAATTTTTGGATTGAAAAATACTCCAGGATTTTTTGCCGTGTATAAAATAGTAGTATAATAACTCCGACGATGCATTTTATTGGAAATAAGTAACATAATTAGTGGTTATTTTGCCGAAAATAAAAAAAAACTTTCGTCTTTGTATTTTGAATAATTATATTCCAATTAAGTTAGAAAAAACACAAATAAAATCTCCCTTCTAGAACAAATTAAGGTCTGAAGAGGTTGAAAAAAGCTTTTTTCATTGTTATTCTCTATATAATTATTCCGATTTTAATTTTAGGTTTTAAAATACCATTTTCTCGCTGTGCATTGAAGAATAGGGCTTGCTCAACTTATTAATGATGACATCTAAATTTCAGTTTTCCATAACGAAATGAGCTATCACTACTATTACCATAACTGCCAAAACGTCATCGTAATTATAATTTATCCGCCACAAACGAACACGATGAGAATTTTATGATAAAAAGTGATTTCAATTTAATTAACTCGTTGTCATTATTTGGTGAGAATCAGCCGCACATACTAACAGAATCGCTACCAACATTCAAGAAGCTAAAAAAGGAAGAAAATTCATGCTGGCAGCCATTTTATGCTTCATCGATTCTAGATCCTCGAAAGTTCGTTCTTAAGAAAGTTCACTTCTTATGGCGTTTTGTAAAAAAAAAATAATAATAATTCGGTGTGATGAGAGCACGTTTAACAAATGGACTACTCTTGGCCGTATTTAGTAATTAGACGCTATAGGACTTTATTGGAAAAGCGCACAAATATAGCTCGCCTTTTGACTGCCAGCAATTCCTTAGCTGTCCCGTAACATTCTGTAATTTTTCCTTTCGAGGGCTGACGAAGAGTCACGTCTTTTGAGGAATTGGAAAATTGTGGGCGGTGAAATTGTCGTGATTGCCAGGACAAAATTGCAAGAACTGATGGTGGAACACGGATGCGAACATCTATAATTTGGCTTTAGTTGAAAAATTGAATAAAACAAATAGCGCGCCATTCCTTACCGATTTGCTTGGGTTCCCCGAAGGACCGCTTAGATGGACGATAATAATGTCGACGGTAAAATTGGTCTTGATTAATGAACGAAGCCAATTTCACGTTTGAATTGAATTCTCAGTTAGCGGGAAGGATCGGAAGAAGACGCTGGCATTCATCTGGTCGTCGGTTCGTATATCGAAAGTTAACTTTCGTTCAAATATTCTAAGGTCTGGCTAGGCTCTGAGGGAAAGTCGGAAAATTATATACATATAGAAGACTATACATAAAAAAGGAACAGAAGAAAAAGTAGTATTCAGTTCAGATCGGAAGTGGAAGATGGGCTACCAGTCGATCTTGTAATGACTATGTTGCAATGGACTTGTAGCCTATTTTCGTTCTAGTCATAGGTCGTCCTTTCAGTCATCGTCATTTGTCTAATGGGCGGCGTACCACCCATTTTCAATATTTTTGCCTTTCGCTGAAAGCATTTTTCTGAACGGAAACCCATTGGACGCAACATAAAGTCTATAGTCTCCTGTTCCCGACATGCCACGGAGGAAGGAGAATGCAGACAGATTGCAAAGATATTTGCTCATGAAATGAAAAGCTCATAATTGGCTCCATGTTCCTGTCGGGAATTTTTTTTTTCAGTTTTTTTATGCATGTCCGTTGATTTTTTGCTACTCTTCCGTTGGTTGAATTCCAGGATCTTCTCCATCTCATCGTCTTATGGTTCTGCAGTGCTCCATTTAGACGTTCGAAAGTACACATACTTAATGCTTGTAGTACATAAGGCAATGATGTGAATTTTCTTTTTGGTATTAAAACTCATACTCGTTATTTGAACTTTTCATAGAAATTTTTGCAGTTATTGACATTGACTGGTATTGAGAGATATTGAAAAGCAGGACGTAGGAGTGGTATTCGAAATTCTCTCTACATTTTCAATTTTGCTGAAGATCTTTTTTTTTTCCGGAAACAAGTATTCGAGTATCTGGTTTTGGTATTTTTATTCTTTTCAACTTTTATGTGTAACTTAGCGGATTATATGATGCTTAATAGGAATTTATTATTTTTAACTTAGTCGACTTTATGAATTCAAAAGATTTATTCGAATTTAGGGTTAGAAAAAATTGCGGTAGAACACGGAAAAATGTACAACGATTTTTGTTGCAATTTCCTTCATTTATTCGAGTTACATATTTATGCGTTGCACGGATAAATACACATATGCGTGTGGAAATGAACATGGTTTCTTCTCTGTCATTGCCCAGCACTGGCTCAACGCACGATCTGGAAGACCTATCCGCTGCAAGCGTCGCATATCTACTCCGTTTTATCAGAAGCTCCAAATGGTTCGAATTATAGGGAAATGGATCGTTAAGATTCACGTGGTATAACAATGGGTCATTTCTGGCGTAAGTGTGCCTTTTTGGCAGCCACTCCAACTTAACCTAACCCTACTTGAAGTTTAATCATCTTGGAAATATTTGAGTACCCATTGTTATATAATCATCTTGGAAATATTTGGAGTTGTCCGATTGGATTTTGGTGTATGCATGAGTTATGTAAAATCCTATTCTAAACACATTTTGTGTTTACAAATTTTTCGATACGATGCACAGTTTTCGAGAAAGTTGCAAAAGACTGTTTCTCTTGTATGGGGGAGGGGGGAAGGAATGGTCCAATTATGCCCGTTCAAGAGCTAGCCATTTACGAGAAACGTAATTATACAAAACTAGGGGCTGCGCCCCGACCCGCTTCGCGGTTCACCCCCCACGCACAGGTCGGCCTTCGGCGCGTCTAAGTTTCCAGATCACTTTACCCCCTCCCCTTAATCCCCCACCTGTCGGGCTTCTTTTTAATGGGTCTATGTTGGGCCTGGACCCCCGACGAACATCTATGCCAAATTTCAGGCCAATCGGTTCAGTAGTTTCCCCGCGAAAGAATAACATAGCGCAAAAACTAAGTTTCGAATAACATAGTGCAAAAACTAAGTTTTTTGCGAATATCTTATAAACGATGCATCTTATCAAAAAAGTGCAAGAACAAAAGCTATTTAGGATATGATTCTACATAAAACTCCCATACATAAAAATCCAATTGGAATAAATTTTAAAAAATCTTATTGGAAAGTTTGACTTCAAAGTGAAATTTTAGTACAACTGCTCCAATTATGATAGGAATATCACCATACGGGTCTCCAATGATTGCCAGATTGGCAATTATAGCTTTTGTTATGTTAATATATAAAAATGGATGTTTGTCTGTCTGTCTGTCTGTCTGTTTGAGATTACAAAACTCAAAAACTAGTAGACCGATTTTTACGCGGTTTTTTGCAAAATGATCTGCGTTGCCAGGAACAGGTTTTTAGCTATCTTAGATTTTCAAAATTCGAAACGGAAGATTCTGTAAGGATAACGAAAATATCCTTTTCGCCAATTTTTCCCGGGAAAAATTGGCATTATAGGGTTTTTGGGGTCGCTGATCACGAATCCGGCATTAGAATTAATTACTTTCATGTACGTAGTATTTTTTACCTAAAATACATTTTTCGAGAACTCCTTGATGGATCCGAGATATTTTACAAAAAAAAAGTCTTTTTTAAAAGATTTCTCAAAAACGGCTAAAGTTATAAATCTTGTTGATATATTTGGTCCTGAAATGGAACGTTCCTATACATTTTTGATAAAAATCCGTTAGCCGGAAGTGAAACTGGAGGACATCGGCATGTGACTGGGAACTCTGGCGAATAACATTGCGGCAGGCCAAGACCGGAAACCGGTTGTAGCGCCGACAGAGAGAGAGAGAGAGATAGAGACGGATGTGACCAATATGGCGGCTTTTTAAAAATTTCAATTTCGTTCCTTAACAATTTTATGTTCTTTTCAATTTGTAATATAATCATGTAAATAAATATTATGCTCATAATATTAACATAACAAAATAACATCCTCATACATTCTCCTTCAACACAATTAAATTCTATGGAAATGATTAATAAAATTCTATTGAAATCAAATTCTCTGTCATTGTGGCTACAATTTAATACAAAACAGCATTTTCCGGTCAAGTTTTATGTAAATTTTTGTTAACCTTGAACGAGTTGAATTTAAAATTCAATTCAATACCCTAATGTTGCTTCCCCTAATGATAAAACTCCAACACATAATCAGTCAAGTGAGTCATTTATAATTGTGTTAGTAGCACAATTCAAAGTTGGTTAAATTCAACACCTTAAAATGGCCATTGGTCAGTCAGTATCAAAGTGCACTTCAAAGGATTAAAATCAGGGATGGGAAACGTTATTGTAATGTAACGAAATAACGAAATGATTTTCCGGGTTTTTCTTCAAAATTACTTTATAACGTTATATAAATTTAATGCCGCTACAATAACAAAAACCGTAAGGAAAACTTTAGGAAATTATTTCGTTTTTTCATTATTTATTTATTTTTGCCCTATTTTACATCACATTTTTGTGTGAAATTTTCTGCAAAAGTTCAAAAAGTATAATCCTACAGAGCTACCACCTGCATAAAATATCGTTAAAAATATTGGGGTAGTTTTTTAATCATATTTTGATTCTAAACAGGACTTGTTTTTGGCCCGATAGTAAAGTGAATCGAAAAAGAAAATATTTTATGCATCTTTTTGGTATCGAAAATATTTTCTTCTTCATATCTCTAGAAGTGGCGTTAATTTGGTCAAAAAAAAAATTCGATTCAGGATCAGCGGCATGAAAATATTCTAAAATTCAATGTTTTTAACAAAACAAAAAAAAATGAACAAAACTCGTACCATTATTTTCATTTAAGTTTTATTTTGATTTTCTGCTTCTGCTGTTGATGGGTTGCAACGTAAAAAAACTTACAAATGTTGCGATTCGTTCATGGTTCGCAATCCATGTAAAACTGTAGGCAGTGTTGTGCCGCGTAGTCTACGTGGTGTAGACTACACCATTGTCTACGCGTAGACTATTACTGTAGACAATGGTCTATTCTCTACGCGTAGACAATGTAGACAATCAATAAAATAAAGGGTAGCTGATTTAGTTTTAAAATCTCATTTTCTTCAATTAATTTTAACATAAAGCACAATTTCCAGGAAGCAATCGCCAAATGCTGTAATGGAGAACTTCAGAGCAAACTTTAGTGGCAATTCTAATTCTTTTCATGCAATCTAAGCGGCTTTTTTTTAATTTTTGCAATTGAAATCACATTGAATTCTAAAATCTTTTTGCTTTACACATTTTTCTATATAACGAACCGTTTATTTAAAAAACTGATTCATTTGTATGGGATGGCTTTGCTCATTTAAGAATATCTGTTTAATTTTTTCGAAAAACACTAGTCTTTAGCTTAATTCCGTTGAGAGTCATCGTATTTACAGATAGACGGAAATCTATACGGAAGTCATTCAAATCAAATAAAGTAAATCAAATACCCCTAATATAAAAAATATTAAAAAAAACCTACCAAAACTAATTCAAGAATTAATTTTTTGCGCTTATATCTATTGTACATAAATCAATCATAATCAGAATCATTGTCTTCTTCGTAATATAAATTATCATTTTTTCGCCAAGAATAATAAATATGGAGTAGTTTTTTAGACCTTTTAAAGGTCAGTCGATTTCGGCTTTGAGAATATATGACTCACTGATGACTTTGTTTTGACAGATATGAGAAAGTCTACATTGTCTACGCAAAGTCGACATTGTCTACGCCAAAGTCGACATTGTCTACGCCAAATCTATTGCCTACGCTATTGTCTATACTGAAGTGTAGACAATTAAAGTCTACGCGTAGAGGAACAACACTGACTGTAGGTGCGAATCAGGAAACAAAATTGTTATGAAACCTCAATTGAGGAGGCCCAGGCTCTTCGAGAACTGATGATGTTGGCAAAACGAAATAACGTAACGAAAAAAAAATTTGAATTACGTTACGTAACGAAGTGTGTAGCGTCACCGTATTTACTTTCCTCTTCCATAGAGGGAAAGCATTGTATTTATGACGGAGACTGACCTGAGAACGGGGGCAGATATAAAGTTTTCTGATCAGTACGAACTCCGTTTCAGGCAAAATTATGAGGGTGCATTTGTTGTCTATCTGTCTGTGTGTCTGTCGGTCTGTCGGTGTGTCTGTCTGTCGGTCTGTCGGTTTGTCTGTCAGTCTTTGTGTCGGTCTGTCTGTAGGTCTGTCTGTCGGTCTGTCTGTCAGTCTGTCGGGCTGTCGAGCTGTCTGTCTGTCGGTTTGTCTGTCGGTCTGTCGGTCTGTTGGTCTGTTGGTCTGTTGGTCTGTTGGTCTGTCGGTCTGTCGGTCTGTTGGTCTGTCGGTCTGTCGGTCTGTCTGTCTGGCTGTCGGTCTATCTGTCTGTGTGTCTGTCTGTAGGTCTGTCTGTTGGTCTGTCTGTTAATCTGTCGGTTTGTCCGTCTGTCCGTCTGTCGGTGTGTCTATCAGTCGGTCTGTCAGTTTAACGTACCTTAAATAACTCGAGAACGCGTTGATTTACCGACTTGAGGGGGTTTTTACGTATCTTAAACGGTTATCAAGATATTTGAAAAAATATTCACATATTTTTCCCTGAAACTAAATCTGTGGTCACAAGTTGTAAGGGCCTAACTCGACTTTAGCCGTTTTCAATGTTTTTACAGAATTGCCTTCTATTTCCAAAATGCTTTTAATTTCACTGACCCGTTAGTTTCTATGACCATTTTTGGCCGTTATAGGCTACCCCACCAAACGGCTTAAGTCAAAAAATTTCCAAGTTGCATTTGGAAGAACGGCTAAAGTCAGATCCCATATGTTTTTGTATAGACTTAATCCACTCTTATGGGTGAGAAGCTGCATTGTTTTGATAGTTTTTACACGTGGAATAGTGGCTTAAGTCGAGTTAGTTCATTCTTCGTTTTTAACTTTTCCGAAACGAGCAGGCTAAAGTCTGTTTTGGCCTCTTTTTCAAATCGAGGTTTAGGTTTTTAGGGGCTTAACTTGACTTTATCCATTGGTTGTAGCCATTTCTAAGACATAACATTTTTTTGACAGAGTGGCTAAAGTAAAATAATCCTTAATTTCTCTGAAAATATTAAGTTTGAATAAACCAGATTAAACCAATCGTAAAACGCTTATTTTTCATAACATTTTGTAGTTATAGGTTTTTGAATTCGGGTTGATAGCATTTTGCCACCGAGAGTTAAAATTTCATAAATATTAAAATGCTTCTCCTGAAAAATCAAGAAATTCGACTTAAACCCTTATTACTTTTCACCACAGAAATATTGCCGGGGACAGTTTAATGTTGATCACAACTGATATATTTTTTTGGTTTCCCATCCTTGATTAAAATCAAAGAATTAATTGTGAATATCCTGGATGGAATCTTATTGTGTCTTCGATTCCAAGACTCATTGTGAATTTTTCGCTGAGTATTCCGAAAATTTGTGTCTAGGATAATTGGGAACAGTTTTGAGCATCCCTAGTGCCCAACAGATGCCGCTATAAACATTTTAAATTTTTTTTCAACCGGTAAATTCTTAGCAGAGGCGCGATCCAAGTTTGAATTTGGCGTACAAAGAACGTGTCGCCGCGTGCGACCGAAAAGGGAACGAAAATCAGGCGGGAAATTTGCAAAATGTTTTCTCCAAAGTAATGTTTGATTGCAAAATTTCTTTAACACATTCAATATATTGAACAATATTTTCATTGTGTTCAATATATTGATCTTGTAAGGATTATATTGAATCAAAAATATTGAACGTGTAAGGCAGATCTAATGATAGTGGCAGAATTTATTAACATTCAATGAATGTCTCGGCGATGATGAACCTTCTTCCCGCCTTCTCGTGTGCATTCCAGATGATTATTCAGTAATTTGTCCGGTTTGGATTTTTGATGCATGCCGGGCATGCGGATTTACAGGTAAAAACGGAAGGTGAACAATGATGAAGACTTTGTGGTGGAAGAGTGGGTACAGCGGATGGATTTGTGAATTTTTTCCAACTTTTTCCTCTCGTACTTTTTTGCTATTCTCTTTTGGGTTATTAACTTTTTTTTGTTGCACGGTAAAAACTCTATTCAAATGCAAATCGCAAAAATATTTCATCAAATAGCAATGAAATTTAAATCATGTCACATTTCGCGCTAACAATTAGAATTTCAGTGATAGAAAATCGAATGGAAGTGTTCTTCAAGTCAACTATCGAGATTTATTTCAAAAATATTTTCTCGTTTTATTGTTATATGAGTCAGAAATTAATGTGTCGTTTGCATGGATCATAGCTAAACGGACGATGCTGACCATTGGAGTATGAGTAATTGCAAAATTATTTCAGTTTTCTGAATTTGAAATTTTAAATTGACACAATGACGAGCATTAAGAAGCCTCCACACGTTCAATGTTACTTGAAAATTTTACTTGAATGACTCATAATTTTTCACCAATAATACTTGACAAGTAACGTTGAACGTGTGGAGGCTACTTTACGTAATTACGGTTTGATTTTAAAAGTCTTACATTTTATGGATACTTTAGATATGTGTAAGTAAAGTTCGATACTGCAAAAGTGTTTGTAAGCACTTTTCCTTTTCGATTTTAATTATCATCGAAAAAAACTCATGAAAAAACATCTCAGTATATGGAAAGGGTGTTTTTTAGGGCCAACAGAACAGAACTTGAAATTGTAAAAAATTAAAACCCGAATACGATAAAATATCAGTTGTGATCGACTAAAAACTTTCCTCTGCAAGGTTTAGTTTCGAAAAAAATATGTAAAAAAATACTTTTGAAAAATCCCGAGAACCGTTAAAGATACATAAAACCGTGGAAGGAAAAAATGCCAGAAATTTTATTTCTTTTGAATTTGGTTATATGCATTTTTTCATAAAAGTGCATAGCTTTCGAGAGATTATCAAAAAAACTTTTTTTTTAAATAAAGGATCTTTCAATAAGGACGCTCGCTTTTTAAATATAAATAAAACAAGTTGTGTGTGACATATCCACTCAATTGGTTTTTCTTTGAAAGAATATTTTATGGCATTAAGTATGGAATATAATATCGTTCAAATGTCCAACGCGGCTTTGCTTGGTGGCACACATTCGGGAGGTCAGATTTTCGATGACTTTGTCGCATAAATCTGGCTGAATTTGCAAGATGTCATTCGTTATGTTGGCTTTGATGGCATCAATTGTTTACGGTTTATTCGCATAGACCTGCGATTTAAGATACCCGCAAAGGCAGAAGTCTAAAGGTGTTAAATCGCATGATCTCGATGGCCAGTCCACATCGCCGCCGAGCGAGATAACCATGCCCTCAAATCGCTCGTGCAAAATGTCCATCGTGGTATGCGCTGTGTGGCATGTAGCGCCGTCGTGTTGGAACCACATGTTGTCGGTATCAATATCATTCAGTTTAGGCCACAAGAAGTTATTTATCATCGATCTGTCATCGCTCGCCGTTGACGGTTATGGCAATGCCAGTTTCGTTTTGGAAGAAGTACGGACCGGCGATTCTGCCAGACCAAAAACCGCACCAAACAGTGACTTTCTTCTTTTTTGAAGAAGTACGGACCGACGATTCCGCGAGACGAAAATCCGCTCGAAACAGTGACTTTCTCGATGCTGGTATATCTCGTGTGGATTGGTTTCGCCCCACATTCGACGATTTTGCTTGTTCACATATCTATTCATCCCAAAATGAGCCACGCAAAATTCAGAAAATAAAATTTACTAGAAAATTTCGTAGAAAATAAAATTTGATTATTTGCACACTTTGTTCAACGCTATAAACTTCCATGGTGATTTCCCATACACTAATGAACAATTCATAATAAATTTGACAGATGTTGCTTTAACAACATGACCGCTATAACCTAACAAACTTCGAGGGTCCTTATTGAAATACCCTTTATCTTGAGAACCGTAAAAATGTAGAACATTTTATATCCTTTAAACTTTGTGGTATTAATTTTTCCCAAATGCGCATAGGTTTGAAAATCCTGTATTTTTCAAAAAAAAAAAAAAAAAAATGTAATCCAGGTACCCGTTGTAGCTACCGTTATTTTTCCAAAAGTTGATAAAAAACTACGACTTGCATTTTTTTATATACCTGTATATAAAAGGTATATTTGACGAAAAAACTGTAGGTGTCGCTAGTGTAGAACATACCCTGAAGATGATCATATTTTTTTATAATGAGCCTTGACTACCTTTACAACATAGTAAAATTTCAGAAAAATCGGACATATGGTTTGTCCAAAAGCAATTTTTTTTTGAAAATAAAAAAACAATTTTTTTTCTAAAAGTATGAATTTTTGGGAGCGGAAAATTTGCCACGACTTAAGATTTGTGAACAGCTAATTCTAAAAATTCCAAAAGGGGCGGCCGATTTCACATGCTTACCCGGCTATAGCCTTTAAAGAAAATAAAATTTTCTGAAAGGAAAAATCCTTTAACGGTTTTTGCGTATCTTTCATGGTTTTCGGGTCTCCAAAACTAAATATTGCAGAGTAAAGTTTTGTGTTGATCACAACTGTTTTTTTTTAATTTTTAATTCCCGTGTATATCTAAATTACATTTATTTTTACGTATTTATTTTTGTTTCGCTTTTTATGGAGATTCTACATACTCACTCTAGTAATATTTATGACTCAAAAATGATTTTCTGTGCATTTGAAGTTAGTAAATAATTTATTTTCGGTAAGATAAATTATTTAATTCAGAGGGAAATAATCCTGGAAGATATGTATTCATCTATTCATCCATTTAAGAATCTTTTGCTTTTGACACATCATCAGTATAGATTAGAAGAGTCATTTATTTTCCTGGCAAAGTGAAAAAGGCGCGATGGTGTCCTTGCCAAAGGAATAATGTAAGACCGAAAATGGAAAGTTTTCCGCTTGTTTTGAATAAACGCCATCAAGACTTTATGCCTGGCTGAGTGCGGATTTTAAAATGATGATGCCTCACCCGTAACCGACAGCCCACAACCCACAGCCCACAAGCGCTCTAGCATTACCATTGAATACCATGCCTTCTTATGTCGGTTTAGTGAATGTGTACTAAAAATCTTTAGATGGTTGTCTGAGCTGTATTGTAGTGCCAGCATATTTCGCTATCATTGTGAGATATTTCGTCCTGCTGTGCTTCCTTCTTCCGATTGTTGTCGCTTACGGCGTATCCTGTGTCATTAATATCGTCATTTATTTGGTCATATTCTTTGGATATACAGAAATGGTTTTCTTTCCATAAGAATAAGACAGATAAATGTTACGTGTTTTGAAAAATTCCATAAAATCTAACAGTTGAAGGTGCATTTAGTTAGTTTGTTTAAACAGCACTATCATTTCCAGTGATTTTATATCAATGGTTCATTAAATTGATTTTTTTAAAGGAAAATTTCAAGGGGTGGGGGAGGGGGGCAAGGAACCAAAATTGTCCAGTGCTCGAGGTCTATCGAGGTCGATGATGCGTCATGGTGCAAGGTAAAGTTTTATACGATCGTGTAAGCATCCAATATTTATTAAATGCAGTGCACATTAATTCCTTCCGAATCGCCGATTTATTCCAGTTTAGAGCATTTTTATTCGATAAATCGCGGTTCCTTCCTGGGTAGAAAATTGGAAGTATTCGGGTTCGACAGCTTGTCCAGAAACTTGCAAAATTTGGACTTATTGATGGTTACTCTCGAGTAAAAAACCGGGCGAGTAAATAGTGCGGTAGTTTTTTTGTGGAAGTAATATAAAAACACGCACCGTGTACCACCGATGGCGCACAACCGCCAGAAAACAAATCGCTAGTGTACCACCCGTGGTACACGATGTCCAAAGGTAAAAAAAGTTGAAAAAGCAAATGTCACGAACGTGTTAAGATATGAAAATTCAAGGGGAGTGGACCAACGATCCGATTGGATTTTGATGTATGGAACGGCTGCGTAAAATCATGTTCGAAAGAAATTTCGTCTGCATCAATTTTTCGATACGATTCACCGTTTTCGAGAATATAGGAAAACGTATTCAAATTGTATGGGGGGAAGGGAGAATAAGTGGTCGAACTGGATTTTGATGTATGGAACTGTTATGTAATATCATATTCTAAACACATTTCGTCTTTATAATTTTTTCGATACTGTGCACCGTGTTTGATAAAATAGAAAAAAAGTATTCAATTATTATGGGATAGGGGGAAACAGTGGTGTGATTGGATTTTGATGTATGGCTGAGTTCTGTAAAATCAATTTTTTCAAGGAAATCGCAAGAAACTGTTTCGTTTGATTGGGGGAGGTGGACCGGGATGGTGTGAATTTGTCCGTTCAAGAACTTAGCGTTCCAATTTTCGAGGAACGGAGCTGTATAAAATTTCAAGTTTGTAGCTCAAACCTTTCGAAAGTTATGGTGTTCACGAATAGGCGGACAGACATGTGGAATACAAAATCTTTTGTCATACCAAACACCATGGAGTAGTTCATTTTTGTGTCCGACGGTTGGTTTTACAAACCGTATGCTAAATCTAATATTTGATTCTCATTAAGAATAAAGCAATGTCTGTTAGTCTCTTAGTATTTTGGTCTGTTGGTCTGTTAGTCTGTTAGTCTGTTAGTCTGTTAGTCTGTTAGTCTGTTAGTCTGTTAGTCTGTTGGTCTGTTAGTCTGTTAGTCTGTCTATCAGGTCTGTGTACAAGATTTTTTAAAAACTAGTAGAGCTAGAGCCATGAAATTTTACAGAATTGTCTGGTCCATGAATGGGTCGATCCTATCAACTTTGGGTGGGATTACGTTAACCAGAAGTAAGCAAAAAACCGTCTTTTAAAATTGCAATTTTTCAGTAGTGTTTTGTATGACGTTAGAGACAGTAAAATTTCCTACATTTTTGGTTTAAAAAAGAAACAGGTTTTAACGAGGTAATCGCTAAATGAGGTAAAAATAACGGTTTTTTGCTGGTTATATGTATGAGAAGAATTAATGAGAATGCCATTCTCCACAATTTTGTCGTTTACTGTTATTCGCTATCTTTTACCATTATTGAGATATTTCTAATTTTGTAAAATCAAAATTCATATTTTTATATTTTCGTTGGGTTATAGTGTGCTCGTAAATTGCAAAAGGACGTACATGTTATATAAGAAAGTCATGTGTTGTTCACATCAGATATTTAGTATTTCGTATGATTTAAAAATAATCGAGAATAAATCAACTTTCTTTAAATTTCATAATATTGAAAATTTATTGTTCTTTTTTACAGGTAAATTCAAAGATTTTGAAATTCTAAGAACACGTCGCTGTAATTGGAGGAAAGAATTTCTAAGCAGTTCCAAGAATTCATTTCATGCCAGGAAGCCATTCTTTCTTCTGAATACTGACTGCATCACAAAAATTCGAACAATGTCGCTTGGGTATATAACACCAACATCCCCCAAAAAAAGCGACTGAAAAGAATGACAAGCAGTAGAAAAGAATACAAGTAAGGTTTCTGCTGGACACAAAATAACAATAAAAAAAAAATCGAAAATATGGAAAATGGTAGATTTAGAAACAAAAAAAAATATGTGAAACGATGGATATGCGGCCTTTTACATCAACTTGGGAGCTCAAACTCTGCTGATTCGAATTTCCTTCGAGTTTTTCTTTGTCGCGTTCTTAGCTGCCGCCCCAAAATGGGAATATCCATCATTTAAATGGTTGCTTTTGACAGGTACAGTGGAGCATAACATTTTCCAACATTTTCACTGTTGAGAAAAAGACGAAAAAAAGAAAAATAACAGAAAAAAAACACGAAAATATAAATTCAAATTGGAGTTTTATCCGCCACCAGTAAACCAGCCCATTACTAGCACGACACATGCTCCATAGAGAGTTTTGAGAAGCAGAATAATATTTTTTATTCTTACTTTCGTGGTTACTTTCGTGGCCAAGATTTTTTTTCCAATTTTCAAAGATGTTTCTTCATAAAAATAAAATCTTTTCTGATGTTTGAAGGATGTTTTTTGTCATTTAGCCTACATTCTTAACAACTTCGGGTTGGTATTTTGGATCGAATGGGAATTGTTTATGAGCCTTAACAAAAAATATCAATTGTGGGCAGCACAAAACTTACCTCTGCAATATTTAAAGTTCTGCAAAAATATATAAAGAATAACATTTTTCGAGATTACTCAAGATATGTAAAAACCATTCAGGCAAAAAATGTAGGAACTTTTTTTCCTTGAAATTTTGTTATACGTATTTTTTTAAGCCGTTAGCTTAATGCGTTCTCGAGTTATTTAAGATTTGTAAAAAGAGAAGACTGGCAGACCGATAAACCGACAGATCGACAGACTGACAGACCGACAGACTTACAGACCGAGAGATCGAGACGAATAGACGGACAGACGGACAAACGGCCAGACAGACAGACCGACAGACTGAGAGACCGATAGACCGACAAACCGACAGACTGACAGACCGAGAGATCGACAGAACGACAGTCAGACCTACACACCGACAGTACGACAATTCAACAGACTGACATATCGACAGATTGACAGACCGACAGTCCGACAGACAGACAGATAGACAGACCGAGACGGACAGACCGATAGATAGACAGACCGATAGATAGACAGACCGAGACGGACAGACGGACAGACGGACAGACGGACAGACGGACAGACAGACAGACAGACAGACGGACAGACGGACAGACAGACAGGCAGACAGACCGACAAACCTATAGACAGAGAGATGCACGGATATCCTCATAATTTTGCTTGAAACGAATTTTGTACGGATCAGAAAGTTTCTATCTGCCCTCGTTCTCAAGTCGGTCACCATCATGAATACAATACTCTCATTATTAAATACGCAGAAGACATTATAACTTATGGAATATTATGTGATCGTCGACAATCGAAATAAACCTTTAAAAAACGATTTTATATTGCTGATGTTCTTTTTCGCCGGTTTTAAAATGTCAGTTTTTCTGTCCTCTACTGAATAAAAGGAGAATTCTAACAAAAATATTATCATGAATTCCCGCAAAAAATCGTATCATATTTTTAATAAATAAATTTTTTTTCCTCCATATGAAATCATGATTGGTCTTGCCCGCACATTCATATATGGTGGTTAAAATGCATGCCAATGTCTATCTTTGCATAAAATAATCACATGCAAGCGAATATTCTTGTTATGCACACTCGTATATCGTCTATCCATTGTATGGAAAAAAAATTCAGTTGAGGATGCAATTGTTCCGAATATTGTGGCCCCGTATTCAACCATAAGTGCATATGCAGCCAAATTTGATTGTTTTCATTTTAATTTTTTTTTGTTTCTTTCACATTCGGTGGTAAAGGGATGTGTGCTTTGTGTCGAATTTTTGCATATTTTTTTTCTACTTTATTTAAAATTTATTTATTTTTTACGCCTCTTTGGTGAAGTTGATTTTTTCCATAGTTTTTTTTATGCAATTACTTTAACCGGAATCGCAATTCAAGTGCGCAAAATTGCAGATTCGCAAACGTCTGCTCATATACCTACTCAAGTTTTTCATATTTAAAGTATGTTAGTATATTGAAAAAAAAACCCTCCAGACGCATAAATTGACATTTGAGCGTTGCTATCAACTTTAAAATTGATCATAATTATTATTCATTTGGTCTTAAACAGTTTGATGTTTGTTAAGGGTTTTTTGGTTTAAAAAAAAAATTTCTTCTAGCGAATATTTAAAATTTGAGTCTTAATATGGCGGGATTTGTGATTTATTTAATGAGAAAGACTTTGGTTTTTTTTAAAGAGGGCTAAGAAGATTTTTTTGGTATTTCCTAAAAAAGAAGAGTGTAATGCGATCGGAAGAGTATATGCGTTCGCTTTTAGCTATCCAAAAAAGATGTACCTCTAAATATTTTGAACCCCTCAACGGAGAACATTGAACTACACTGCGTTGGATTGTTTGGGAGGGCGCAGATGCTTTTAGCTATTTTTGCAGTAGAAATTACTCTCCTTCTTACCCCTCACGTACTATCTCGTAAACCAGTCAATGGATTTCTATGGGATTTTCTCCATTGGGTAGAGGACTCTTTTAACCAGGACTCTTTTAACCAGGACTCTTTTAACCAGACCGTTAAGGATTTAACCCTAGACCCGTGTACTGGGCACTGAATAAACCACATTTTTATGATTTTTAAACAAACAAGCCATACATTTTCTATTAGAATTACATCTGAGTGCCCAAGTACACGAGTGCCCAATATACACAATATATGGAAGTTTTATAGTACACGGGTCTAGGGTTAATAAGACCCTTCACAAGGCGACGAAGGGAGCCCTATCTCAGGCACCGCCCTAGGGGACGCCAAAATCGCTACTAGCTTGATGTAAATTGTAGATGGTTACAAAAAATTCAAACCTGTGACTTCACAAAATAATCATAATTTCTTTAAATAAAATATACTAATCTTTGAAGCTGTAATAAGAGCGCTCATCTAGGGCGTCCGGTTTCTAAGGTGGCGCTTTAGGTGACATTTTGGAAGTTTGTTGGGTCAAATTCGAATCTTACAAAAAACAAGCCATGAAAATACGCTTCTCTGGCAACTGTTACGTCAATTTAAGTGTGGATTTGACCATGTTGGTCAAAACTGTTCGCCTGCGGCGCGGTTTTTATACTTTCTATGAGAATTACATAGTAGATTATATACTATATTGGATTTAGTATACCATTTGTAACGCATCGAGGCAATCATCGAGCACAAAAATGAACTAAACCAGGGTGTTTGGGATGGCAAAAGATTTTGTGATTCGCATGTCTGTCCGACTGTCTATCTGTTTGTCTGTCTGTCTGACTGTTTGTCTGTCTGTCTGTCTGTCTGTCTATCTGTCTGTTTTTTTATAGTTCCAGCCAAAGCTTAGGGGAAGACCCTTTAACCCTTAGAGGCACAGAAAACTAGCAAATATCTTTACCCGTCCGGCACACAGGAAAAAACTTTTTTTTTGAATTTTGTTGGTGGTGTCAGTTCAAAGTTTCATGCGGCAATGGAAGACGATTTAATCGGTGGTACAATTTTGGTACCACCATGCAGCATTTGTTATGAAAAAGGTAGTACATCGCGTGCACCACCAAGCCTTTAAGGGTTAATGCCAAAGCACAGCTCAGCATGGTCAGCTCAGGATGGTCAGCTTAGGATGGTCAGCTCAGGTTTATTTCTCTATCTGTATCTGTCTGTCTGACTGTTTGTCTGTCTGTTGGTCCACCCGTTAACACCATAACTTTTGAAAGAATTGAGCTAGAGACTTGAAATTTGTACAGTTTCGTTTCTCGTAACTAGCAAGGTAAAGTATTTGAACGGGCAAAATAAGGCCGTACGTTCCCGCTTACCCATTCAAACGAAACCGTTTTTCACAATTTTCTCGAAAACGGTGAGTCTTATTAAAAAAAATATAAAGGTAAAATGCCTTTTGAATGTTATTGTACATAACTCTTTCATACTTCAAAATCCACTCGAACACTTCTTCCCCCCTCCCCCACACATATTGAATAATTTTTTTCTATTTTATCGCAAATGGTGCATTGCATCGAAAAATTTATAAAGACGAAATGTGTTTAGAATATGATTTTACATAACCGTTCCATGCTTCAAAATCCAGTTGGACCACTCCTTCCCCCTTCTCCTATACAAATGGTTTTTCCTAAATAAACATTTTGTCTGTCGTCATATAGAATATTTGAGTTTCATTGGCACCTGGCAATTATAGCTTTTCTTATGTTTTTCTTAAACTTCTGCTTACGATGCAAATTTTTAATTACACTCGGAAAAATGGAGGCTAATTTGACGACCTACATACGGCGTAATTGGCCTCGGGCAGGCGCGCGTTCGCCTGCATGTGGGCAAGTAAAACTGAGTTGACCTGTGGTCGGAGAAATTCTGAAATTAAGCCACCAGCAGGTGAAGTAGGGCATTGGGAGCTGCACGAGTTGACCTTAGATAGGTTAACTCTGACCGCTAGCTGGCTTACAGAAACCTCTGTAAGGTCAGAGTTAACCTGACAAAAAGTTGACCTGAACATTTTTCTGAGTGTAGAATTTTGATTGCGGCGCAAATTTGATTGTAATTGAAGAGCTAGATAGAACTTGATCAGTCACCATCAAAAATTGAGGCAAATCATCCTTTTCTGATCAGTCTTTCAAACTTTACATAGACACGAAAAGGATTTTTATTAATGCTTTTAGACTGGGGGCGCAAAATATAAGTTTCCCCGGGCGCCGCTTTGTCTTGGCACGGCCCAGCATATGACCAAAAAAATCATCAGTTTTAGTGATTGAAAAACTTGAAAGATAAGAAATCAGAAATCCATCGAACAACCCCATAAGACGGATAAATTATTTCTAAAGCTTATTCTGCAATTTAAAATTGCTGATAAAATTGTTCTAAGAAAACTTCAGTCATTTGGGAGTTAATTTTGCGACAAATCGCATATTTTTAGAATGTATGAATTCGTTTTGGACATTACAAAATGCATATTATTTGCTTATAAGAAAGTTAGGGGAGTGGCCGCATAAAATTTTTAACTCTTGTTCTTTTCTAGTTGGGAGGTTTTTGTGTTTACGAGCAACAACCACAACCATAACGAAGACGAAAAAAATTACGAAAAAAAGACGAAAAAAAAAATCATTGAAAAACAGGTATTTTCTACTTATAATTTAATTTCTGATGAAGGAATCTAGGGTTGTGGAATTGAAAATTAATTCTGAACATACTAAGGTATATAGGAAGGTAATACATCAAATCAGTCGAGTTTATCATCCGAAACACTCTGGCCATTAATCTTTTTTCTTTTTTTTTTTTTTAACGGAAAGAAAGAAATACTTCTTAGATCTTTGATAATTATTTATAAATAATTAAAATAATAATAATAACAATTAGCTGCTCATAAATCAATGGCTGGGATACATTCTGAAGATCCTTTGTGGAGAATTTCGTTTGGTTTGCATTCCCCCATTTGCGTTGTGTTAAATCTAGTGGGGGAGTGGTGAGGCGTCAAAGATTGAATTTTTCTTGATAATCCTTGCAAGAGAAAGAATGATTAATTATATTAATTTTTTGTATGGTTATCTATCAAGGGGAAACTTTCTTGTTGATTTACGTTCTTCGGTTGGGTATAAGAAAAATGATTTATTATGCATAAACTTTGAATGGCAAAAATATTTTTTTTTTGTAAAAAAATATTTTTCACCTGCTATTCATATTGTCACTAAACCTTCAATGCAAGTCAATAGCGATTTGGAGTTTTTGGTGAGTATTAATAAAAATATTTTTAAAAAACTTAAGAAAAGCTACAACTGCCAGGGGCCAATCTTCAAATACTCTATATGAGGACAGACAAAATATTTATGACAAAAAATCCATTTGTGTGGGAGAGGAAGGGAGGATTGGTCCGATTGGATTTTCATGCATGGAATGGTTATGTAAAATTATATTCTAAACAGATTTTGCCTTTATAAATTTTTCAATACGGCTCACCGTTTTCGAGAAAATAGAAAAAAAAGTATTCAATTTGTGTGGGAGAGGGGGGAAGGATTGGTCCGACTGGATTTTGATGTATGGAACAGTTATGTACAATCAACCTTTCAGCACGACTTTGTATGGAGGGCGGGGGGGGGGGGGGGGGGGTCCGATTTTGTCCGTTCAAGTGCTTAGCGTTGCAATTTCCGAGAAATGTAACCAGACAATATTTCAAGTCTCTAGCTCAATTCTTTCGAAAGTTATGGTGCTCACGGACGAACAAACAGACGGACAGACAAACGGAGAGGCAGACGGAGAGGCAGACGGACAGACAGACAGACGGACAGACGGGCAGACGGACAGACAGATGAACTGACATTCGGAAATCAAAATCTTTTGTCATTCCAAACACCCTGGTGTAGTCTGACTATTGATTTGATGCGTTAAAAACTGCATACTAAATATAATATACTCCTATATGATATATGAGGCGTTGAGAGTAAAAGTGGTCCAACTCACATGTCGAAATCGTGAATTTTTTTATGTTTGACCCACTATTGCGAGTGAATTTTTAGATAAAAATGTTTGGATGCTTGAATAGAACATTTTAACATCGGGTAATAAAATCTACCCAAATTTTTATTTTCCAGAAATTTACAGTTATTAATAGTACAAAAGTGGAAGAGCTCCAAAAAGTCGGACTTTTACTCTCAACGCCTCAATTTATATAGAGTATAAATATTTTAAATGTAGTAACATTGAAGGGACTGAATGGGTTATAAACGATTTTCACTGATGTCCTCAGAATTGTGCATCTGGAAGACAAAATCTGCGCTTTAATAATATGTACCCTTTTTATTCTAACGTGAGAAAATCAATTCCTGAAAGACATTTCATAGTCAAAAAAGGAGCATCCAAAAAACATTTTTTTTAAAATGAAAATTCAAAGCTGAATGAATCCACGGCCTGTAAGTTCTTTAAGATATTTGAATATTTAACCCTTAATCCTTTTTTCTGAGGTGGAATGTTCAAAGGAGATAAAAATTTTCTCATGCCTTCTATAAAAAAAAATTTAAGCATGCCGATAAGGAAGTGAAAATATAGAAATCTTATCCGAAGAAAATGTAAAATTAGTTCCTTATACCATTAGAAGTTGTAAATTTTTATTTGAAGAAAGGATTCGAAAGGAGATAATTTGCATATCACGATTCATATTCAAGGGGTATGAATGCATTCACTCAATACACAGAAACGGTCTGATAGACAGCTATTTGAGGATGCCTTTTCGATTTGAAAGGTACGAAAAAAAATATATTTTACCTTGAAAGGGTTGAATGAATTTGTTCCGGCACACGAAAATCTTAAATACGCATGGAAATTTGATTAAAAAAAAATTCAAATAGATATGCAAATTAGGAGCCAAGGTATACACAGCGTTTCTAATAAAAGGATTTTCATACACGATTATTTCTATCAAAATCTTTACTTTTATTAAGCGTTTATTTGTAAGTGTGTAGCTACATGTGGAACAAAGGTTGCCAAAGGAATTGTTAGATAATTCAACAAAAATGCATTTCGTTACGCCTCACTGGTTTGTTCTGTGTTAAATCTACCAATTTGGTCACCTTTTTTCAATGATCCTTTCTGTGTGTAGGGCATAATGCATTTTCATAAGAATATAAATTGATAAAATATTGCCAACAATCAATTTAAGGATATTTCGTTTTGGAGTGGCTGAATTTTCGCCAATTGATTGCCCGAAAGAAATTCCCACCTATGAGTTATGAGTTTGTTTTGCTGAAATTTGCATAATAGACGTGGTATGTTTAGAACTAATATTAATAAAAATAATAAAGGGGAAAGGTGTTGTTTGTAGCTATTGAGGCAATAATAAATTTCGATTGGCTTTTCAGTTAAGATATTTAACAGGGGCTCATTGGATCATTGAGTTTATGGGGTGCAAAATGTGTTCGTATTTGCACATTTTATTGAATAATTTTTTTCGCAATAAAAGTTTTTCTCGGGAAGGTAACAAGATGCTTTTTTACTGTTCTTTGCTATAGAGGGAAAGTATTGTTTTCGTGACAGAGACTGACTCGAGAACGTGGGCAGATAGAAAATTTCTAATCAGTGTGAAATCCGTTTCAGACATAATTATGGGGATGTCTGTGCATCTGTCTGTCGGTCTGTCTATTTTACGTATCTCAAATAACTCGAGAACGCGTTGACCTAACTTGCAATTTTTTATAAATAAGTTATACAAAAATCGTAATTTTGTAGCGCTACTAAAATCATCACGCTGCTGCTGGTAGTAGCAACGCACTAGGGTTCACACGGTGCTGCTGAAACAGCCAAACAGCCACTAGCGCTGGCAAAACAGCCACTCGCGCTGGCAAAACAGCGTCGTGTAACCGCCGCATAAGCGGTTTTGGGAAAAAATGAGTACTACAAAATTTAAAGGATATAAAACTTTCTACATTTCCGGCTTTAAAGGTTTTCTTTATAGCTCTAACGGTTTTCAAGATATTTGAAAAAAATCCTGTTTGAAAAAATGCATATAACAAAATTTATAAGAAATAATATTTTCTATTTATATTTTTTGCTATACCGGCTTATACGTTGATGGTTCTCAACATATGCAAAAAAAAAGTTTTTTTGAAAATTCTCGGTTTTTTGAAAATCTTTCGAAAACTGCGCTATTTTGAAAAAATGCAAATAACAAATATTCAAAGTAAACCGTATTTTATTTTTTTTCTTTATGGGTATTTACGCATCTTAAACGGTTCTTAAGATATTTGACAAAATATTATTTTTTACATATTTTTTCCGAAATTAAATATTGCAGAGGGAAATTTTGTGTTGATCACAACTGATATTCTTACTTTCTTATACAGGGTGGGCCAGAATAGACGCAGGGGTTTGAAGTCTTTATAACTTTTTTTTTATTTTTATTTTTTTAATTTTGTTTCAGCATTTTGTTAAGAAGACTTGGGCAATTTAAAATGGACCTGTACACAATAGAACAACGAACCGGTGGGCGGTGGGCTCAATGGCTCTTTTACGGGACATGTTTGGCGGACGCATTATTTCGAAAAGAAGCGATTTCAATTGGCCTCCGCGTTCACCTGATCTAACGACTCCAGATTGTTTCCTTTGGGGATATTTGAAAGAAAAGGTGTACGTCAACAAGCCAACAACCATTAGCCAATTGAAAACCAACATTCGCAGTGAAATCGAGGCCATAACACGAAAGGTTATGGAAAATGTCTTGGAAAGAGCACGGATTTGCGAAGCAGAAAATGGCCACCACTTGCGGGATGATAAAATTTTCCATGTTTAGACCAAAAATATTCCCCATCAATCAACTACATGTATTTGAAAAAAAATTATAGGTTTCGCTAAAATAAAAAAATTATAAAGAATTCAAACCCCCGCGTCTATTCTGTCCCACCCTGTACGTAGTACAGTAGAATGCCGATAATTCGTATTTCAAGGGACCAGCAAATTCATACGCATTAGCGGGATATACGAATTATCGGGGTACGAATTATCAGGATTCTACTGTATAATAAACTAGGTACTGTATTCATGAAAAATTCCGACCTCTTCATTTTGCCTAAAAACATTTTTCGAGCACTCCTGATTTGATTGTAGTATTATTACAAAAATTTCTTTCTGTCACTCTGTTAGTCTGTCAGTCTGTCCGTCTTTGTACGAAATTTCTCAAAAACTAATAGAGCTAGAGTAATGAAATTTGACAAACATGTTTGGTCCTGAAATGGGACAATCCTGTCAACTTTTGGTGGAAATCCATTAACCGGATGTAGCCGAAATGGCGGCTTGTTAAAAATCGCAATTTCTTTTTCTGTTATTTACTCCCAAACTACGTGTTTTTCGTTTGTCTTATGTACAACAAAAGTTGGAGACAATAACATTTTCTACATCTTTTACTTGTTCTCTATAACTTCGTATCTCAAGCCGTTATCGAGAAATACCATTATTTTAAGAAAATCAGTTTTTGCGATTATCTCGAAAAATATCGGGTTTTTGTTGGTTTAATATATGACGTGAATTGAAGAGAATATCGTTTGCCATAATTTTGTTTTTTGCCGTTATCCGATATCTTTTACCGTTTTCGAGATATTATCATTAAAAATCAAAAAAACATATTTTTTCGACTTGCTTGCAAACTACCGTTTTTTGAAATAAATGGTTGATGGCAGAATTAAAGGTATTTAAATTTTCTACATTTTTGCTTTTTACCCTAAATCGATATCTTTTACCGTTATCGAGATATTTGAGATTTTGTAATATAAAAATTCATGGCTTTATGTAAACTAATATTTTATTCGTCAGGGAAATTGTGCAGAAACGTAGATTTTGTGTAAGAAAGTCAAGCGCTGTTCACATCAGATATTTTTTTTTAAAAATTTTGTATCAAGGCGAGGTTTTAATTCTAAATTCCATCTGTGTTTGTATTCGTGCCTGGAAATTGTTTTTTTCTGAGAAAAATTCGGAGCTCGAAATTTTTAACGAGTACCAGACTGCGTACTTCCTATAAGAAATTAAATTTTCAATGCGAAAGGTGTTTAATATATTATTTTACATAACCCTTCCACAAGCAAAAATCCAATTGTTTGAAGTTTGAAAATCGGTTATTTAAAAAAATATATCTCTCCGGCAATGGTAGTTGTTCTTATGTTTATCGTCTTAATTTTGTCATTTGGTATGAAAATCTTAGAAGATCTGTTGAGCGCAATGGGCAAAGTCGTCAAGCGATTTAAAAATTCAACAATGGATGTCTACATTGCACAATTAAAAGTTTCAGGCAAAGTTTCGTTATGAAATTTGAAAAAGCGAAAAATCCTTACAACAAAGCATACTCTCCACTAATACAGCAGCAGACTTGAACAATAAAAGCTCGATGGAAGTGAAGCAATTCAAAAAAGCGAAAAAAATATGTGAAAAAAGAGAAAAAAATTAATTTCAATTCAGAATATCTATCAAGATAAACCTGAGCTTAAAAGTCTATGAAAAAACTTTCTCTCGAACTTATTTAATTTTCATATTAACTTGTGTGCTTGCAGCGGTATGTGTTTGTATGTGCGTTTCAATTTAGTAATGTATGTATGTATATATTTATAGTTGGTAATCCTATGCACTTGGAAGGAACTTTGTCTGTAGTCTGTCTGCACAGCTGCAAGCAATGCAGCTTCATAAATGTAAAAATGAAAATTCAGTGCAAATGTATTCGCCGTTCAGCACTTTTCCAATTTATCCGATTGGAATGGAGTTGGAGTTGAAACTTCTTTTGCCCTTAACAATAAGTCGCATTGAAATTCCACCAAGTTTCGTTGGCAAAACTTCTATTAAGGAAGCCATAATCTCTTTAAGTTTAAATCTGAGCATGAGTTGAGTTTTAAACTCTTACTGCATATAAAGTTTTTTTTATTGAAGTTTTTACGGCTGTGAGGCACCCTTGCATGCCTGGATCAATGATTATCTTGAAATTGTATTCAATACAAACAGGAAAAATGGCTAGCATTTGGACTTGTGCAGCATTCATCGTCTGTTTTTTTCTTCTTCTTTAAATTGTGAAATGTTTTAGATTAACTTTTTAGTTTAAAGTGGAATAAATGTTATGGGCGATATTTCAATTTTCTTATTTTAGATTACATAAAGAAAGTATTTCAATTGAAAAAAAAATGAGAAAAGCTACAGTTGTTATATACTTGTTAGATACTATTTACAAAATACTTTTTGTATGAGGGAGGGGGAAAGGAATGGTCCGATGTTGCACTTTCAAGAACTTCTTACATAACTCATTCTCACATCAAAATCCAGTTGGACCACTCCTTCTCCACTCCCCACACATAAATTTAATATATTTTTTTTATTTTCTAGAAAACGGTGAGTCATATTGAAAAATTAATAAAGATAAAATGTGCTTAGAATATGAATTTACATAACTATACATCAAACTTCAATCGGACCTTTCTTTACCCTCCGTTTGTCAAACAAATGATTTTTTTAAAAGTTTGTCAGCCCTCATATTGATTATTTAATGATTATTTAATGTTTTTTGGTATATTATTATGACAATAAGGTAAGTGTACATCAAACAGATCGCTGTTTTGTGGCTAAAGGTGCCGCTCCACATGAGAGTAAATACGCGAGTAACTCTCAAAAACTCTCGGGAGTTACTCGCAGGAGGTTGTCCATTTGAGAGTTAATTTCGGCGATTTTTGTATTGCTACTAGCGAAATCGAGCTTCTAACTTCTAGCGTTTTCAAGAGCTACTAGCGAAATTCAAAAGCCGTTCGTATCTGGCGGGCTACTCTCCGAGAGTTCAATGGAGGCCTGTCGACTAGAGAGTAGAATCACTTTTGACAGCTCCCAGAAACTAGCTCGCGAGTTTTTGCGAGTTTCTGCGAGCAACTCTCAGAGACGTGTCCATTTACGAGTAGCTGCTATCGAGAGGTTCTCGCCGGCATCTACTCCAATGTGGACCGGCACCTTAACACATTGACTGCCATGGCTATCATATTTGATAGCCAGTGGTGGTTCCTTGGAGCCATATCTATCGTATTTGGTAGACAGTGGTGCTTCCTTGGGGGTCTTGGCTTTAAAAAAAATATAACTATATGTTGAAAACAGCACAAATCACAAAGACTCTGTTTTGGCATTTTTTTAAACTTTTGGAAAATTGGTTGGGCAGTCAACGTGTTAAGAGACTACTGTGTAAATAACCACGAATATTTTCTAACTTTTTAACAATAATTTTTCATGGAATTTCTGAAAAAACAAATCGTTTTTAACATTTGAACATATGAAAAACGGATCGGAACCCTTAAAACAACGGCTAATGTGGATTGCATGGATGTCCATAATTCGAATTGTGAAATTTTCTGAGCCCAAAACACTGGAGCTAGAAATCTGAAATATTCACAGCATATTCCATACATTACGTAGGCGGTCACTGAAACGGAGATTTTTTTTTCTGAAATTCAACCCCTAAGGGTCAAAGCAAGAGTTTTCTGCATCGAATCATTACTGGAGATTAGAAATGAGTATATTACGACAATCCTAAGCGTCTTAAAGACAAGGTCATGCTCGGTGAGCCCATGCCAAAGTGAAATATTCATGCCGCGAAGGTAGTGCTGTGCATCTGGTGGCATTTGAAGGGCGGTGTGTGCTATGAACCTTTAAAACCGTCAGAACCTATCAGTGGCGAATTCTATCGACGTCAATTGATACAAGTTTCGTTGGTGTACTCTACTATAACTAATTATTCATCGCATTTTTTGGAGAAAATTTTAAGATTTTTGTATCAAGCTTAAAAGTAATGTCTAATATTGTTATCCCAATTTAGCGACAACATCCATATGAAAAGTAATCGCTAATGTAATTGAGTAAGTAATCACTGGTAATTACTTCTCACCATTAAGTAATCATTTTTGTATACGGTAAGTTCCCACTAGTATGCTCATATAATTTTTATGACTTCCTTAATATAAAGGAACAAATAGCTTCAATTAGTGAAACTTGACTGAACAGAAAAATTCCTAACTTGTTATTCTAATATAAAATTCCATTCAATTGTAAAAAAAAACGATGATAATTTCTACCTCCATAATTTCCCAGCCACTGATTTTTATGCTGCCGCTAATTGTGTATTAAAATTATGCTAAATTTATTGAGATAGGTCCAGGACATTTCTCATTACCAACACTTTTACATAATCAAGGGGACTCTTATATAATCACAAAATATAGTACATTTCAGCTATTTACCATTACTAATGACACTGGAAGCAATAAAAAGACAAGGAATGTATGTTAATGTCGACCCCCATTGATGGCGTTTTGTTGTCGCGGCAAAGACAAAAACCATCACAAACATCAACTGGAATGAAGGACGTCTCGTAGAGAAATTGCCGTCTGCCAAGTGGCAATGCGCGACTTAATGAAAATTGGAGAAAGTGCGATGAGAGTTAATTAAAAGGAAATTCCTTTCGTTCTTTGCGGAATACAACAGCAGAGAAGGACGTAGGCGGGCATACGAAAGACAGTCTTAAGTTGATCGTAGTGGTGAAGCGGAATATTTTGGGCGAGGCAAGGGTGGTGAATAAATGAGAGTAAAAGTTATACAGTGTATTGCACTGACCCCCTTAGGGTTGTTTGGCTTCGTTTTGTGCCACTTTCTGAATCAGCGCTAAGAAACTTTGGTTTTCATTATGGTTTTGGTCTTTCTAGAAGACATATCGCTATATAGCGTTAAATTCGCCTTGCAAAACTTAAGTGCCATTATATAGGGATGATGGCAAGGAATCTTTATGTTTCTGTGTCTGGCCGTGGAGAAGATCCTGTGACGAGCGAAGATCCTGTGGGTAACTGTGCCGTGCTGTACTGATGTCCTCCCGGTCTCTGATCAAGTTGATGATGATGATGAGAACTGCGATAGTGGTAGTGTTCATTCATTATCAGAATGAAGGCTCGCCTGGCGACTATGTAGAAAGATTCCCACTCCCTTCACCCCCCTTCCAAACCATCTGAATCCACCCTAGCCAACATGAGAGTTAATCACACCAATTTTGAAGAGGTTGGGACTTGGGCAGGAGGAATGTGGGCGAATGGGTAGTTTGCTGTTGGAAACGTGAATATTCTCATTAAGAACTCTCGTTAGTGCACGGCAAAAAATCCTGGAGTACTTTTCAATCCAAAAATTCTATTAGACAAAATTCCAATACAATTTGAATTAGAATTTAATAAATGCGAATTATTACAAATATTCCAATACTTTTTTGTATTGGATTTCAAATTTTTTGTATTATATTTTGCCGTTTAATGCTTTTTATATTAAATTTTAATCCTAAAAGGAGTAAAACCAAAACAATTTGCTTAATATCTTTAAAAAAGCAATCTGTGACGCAAACTTTTTGTAATTGTCATTTATGTTTCGAAGTTCTTCGATTTTTCGATGATTTTAATTATTTGTTAGTGAAATTCATAAAAAATGAAGGAATTGCGAAGGACGAATTAAGAAAAACTTTCGAACCAAATGAAGTAATCAGATTCTTCAAGAATTCATGTAAATATATGACATATTGTATATATATTATTTTTTAAAAGCATTTTTTTTAATACAGATTAAATAGGATTTTGTGAGTTGCAATTTGCAGATGCAGGAAAAAATTTACACCAGATATTTGAAAAGGCATATATTGTCGTTCGTGGTATTGCAAATTAAATTTTGTATTTATTTTTTCTAAATCTAATCCCTTTTCAGTCTTAAAAAATCTTAAAAACCCAATTTCAAAACAGAAAATGTCGAATACGGCGAAAATTTTGGAAGGTTCAAAAGTTTACATACGCTCTCAAGACAGAAAAATTATTAATTTCGAGAATTCTTATAGAAGAGGTAACATTTGTTGTAGTTCGGAATGCTAAAAAAAATTTATTTAGATTGACCACATATTTTTTCGTCTTTGAAGTCATTAAAAAGCATTTTCATGATCGCCGTGATGCCCCGAATTCCTCAAAATTCAATTAAATCAAAACATAGCATCAGAGAACTTATAATATATGTCAATTTATTTAAAAAAATGAATTTTTTAAACTTTTCAAATCTTTAAATCCATGCAAATATTAAAATTACTGACCTTTTGTTATTAGTTAAGTATTTTTATGTTTTTAAATTTTTTCTTTAAAATAAATTAGTTTAAAACAAAAATTCCAATTTTATTTGCAATTCTAGAGAAGATTCAATTATTTGAGTAAGTATAAAAATAGATTAGAATCCAATATATTTTTTTTATTAAATTTTAATCCAAAAAGTATTAAACAATCTAATGAAATTTTAGATTAAAATGTAATCCAATAGTATTACATCATTGTAATCCAAGCATTGCTATTTTTCAATCCAATTTGTATTAGAAAATTTTAATATGTTTTTGGATTACAAGTCAATATAAAAAAGATTAAAAAAATATTTTTAATCCAACCACTAGATTAAAATCTAATCCTATTTTGGAGTGGACCTATATGTAATCCAGTTTTGATTGAAAATCACTCCAGGATTTTTCACCGTGTGTAAGTAGAGTACATGTTTTCCTTGTGCCCTGCACCAGTATTTGTGAAATCTGTTGGGGTATTTAAAAGCGGAAGTCCTTAAAATAAGGTCAATGTTAAAATGTAAATGAATTTAGCAGCGAACGAGCGAATGGGAGATTAAGTTCATTAAAGATTTTACTTCTTCTAGTTAAAAAGGATCCTGCCTGCCTGTGTTTTTGTCCGACGGGGTCGGAATGTCGGGACACTTGAGATACGCTGGGCGAGACCGTCAGGCATTGAATGAGAGGTGAGGAGGTGGAGTGAATTGGCTACGTTCAGTTTTCTATTTCTGATAAGTTTATCGATTTTTTAGTCGTGCTTTCACCAAGTTTATTACTACGTGGTATCTCAGAATGAAAGTCAAATTCGGTTGCGGGACGACTGAAGGTGTGGACGAAAGGCGGTGTGCTGAGGTGGTGGTCCTTCTGTCTTTTCTGTTGTCGTTAAACATTAGACGTCTCGTCTAATTAAGTTTGAGGTGGTGTTCTTTCCTGCCTTTGTTTTTGGACGACTTTACGTTTTCTCGTTTTGTTTTTATTGTGCGTTGATGAAAAGTTTGTGGGGTGAGGAAATCATTTCAAGGCTGTCTGTTTGAAATTAGGTTACTAAGTAGGGTAGGTCAAAGGCACCATTGTTCGATTAAATGTAAATTTACAATTAACAACTTAAAGACTTGATCAAGAGGTCTGCTGTGGTTTCTAAATGGTGTTGTGGCGCAGAGTAATTTAATAGATAGTTTTTTTTATGCAATGAGGTTTTTTTTCGTATAGTCACAGAATATTGAAGCAACGTGCATTTTAGTTAGGTCATATGTTTTACTGAAGTTGTAAGAAAATCATGTTTTTAATAAACTTTTAAAATGAAAATTATCTGCCTTATTTATTTAGTTTTATTTTTTTTTGGGAAAAATACGAGATCAAAATTGATATTGGAGTCAAAAAAAAAAACGTAATGCTAGTTTCGTGCTATATTTTGATGTTTAACTGTCAAAAAATCAGTAAACATATTTCAATTCCATGCGTTGCATGATTGAGATTCATAGACCTAGACTATTTTCCATACATTTTAAAAGTTCTATGAAAAGATCTGTTGTTGATTATCTTTAGTTACTTAACCTTAGGGTTTGCTTTTGACAAATTGAGGCTGTTGACACAAATTCATACAAAATCATTTTAGAAAATGACAAAAAATATCTCGAAAATTTGAATACCCACTCGGGGACCATCAACCCTTGCTACGCCCCGGCTTGAATTCAAAACTTTTAGTATTCCGGCTGAATGGTCAGCTGCGCAACTACAAATTTATTTTACAAGATCAAGAATGTGAAGACCTTTTAAGAACCAATCTTTGATAATCTTTGAAGCTTTGGACATTCCCCTGCGGCTCAAAGATTGCGGGACCTTGCACCCTTCTCACCTCGCCTCACCCCTCCCACACGTACGCTGCGAGATTTTGACATGGAGAGAAAGAGGATTGGATTTTTTTCAAATAAAATTTACTTTATATGATACACGGATATAGATTTTTAAGAGAACGGATAAGAGCACCGTCGTCGTGTCGAAGCAAAGGTTTTACTTGCTCGATTCTGGGGTATTACTAGGTGTTTGATTTTTTCTGATTATGGAAAAAGGCGTTTTCCAGGAGAAAATCTCAAAGAATTAAAAAAAAACTTTCTGGGGCTGTCCATAAATTCCGTCACCCTAATTTTAGGCTTTTCGGACCCTCCTTGTCTAACTTTTTTGCGATTTTTGTAGAAAGTGTGGTACCGCAGAACCTGCTTTCCCTTGTGACAAAAGTGACATTTTTTATGGGTAACCGCATACACTTTTTGGAGTAAATTACTAGGCATTTCTTCAAAAAACCGGTTTAACCGATATAATTAGTTTATTTTTAACAGAAAATATACCAGAATTTTTTACAATCCTTATTTTATAAACAGAACATTTAACATGGCTGTAAAATATATTTATTTTTTGAAATTTCAGTTATCGTGAACCATAAAATGGATACTTAACTCTTATCTGCTGTAGGTTTTATTGATCGCCCGAAAATTAAATTTATATACCACAGTCCACACATTTTCATTTCTCGGAGTAGTTTTTTTTCCACCCCATACTTGTTTTCAAGCAACCATTTTTATAGTACTCATTCCTTCGCCTGTTTTGTACCCCAATATTACATCGAAATAATCGATTTAAGTTCACGTACATTGAGTTTATTCAAGGTACGGTAGTAGAGAAAATATGTGGGGGTCTTTTTTAAAAAGGCTGACATATTAGGAGGATTTTTTTTTGTGTGATATAAAATGTTTTTCGTTTAACAGTTTTAAAGGACACCCGACTTTAATTTATAAATAGCTGCAAAGTCGTTTCATGTTAAAGGAAATCATGTTTTAAAATTCCATGGCGGTTTGTGTTTTTTTTTTTTGCACACCAAAGAGTGCGGAAAAACTACAAAATGTTTCCCTTTGTATATATGAACACTTAACAGTAAAATATGTATAGTATATACAAAAAAAAATCAAAAGTCATTTTTCTTTATACTTTGGTACTTGTGTTCAAGAAGCGACATCAGCAGAATTTCGTTTCGTGTTCGTATGCGCATATTGCGTCTAAAAAGGCAAATCCTGCCACAGCTAAGGTGCGATTTAAGCATAGATATGAGGAACGGGAATGAAATGGCTCTGTGATCCTTATTCAACGAAAGGAATTTTCAATGTAGTTGAAACACGAATGTAAACGGAATAGATTTTTTTCCCGTGAGTATACGTACGTACATATAGTTGGTAAACATGTATGATAAGGATGAGGGGTCCTGTCCTGGCAAAGAAATCCATTTTGAAAGTTCGTGGCATGCATTTTGTATATAAGACGACATTTCCCCATCCCTGAATATTTCGAGTGGGAAAGAAGGGCGAAATACGGGAATACGGATAATAGAGCTACCCCTCTTCAAAATCTCCGGTATCCTGATTCAAATACACATTCAGAAACACACATAGAATCCTTAAATATAGTATTGTCGCTTGTACTACGAAGGGAGTAGGGAATAAGTTTCGCGCCTGTGTCACTCATACAAATTAATACGATTTCATGTGTTGAATACGGAACGTGACTTGAAAATCTTTCTCAAGCGACGGAATCTTTAAAAAGATGGTAATGGCAATCGATGCCAAAGTTTTATGCAAGGACATGAGTTATTCGTTCGTATAGAGTTAATTCGCGCATACTCACCTCAAGTTAAGTTTACATTTTTTATGTGAACCGTGAGGATTCAAGAGCTTTTCGAATATTTGGCTTTTTTTATACCCGTATGGTGAAACCAAAGGGTATATTAACTTTGCTTTACCGTTTGTAACGCCAAGATCCCGTCATCACACACAAAAATGAATTACACCAGTGTGTTTAGAATGATAAAAAAAATTGAATTTTCCATGTCCGTCCGTCTGTCCGTCCGTCCGTCCGTCTGTCCGTCTGTCCGTCTGTCTGTCTGTCTGTGGCGCGGATTGCGGGCGTACGGATTGAGCTAGAGACTTGAAATTTTGCGCAGATTCGTTTTTCGTAAAATTCGAGGCTAAGTTCGTTAATGGGCAAAAATAGACCATTAGGGGGGGTACCCCCCATACGAACGAAAACGTTTTTTGCGAATATCTCAAAAACGGTAAATGTTATCAAAAAAGTTCAAGAACAAAAGTTATTTAGGATATGATTCTACATAAAACTCCCATACATCAAAATCCGATTGGAATAAGTTTTAAAAAATCTTATTGGAAAGTTTGCCTTCAAAGTGGAATTTTGATCAACTGTTCGAATTTTGATACGAATATCACCATACGGGTCTTGAATAATTGCCAGATTGGCAATTATAGCTTTTGTTATGTTTTTAAATATTTCTGTTTGTGTGTCCACTAGTAGAGGAATTTTTGTGTGGAGAAATAATTATTAAAAATTTCAAACCTTGTGCTTTTATTCCTAAAATTTTTGGTTTATGGAAATCAGCGTAGATTTTGCTTTTTGAAAATTCATAATTCTTACATTTCTAAAATTTTCCATGGTTTTTATACTCTATATGATATACCATATAGAAGTATGTTAGATTTAGTATACCGTTTGTAACGCATCGAACCAATCGTCAGACACAAACATGAATTACACCGGGGTGTTAGGGATGACAAAAGATTTTGATTTCCGTATGTCCGTCCGTCTGTCCGACCGTCTGTCCGTGAACACCATGACTTTCGAAAGGATTCAGCTAGAAACTTGAAATTTTGTATAGTTACGCTTCATGTAAATGGCTAGGTTAAGTTCTTGAACGGCCAAAATTGGACCATTCTTTCCCCCTTCCCCATACTAACGAAACAGTTTTTTGCAATTTTCTCGAAAATGGTGAGTCACATTAAAAAAATCATTAAGGTAAAATGTGTTTAGAATATAATTTCACATAACTATTCCATACATCAAAATCCAATCGGGCCACTCTTTTCCTCCTATCGTATACAAATGGATTTTTAAAAATAATCAATTTGTCTATCATCATATAGAGTATTTGTCGATTGGGCTCTGGAAATTGTATCTTTTCTTAGGTTTGACATTTGAGGTGTATTTTAAATTTAAGGACATCAAACTGACAAAAATTTGAGTAATCTGGTACAAAAATTCGCGTCTATTTTGTACGCATGGTAAGTTTTGCCATACTGCTTGCAGGTCAATCAAAAACAGTGGGTTTTGATGAACAGACTAACAGACTAACAGACTAACAGACTAACAGACTAACAGACTAACAGACTAACAGACTAACAGACTAACAGACTAACAGACTAACAGACTAACAGACTAACACACTAACAGACTAACAGACTAACAGACTAACAGACTAACAGATTAACAGACTGTGCAGTTCATATAAGATATTTTTAAAAATATTACTGATTTTTATTATTAAAGGAATTTAAAAGGTGGCATCAATAGTTGCAAAAAAAATCCAATATTTAATTTAGCCTTTTTTAATGCTTATAATAGACGAGCACATTAACACGTTGACTGCCAGACCAATTTTGCAAAAATGTAAGGGAGATGCCAATACGTATTAGAATGTACGTATGTATGAATCTATGTATGTATGCATGTAGATTGTAGACCCAGCTATCGAAAATGATAGCCTTGACCGCTCATGAATCATAGTGCCAATTTTCACTGGCTATCGAAAATGATAGCCATGGCAGTCAATGTGTTAAAGAAATCACATTAAAGAAATTCACACAAAAATAATCTTAGAATCTGTAAAATCTTAGCTCGGTATAATTACGAATCGATAATTTTTTAAAAATCGATTAGAAACACGCACGTTATGTAATTCGAGTACATCTTAAATATATGCAAGATAAGATCGATTAACTTATAAAGTTTATGCGAAAAGAGCCAAAACTGTTGCATGTTTAATTTTATATTATTTAACGAAATTTCAAAAGCAAATAATCAATGTAGCACCTGTTTCAAGCACCAGTGAATTATTTTCATATGAGTATCGGGTATAGTTTTATTGGATTAAATTTGGAAGCATTGAAAGCACATGATATTCAGTGAGTAAATTGGGTTATGGGCCATGGAGAAGACATGACTTCAGACCGCGTTGATTTCATCCTCTTTATTCTTTTCTTTAAACAGTTGCACGGTGAAGCATCGACCATAAGTAAAAACTGATTTTTTTAAATAAAATTACAGGTAACTGACCGAAAATATTTGTGCATCGTTGAAAACATATCAAAATGGTTTAGTGTGGCATTATTTGTGTATCAGAAATGAATTACAATCTGTCTTAAATTAGAGGACGGCATGGCAGTTCACAGAAGTGTTTTGCCATAGTTTTATTTTGTTGATGCTTTAAGATGTTTTTGATATCAGAAATATTACAGGAACAGAGTTTATAAAATGTTTAAACAAAATGAAGAAGACAAAGGAATGTCTTACTTAATCTTAAAAACAAGATTTAAAGCGAACGAGTAGCTAGTGTTTTATTGGAAGACATGAGAAAAAATGAATAATATGAATTAATAAAATAAGAAAGTAAAAATGTCGGTATCAACGGTGGTAGATAACAGTGGATGGCAACCTTAAATCGATTAGGTTGTGTTTTTTTTCTTTTATCCTGTTTGCTTTAGTTTTGTTTGCCATGAATTCTTTTATCATCCAAAGTTGAGTTTCGTTCAGTAAAGTGACAAGGTAATGGTTATTTACGACCCAGGCAGGTCCCTTGAAAAGTTTAAGACGAAGGTGGAATTCCGGCGTCTGAAGACACGAAATAAGATCACAGGCGCACTTCTTTCACTGAATAGAAAGACAACCTATCGTATACATACCAATTTTAAATTGACACAAAACATCCTTTTTGATAAATTATGTTGTCTCCTCAAGTAAATACCAGGGACCACGGTAGCAAATTTGCAGAAAATATTTTATCTCTACAAGAGCATGTTTAAACTGTTAATAAATAAAATAAATAAATTACAGGTTTCTTAAAACGAAAGGTGCATACATGATAATAAATAACCGAAAACGAAATTAAAGTTATATTGACATTATTATCGCATAACCGAGTTTTTAGTTCTTCATTTTTTTGCCTAAATTACAGAATAATTAAGATTTATTTTGTGATAGTTTGTGTATTATTTGACGTCGTGTCTTTTTCACCAAGAAAATGAAGTAAGAAAACATCGGAAAATCTACAATTGTCAGAGCCCAAGAAACAATTTGTAACTGTGGTCACAAAAAACCTTTAATTTAGGTTACATTTTGGTTACATTTTAGATGGCTTCCGAATAAACCCGCCAAAAACGGTTATTTTCAACCAGCTTGTACATAGGGGTTTCTGTAACGTTTCTGAAAGGTTACAGAAACCAAATGTGAAACTTTTGAGTTTTGTTACCATGGTTTCAAATACGTTTCTTAACCTCAAATTGAATGTAACCTGAATTATTTTGTCTGCCCTCATATAGAGTATTTGTCGTTTGCCCTCCCAGACAAATACTCTATATGAGGGCAGACAAAATTTTTATGAAAAAAAAAAAATTCATTGTATCGGAGAGGGGGAAGGATCGGTCCGATTGGATTTTAATGTATGGAATGGTCATGTAAAATTATATTTTAAACACATTTCATCTTTATAAATTTTTTGCTACTATGCACCGTTTTCGAGAAAACACAAAAAATGTATTCAATTTTTATTGTTTCAATCGGATTTTGATGTGTACATAGGTTATGCAAAATCATGTTCTAAACACATAACACATTTAAAATTTTTTCAATGCGACTCACCGTTTTCGAGAAAATTGCAAATAAATGTTTCGTTTATATGGGGGAGGGGGGTAAGGAATGGTCCAATTTCGCCCAATCAAGAACTTAGCTTAGCCATTTACGAGAAACGTAACTATACAAAATTTCAAATCGCTAATATTATTGTGTTCAAGAACAGGAAGACGGACAGACTGACAGACAGACGGAGGGATAGACAGACGGACGTGCGGGGAAGAATGATAAGAAGTGGTCCAATGGGAGTTTGGTGCATACAAGAGTTATGTAAAATCATATTTTAAACACATTTTTGTTTTCCGATTTGGCCAGTTCAAGTACTCAGCCTTGCCATTTACGTAAACAAAACGGTAAAAAGTTTTAAGTCTCTAACTCAATGCTTTCGGGGGCTATGACTGACATACGGACGGTCAGGCAGAAATCCACATATTTTGTCATATCACACATCCTTTTGTAGTTTATTTTTGTATTCGACGATTGGTTCGATGCGTTACTAGCGGTATACTTCTATATGATTCTTATACAAATAGAGGAAAAGTAAATTCAACTATTTATAATGAGGAATCGTGACTAGTACTAAAATAGTTGATTTTAAATACAAAAATAGTCCAAATCGGATATTTTGATAATCAATATAACTACTTTGTATTTTCTAGTTAAATTTATTTTTTTTGTCACTGAAATTAACTATTTTGTAATTGAAATTAATTATTTTAATGATAGTCAGGATATCCCATTGAAAGCTTTTTCAAATCGGCCCGCTGCAAACATTTTCGAACTGCAAAATTAATATATTTATCTCTCTATATTTATTCATCATCAATTTTTCGAAAGAAAAATTAAAAATAACATAGAATCTTCAGGTTGTATTAAAATATTTATAGCCATATCAGGAATATTCCTAAACAGCAATAAAAAATGGTTTATAATATTTTGATGCCGAGAAATTTGACGCCATGAAACCTGCACACAGTATGCATGTTTATTACATTCGAAAAGTGGGACTGCAATTTAAAAATATCTGATGTGAGTAGCACAAGCCCAGCAAACACAGAAGTACTTTTAAGAGTAGTGAAATAATGCCTGAAAGTAATGCTTACTAGAAATGAAACTTTGATAGGGTCCCGGGAAAAAATTCAGCTATATACTTCGTGTCTGTGAATACATGTAATTGCACCGTCCGCTTCTCCAAAAGTACTTCTATAAGGTATTCTGTAAGGCGTTATAAAAGTACTGAAAATAAGGCCTTACAGAACTCCTTACATGGATTGCTTACATAAGTACTGCACTAGAAGCAATGAACACTTTTTTCTCAAGAAAATGCACACAAAAAAAAATAAAAACTAAACTACAGTGGCTCACATCCGTATTCGTAACACACCAAAGTCATCATAAATCTTATTGTAAAATATGGTAAAAGTGCATATTCAATTTGTTTTTTTCGTATACTTTATTTATTATAATTCACGCTTCAGTTTGACAACGAAAAATAAAAACAATTTTATTAAGGTTAAGAAAATAACAAAAACAGGTACATTCATTGCAAAATTAACATCACTTTCGTATTCGTAATTAGGTAGTTTTCATTGCAAATATTAAAAATAAATTGATTGAAATTAAAAACATTGGAAATTTTAATATTTTGTTGGATAGCCTTTCTGCTTTAAAACTTGTGATACTCGATTCGGCATCGATCGCACTAGTTTTTCGGTAACCTCAGGTCCTATTTTATACCACTCAGTTTCCAGTATGCGCCTCAGTTCTTGCTTATTCGAAATATGATATTTTCGGACCCGATTTTTTAATTTCTGCCAAAGGTTTTCAATTGGATTAATATCAGGTGATTGGGGAGGCGTCTCGATCACTTTAGGACAATTATAGAGCAACCATAGTCTCGTATCTAAGGCTTTGTGTTTTGGGTCATTGTCCTGGTAAAACTTGAAGGTGTCTTTTATTCCCAGGCGCGATGTACTTTCAGGCACATTTGTTTTCAGGATGCGTATATATTCTTTTTTATCCATTATACCATCGATAAAGTGTATATTTCCTACGCCCGCTGCTGAAAAATACCCCCACACCATCACGGATCCTCCGCCAAACTTAACAGTGGATTGTAGGTTTTCTTTTTTCAGCTCCTCGTTGGGCCTTCTCCATACTATTTGACGTCCATCTGATCCGAAAACATTGAATTTACTTTCATCAGTGAACAAAACATGTTTCCAATAATCAAATGTATGATTTCGATATGTTTTGGCGAAGTTTAATCTTTTTTGACGGTTCTTATTAGATATCCATGGTTTTTTCCTCGCAACTCTACCGTTGTACCCGGTAGCTCTAATGCTACGTCGAACTGTTTCAGTACATACATCTTTACCCAAGTCTGACTTAATTCTTGCAGTAATTTTTGGTGCGCTAAGTCGGGGATTTTTCTTGATTTCTAGCATTATATAACGGTTATCAGCTGCAGTCAAAATTTTGCGATTATTGTTTCTAGGTGCATTCTCAATTCTGTTTTCAGTTTCATATCGTCGGATAATATATTGCACCGTAGAAATACTACGCTGAATTATATCACTGATTTCTTTAAGAGTTTTCCCGTTTTTCCGATGAAAAATCACCAATTTTCTTACTTCCAAAGAAGTTTCGCTTTGTTTTCTTCCCATTTTGAAAAAACACGGAACTTAAATCTAAAATTTATCCAAAGTCTATATTAACACAATCCAAAATGTTGTACTAACTAAATGTATGGAAATACCACAAAACAAGAAGCGCACACCGATTAAATTGCTATGACAATATTTTTACGAATACGAAAGTGACTCATTTTTTTCGGATATTAGACCAATACGCATTTATTATTTGCAGGGGTGTGTAAATAATAAAAAATGAATGTTGGGGTAGATGAATTGGACAACAAGGAAGAGAAATACACAAGAATATTTTTGAAAAATATTTGTGTTTTAATTTAGAATTGAAAATAAAAAAGCAATAGAGGAATTACGAATACGAATGTGAGCCACTGTATTTAAAAATAAACACTTAATTATTTATTTTAGAACATTATTTTTTTACTTACCTCCTTTATGTTGAATTTTTGTCTATTATCTGCGATAAAAAACGCGTTCGCACTTTTCTATTTTTAATTGCACTGTGAAAACAGTGCGTTTTGTTTTGTTTTAATTTTTTCATGCGGCAGCGGTGATGTACATAACACATACAGTGCCATGATCACCAACACAAATTTGAATTTGAAAAAGTGCTTACCCCGGGCTTGCTGGGAGACTTTCTTATACGAAATCTATGCCCCTCCGGAATTTACGCTATAATCATACTAATATAACACATGGATCAATAAGTCCCGAGACTAACAATGAAAACAACATTTTTTTTGCAAAATTTTTTTTTATTCATCAATATAATCACCTTTTAGGGTGATACAATCGTCACGCCATGCGTATCCCAAAAAACTGACGCCATGACTTTGCCAGCTGACTGCTGCGTTTTCGGACGCTTCGGACGGCTTTCGCCAGCTGTGCGCCACTCAGATGACTGCCGCTTCGACTCTGGAGTGTAGTGATGTATCCATGTTTCGTCCATGGTCACGTAACGACGCAAGAAATCTTTTTTATTGCGAGTAAATAGCGATAAACAGCTTTCTGAATCATCGACTCGTTGCTGTTTTTGTTCCATCGAAAGCAATCGCGGCACCCACTTGGAAAAAACCTTTTTCATGCTCAATTTTTCATGAAGGATAGTAAATGCACTTCCATATGATATCTGTGTTATCTCAGCAATCTCACGGAGCTTCACTTTACGATCTTTCATTATAATTTTTGTCACTTCACTCACATTTTCCGGTGTAACGGCTTCCACAGGTCTACCCGAGCGTTCCGCGTCATTTGTGTCGGTACGACCACGTTTAAACTCGGCAAACCACCGACAAATCGTTGCTTTTGATGGACAAGAGTCCGGGTAACATTTTTCAATCCATTGTTTCGCTTGCACGGTGTTTTTATCCATTAAAAAACAATGTTTTATCAGAACACGAAACTCGGTTTTTTCCATTTTTTAAACAAACTACAAAACGACTTTACTCCAACCTCGATAACTCAGCTGTTTCTGGTCCGATCGACTTAAAATTTTGACACGTTTCAAGCAAAGGTTAGTACTCTAGAAAGACGTGGTTACTGGTTTACTACGAGCGTCATCTCTGGGTTAGTCTCGGGACTTATTGATCCATGTGTTATATAAATGAGTTGGTGTCTGTCTGTCTGTTCCTCTTTCACACAAAAACGGCTGAACCGATTGACTTGATATTTTGCATGAGTGTCTGTGGTAGTTTTGGTTCCAACATAGGCATAATAAAAAGTAGCGAAGGAGGCGGGGGGAGCAAGGGGAGGGGGTAAAGTGATTTCGAAACTTAGTTTTTGTGCTATGTTACTCTTTCGCGGGGAAACTACTGAACCGATTGGCCTGAAATTTGGCATAGATGTTCCTCGGGGGTCCAGCCCCAACATAGATCCATTAAAAAGTAACCCCAGAGGTGGGGGAGTAAGCGGAGGGGGCTAAAGTAATACCGAATGCAAGTGCTGGAATTTTTTGTTAGTTTGGTAATCATTTTCCGAAGAGAAAAAACTAACGAACAGCATGCAGGCTACCTAATTTTTAATCAACTGAATTTAGTTTTCCTAAATTTTTTTTTCTGTTCACGCTTTTAGCCGGGCGAATCCGGGTCCAAATTCTAGTATAAAATATTAGCCTGTATAAATTATTTTTTGCGAAATCTTAAATATCTCGATAACGGTAAAAGAGATCGATTTACATTAAAAAGGCAAAAATGTAGAGGATTTTAATACCCTTAATTTTTCTTTTATCTGTTTTTTTGAGGAACCGTTAAAAATTGTCTCAATAACGGTAAAAGATATGTGCAAAAGGTTTAAGGAAAAATGATTTGAATCGTTATTCCGTTTAATTCTCTTCATACGTTGAATTACCGAAAAAACATTAGTTTTCGAGATAGCCGCAAAATACCGATCTTTTTTAAATAACGATATATCTCGATAAGAGCGAAATAATCACAAAGTAAAGAGCGAAATAATCAAAACGAAAAACTCGCAATTGAAATTGTAAAAATACCGACAAAAATAAACGTGCCGGAGGCAAAATCTTTTGACATATTATGGATTATTATTGAGAAAATGTGCCGCAGGAAAAAAAAATATTTACAACAACCTCCAATGTTTTTCGCAGTAATTGTTTTCTCTACTGTTTGATAAATTTTAACACCACAATTTCGGGACAAAAGTTACATCCCGGGACGCCGGAACAAAAGTTACGTCCCGGGACGCCGGGACAACATACCTTAATCTCTTAGTGTCCCGCCCATTCCGGAACGTATGGTCACCTTACCCTGATATTAAAGTGCTGGTGGCGAATCAGTCCATACGACGATTACTTTGTTATCGGTCACAAATAAACCGCAAATCGGCTACTTTGTGACCGGTCACAAATAAACCGCAAATCGGTTACTTTCTGACCGGTCACAAAGCACAACTGACACAAAAGAGTTTCGCACAAACGGTTGAGCAACCGTTAATTTGTAACTATAATCACAAAAAACATGTGCAAAAACGGTTGCTTAACCTTTGCAGCAACGTCGCTGTGAAGTTGCAGCAACCAATTTATGATCCCATATATTTCGCAAACCATGGTGTGTGCCTATCATTCAATCGGTATGTGACCATTTTTGGTTACAGACAGAAAGAAGACATTTTTGTAATAATACTCCAATCGACGCAGGAGAACTCGGGTGCCGGAGGCAAAGTCTTTACGATTCGCGAATCGAAAATAAAATTCTTTTGCATTTGAATTATTCGCAAAAATTCGATTCGCGAATTGAAAATTAAATTTTTTTTTTGCATTTGAATCGTTCGCGAATCGAATTTTATAAAATAAAATTCGCGAATGATTCTTTTCACAGAGACTCAGGAGCAATCGGGAAATGTTTTTAAGGCAAAATTAAGAGGTAAAAGTTTTTCATGACTAAAAAACTTTATTATGTTTTGTATAAGAATGTAAAAATAAGCGACAATTTTGCATAAAAGACATTTTTATGATAATTATGAAGAATTTTCCATTTAACCGATAAAAACATTAAACTTTGCTACTATGTGTGAATGATGGCAATATTTCATGTTAATTATTATTCATTAGTGAACTCATCCCCATTGTCACTTGTGGGCAGGACAGTTGTTGCTGTTCAAGAAATTGATATATATTTGCGTTCCGCTGCGGCTAAATAAAATGATAAACATATTGGCATGTTGTATTTTGGAACCATGTTTTGCGGGATACAATAGTTGTTTAAGCTGATATTCATAGCTACGTAGGTTATTTCCTTTTGGGCATATTTTATAGCTGATCCCACCTGTAACTTAATTACACCTTGATGTGTTGTGATGCCGCGCTCTGTAATGAATATTTTTTTTTTCGTTCTGTCGAATTTACAAGGACATCATCTAACAAACACTTAAAATAAACATAAAATAGGAAGTTATCTTTTATACAAATGTGTATATATTTTTTACATGATTTTTTGGCGACAAGCAAAGAGCCTCAAAAATTAATGCGACAAGCTACATCTTGTATGTTTTCTTTTGGCCGCTAGGCTTTGATATGTAAACTGTAAGCTGTAATGTGAGCACAGACTCTGAATTTATAATCAACAATTAATTCTGTAATATTCCGACATATCGTTTTTTACCTGTGCTGATATAGTAACGAACGATGATGGCGGGGCGGGATAGTCGGTGTCTCATTTTTTCACATTGACACAACCGCAAATATACCATCTTCTTCTTCGTGTTACAATGAAGGAAGTGCTGCACCTCGGGAAAAAATGTCTTACGAGCTAATAACAAACCTGTAATGGAAATTTATTTATTTTTTATATTTTTGGTTGGGTTTTTGGCGTAATTCAATGTTGTCTCAAGCTGACAGGTGACAAAGATCCATAAGAAATGCCTCATGGTGGTACATAGGTTCCAGTCGGGAAAATTTATTTATTTTCTTTTTACCTTTTATCAAACTGATGAAGGCGCTTCCTTACTAATGCGCCGTCTATGCATACCTACATATATACATATATTTTAGCGATATAAAATTCCATCCGAGGGTTATATGCTGGAGACATCGCCTTAGTTTGATGAGCTCTCATAACCGATCATAAATTTGATGGGTTTACCGATAAGGCATTTTTGATGGTTGGGTACTTTCCCTACTTGCTGCATATTGAATAATTTCTGTGGCGAGAATGGTTGTTTTTTTCATTAATAATTTTGACTGGGAACAAGTTAAATACGATTTGCATTCACTTTGAGGTGAATTGTTGGGGTGTGAAATGCCCCCATAATAGCAGCCTTATAATGAAACATCAAATTCTCATATTTATAGATTATATCCGTAATACATGGTTAATTTTTTTTTACGGACGAGATGACTGCGAAATTAATTTTTAAATTGCGCGGCCATCAGTGGTAGGTGCAGAAGTTCCTGTGGGATGGGCAGGAGTTAAAATGCATTGCCATATTATGTCGTCTTAATATGCGATGGATGCAGTGCGAAAAAAAAAATACTGTGTGGTTATAGTACAGTACGCGGTGTGGCGGTTTATTGCGATGATTTTACAACCAAGATATGAAATTATTTACTTCGTCGGAACTATAAATTCGCAAACACTGTTGCTGTTGCTGCTGGCTTGGCGGATTTAAAATTTTAATAAGAGATGCACTGTAATATGACGTTAGAGATTGAAAATTTTCTCACTTTTGTGTTGTATTTTCAAACCATATTCAGCTGACCATAAAAAATATCGCTTCACGTTGCTTGGCAGCACTGAATATCTGCATATAACCTATGATAATTCAAAATTGCTTGTATGAAACGATTATTAAAATCTAGACAGTTTCCTGCCACCATTAGTGAAAGATGTAGGACTTGTTTTAAAATGTTTAGAGGTTCTTTTAAATAAAAATATGCAGTTTTCTTATAATGTTGTTTTATTTATCAAAAAATCAGAATACATATGATGTGATTGTCTTATAAATATTTAAATAAATCTTACAGAACAGAACAGAATACTGTCATAATATAAAGGCTCTTTCAATAAGGATAAAACAATTTTGTATTTTAATAAAAACGCACTCTAAAACTTTTTTTTATGATCTTTTTCTTTTATCATGGTGAAGTTCACGAACGAGCAATGCCACACAGCTGGTCAAACAATTGATCTATTAAAGGAGAAGTTCGGTAATCGTGTAATCTCGAGAAATGGTCCGGTCGAATGGCCACCTCGCTCATGCGATTTAACGCCGTTGGATTTGTTTTTATGGGGTTATGTCAAGTCATTGGTTTCTGCCAACAAGCCAACAACGTTAGAGGAGCTCAGGAACAATATCGAACGCGAAATTGCCAACGTCCCAGCCGATATGTGTGGAAAATTGGCTCTAAAGAATCAATCAGTGCAAACGTGCTCGCGGTGGCCATATGAACGACATCGAATTTCATACTTAAATGTAACATGTCCACTACACCTGGAATAAATTTCAGCCCGATATCTCAATTATTCTGTGTTTTATTTATATATATAACGGTTATGTCCTTATTGAAAGACCCGATACAAGTATCCTAAAATGGTTGGTTACATGCCGGTTGCACGACGGTCGCACAATCTGGGTTGCAAAATATATGGGGTCACAAATTGGTTGCTTAAACGTCACAGTAACGTTGCTGCGACGGTCAAGCAACCGTTTTTGCCTAAGTTTTTTGTGACTATAGTTGTATAACCGTTTCCGCGAAACCCATTTGGGACGATGTTTGACAGTGGTGTTGGTAGGGACGGGAGGGGGGGGGGGTGCAAGTTGAGTGTGACGTCAATGTAAACTTGTATTCTTAGGTGCAAAGAGATTTTTAAAGCTTCGAAAAATAACTCAGGCGATTAAAGAGGATCAAATAGAAAAATATTTTTTAAAAGCAAGTTTTTTAAAAAAAATGTACTGAAAATTTAAAAAAAATGTTTTGGGCTATATTAAAAGGGGGAAAAAATCAAAAAATATACTAAAAAGGAAACAATCAAGATTTTTGATTTGTGCATCTCCGTCCGTCCGTCTGTATGTCCGTCTTTCTGCCTGTTTTTCTGTCCGTCTTTCTGTCCGTCTTTCTGTCCTTCCGTCTGTACGTCCGTATTTCTGTCCGTCTGCCTGTCCGTCTGTCATTCCGTCTCTCTGTTCATCTGTCTGTTCATCTGTCTGTCTGTTTGTCTTTTTGGGCTTTTATTTTAAAAATTGTACTAAAAAGGAAAAAATATTTTTTTGTGTGCTATCAGAAATAAAAGCGAGATAAAAGCATAAAAAATAAAATGAATATTTATCACAGCGCCCAAAAATAATTCTTTTTTATTTAATAACAACTACTAAGGCCCGTTTCCGCGTATTATTCTTAAAAAATTAAGTTGTGGTTAAACTTAAACTTAAACTTGTGGTTACTTAAACCGTAGAAATTCTTCGACTTAAATTTTTTAAGTTGTACATAAGTTGCTAAGTTTTGTTGGTGCAAACGGCACTAAGAAGAGTTTATAAAAATTTTGTTTTTATTTTTGTTGTTACCACAAAAGTTTGTGGTAAACCCGCTATGGATGGCACTTTTAAGTGTTTTAACAAGAAATATTCGTACTACCGAGAGAAAATTAAGTAGTCGTGTCTATATTACAAGATAAATGTTTGATTCTCGTAGTAGAAACAAATAAAAAATAAAATAAAAGTTTGGTCCAAGTTGTTAGATCGACGTCGGCCACTCGCATTTCTTTAGTAAGTGGGAGACCCTTAAATATTTGGTAAACGTCACAACGTATTTATCCGTTGACTAAGTTTATGCTCCACTTAAAGCCATTTTCCTTCTACATCTGCTGCGTCGCTAAAAGAAAAACTGTTTGTTAGAAGAGATGGTTTTTGCCTTATTTTTAATTGACCAATTTACACGAGCACCCCTTATTAAGAAGGGTGTTTTTTGGTTTCTGGAATTGAAAGGAAACATTGAAATTATGAGGCGCTCCATAACGAAATTCAAGACAGATGGAGGTGGCAATGAGAAAAAAAGCTAAGAAAAAACCGCCCTTTTGTTGCAGCTTAGAGGATGTGATTGAGAAAGTTGAATGGTGCGGACAAGGGTAGTCAATTTGGGTACAGAAACAACACAGTGGAAAAATTATGAGGGATAGAAAGAAGCTCTTGTTTTGCTGTTAATTTGTGTTTAAGCAGACATTATATTGCGGATAATGGGCGATTATTTGAAGCGAGAAAAATTACTTAAGTCAACACTTTGGCTTATTGAACAGGAAAGAAATTAGAATAAATGTTGTGAGGATGGCATAAACGCGTGCGGCGTAATGGTGAGTACGCTAATTGCATTTAGGTTTGGGAATGTCATGTTTCGCTGGATAATAGGATATCAACGATTAACAAAAGGGACTTTGAAAGTTTGGTGATTGATTGGTCATAAATCAAAATGTTTGGTACTTTACTCTTTTGTGAGTATTCAAAATATCGTCAAAAGGCAAATTACTTAAGAAACCTTGAATTATTTTTGCTAATGTAAAGTCTTTTTATAAACAGTTTCAAATTGAGAGTTTTCAAAAAAAGACAAATGCTACGACAGCGAAAGATGTGATCATAAAATACTCATACTAGATTTTTTTTTGTCCCGCACGGTTTTTATAGGAGTTTTCAATTAATTTTATAGTACTTTGAGTCCTGTGTTTTTTACTTAAAGATGTATTTCGTTTTAGTTGTCTTGAAAGCAAAGGTTCATTTTGTATCCATAAATATCATCAATAGTGCTCGAATTAATCCAATACATAATTTTTTAGACACAACGAAGTCTATCGCTCGTCTGTCTGTCCGTCTGTCTGTCCGTCTGTCTGTCCGTCTGTCTGTCTGTCCGTCTATTTGTCTATCCGTCTGTTTGTCTGTCTGTCTGTCCGTCTGTATGTCCGTCTGTCTGTACGTCTATCTGTCTGTCCGGCTGTCTAACCGTAAACACCATAACTTTTGACAGGATTAAGCTAGAGATTTGAAATTACGTATAGTTGCATTTGTCGTAAATGAGAAGACTAAGTTCTTGAACGGGCAAAATAGGACCTTTCGTTCTTCCCCCCGAAGATGTATCTAGAATATAATTTTGCATAACTCATCCATACATCAAAATTCCAGTTGGACCACTCCTTCCTCCCTCCCCCATACAAATTGAATACGTTTTTTTTTCTATTTTCTCGAAAACGGTGCTTAGTATCTAAAAATTTATTAAGATGAAATGTGTTTAAAATTTATTTGATGTTACATAACCGTTCCATACATCAAAATCCAATCAGAGCAATCCTTTTCCTCACACATGGATTTTTTTTCATAAAATTTTTGTCTGCTTTCATATAGAGTATGTGACGATTGGCCCCTGTCGACTGTAGCTTTTCTGATATTGCAACCGGTTTTTTGAAAAAATTTTCAAATTTTAAAAATTTAAAAAAAAGTAATAAGATTCTGATAGAACGAAAAAGAACTCAATATCTTAATACTTTTTAACTTGCAGGCTTTCATTTGTTAGTTCAAAATTCTTCGTACGGATTGCAATTTTCTAAATATCCAAACAGTAAAATTAAACTCACAAACATTGCGTTAAATCAAATATTATTTAATTTCAATATTTATTTAAATAAAAAAAAAATCCTTCTGACATAAATTCAATTAAAATCATTCAAAAGCAGACTTGAAGCAAAATTATTTCACCATATCCACATACAAGCAACAAATAAAATAAAAAAGCAACGACAAAATTTTCATTTAAAATTTTCATATCGTCTGAGTGAACTGACAAGAAAATCAGCGAATGAATGAAGGAAATTCTAAAAAAAATTCCCACAAAAGCAGATAAAAATACGAAAAAGATCTGAGAGTCCGTGAAGCAAATACATCACTTATATAGCACAACAGGGATTTCGTTAAGTGGAAACCATTTTCATAAATATGGAAAAATCATGATATAAGGAAGAGATAATATAAATATATGCTTTAAAATGTGCACAAATTATATGATAAATTAAAAATTAATCTTAGCCGTTTCATAATTTGTGGGGAAAATTGTGACGCAATAAAAAAACCATCTCTCTTTTAAAAATATTGTTTTATATAAATATTGGAAAAAAATCTTCTATCAAAAATTCTGTGTCTCATTTAGAGATGTTGTTTGTCAAGGGTTTTTGGTATTGGTTTTGTTTCCCAAAAATTTAAAATTTGGTTCTGGTTTTGTTTCCCAAAATTTCAAATCCAGAACCGATACAAAACCTAACATTTTTAAAAAAAGTCAGCTCAACCGAACAAGTTTACGTATCTTTTTTCAAAAAAATGTTTGGTTTTGGTTCTAACCTGGATTGAATTGGTTCGAATTCTTACAGTGTCTGAAGTCACTGCTACACAGCTACGACTTAAAAGCCGAAGAAAGATGTCATCCGCCCATGACGCGTTTAACATAAATGCTACTTGGTTACTAATGTCGGTGTTCTTACTTGCTTATATGCAGTATAGTAGAGCATTGTGTGCATTAAAAATGTCGACCTCTTAATTTCGCCTAAAAGTCATTTCCCGAGCACTCCTGAGGCGATTGGAGCATTACCACAAAAATGTCTTTCTGTGGGTCTGTCTGTCAGGCTGTATGAGCTAGAGCCATGAATTTTTTCAGGCATGTTTGAAACTGGAATGGGACGATCTTGTCAACTTTTGGTGGAAATCCGTTAACCGGAAGTAACAAAAATCGCGCCTTCTTGAAAATCCCAATTTCGTTTTTCGAAATTTATTCCGAAACTATTTACTTTTTTCTAGGTAGTCTAAAGGCCTGTGTCCACACGGAGGTTTATTTGCAGAAGTCGCTTCCAGAAGAGATTTCTGGTGTCACAACTTCTGGAAGTTCACTTGCAGTTATGACGTTTTCGACTGGCAGATTCAGGGCAGATTCAGAGCACGCTCTACCCCAGTTTAGAGCAAGGTATTTCGAGCAGATCTCGAGTAGATTTCGAGCACCTCTGCTTGGGAGTCGAGCATTTCTCAAAGAACAAGAAGAAGCATAAAACAAATTAAAATTAATTTTGATATATTCCCCTTAAGTTGACACTGCACTAATATATTTCTGACCAAATGAAATTCTTCTTCACTAGATGAAGAAGAATCCAAGAAATCAAAATCATAAATATCTTCCATTTACGATTCCACACGATTTTGTTAGCCTTAACCTCAAAAGAGCAACTCAAATCTGACTACATTAGGCAGATCACAAAATTGCTCGAAAAATGCTCTTTTAGTGCTCGCATACGGAGTACTTGCGTCACTCGAACACGTAACTCTTTTTCGAGCGATCAAAAAATCTCAGTCGAACACAAGATCTCAGAGTGAGCAAATTTAGAGCAACTTCAGAGCAAAAAGAGCATGCCAGTCGAAAACGCCATTAGTGTTTCCACGGGAAAAACTTCCAGAAGTCTCTGCTAGAAGCGACTTCTGCAAATAAACTTCCATGTGGACACAGGCCTTTATGTACCTCAAACGTTGGAGCTAATTAAATTTCCCACATTCTCAGCTTTCACTAGAATTGCGATACTCAAACCGTTATCGAGATATACCGTTATTTAAAGAAAATCAGTTTTTTGCCATTATCTCGAAAAACAACAGGTTTTTGGTGGTTTAATTAATGCGATAAATTGAAGAGAATAATACAGTAGAATCCCGATAATTCGTACCCCGATAATTCTTATATCCCGCTAATTCGTATGAATTTGCTGGTCCCTTGAAAAAATCCCGATAATTCGTACCCCGATAATTCATATATCCCGCTAATTCGTATACATTTGCTGGTCCCTTGAAATACGAATTATCGGGATTCTACTGTATTAAAATTCTCTAAATTTTTGTTCTTTTATGGTAAAGTGATATTTTTTTACCGTTATCGAGATATTTCAGATTTTGTTAAAATTAGAATTCATATTTTTATGTAAACTAATCGCATAAAAAATGTTTGAACTTAAGCCACAGCGGGGAACACACGTCATTTTTGCTTGATGGTGAATTGCAGTCAAGCGAGCAATTCGATCGCTGGATACTGAGCTCAACTTAAACGTGCCTTATATAACTCCGAGTTCACAAAATATGTGCGAATTATGAGTGAAACAAAATGCCCTATCGTTGAAATTTCTACTCCCACAAATTAACTGTACATTTGCTGCAGGTATACAGTAAAAATATTATTCCTTATCTTTGCAGTTCTACAGACAATACTTTACTCGTACTTGTGCTACAAGTAAACATACTTTTTGTTTACCTGTGGCAGGCTTTTTTTCCACGTTTTTTTTAGTCTGCCTTGTGCAAGTGTAATGTTTACGTAAAATTGTACATCTCCTTTTGGCGTGGTAAAATTTACAATTTCTAACATCGTCGCAATCATTACCTCAGGCAAACGTGTTTTTCTAATGCAGGCTAACTTCACTAACTCAAAATAATTTTGTTTTCCCTTAACCTGCAGCAAGTTGACAGATTCCATTTATAGGTAAACAGACGTCTAATGTATAGAAACTTAGCCGGTACTAGCTAAAATAGTCCTGCAGCAGGCTTAAAACCAATACTATATTTCTCTCAGTGTTTCAGCAGATATAAAAAAAAGAGCAAGTTTACGGGGAAGGGAGGGTTGATTTTAGTGATAGTTCATTTTTATTTGGGGCGATTGGTATAATAGAAAAAAATCTGATCAAAATATAATTTAACATATCAAGAGGTGCAAGAGGAGTGAAATTTTGGGTTAGTGCATAGTCTAAAAACCCATCCTTCTGTAATCGTAAACCTTGGTATTTTAGCGAAATAATATAGTGTTAAATTTTGGTTATCTCTAGTTTTTGATTTTAAAATATTAAAAAATGATGGTTATTTGGTAAATGATAAAAATATAACTGTGGTATGCTGACAATTGCAAACAATGGACGGGAAAATAATTTTTTTTTCGTTCACCTCAGACTTCACTAAGACTGCTTTTTACCGATAAACAAATTTTGTTTTTTAGCTTCTTCGAGCAAAATAACAAAAAAAAATGGAAGTTCTTGCAAAACAAGATAAAGTAACGACAGCAAGAAAAGCACTTTTCCTACCATAAAATTTCCATCTCGTGTTCAAAAAAAAATATACAAAACATGAAGCAGTCTGGCATCTCCATCGAAGCCAAGGAGTAAGGAGGAAAATTGGGAAGAAAAAGAAGAGAAAATTACGTGAAAAAGTATTTTTCATCATTTTTGATTATATAGCAAGGATAATATATTATCCACCACAACCTTCGCCCATCCTGCCATTCACAGTTTTATTTTTTTTTTCGTAAAAGTTTTTTAGTCGTATGAAGGAAAAAAGATAAAAATGGGTAGATGGTTGGTAGTCCTACTAAAAGATAAAATAAAGAAAAAATATATATATTTTTATATATCATCTTATTCAAGGGAGTATAGAACGTCCATCCAGGGTAGAGAGAAAGTATTTTGGACTTAGTTCGTCTCATATTCACTCAGTCTCCCCATTCCCCCACATCTTCTTGTGGGTGGGAGCGTTGTATTTTTTTCAGTGAGTATGCCATAATTCTTTATAACCACATAGAGGTGTTGAGCGCATAAACAACATAAATTAACGCCATTTTGTCGGGTGCGTCATATAGTCCTTGGAGAACCGACAGCGTATATTCTTATTCCTATCCTCCACATACCAGACTGTTGTTAAGTTTTTTTCGGAATTTTATATTTTTCATACATATATTTTTCATAAATATCTCCATTTCTTTGGTTTGTTAGATGGTCTGAATATCTTATCTTCTTTCGTTGAAATTTTTCCATTACTCTTTTATCCTTCTCAATGTAAACCTGAAAAAAAAACAAAAAAAAAACAAGTAAAGTAGAAATACGAGTCCTTTCCACGGGTGTTTTCATTTCATAGCCGGTAAGTATGTTCAATAAGTGTGCGCATTTTCTCACAGAATCGGAATATATTTTCTGTTGGAAATTCCTCTCGCCTAATGCCATAAAATTCTATGGTGACAGATATTTATTTTGTACGTAAGGATTTAAGGACAGATATATAGTACATGATCTTACTTTTCATTTAATATCGTTACAGATAATGATTATGGATACTAGGATTTAAATAAGAAGAGAAAAAACAGCAGAAAATAAATATTATTTCAAGGTAATCACCGTAACTTACAATGATAAATATTCAAAATCTGTTTTTATATCATTGAAAGTTTTTTGTTCTCAAGTAAAATATACTCAGATATAATTGTAAATACTTTTTCGTCTCATATTTTTGTAAGAACCTGAAAAATTGGTTAGACTTAAGTTAAAAAATTGTACATCGTTTAAAACTGTATGTGATCTAGGGTTTGCAATACCGATTCGAAATTCCAATACCGGTATTTTGCAATTGCCGGTATTACGAAAAATTCGGAGTATTCACAGTCCTCTTTTAATTTGGGGTATTCGGTGTTTTCGGTAATATTAAAAGACTGAAAATATTCTGCTGTGAACATCCCACAGCACAGATTTGAGAACAGCGCTTTTATTGGATACGTGACCAAATCATGAACTGCGAATTTAATTGTAAAATATGTCACATACCTTTAAATCCATGTTTGATGTATTCTTTTGAATTTCTATTGTGGCAACGGCTATCAAAATTGAAAAAATTTGCAGTCCGATGAGATTAACAAAAAACCAGCGAGAAAATTTGACAACTAAAAACATTACTAGCGCCACCCGCGGTTGATTCTTGATACCGAATAACCGGGCCGGAAAACACGACTCAAGGCATGTCTACAATTACCGAATCCGGTAATTCATTTTTACATGAACCAAGTTACCGTCTCGGTAAAAATCTGTTAAATTTGACTAAATTACCGAGCGGTAAAATTACTCGCAATTTAAAAAAGGACTGGGAATACCCTGATTGTCAATACAGGTTTCGGTATTATAACTCGGTGTTACTGATTCAGTGAACCAAATTAGGCATTTTCATTTTGTTATACACACGTACATAATTTTTCATAGTTGATCAAAGCTACGGTGACCAGACGTCCAGTATTACGTGAGAAAATCCTGCATTTCAGTCGTGTCTTACATTGAAATCCGTCCCGCGAAGTGCTCCGCATTGAACAGAATGTATCCCGCATTCGACACTAATTTTCCTTAGGCCGGAAGACAATTGGCCCGACACAACATTTACGGCCACAGATTACGACGACAATGTAGTACCCCACATACAATTGCCCACACTTTGTTGTTTTAAACGTCATTTGCTTTTCATTTGATTTTGGCACTCGGACGGTGAGCCACATGTGACATTTTTTGTTACCAATTATCATACATAATAGGAATGTGAAAGTAAGCATCACAGCATAGGAACTATATTTCCTAATATTTTCTTTAATTTCCCCTTGAGTGACGAAATTTAGTTTTTATGACGTCCGCATAAGATTTCATTTTGAATCAACCATAAATTTTTGTTGGCGAGCTGACCGATAAAAGTAAATTTGATTTAACTTTTTACGACGACAAAGTTGTCGGATTGATTGTATAGAGAAGCATAGGGTGCTATGAGTTTAAAATCTGAAATTTCGCCGTAAATGTTGTGACGGGTCAATTGTGGTACGGCCTTGAATTATAAAGTGTCTGGCCTTTTATTAAAATTGACCAAAACGAGTGCTGAATTTAACATCTAATGATAATGTTAGCTGAATTTGGGCTAAATTCATTCGTTCCTTTGTCTCTAGAAGCTCTGAAAGCTAAGTTTAAATACAGTTAAAAGCTTTTTTTTTAGAAAAGGGAACCATTTTTGGAACCCAGTTGTTAGTACATAACCGGGTTGTCAAACTGGTAGCCATCGACCCCACGGCCGATTTGAAACTTTTGGGGGTTGACTTTAGCTTATAATCAATTCAAAGTTATACGTGACCCTAAATATTTGAGAACTTTCGCCTACGGCACACCCAGACATTTGTCTTTAAACATCTTTGCCTGCGGCACATTTTTTTGCCCTTTTTATCCTCCTAAACATAGTCACTTTGTTGTTGTAGTTCTTTTGTAATGATGAGAATTTGACGAATTCTCAAAGTGGTATGAACTATACCAGGGTGTTAGGGATGACAAAAGATTTTGATTTGCGCATGTCCGTCCGTCTGACCCTTCGTTCGTTCGACCATCCACCCGTGATCACCATAACTTTCGAAAGGATTGAGCTGGAGACAAGAAATTTTGTACAGTGGTGTTTCTCGTAAATCACAGGTCACTGCCTAGTAAACTACCACCTACACAACATAGGCATAACCGCCGACAACATTTGCAGACTCTGCCTAGAGGAGGTTGAAACTGCAGAGCACATACTGTGCGAATGCGCAGCCTTGGCGCGAACAAGGATGTCCTTAATGGGAAAGGCACAATTACTACCAGAAGACATAAAGAGGACTCCAATCAAAACGATTCTAAGATTCACTAAGGATCTAGAAGAGGGGTAGCTAACGTAAAAATGGGGAAGTCACAATAGATCTTAAGGTCGCGGTGACAAGGGAGCGAGACAGCACAACCCCATACACATAAAATAAATAAAATAAATGTCTAGGCTAAGTTCTTGAACGGCCAAAATTGGACCATTATTTTCCCCCCCCCCCCATACTAACGAAACTGTTTTTTGAAATTTTCTCGAAAATGGTGAGTCATATTAAACAATTTATAAAGGTAAAATGTGTTTGGAATATGATTTTACGTAACTCACCGATATATCAAAATTCAATTAGACCACTGCTTCTCCCTTTCCCATATAAATGGAATACTTTTTTTTCCTGTTTTCTCGAACGTATTTATTAACATGAAAAATTTATTAACATGGAATGTGTTAAGATTCTACATAACTTATTTATACATCAAAATCCAGTTGAACCCCTCCTCCCACCAAATACAAATTTAATACTTTTTTCTATTTTTTCGAAAATGGTGAGTCGTATTAAAAAATTTATAAAGGTAAAATCAGTTTAGAATATAATTTCACATAACTATTCCATACATCGGGCCACTCTTTTCCTCCTAACTTATACAAATGGATTTAAAAAAAAAATCATTTTGTCTATCATCATATAGAGTATTTGACGATTGGCCCATGGCAATTGTAGCTTTTTTTATGTTTTTATCCAAATTTTTATTTTTATTGATACTTTTATATTTTATTGATACTTTCCATAAGGTGTCCGCTTATTTCCGTATTCCCCTAAAATCTGAGATATGTAAAAAATATTGCACAACCCAACGGAAAATATTATATCCAAATCCATTTGCCAGTTTGGGAGATATTTAAAGGGGGAGGAGAAAGTATCAAATGTGTTAGAACTTCATCTACGGCACATAGGTTTTACAACACTTTCGCCTGCGGCGCATTTTTTACTTGTTATTCTCCGAAAGGTAGGTACTTTTTTTTTGTTGAAGTTCTTATACAACTATAGGAATTTGAGTACTCTTCGATGTGGTTGATCGAGAAAGAAAGTTTGGTGACCTCTGGAATAGAATAATCAAACTGATCGATTCGAGAATTGACGAATTAAAAAAAAATATGTAGAAACTCCCGCATGCTGACGTCAGATATTTGTAAAATTTAATTTCTGCAATGTTTAGTTTTAACTACAATTTTAAGAGTAAATTACAAATCCGGAGATTCAATAAAAATCTCTGTTATTAAAATTTATGTAAACCGGAACGCGTTAGATTTTATTTTTATATAAATTGTTCATACATAGAAATGTGTACAAAAAAATCCAAGTTCAAAATAATATTAATTTTTTCATCAAAGAATTTGATCATAATTCCTTTATTTTGCTATCTCATATCGCAGTAGAAGTCTGCAAGGATTTGTTCTCGAATATGTTCGCATATGGGGAGTAGCGAAATTCATTTTTTTTCTTATGATTTTCCTCCAGCGCAGATACACACACTTTCACATGTTTAGCGTAACGTAAGCCATCTTATCATATCTCAGTTCCTGTACCATTTTTGTATCCTTGATGTTCACCGTTGGTTTCTTATGAGCACTTCAATAGAAGACAGCCAAGCCAGCCACCCGTTCCACATAGCTACCCTGCGAAATAAACGAAAAAAAAACTCTCTATAGAAAATTTCCTTTAATGCCTTGAAATTGTTTTGGTTTGGGTCATTTGGCGCGTGCAAGGGCAGCAGGGGTGGAGCAGTACAAAAGGAAATAGGGGGTTGTACAGTGGAATCAGGGAGCGAAACGAGATTTCAACGAATGAAGAAAGGAAATTTCATAAAAACCATCTGAGGCATTGTATACATACGAGTAAGGAATTTTTGGGGTGGATGAGAGCTTTGACACAAAAAAAAACCTCCCTAGGTTTGTGTAAGTGTTGAGACAATTTTCTGTATATGGTTTCCATATACCGTTCTGGAGTTGGTAAAAGGACAAGCTTTCAGTTTTTCTGTATTGTGGATTTAGGAAAATATACACCCCGTGGATTTGTTTGTGTGTCACAAAATTCAAAAATAAATGGCAGAAGAGGTGGCGGTGGGGGTTTATACGAAATAAAATGGTTTGGAACTTATGTATTGAGAATGGTGAAAACCCTGCAGAGAAAGTAAAATAGACGACAGCAATAAGAGGCTCGGCAGGATGGGATCCGCAGAACGTTTCAGGGTTAAATTCAGAAAAAGGAAATTTAGGAAATGGATGGAGAGGGTGTATGTGGGACGGCGACGGCACCGAAAATAAATAATAATAATAATGAATGAGATGAGCTAAACCGAAGGATCTCAAGGAATATACCAAAGAATGGAAAGAAGCCAAGCGTTCGCGTATAACTTTCCACCCTCTGACCAAGGATACGCGCTGGTATGTGCATGTGTACGTGTAGGAAATTGTGAAATATGAAGGTGGTTTATGGTATAACATCAACGTTTGGTGTGGTGGGTGGATGCCTTACAATATCGCATAAATGGCAATGGGCAACTTAAGCGATGGTAGCAAACAACATCGTTTATCCCTCACCCCAAAAAGTAATGGGCTGAAATATGTACGAGGACGAACAAGTTTAAATAATTGCGTTTTTCTTCCTTCTGGTTGATGCTGCTCACAGCACGTGTGTTCCAGGTCGTGACTATAGCCAGCATATATGTATGTATTGCAAGGAAGATGCTCATAGCTTAGTATAAGATTTTCCATTTGCCGTTGGATTAGAAAAACCATCCAGTGTTTCTTTAAATTCGCATGAACATCTCATTTTATACTAGTATGAAACACATTTAGCCTTCGAAGCAATAAATCAACGCAGTAAGTATTTGTGTTGGGGCTGTTGTCTACTACAATTGCAGTTTTTGACTATTTTTCCACACTATTGAATTCACAGAGTTTCGTTTCTCATCCCTTCCAAGTCGATGCATTTTGGCAGAATTTCTTTTAAAAAACAATTGCGTGGGTTCATTTTGTTACTTTTACAAACCTAATTTATGGATACCCTTCTGAAAGGGGCGAAAGGCACATATTTTAGAAAGCTCAAAGTTGAAGCGAATCAGTTAAATGGACCAGTTTCCGACAAATTTGATTATGGACAGAATTCATTTCAATTTTTTTATGTGACATTTATCTTAGCTACTTTTTCCCTCGGTTGCGTATTTTATGATTTTCCAGGAATTTTTCGCAAAGATAATAAAAATTTTATTGAACTTATTTTTATTTTCCTCTTCTGTAAAGGGGAAAGTATTGTAATCATGACGGAGACCGACTTGAGAATGGGGTCAGATAAAAATTTTCTGATTAGCACGAAATCCGTTTTAGGCAAAATTATGAGGATGTCCGTGCATCTGTCTGTCGGTCTGTTGGTCTGTCCGTTCTACGTATCTTAAATAACTCGAGAACGCGTTGAGCTAGCGACTTGAAACTTTTTCTAAATGAGTTCATGGAAATGAAAAAATATATGTGAAGTTGTTTCAAATGCAAAAATATGAATGTTTAACGATTAAAAACTTGATACTGACCAAGGTATTTAACACAATAATATGCGTTCACGTAAATACGCGTCGGAACCCTTTCAGATAGAGGCCATTGCGCTTTTAAAACAGAAAAACGAAAAATGTATATTTGTTTTAAGAGCAAAACACAATTGGCCCGATACAACATTTATGGCGACATTTCAGATTTTAAACTCATAGAACCCTATGCATCTGTATAACTTTGTCGTCGTAAAATGTTGAATCGAATATAACTTTTTTTGGTCAGCTCCCCGACAAAATTTCATTGTTGATTCAAAATGAAATCTTATTCGGACGGCATTCAATCTAAATTTCGTTATTTAAAGAAAGTACAGTAATGCCTCCAACTGAGCGGTAGATACGTTCAAAAAGAGCGCGCAAACCGAAACCGCGCACTGTGAACCCTACTTTGTATGAAATTTTGGGGTTAGGAACATGTTTTTTTAAACGAAAATTATGAAAAAAAACGCGCAGCTGCGAAATTTTTACCGCGCAGTTCGAAATTTTGGTATTAAAAACTTAACCGCGCAGTTGCGAAACCGCGCAGTTAAAAACCGCGCAGTTGGAGGGATTACTGTATTATGTGGCAGTCACACGACGCTGTTTTGCCAGCGCTGCTAGATATTGGGTTAGTAGCGCTGGCAAATAGCAACAGCAGGCAGCGTACTGAGAGGGTTCACACGATTTATAACTTAGTAGCGCTGTCAAACAGCAAAACCGTCGTTTGACATTTGAATTTGGGCGATTTTTTAAATAATAAACGTAACACACAAATTTAAATGAATAAACGTAAAATAACAACTTAAAATAAACAAACTTTTCCACTTATCAGACTTTTGACAGCTCAGTAACCATGCAACAGGGTCACGTGATCCCTAGTAGCGCGGGCAAAGTAGAACGGTCTCTACTTCAATAGCGCTGCTAAAATCATCGCGCTGCTGCTGTTAGTAGCAGCTTACTAGGGTTCACATGGTGCTGCTGAAACGGCTGCTAACAGCCAAACAGCTAGCAGCGCTGGCAAAACAGCGTCGTGTGACTGCCGCATTAGGAAATATAGTTCGTACGCTGTGTTGCTTATATTCACATTCCTATTATGTATGATAATTGGTAACAAAAGAATTTTATATATGGCTCACCGTCCGAGTGTCAAAATTAAATGAAAAGCAAATGACGTTTAGAACAACAAAATGTGGGCAATTGTATGTGGGGTACTACATTGTTGTCGTAATCTGTGACCGTAAATGTTGTGTTGGGCCAATTGTATTCCTGCCATTAAACTTTTCGATTCAGTTGTGTTGAACATAAATGTCAACTAAGTAATGTTTATTGAGTTAAAAATTTAAACTAGTCAATTCGAAAGCTGAAAATCGAATTAAATTACCTGACTTTCAAACGCAGTGGTAGTCCAAAGAAAAATTAGCTGCGTTCCCGATCCTACTGCGCATTACTGGACAGTACTGTGGAGTACTGCGCAGTAATAGTTAATAAGTGTGTCCCCAATGAAAATTACTGCCCAGTACTGTCCAGTACTGCGCAGTAGGATCGGGAACGCAGCTAATTTTTCTTTTGACTACCACCGCGTTTGAAAGTCAGGTACATTTTCGTGTTTTCGGGGTATAATTTCCCTACCTTCTCCTGTTCCTGTATCTCTCCTGCATAATTCCTGTATCTCTCTGAATTGAGATTTGAAAAACTTTTCATTTCATTTATTACGGAAAACTCACGGGAAAATTATCACATTTTGTACCAAAATCGCTATAGAGTTCTACGAAAATCGTAGTTTTCCGTGAACTTTTGGAAAAGTTACGTTAGCTATAACGGGTACCTCCTATACATTTTTTTTAAAAGTGCAGCTTTTTGAAAATTTCTCGAAAACTTTGCTATTTTGGGGAAATATGAATATAACAGTATTTGAAGGACATAAAATTTTCTGCATTTTTTGCTTTAACGAGTTTTTCGTAAATCTAACGGTTCTCAACATAAAAAATTAGGTTTTTTGAATATTTGTCGAAAGGCTAAGTTCTTGAACGGGCCTTCGACCGCCTCTATACAAACGAAATAGTTTTGAGCAATTTTCTCGAAAACGGTGTGTTGTATCGAAAAATTTAAGACGACGAAATGTGTTTGGCATATGATTTGGCAAAACAGTTCCATACATCAAAATTCAATCGGACCAATCGTTCCTTCCTCTCCCCCGCACAAATGATTTTTTTTCACAAAAATTTTATCTGCCGAGTATTTGACGATTGGCCCCTGGTAATTGTAGCGTTTCTTGTGCGAAAATAAATTTAATGAATGAATTGTGATAAATTTTTTATATTCTTAAAAGTATATTAAAAAAAGAACGACTTGGATTAGAATTTAAAAATAAAGCAAAAACCACGTAGAATGCCAGCAGCATTTTGAATTCACAACGGAAAGTTGATTTTCACTAAAAAGCTGTGAATTCCCAGAAGAATATGGCTATTTTTTTTACATATTTCAATTGAATTAGAATATATTGATGATGAATTGAAATTTTGCTACCTATTCAAAATCGACGATGTAGGTATCTTTGGTGTCATCAATGAGCAGAAATGAATGCCTTATCATTTTTTCTTTGCGTTTTCGCAAAAAAAAAAAACTTTTTTTATATAAATTTTGTTTTTGCTATTCATCACTCATCTCCTATCAGCTAATTCCCACAAGATCGAATTGTGTGTCCTACCGGAACCGGAACAAAAAACGAACGCTGGGAAAAAAAATATTCTATCGCAGTTAGGTAAAAATGAACCCATGAAGAAAAACGAAAGCAAAATGTTGGGCAGGAAGAAAAAAAAACGTAGGAAAATTTGAATAATAATTTTTTGTCATAAATTTTTTTTCAATCAGAAGATATCTGCAAAGTCACTGAAGTGTACTTAATTTGTATGTCACGAAAAGCAGCTTGCTTGGTTCCTGTAGGTCCTTTGCCGCGACCATGATAATATTTTTTCGCTAAGAAAACTGAGAAAAATAATTCCACACGGATTTTCCTTAAATTTACCCACAGCCGCCCTTTTAGAACATTTGGTGTGGAAGGATAATCTATGGAGAAAAAAAAACCATGAGCTTTCCTACACGCGCGAATAAAAAAATCTAATCTTGGATATGATGTTTGCGAGAACGAAGGTTTAGAATGTCTCCTTTTACCAAACATTTTTTTTTTCAAGAAACGGGAAGAGTTTTATGGACGCGATTTAGCCACCCTGAAAGAAGGGTGCTTATTCAAGATACGTGTATAATCCAAGGGGTGACGAATACATTTTTCCTACTTTTCTTGTTGTCTCCTTAAAGAGTTTTTTTTCGGGTTGGATTTTTTTCCACCAACACAATCTCTTAGAATATTTGAAGCTTCATCTATCTGCATATTCCTCTAGCCTTATTTCCTTGTCTTTGTTGGTTGTCTCGTTATTGTTGTTTTTTTTTATGTGTACGTAAATCTCCAAGGTGTATAGCTTAATAGAAGGCGACTGTGTGAATGCTCCACTGAGTTTTGAATTTATGGCTTTTCACCAGCACACCATCACTTTGTTTAGATGGAAATTCGATATTTAGTTTGCATCGTTTGTTAGCCGCCATTCAAGATTTTCACCCCAGCGACCGTAAGAAAAAGGATATGTTTGCTTCATAATATTGGGACATAAAATTGAAAAATGTTTCAAAACGCTGGTTGTTGGTGAACTCGGAAGTTTGGGTTGATAAAGAAAGGATTTAGTTTTAAGTTGAAAATATTTTTAGGTTAAATTTATATTAGAATGATTTGCTCGAACGATTTTTTTTGTCGTACTAAAATTATTATATGTAGTTCTTAATAATTTCGGATGTCACCCGAGCCTACGTCCTCAGCTAAATTCCAAGACTAGAAACAAGGCTTTTAAATGCAATATAAATAATTTAATTTTAAAAATATAAAGTCCAAATTTACTTCCCATGGCGCAAAATATAAGATTTGAACACAATAATTTAGATTGAAAGTATTGGCTTGAGCTTGAAAAAACGAAAAAAATTCAGAAAATACACACTTTGACAATAAAAAAGGGTTGACAGCCCTACCGTGATTAACAGAACTGAATAAAAACATATTTCATGGATATGTATTTCTTACAGAACCCAATATCACTCAAAATTTCACTCAAACACACTCAGAAAAATGTCCAGGTCAACTTTTTGTCAGGTTAACTCTGACCTTACAGAGGTGTCTGTAAGCCAGCTAGCGGTCAGAGTTAACCTATCTAAGGTCAACTCGTGCAGCTCCCAATGCCCTACTTCACCTGCTGGTGGCTTAATTTCAGAATTTCTCCGACCACAGGTCAACTCAGTTTTACTTGCCCACATGCAGGCGAACGCGCGCCTGCCCGAGGCCAATTACGCCGTATGTAGGTCGTCGAGTTACCCTCCATTTTCTGAGTGCACTCACGGACTTAGAAATTCAATATTTTTTTTAGATATGTCGCGCCTCATCGAGTTTTTTTGCTAGAAAAATTAACAACTAGAATTTTTTTGAGAAATAATTTGTAAAAAAAACATAACAAAAGCTATAATTGCCAATCTGGCAATTATTGAAAACCCGTATGGTGATATTCGCATCAAAATTCGAAGAGTTGTACCAAAATTCCACTTTGAGTCAAACTTTCCAATAAGATTTTTAAAAATTTATTCCAATCAGATTTTGATGTATGGAAGTTTTATGTAGAATCATATCCTAAATAACTTTTGTTTTGTGGACTTTTTTGTGGACATTTTTGATAAGATGAACCGTTTTTGAGATATTCACAAAAAACTTTTCGTTCGTATGGGGGGTACCCCCCCTAATGGTCCATTTTTGCTCATTAACGCATTTTACGAACAACCGATCTGCGCAAAATTTCAAGTCTCTAGCTCAATCCGTGCGCCCGCAATCCGCGCCACAGACAGACGGACAGGCAGACGGACGGACGGACATGCAAAAATTAATTATTTTTATCATTCTAAACACACTGTGATGACGGGATCTTGGCGTTACAAACGGTAAGGCAAAGTTAATATACCCTTTGGTTTCACCATACGGGTATAAAAATAAGATTATACACTACAGTAGGGGTATTCATGAAAACTCGAAAAAGCCTCGAAAGTGAAACAAAAAAACAGTTTTTTGCGATTATCGAAAAAGTTTTATACGAAAGCGAATTTTTGGTGGTTTAATATATGAGATGAATTGAGGAGAACAATATTTTGCACAGTTTTGTCTTTCACTGTTATCTGCTGCGTTTTGTCGTTAATGAAACATTTTCTTTAAAATAAAAAAAAATAGATTTTTGTAAATTGTTTGCAAACTAACGGTGTTTTAATAAAACCATTGAAGGAAGAGTAAAACACATAAAAATTCTCCACATTTTTGCCCTTTTCCGTAAATTGATAGCTTTTACCGTTATCGGCAGACATGTCCGACCTGTTGGGGGAAAATTTGGATGTGAAAACATCCGCAAAAATAATATAATTTTGTTGTTTTTGCAGACCTTATAAGCCGAGAAATTCCAATAGGATTCAATGCTAAAAGGTCGAGTATAAACCATGAATCAGAAATGGTTCAATGGTTAAACACCATTGGTCGAGTATAAACCATGAATCAGAAATGGTTATCGAGATATTTCAGATTTTGCAAAAAGAATCGAATTTTTTTATGAACTCATATTTTGTTTGTAAGGTTATAAATTGTGTATAAATGTAGATTGTGTTCAAGAAAATCATGCGCTGTTCACATAAGATATTTTGGTTTTTTGTTGTCAGAAGAAAATACAATATCTCTGTGAGTATTTTTTTCGCTGCTCAGTTTTTTCTTCGACTAGTTTTGTAAGTAAACGTTTTGTACATTTTGTACTATATGGCATCGCAGTATAAATACTCGAATCGAGTTTTACTCCACTAAAATCCTGTAAGCCTGCGTGGAAGCTGGTAAAGCAGGCTCTGGTGACGGTGAGCCAGCTTCCATACCACAAACAGGCTCCTGATGGGTTTTCAGGGCAAACATGTCCGACCTGTTGGGGGGAAAATTGGATGTGAAAACATCCACAAAAATAATATAATATTTTTGTTATATTATTTTTTGTTTTTGCAGACCTATAAGCCGAGAAATTCCAATAGGATCATTTTGTACTAGTTTTGTAAGTAAACGTTTGTACAAGAAACCAAATTCCTTTATAGGAGTTTAAAAATAAAGGACCAAAGAATGCTTTTTTCCGGATCTGTTTGTGACGCTTCATGTAGGTTTATGTTTAGAGCTGCAGATCATGCTACGCACAGAAGGCAATATTTTTATTATAAAAATTATTAAAAAAGACATAAAATGTGTGAATCAACGCAATAGTTTAGAGCCGATCAAAGCTTTTGTAAAAGCTACGACTTCATTTAAAATGAGGATCGAAGATGATAACGTATGTATCAAAAAAAATTAATTTTCAACTGGTATTGTCCTAAATTTCAAAAACTTTAATGTAACCCACATTATCAAGTTATTTAAAGTTGTCGTCACCTAAAAATTCCTAACTTTAAACAAACTTCCAAGTTAATGAGGGCAAAAGAAAGGAAAAACTAAGAAAGTAAAAAAAAGTAAATGAATTCCAGAAAGTCTGTTAATTTTTTGCCAGCCAACCTTTGTCCTAATTTCACTTTTTCACAAGGTCGTCTGTCCGCAGTTGTACTATCTTCCACCATAAATATATATGTAGCTATCAGTTTAGATACATACATATAGAACGAAATCCTGGCAAAGAAAGGCCAATGTCGTCACACGAAATTAAGTCTGAAGGCCAATGGTCGCCTGGTGGTACTCTCTTTTAGCTCTTTCCCATCAGAAACATAGCATAGGTCATGCAAGAAAACGGGTAGGTCACCACCTCAGAAAATTTGTATTCAACCTTATTACCCGAACCACAATCACCTCCACCACTACCCATTCCATTACGTTACCCGGCAGCACTTTCATCATTTCCCATTCATTTCTTAAGCTCCATCGACGTCATGATATTCCTGGCCAGCCATCCCTTCCGCATTCTAGCAATTTCGCGAGCCAAACCAAGCCAAGTTCACGTTCACGTCCACGTCTCGATTTCATCTTAAGTAGTAAAAGGAATTCCCCAGTAAAAAGAAACAGAAAAGGAAGCTGCCACTCTGGCAATTAACGAAGAGAACGAGTATCCCTGACCTGGGACACTTTCTAGCGTTTACAACTGATGATGCCAGCGCACCCCATCCTAACCTATACTGAAATCTTAAAGGACCAACGGGCGACTCATTATACCGCATCTTACTTTCCATCTTGGTTTCCATTTCATTCAACTTTTCTTCAGATCCTTACGCTAAATCCACACCTTGCCCCTGGTCACATGATCATTGGCGGCAGCTACTATACCCCTCTTCGTCCAAGTCGTTGTGCAATCGGGAAATGTCCGGCCACCATTCCCCTTACAATCTGCGGTGATCCTTTTTTTTAATTTTCCCGCTTTTACTTTTCCTCGCTTTGATTAATAAAAAAAAATAAAACGAAAAGAAAAGGCGGAAAACTTCCTTGATCCTGACGAACTCTTTCGTTTGTGTGCTAAAAGTTCTTTAAGAGCTGCCCACACTCCACATTAAAAGGCAGCCGCTGAAATAGCGGCGATAGCCCAAGTTTTCTTAACATTTTCACGTCCTGAACCTGACTCCTCAACCATCTTCTTCCTGACCCGTTTATCTTCCCCGCCACGCCCTCGGGCTATGTACACAAGGAAAGTCATGAAGTAATTATTCGTTCAACGCCCGACTTGGTCTCCAGTATTTTTTCACTTTGTTCCTGGAGAGTTCATTCATTAAGAATCCCCGGCTCGGTAAGGAATTTCGTCCTCTTTAGAGAAAAGACAGTTCTGCGATAATTTTCATTTTCCCAAAGCGAGGATGAAAAAAAAACAAGAAAAACAAAAAAAAAAACTTTTTCTTGAAAGATGCCAGTGGTCTGGTCCTCAAGCTGACGTTGGTGGCGTTGAGACGGTGGTGTTTGGTTCAGTTGTCTTTTCCAAACCAGAGCATTTTCTTGGGAAACTGATAGGCTAACTTCGGGACATTTAGAGTATTCAAAGTTTAATGGTCGGTCGACTATGCGGGTTTCTCCTTTCCGTGACAAACGTCGGTCGTCTTTATTACAGATTCTATTACCATGGTTTCTGTTTTAACTTATTATGCTGCTTCTTGTTTATTTCTACTTTCACTCTCATCATTTCATTATGCTACAAAGCTTTTTAGTCATTTTCGCTCATCGTTATGATAATTGTGCTGGGTTAACTGGACGAAACTTGGTCAAGGTCTAAATGAAAGTATTCCGGAAAAGTTGTCTGTGTAGGTATACATCGGAATATTTTGAGTTTAATGTTGTGTGATGGGGATAAAAGGATAAGATATAATGATATTTTAGTTATAGTTTGTATTTAGTTTTTTAAAAAGTCAGTAAAGAAGACTTTCCGCACAGATAACTATACAATTGACAACGCGGCAGATACAAAATTTCTGATCAGTACGAAATCCGTTTCAGGCGAAATTATGAGAATCCATGCATCTGTTTGTCGGTCTGTCCGTTTTACGTATTTTAAATAACTCGAGAACGCGTTGAGCTAGCGACTTGAAAATTTTTAAAAAATCTATCGACTCTAAAAAGTTGAAAGACTTAACCAAAAAGTTTAAAATCGTCAAAAATTGGTCTTTTAAACCCTACAACGTTAGGAAAAGTAACGTTAGCTATAACGGGTACCTGCCATACAATGTTTTTTTTTGAAAAATACAGTTTCTTGAAAACTATGAGCTTTTAAGAAAAAATAATCACAGAAAAAATCAAAGGAAATAAAATTTTCTCAAGTTTTAAGGGGTTTAAAACGATTTTTTAGTCTATTTAGTTGAACATTTTTCAACCGAGAGGGTTTAAAAGACAAATTTTTAATGATTTTAAACTTTTAGGTTAAGTTTTTCAACTCAAAACAAATGAGTTGAAAATGTAAACCTGAAAAGTTGAAAATTTATACTTTTGGTTTGATTTTAAACTAAAAGGTTGAATTCCACCTTGGTTTAAAGATTAAACTTTTTATACCCGTATGCACTCAGAAAAATGGAGGCTAACTCGACGACCTACATACGGCGTAATTGGCCTCGGGCAGGCGCGCGTTCGCCTGCATGTGGGCAAGTAAAACTGAGTTGACCTGTGGTCGGAGAAATTCTGAAATTAAGCCACCAGCAGGTGAAGTAGGGCATTGGGAGCTTCACGAGTTAACCTTAGATAGGTTAACTCTGACCGCTAGCTGGCTTACAGACACCTCTGTAAGGTCAGAGTTAACCTGACAAAAAGTTGACCTGGACATTTTTCTGAGTGTGGTGAAACCAAAGGGTATATTAGATTTGCCTTACCGTTTGTAACGCCAAGATCCCGTCATCACACAAAAAAAAATGAATTACACCAGTGTGTTTAGAATGATAAAAAAAGTTGAATTTAGCATGTCTGTCCGTCCGTCCGTCCGTCTGTGGCGCGGATTGCGGGCGCACGGATTGAGCTAGAGACTTGAAATTTTGCACAGATCCGTTTTTCGTAAAATGCGAGGCTAAGTTCGTTAATGGGCAAAAATTGACCATTAGGGGGGGGGGGGGGGGAACTCCTTAGGAACGAAAACGATTTTTGCGAATATCTCAAAAACGGTGCATCTTATCAAAAAGTCCAAGAACAAAAGTTATTTAGGATATGATTCTACATAAAACTCCCATACATCAAAATCCGATTGGAATAAATTTTAAAAAATCTTATTGGAAAGTTTGACTTCAAAGAGGAATTTTGATACGAATATCACCATACGGGTTTTAAATAATTGCCAGATTGGCAATTATAGCTTTTGTTATGTTTTGGTTTAAAAATTCAACCAAAAAGAAGAAAATTTAAACTATTTGGTTTGTTCTTTTGTTGTTTACAAAATTTAAAACTTTTTGGATGAAAATTTAAACTTAATTTAGTTAGGATAAATTAGTAAACTTAAAAAGTTTGAAAATTCAACCTAAATTTTCTAAATAGGAAATTAATATATTTATTTAATTTATCGATATCAACTGAGGAGGCTCAGTCCCACTTTCGGATGTTGCGGCATAAGTTTAATAAAAAAAAGAAAAAGTAGTCTACAGAAATTGATAAATATAACCTAAGTAGAGTATCTAAGAGTATCTAAATTTTACAGAAGAAAGTTTTATGTTGATCACAACTGATATTTTTTCACAACTGATATATCTAATCTTTGCTTTAACAATATACCCCTATTATTTTTTTCTATCCCTTGAATTTGACTTAAAAAGGCATTAAACAGGCCTCCTAATTATGCACTGCACTGCAAATGTAGCCCCAGAATTGACCAGTTGCAAATGCGAATTATAGAAATTTTCTGACGCCCTCTTCGTGGATTTCAAATATCCTAGGCACCTGACAAAAATTAAGTGATAACAACATAGAATATTTAAAAAGTAAAGCGACTCCTTTTTAAAAGCTTTTGTTTAGCTTGCTTTCGTATCTGTCTGTTTGTCTGTCAGGGTCAAAATCTTGTAACATAATTTTGACCCAATTTCACTCATTCGATTGACTTGATTTTGCATACATACGTAACTACAATACAATATTTTTACTTGTAAGGATATCGTGACTATCCTTTCCTTGAAATTTTCCAGAAACAAATCTCATCTGAGGGTTTTCGATGCCGGTGAATCCGATTCTGGTATTAAGAAGTCTGTAAGGACAATGGAAGGTCCTGTAAGGATAACGTAATTATCCTTTCCTTGAAATTTTCCAGAAAAAAATCTCATCTGGGGGTCTTTAACGTGATTATTCTGAAATTTTGTGGAAAAAATCTCATCTGAGGGTTTTCGATGCCGGTGAATCCGATTCTGGTATTAAAAAGTCTGTAAGGATAATGGAAGGTCCTGTTAGGACAACATGATTATATTTCGCTTAAATTTTACGAAAAAATCTCAACTGGGGGTTTTCGGGCCGCTGAATTCGATTCTTGAGTCAAAAAGTCCGTAAAAATATCTAAAAGACATCAGGATAGTTATTTGAAGACTAAAAAGTATAAACAATCGTGGCGAAAGACAGGCGTGATTCTGGATTTTTGTCATACTAGTCAAATAGTACTAGTTAAAATTAAAAACGATAAAACAAAATAATGAAAATTAAAAAAGACTTCTATTTAAAAAAAATGTATTAAAAAGGGGGGAAAAAATAGGGCGGCGCTGTGTTTCAGTGTTTGAGATACACGAGATAAAAGCATTAAAAATTAAAATAAAATAAATTTTTATCGCACTGATTTTTTTCTGATACACACCACCTAAAAAAAAATTTTTTCCTTATTTTTACAAGCTTTTTTTCAACTTTTTTTTATATATTTTTTTACATTTAATTTAAAAATTGATTATTTACAATAAATTAATTGTGTAGCATTTACTCATAGTTATATTAAAGTTTTGTGCGAGACATTATTAAATTATGCAACATGAAATATTAACACATTCATTGCCAACTACGAGTAACCTCATAGTTGGCATCTAGGCAGGGACGCCAACTACGAGTATACTCGTGGCGTATGATTTTTATGAGTTAATTTAATTTGTGTGGCGACTTTGATTTTTGGTTTGTCTACGGAGAAAAAGCAGAAAAAACTTTTTTTACTACAATACATGTACATAAAATCCCACGTTTTAATTTTTTTATGTTTTATGAAAAACTTATTGTACATACAATACAACAAAATCGATTTGGCAGTGAACGTGTTAAGGACAGAACTATTGAAAATATTTGGAATTATGATACTTTGGATATAATCTTTTTCAATTTCTTATTGTTGGAATTTTCTTGTTCAAAATGTTTTTAACGCAAAAAAATAGTGTGATGTCGGTTTGCCGTCGGCTGGATTTTATCTAATTAATTTCGTAAATGCTCTAATCTTTAAATAGTTCTAACAATTTATCATTAAGTGGATTTTTCTATTCTATGTAAATAAGAATTTCCAATTAAATTCATTTTATCATCAATATTTCACCACATCAATTCCACCGACGGCAAAAAAATTTCACTTCCCTGCGATTTATTTGGTAGAAACCAAGGTTTTAGTCATATTTTTCTTTGAACTTCAACAGATTTAAAAAAAAGTCTATCAATTTATCAAAAAAATTCTAGAAATTAAGTAAATATTTTCTAATAAAACTATTGCCGAACATTCAGGAAACACAAAATAAACATTGGACTACACAGAAATATGTAAATTAGTAAAATTGGTCTGCAAACTGAATTTGAACTGATGACATTTGTGTACTTTGGGTGCTCCTGGACCACTCGGCCTTCACACTGGGCATTGCAATTCGTTTATCTTTTCTATGTATGTAGCAACCACTTCAACTGCATGTATGCGAATTCATCGCTATTTAACCCTTCACTCTCATGATATGCAGATGTCTCATGCAGGGATTTTTTTTTGATTTGATATAACTGATGATTTTTTGTTAAAACAAACTCTTTATTTATTGATAATCCACTCATATCATTGTGGTAATTGGAAAAACTGGAGAAAAAGAAATCATTTGCACATTTACTGCCTTCCTAACTCACCTTTAGCCGCTCAGCTGTTGATTTTTTTAAATTTTCTCATGGAATGATTTGATTTAAGTATTACCATGATTTATAAAGGTGGAACAAATTAAAATTATTCTCTGTGTGATGGTATTTGTGAATATCAGAATAAATCTTTGACTGTCTCATAAAAAAAAACAACTGGAAAAAAGGATTTCAAAGGGGGTTTAAGACTTATTGCTGACTCAGGCAAATTGTGTGACGGTTGAATTACCCGGTAAATATAGGCAACAACAAAAAACTAATTTCTATGCATATAGGAAATATTTCTATGGTTAGAAACGTAAATATTTTTTCGTTTTTTTTTCATATAATCAATAAGAAGTTTATGCAGCTGCCTTCATTTTGTATTTTTTATAAACGCTTTTTTAAACAATATTTTATAAACTTTGATGGTTTTTTATAAATAGTTTTTTATTCCAAAATATTTCTGAAATTGTATTTTCACTTTCCTCTGCTCTAGAGGGAAAGTATTGTATTCACGGCGGAGACCGACCCAAGAACGGGGGCAGATAGAACATTTTCTGATGAGTACGAAGTCCGTTTCAGGTAAAATTATGAAGAAGTCCGTACATTTGGAGTCGTTAAATTTAGTCGTTATACCCGAATTCGATAAAAAAAAATTAAACAATGAAAATTTTAAAATTTCTCGAGCAAACATGGGTGACAATTTAGGATGAATTTTTCAGCTTCGCTCAACTATTTAGTTTAAACATTTTCAATCAACATGTTTTAAAAATTGAACATGTTTTAAAAAATGAACTTCTAGGTTGAGTTTTTCAACTTTTTATACCCGTATGATGAAACCAAAGGGTATATTTGCCTAAAGGTGCCTCTCCACATGAGAGTAAATACGCGAGTAACTCTCGAGAGTTACTCGCAGGAGGTTGTCCATTTGAGAGTTAATTTCGGTGATTTTTCTCTTTTCAAGACCAATATCTTGATTTTTTTGACATCTTGCTTTGGCGAGTTCTCGAGAGCTACTAGCGAAATTCAAACGCCGTTCGTATCTGGCGAGCAACTCCCGGAGAGTTCAGTGGGTGCGTGTCGACTAGAGAGTAGAATTACTTTTGACAGCTCGCAGAAACTAGCAGGCGAGTTTCTGACAGCGATTCTTAGAGACGTATTTATTTGCGAGTAGTTGCTATCGAGAAATATCGAGAGGTTCTCGCCGGAATTTACTCTCATGTGGAGCGGCACCTTTAGATACAACTGTTCGCCGTTAACTTAAACTTCGAACAATGTCACCATACGGGTTTTCAATGATTGCCAGATTGGCAATTATAGCTTCTGTTATGTTTAAAGTCTGAATTTTTTTTTTAAACCAACTTAGTTGAAAGTTTGAACCTCAGAAGCTTAATTTTGTACTTTAGGTTTAAATTTAAATTAGTTTAAACATAGCTTAATCCAATCAATGGTGAGATGATACCTTTTTTACATATTTAAACCTCTTGTGATGAATATAAGTGGGTATAATGTTGAAAGTTTTATTCAAAAACATTTGAAAACTTGAGAACTAATTGAAGTAGAAAGTTGAAATTTGGCATAGACCAGGCTTTTATCAAAAGATAAAACTCATCCGACAATGGGAAAAAACTGAGCCACTCCTTCTCCCCTCTTCCATACAGAAGTCAAATTTGTTTTGCAATTTTCTTGAAAACGGTTAATTTTTTCGAAAAATTTGTTTAGACGAAAAGTGTTTAAAATATGATTCTACGAAATTTTAAATAAATCAAAATTCAATTGGACCACTTCTTCTCCCTTTCCCATACAAATGGATTTTTTTTTGCGATTATCTCGAAAACGGTTCATTTTTACCGATTTTTGGAGTGGTTTTAATACTTTTAGTATGTGTAAGAAAGGTAATAGTTTATAAACTAAACCGGAAAAGTTCCAAAACTAAACCGAAAAGACGAAAAAGTTAAATGTTCAACTTCAAATAGTTTAGTCTTTAAACTAAATTCAAAACAAATGTGTGACGATTTTATAGAAAATGTTGCTAAATTCAAGAACAAGTTTCTTGATTTTAGTAACGGAAAGAGATGATGTTGATATAGAGAAATACGATTTCGACAAAATCCTCAAGTTTCTTCATTTAGGTAACAAATGGTTTGAGTCATAAAATCCGTTACTAAATTCAAGAAAAATGTTACTAAATACTATAGTAACCGAAAATTCTCACCCACTTTTATAGGCTTAGTAACTTATTTTTTAAATTAAGAAATAACATATTTCTCCGTGTAGTATCTTTGTTTGTGATTTCATTGAAAATTGAAGTTTTTTGTTATATTCCTTAAAATAAATAAAAAATTCTCGAACACGGGATTCATTGCTTTTAAATTATATCAGTTTCTTTTTTGTATTAAAAGCTCAGATTTTTTTTTGCCAAATTTGTATCTTAATAGTTAAGTCTAACTATCGAGTCTAAGTGTGTCTTTGAAAATTTGTGGCTCTGAAGTTGGAGTCGGAGTTAGAGTTAAGGGTTTTAGAGCGGTTTGCAACAACGAAAACTTATGTCGAACTTAAATTTGTTAAGTGCCAGAATTTCTATGGTTTAAGAAGGCTAAGCTTAACTTAAATAGGTATGACTTGTATCAGCAAACGGGCCTTACAGAGTTAAGGCTTTTAAAGAGTTAAGGCTTTTAAAGAGTTAAGGCTTTTACAGAGTTAAGGCTTTTAGAGCGGTTTGTACCAACGAAACTTAGCAACTTATGTCGAACTTAAATTTGTTAAGTGCCAGAATTTCTATGGTTTAAGAAGGCTAAGCATAACTTAAATAGTTATGAGTTGTATCAGCAAACGGGCCTTACAGGGTTAAGGCTTTTACAGACTTAAGGCTTTTTCTGGTTGAGAGTATAACAATGCAGATTTGGTTTCACAATCACTGTAAATTTTTCACAAGAAAAGAAAAATCAAAAACTCACTTAAATTTAAATTATTTAAAGTTAAAAAGTTTTGTCCCGTTTTCAAAGTTTTTGAGTTTTGAAAACTGATATTTTTATAAATATTTTTCAAACAATTCGGCAATAACTTTATTTTTCACTCAAACTTTCGCGGGAAAACTCAAAAGTAACACAAAAAATTAAACTTCGGAATTAGACTTTTCGAATCGATATTATGGATGAAACTAAATCAAATTTGAAACATAATTTCTAAGTTTGCTAAACGAACAACTCCCCTCTATTTTAAAATTCGAAATAATACCATAATAATGCAATGTAGGTATAAATTCAGAACGAAATGAATAAAATCTGAGTCTAATTAAAATTACAATGAAATGTCACTTTCAACCCTTTTTAGATTGAAGTATAAACATGACACGTCTAACAAAGGTGTGAAGTTTAAATTCAAATCTCTACTATGGAATAAAATGATGGGAAACTAAAAAAATTCTTTACCTCGTTTAACTGTCTACTTGCTCACTGGGCATCCTGGCCTGATATCGCTATCTACTGGTATCTGTCTGCCTGAATGTCTGCCAGCCATCTAACTTCCTATATTATGATGATTTCCCTCGCTCATCAGACACTTTTTTTTTGCATAAATTAAATTTTCCCGGAAAACCCTTTCCCCATTTAAATTCTGCTTTCTGATATCCTTTTACAAAGCTGGCTCTCCGTCTACATTTGCTGTATGAAGGTACAAACACCATGCCAAGTGAAACTGTGCTATGAATAAAGTATTTTTGTACGTATGTGTATTAAAACGTATGTTAGATGGTGGGAAATTAATAATTAAAAATATGAAATTAATTTTAATTGAAATGTACATACATATATATAGATTCACATTCGAAATGTAACCAAAGAGTTGAATGAAGTTTATTTAAAACATACACAAGTGGACGTTTTATAGGAAATGCGAGTTGAAATCCATCGTGATATCGTATGGCAAAGGACAAACACAAGTTAATAGGAAAATAATTATACATATTTGCTTTTAGTCTCAAGTATCTGTACTTCATTTCGTTATTATGTAATTTCAATTAAAAGGATATTTTCCAAAACTCTTTGGCACTCATATCGACACTAACGACAGATGGATATGAAGCGATCGATGGTTTCAAACGTCTTCGTCTTTTGGCTAAGATTATTTTTATACCCTTCCTCAAGGGAAAACTGATGTGCGCGACAATAATAAAAAGAAGATTTTATTTATAATGAATATTTCATTAAAATCGAATTTCCTGTCATTGAATTGTTAAGGACAAGAAAACACATGTTGTTAATATGATCACAACTATTACTGTTACTCATGTGTAGAAATACCCGATAACGACGAAAATAGACCATATTGATATGTAGTTAACCCGTTTTTATTTTCTTTGAAAAACCTTTACAATGGCTCGTCGTTGTCATATGCAGGACATTCAATGCGTAGGACAAAATACGGGAAAGGCTTCAGGCAATTTATGTATATATGCTTGAGTAGAAATTTGGTGGCATGTGAATAGATATGAAACGAAAATTATGACTTTGAGGCTATCTTGACAATAATCTTGACGAGATAATTTGAACATTTCATCCAGGTAATTGTCAATAACGGTATTTAATTGACGGAAATAAGACTAAAACTTGTCATCATGTTAATTTTAAGATTTTGGTGATAATTTTATTTACAAAAACGAAGCAAAAATCAGCCGGCATGGAGATGATATCTTGTTTTAACACTTGACAGAATGGAAAAAAAGAAACATTAGAAGGGTTTAAATTTTGATGACCAATCCTCAGAAAGCCTATATGAGAACTTGAAACAAAATTTTGAACGAAGACTTAACGTTGTTTTTTTGGAATTGGATTCGGACGTGAGGAATACTTATGTAAAATCGTATTCAAAACACTTGTTATATTTATACATTTTTCGATACGGTCGGTGTGCTGGGGTCGAGAAAATCGCAAAAATTTGAACACTAAATCTAAATTCTTCGAGTAAAGATTTCTCCTGTTGTCTTGTTCGCGGACATATTTACGGACAGATGTTAAGGTTTTATGAGATTCTAAACCAAGCACTGTTTAAAATTTTTAGAAATCAGATTCTAGACCAGCGACCTCTAAAATCTCCGCTGCAAACTTTTCCGCAAAAAGAAAACAAATATAAGAAATACTACAACTGCCAGGGCCAAGCGCCAAATACTCTATATGAGATTGGACAAAATTTTTACAAAAAAAAAACACATTTGTATGGGAGAGAAGGGATGAATTGGTGCGATTGGATTTTTATGTATGGAAGGGTTATGTAAAATAATATTCTAAACGGATTTTATCTTTATAAATTTTTCGATACTATGTACCGTCTTCGAGAAAATAGCAAAAAAGTATTCCATTTGTATAGGAGAGGGTAGCGGAGTGGTCCAATTGGATTTTGATGTGTGGATAAGATATGTAAAATCATATTATAATCACATTTTACCTCTAAAAATTTTTCAATACGGTTAACCGTTTTCGAGAAAATTAAAAAAAGCTGTTTCGTTTGTATGGTGGAGTGGGGAAGAATTGGCAACTAGACAAAATTTTAAGTCTAGCTCAATTCTTTCGAAAGTTATGGTTTTAGCAGACGGACAGACATATATACAGACAGACGGACGGACTTGCGGAAATCAAAATCTTTTGTCATTCCAGACACCCTGGTGTAGTTAATTTTTGTGACCGACGATTGATTCGATGCGATACAAACGGTATACTAACTCTATTATACTCTTATATCTATATATATAAAAATGGAAGTTTGTTGGTTGGTTTGTTGGTTTGAGATTACAAAACTCAAAAACTACTGGACCGATTTTTACGCGGTTTTTTGCAAAATGATCTGTGTTGCCAGGAGCAGGTTTTTAGCTATGTAGATTTTCAAAATTCGACATGGAAGGTCCTGTAAGGATAAATATCCTTTTTCCGGTTTTTCCTCGGAAAAATCGGCATAAGGGGGTTTTTGGGGTCGCTGATCACGAATCCGGTATTAGATTTTCAAAATTCGAAACGGAAGGTCCTGTAAGGATAACTTACAGGTCCTTTTTCCAATTTTTCTCGCAGAAACTGACTTTGGGAGGTTTTCAGGGTTGCTTATCACGAATCTGGAGTTGGAATTTCAAAATTCGAAACGGAAGGTCCTGTAAGAATAACATTTTTCCTAAAACTTTTTAAGTTATTTATGGTTTTTTGGCATTCTAAAATTTATACAAAAAACTTTCAGCTGCCAACGAAGGGTCTGCTAGTATCATATAGAGTATAAAAATAAATTTGTTTTATCCATGCATAGGGTGACCATAGGTCCCGAATTGGCCCGGACAATCCGAGATTTTGGTAACTTGTCCTGGTTTCCCGAAAACCAAACTTTTGTCTCAGATCGCCAAACTCAGTTAATAATTTATTAAATTCTAGAAAATACGGTAAGTAAATATGCACAACATAAGGCTAGGGGTTGCTCAAAATTGCGTATTTTCGCTTGCAGCGCATTTTTTTCAACGAATTTTTACTTGGAACGCATGTATTTCGAGCGGCGGATTTCTCTTTATTGATATTTTGAAAATTTCAGTTGCATGTACTTATAAAATGGAGCGTGAGGAGCGCGATAGTATCCCTTAGTTTGCAATGAACTCTACCCGTATTTAAAATTTTATCAAAATCAGATGAGTCGTTTTCGTGTGACGCCGGAGACAGACAGATAATAATGTTGGCGTTTTTGTTTTTGGTTACTAGTTAGAATGTTGAAAAAATCTGTTGAGGAAGTTGAAAAATAATTAAAGCCCAACTATTTCGAATTTTGTATCGACAGATTTTAATCATAAATGGTTCGATGTTTCACCACGCCAAAAAGTTTCACTAAAACCTCATGCAAACATGAATTTTTAACGATCTTTTGACTTTTATTGCCGCGGGAATTTTTACTAACTAAAAACACTCTAATTTGAACTTGTTAAAAATATAAAAAAGAAATACTTTCTAAGTATCCCTTATTCAATTCAAACGCTGCAAGTTTTTGTACCTTGTCCATTAAAACTTTACCTTATAAAATTTTATTCAATTTTCTATAAACTATTTATCAACAGTAAAGCAAACTGAATTACTACTTTATAAATATTTATTAAGAATTCAATTATAAAAACCATCCCTTAACTGTTGAATGCATTCCTTAACAACAACTAAAGAGTAGATTTACATAAACTATAATGAACTTTAAACCTGTTGGTATTTACTAGTACTTCCGCAAGCAGAGTATTGTAATTTTGTAACACAAAATAACAAAATACAACAGCATGCATCCTTTTCCACAAAGTCAAGAGTTGTAAATGCAATGATTTTCAAGGGGTTGCAAATTCTCTCGCATCAGGTAGATATATTTATACGTCATACTGAGTGTGAGATGATTCTTTGTTGCAATAATAATAATGCAAAACACCACATCACAAAAGGGATTTGCCCTTAAGTTATACATCCATTTGAACACCAAATAATTTTAACTTGTAATATGAGAGGGAAGTTATCAGAAACAAATAAATTTGCAACAGTCTTGGACTATTTGCAACCCTTGTTGGGGGTTTTTCGATTGCTAAAAGTTTTAGTCTTTCTCTAGGGTAGATTATTGTTATTTTAATTTACAAAGTGCAAAGTATTTATTATATCATTCATGCTTGATAATGCGCTCATTATACTCTATATGATATATCATATAGAAGTATATTAGATTTAGTACTGTTTGTAACGCATCGAACCAATCATCGGACACAAAAATGAATGAATTTCACCAGGGTGTTTGGGATGACAAAAGATTTTTTTTTTTTTTTTCGAAAACTGTGCAGGTATCGAAAAATTTATATGGGTATAAAATGTATATAGACGAATTTTCCGGAAAAATCGGATCTGGGGTTTTTTGAGGTGCTGTAAGCACTACGAAAGGTCCTGTAAAGATGACGCCATTACCCTTTTCCTAAAATTTTCAGGGAAAAAATTTCACCTGGGTATTTTTGGGGTCGCTGAATACGATTCTGACATTAAGACGTCCATAAGGATAACGGAAGGTCCTGTTAGGATAACGTGATTATCTGTTTGATTTTGGATTTTCGGTCATTCAAAATAAAAAGAATAAATAAAAAATAATTAAAAAAAATCATGACTGAGACAGACTCGAGAACGAGGGCAGATAGAAAATTATGATCAGCATGAAATCCGTTTCAGGCAAAGTTATGAGATTCCGTGCTTCTGTCTGTCGGTCTGTCCATTTTACGTATCTTAAATAACTCGAGATCGCGTTAAGCTAGCGACTTGAAATTTTCTGTAAGCAAGTTTTTCGAAATGTGTAGTCGCCTATCAAGTTTTGGAAAAGTAATGGCGGGTACTTACCATTCATTTTTTTTTAAATACAGTTTTTTGTAAATTTCTCGAAAACTTTGCGCTTTCATGAAAAAATGCATATAACCAAGTTGAAATAAAATAAAATGTCCTGAATTTTTTCAAGAACGGTTCTAACGAATCTTTAACACGTTCGTGACATTTGCTTTTTAAACTTTTTTTACATTTGGACATCGTGTACCACGGGTGGTACACTAGCGATTTGTTGTCTGGCGGTTGTGCGCCATCAGTGGTACACGGTGCGTGTTTTTATATTACTTCCACAAAAAAACTACCACACTATTTACTCGTGCGGTTTTAAAACACTGTACGTGTACCACTGATGGTACACGATGTCACGAACGTGTTAATGGTGCTCGAGATATTTGAAAAAAATATTATTTTGTACATATTTTTTCCGAAACCAAATATTGCCGAGGAAAGTCTTGTGTTGATGACAACCGATATTTTACCTGTGGTAATTTTTTTTCTCTTGAAACCATTTCAATTTAGGTACCAGAAGTGGTTTCGGGAGAAACTAAAAAATTCTAGATGAGCAATTAGCCCTCAATATTTCAAAGCAAAAAATTTTCTATGGTCAAGGGAAAAAAATTTAGAAATTACACAATAAAATGCTTCATATTACAACTTAAGATTCGATCGTTTATAACTTTCAGTGGGCAGTTTGATTGCGTTTCTGCGTCATTAAACAATCTCTTCCGATTAATTTCTTAAATTAACTTATGAAACTCAAAATTTTCTTAGAACTTTTTCCCCACACAAACCATACAAAAACATCAGTATCGGATATGTGGAATGAGGAAATATCTCGCCTCAGAAAAGTTAATAATCCGTAGTCAAACCAAATACCCCCTTCTCACACTTAAATATTGATTCGGCTGTTTGATTGCTTGTGAATACTAAAGAAAAAACAAAAAAAAACCATTTCGAAAGTATCTAAAAACTCTCCACAATAATTTCCTTGCTTTGCAAAAAGAAAAAACAAACCAAAAAAAAATGAGGAAAAACAAAAAGCAACAGTAAATCAACACAAACAACAACGATAGAAAACTTTGAAAGTCTCGTACATTTCATCCTTCGGCCTTTGCTCCCGTTTCCATCTATTCCGGAATTCCACAACATCGCTTAAAATCAACTAAGTCTCATTACTCTAATTAGATTTCTTAATTTAGGGCGTCTCTGACATCCTGGAATGGGTAAAGACCGTGGGAACGCGAAATTATTAAGACATGGCTAGACGATAGACGTTGTAGGTCCTTAGTCTTGTTTACCTGCAAAAAAAAAAAAATATAGCGAAGATGTGAAAAAAGGACAACATAATTGTTAATACAGGAACAATAACGAGAATACCAACAACAATTCCTTTATTTTTAACTTCTTCAGCGGCACGGTCTAATTAGAAAAATGTAAAATCGATTACGTCAACCACCGAAGGATACGCGCTCGTACGTATTTAACTCTGCTAGAGAATTGTTTGGTCGATCGTACAGCCACCTTTTGCCGAATAGTCCAACCATTACGTAATCCGTGTGACTTCAGAAACAACCCCTATACTCTTTTTACCCTCCTTTGCTATGGGAATCCCGGCATCATGTTTTCCACGAGTTTCTTTTTCTATCGGCAAAGTCTTTATTCCCCTTGCGTGGCGAAGTCGAAACCGAAGCGAACTCACCCTTACGGCAAGTGAGATTCCCATCCCCCTGTCAATATCTAGTATTCTGTCGTTTTTTTTTATTTGAGGAATGCCCTTGTATGTGTGCGCCGGTTTTTTTTCTGTTTTGTTTGTTCTTTATTCTTGAATGTTTGGGAAAAGGGATGGTTCGAATTGGCAAGATGGTGATTCTTTTTGCTTGGGCAGGATAGTGGTTTGAGGGTAGTGCCGTTTTTTTTTAGTTTACCAATTTTTTCGCCATTTACTTCCGTGTGCTGCGCGCAACGATTTGTTCGTTTGCCGTACCGACAGCTGCTGGCTTAGGGCAGGGGTGCGGATGGGATGGTTTCGGTGGTGGTGATATCCTGCGGTACTAGGCACGGCTAAAGACATTTTCGGATTGTTATTTTGCCTCGAAAGAAGCGAAAGCTATACGTGAGTGTCAAGCCACACCTTTTAGGATTCTTACACGTGCAAGTGCCTATGGCTTCCCTTGTGACGCGCGTGTGATATATATGTGTGTGTGTGTGCAATGCGTGGCGACGTGTGTATGATGTAGGCTAGATTTGCTTCTTCCAAAAGTTTTCCACAATAGGCATTTCTTCTTCATTTCTCAGGCCTTTACCAAGACCGTAAATAAGTCGTTTTTGGGCTATTCAGAATTGGATTTTTTTTCCTCTCCCGTTTTCGTGATATTTCTACATTTATATATTATATTTTTTCAACGTTTTTTTCTTGCATGCTGATATTACAAACCATTGAAGTCAATCCCTCCTGTACTGATGATGATGGCTGAGGGAATAAAATTAAGGAAATTCGATTTATATTAAAATCAACGAAATTTTCTTTCGTTTTTCCTGCTGCCACGAAACGGCTTCCTCCTACGTTATTTCTATACGTGTATTATTTATTTTCTTGCATTTAAGTCTGTTTCCCCCTTGCATGTTTTGCGGGTGAGTTCTGCGTTGCTGTCCTTGTAAGTTCCTATAAGTGGGCTCACACAAATGGCGCAATCAATTCAAATGCTGGACAAACAAGTTAGGTTTATTTTTTTTTCCAAACACAAATGAAACAAAAAGTATTGCTCGCAAAGAAAAGCAGAAAGTCAATTTCTTTTGGATTTTTCGGTCTCTTGTTTCGATTTTACCTTTCCACGTGCAAATGAAAAGAAAAACGATTTTTTTTGTGTGAATTTTTTCACACCAATAGAACGCTATAACACACCCAGTTGTATAAAACGTGTCCCATCCTCGAAGGTTTTTCTTTCTGTACGATTGGCAGTTTTTTTTTGTGAGTGTGTTTACGTATTTGCATGCATAGATTGGATTGGAACATAACGAGATGATTTCCATTTTTCAGGCTGCCGATATCATGTTCTGTTCTTCTACACATTTTGCTAAGCATCCACCTGAGTCCTAATTGAAAATCAATAAAAACATTTTGTTTAAAAGGATCACTACTCTTCCCCATTGAAATGCTTTTCTTATTTATCTTTAAACATCTTAAGCAGCTCTCTCCGCTTTTTAGCCAGGTGCCACTTAACTTTGTTGAAAAATTGATAGAAAAGATGTAAAAATAATCGAAAGATTTCAATTTTTTAATGAAAATTTCAACTTCTCTTAAACTCAGCTCTTATATTTCTTTTTTTTTTATTTCGTTTGAAATTGTTAAGAAACTCGACGCAAACATTTTTGAATAAGTTATGAGGGGTGAAAGTTCTTTACCATTGGGGGGCAGGATAAAGTAATTATTAAAGACGTTCTGGTAGCGTTGCGTCTTCATTATGATGTTAATCAAGGTTCACTTTTTTAATTATTCGATTTTCGTTGCTTGGTGCTGTGAACTCACTTCCCTGACCTTCGACAAAGAGTTTTTGTTAGCGTAAAAGGATTTTATAACAACTGAAGTTCTTGGTGTGTGTCTCATTAAGAGAATAGAGGTCAAAATTTCTTGAATCTTCGATTTTTATTCGAAATCAATTAACGTGTTAGGGTGGAAATTCCATTAGACAATTTGGCTAAAGTTCAGTTTAGCGACAATGACGCTAGAGATTTTTCGTGTATAGGGACGGATAGAGGGAAGCATCCCCTATCCAAAATGGGTATTTTTAGCCGTCGCTCGCCCCCCTTGCCCCTCCAGGGGTCCCTAAACTTTGTATGAAACTTTTTTCTGGGGGGTGGTAGAGGACCTCCAATGAAAGGTAATGAAGAGTGCATTCCAAAAATATATAGCATGATAGGGTTTCCCTCCTCACCCTTCGATTTATACCCCATCGAAAAAATGTGGAATTTTGCAACAAAACTACTTTTACTAGCACAATTTCGGTTCACAAACCTTATAAAAGTGGTTTGAAATGACTGCTGACGCTGTTTTAATTACAAAATTTCATTTTAAAATTCTCATATAACCTCACTTTTCTGACGAAAAAAACTTGAGCTACAAACCAATTTTACTTATGAGCCAGGGGTATGCGGAACCGGACCCCTCAGAGCGGACAAACTTCTCAGCCACACCCCGCTTTTTCCCACCACGCTTTTACCCACCCCGCTTCTTCCCCAACGCCTTGTTTTTGTTGATTTTTTTTTTTGAAAACGGGTTGAGATATTTCTATGATTCTTTGCATTTTATTATCTGGAGTATTAAACGCAGTTTTTGGTTGAAAAAAATCCGTCTTTCCCCGCGTTTCACAAATTCCACTTTTTTCAGTGGGGTATAAATTGAAGGGTTAGGGGGGAAAATTATCATGCTATATATGTTTGGAATGTACTCTTCAATACCTTTAATTTGAGGTATCCCCTCATCCCCCCACCACCCCGGCAAAAAGTTTCATACAAAGTTTTTGGGACCCCTGGAGGCTGCAAGAGGGGCGAGCGACGGCTAAAAACACCCATTTTGGATAGATAATGTTTCCCCCTCCCCCCATCTACACAGAAAAAAATTGTTGCGTCATTGTCGCTAAACTGAACTCTTGCCGACAATTTATTAGCGCATAATTGATAACAAAATATTTATTTTATTTTTCATGCTTTTTTAACCCTAATCAGCTCAGGCTAATTTTGTCCTTAATCCACGCAGGCGGTGTCTGAAAGACACCATGCCGGAAAAATAGAATAATTTAATAAAAATTTTTTTTTTTGAGTTTGCATTTTTTAATCCAGTTAATAATATTTATTTATTTGTATATACATTATTCGTACTTTTTATAATTGTAGCATCAAATTGATTTTTAAGAATTTTCGTTACAAACATTTTTCTTGGATTTGCACTTATCTGCTTCAAAGCGCGACCTTAGAAATGGGGACACAGGAAGCAACGTTTTCTCTTTTGGGAAGTGCTACAGTTATTATCGCCTACTACAGTCCGATATTTTACGAAATAGAAGCAAAGTGATACCAAAATAACCTTTCTTTGCTGGTAAAACCGTTACGGTGTCTTTGAGACACCGCCTGCGTGGATTAAGGGTAAATTTCATAAAAGCGAAATATTATTGTTGTAGTAAAAAAAATTAATTTTTTTTTTTCGTTTTTAAATAGTATTGGCTTAAAAAAACAAAGTCAAGGAGCATGAATGCAACAACTTTTTTAACATTCGTAACTATCACTCTCAAAACTGCATCGGTGTCTCAAAGACACCGCGAATGCGGATTAGGGTTAAAATCATGTTGTTTTTCTTTTTAGTTAATTTTATTTAATAAAAGTTTTTTTTAAATTTTTTTTTTCAATTTTTTATAATTTTACCCTTTTTAGTCATTTTGTGTACTTGATTAGTATGACCAAAAATTTAAAATGAAAAGGATAATCACCGGTTCCTTACAGGACCTTCCGTATCCTTGCGGATTTTCTAATGCCAGAATCGGATTCAGTGACTCCACTGGAAAATTCGAGAACAAGGATAATCACAGTATCCTTACAGGACCTTCCCCTGTTCTTACAAGAACGAAGTAGAGTAATATTGTATTGTCATCGAACTTACATATGTGTGCAAAATTTCAAGTCAATCGGATGAGTGAAATTGGGTCAAAATTGGATTGCAAGATTTGACCCTGACAGACAAACAGACCCAAAGGCAATCTAAATAAAAAAATATGAACAGAAAGGAATTTATTATTAATTGTATTTCTAGCAAATGCAGGTTTTATAATTGCAACGACAATATTGTATGTAGCTCTAACCAGATGACTACAAAATAATTTTTTTTACATAAAAGCCATGACAAAGCATTTTTTGATTTTATTTCACTCTTTTTTTTGTACTGGTTTGAAGTAACAACCATTTTTTATTAGGAATAGAAATGCTTCAGCGCCAGTGAGGAAATGTGACCTACCGACATTAAGGGATTGTTTTTTATTTAAGTAACGAGGGGATGATTAACCTTTTTGATATCCATGATGAGGGAAACGAAGGAACCATGAGGAATATTTTTTGTAAACAAAAATATAAACCCAACTTTTTTATGCAGATAATCCAAATTCTCATTCTGTTATTGTCTGGCTCATATTTTTTACGACATTTTTTTTTGTATAGTCGGGCTGATATTTTGTGATGTATGGTTGACAAAAAACCGACTTGAATTTATGGTCAGAAATTGTAGCCCCATTTCGTAGCGTGAATATTGGGTAAGAGATTGTCGCTTATAAAAAGGGGACAACCAAATTAATTTTGTATTAGATTCTCGCTCTAAAGGCTTTTAAATTTCAAACGAATTTCTGTTTTTCATACCTATTTCAATATGTGGTTAATGTGCACGTTAAATATTTTATGAATTATAGCAAATCTACTTCATATTAGAAAACAACACTTTTTTTTTTGCTTAAGAATTATTAAAACCGAAATACGAAATTTTCACATTGTTTGGATTGTGAATAAAACATATCGTCTCCTGGCAAGCTAAAATCTTTATTTTTTTATTTGTTTGATTTTTAGTGAAAGGTTTTAGTGACGTTATTAGTTAACAAGGGTAAATATACTTGCCGGGCTATCCGAGACAGTCCAGGTCTCACACATGTCATCCCGGTGTCCCGGAAACTCAATGTTGGCCCCCGCTTATTCGACTCCTGCTGAGGGTTACTAAAAAGTCGGCTGCGGTACATTTTATAAGGCGTATATATTTCTAAAGTTTTCGTATTCGGCGCATTCTCTCATGGTAGAAAATTTAGGTCGGGTTTTTCAATCAAAGTAGAATTTTTTAACCAAAAAAGCTGAATTTTAAATCAAAATTGAAGTTTTGAACCAAAAAAGATTAATTTTTAAACCAAACAATTTTTTAGAAAAAAAATCCACAGAATTCAATTTTTAATGATTTTTTTGGGGAAAAAATGGTAGTAGTACGGAACCGTTAAGTTACCGTTATATTTTTTTAAACACAAAAATTTTTTTTCCAACGGTTTCTGTTTCTCACATTTAATTTTTTTTCTGTATTTTTTTTTTGAAAAAATACTCAACGAAAAAGCTGCGACTTGTTTCATTAAAATCCGTTAATCCGATATGGAGCTGTAATTTTTTAAAAAAAATATAGATTTTATTTTCTTTCTCCAAACCCACTCATTTTTTTGGACTAAAATTTTGGGAAATTATTTCTTGTGATGGGGACAACTTGCAAAAAAAATTTAAGCTTTTATCACAGGGGGCACTTTTTGTGCCCTTAACCCTCTATGGTATTTTGCGCGTCGGTCACCTATTAATAGGGTGACCATACGTTCCGAAATGGCGGGGACAGTCTTGCACGTAGGGGTGTTGTTGCAGCGTCCCAGAAACTAAACTTTTTCCTCGGATTTGTCAAGTTGCTGTTACAATTTCTTTGGCACCAAGTCATAAGGGCTTAAGTCTGTTTTTAGGCTAAGCCAAATTGCTCTGTCTGTTAAAGTAAATACAGATCTTTTTATCTTGATCTGAAAATTGACGGCTCTTATGACTTGTTGCCACAGATTTATTAAACACCAGAAAAAACGATCAATAAATATGCAAAAAATGCTCCACTTTAGTCTGGGGGTTGCTGTAAATAATATTTCTTTCGCCTGCGGGGCATTTTTTTTTAAAAATTTGCTACAAATGGCGCATGTTTTTCAAAAGATTTGGCGCTGTTTTATTTATTTGTATTTTTACGCGCGAAAAACGAACTTTATTTTTGCTTGGGATTGTGCAATTTTTACACCAACCGCGTTCTGTTAAAAAAAATGTGTGCAAAATTTCAAGTCAATCGGATGAGTGGAAGTGGGTCACAGTGGGTCCCCTCCCCTCCCCCCTTAATGGTCAATTTTTGCCCATTAACCGACTTAGCCTTGTATTTCACGAAAAACGAATCTGCATAAAATTTCAAGTCTCTAGCTCAATCCGTGCGCCCGAAATCCGCACCACAGACGGACAGACGGACAGACGGACGGACGGATAGACGGACGCACATGCGAAATTCAATTTTTTTTATCATTCTAAACACACTGGTGTAATTCATTTTTGTGTGTGATGACGGGATCTTGGCGTTACAAATGGTAAGGCAAAGTTAATATACCCTTTGATTTCACCATACGGGTATAATTATTTGTGATCAACACTTAACTCTGCAATATTAAGTTTCGGAAAAGATATGTGTAAGAAATAACATTTTTTCAAATATCTTGAGAATGTTTAAATATACGTAAAACCCGTTAAAGTAAAATTATGTGGAAAACTTTATTTCCTTTAAATTTTGTCATACTTATTTTTCCATAAAAGCTCATAATTTTCGAGAAATTTCAAAAAAAGTGTTTTTTCAAAACAATTGTATGGGAGGTACCCGTTATAGCTAACATTACTTTTCCAAAAGTTGATAGAAGACTACGATTTTCTAAAACCCATTTACAAAAAAATTCAAGTCGCTAGCTCGACGCGTTCTCGAGTTATTTAAGATACATAAAATGGACACACCGACAGACAGATCGACAAACAGACCGACAGACAGACGGACAGAGAGACCTACAGACAGGTCGACATACAGACGGACAGAGAGATCTACAGACAGAGAGAGATGCACGGACATCCGCATAATTTCGCCACAAACGGCTTTCGTGCTGATCAGAAATTTTCTATCTGTTATGAATACAATACATTCCCTCTGAGGCAGAGGAAAGTAAAAATGATCATTCTACTTATTATGGACTACAACTATTCTAATAGAATTTTCAGTTGAAAAACCAGCTGTTTAAATTAAAAATTTAATTTGAATTGTTTATTTAAATATTCTGTTTCAATTTAATGCATTTTACTAACGGAAAAATGAAGCCAATTTTGTGTACATGAATGTTTGATGGTATCAACATAATAGCATGCAGCATAATATTTTCAAATAAATTCCATTCACTTGCATTGAATAAAATACTCTACAGAAATTCTTCAACCGAAATCATTTTAATAACCTCCTTGAATTAAAATTTTATACCTTTCCTCTATTCTAGAATATTTTTCTGTTTTATTTACATTCATGTACTGTGATTATTATATAGACTGTTACAGATATAGATATGTATATCGAGAGAAATAAAAAAAAACTGAAAAATGATTTTGCTTGAGTGAAAGAAGATTAATGCTTTTTTCTCGCAATCTAACGTAATCTAAATGTGTACTCACATTTCAGGAGCTATGATCAAGTTCCCCTTAACATCAGTTATTAGTGTAAAAGTAAGACCCAAGTGGATACTCGGAAATATAATAACAATTATTTTTTTTTATTGTAATTATTGCAGATCTAAACTGTAATTATTGACAAATGGGAGAAGATACTTATGTGAAATTACCAGCAAATTAAATTACGGAGATGCCCATGTCATGGTAACTATGATTTTTCAGAGATTTCAGTAATTCCAGGAATTTCTTATCCTCTTAGGTAGCTATGCTGTTCTTATTTAATTTCAAAAAGTTCTTTCCATGAAATTTTCAAGTTATATATACATTTTTTTTCAGAATTATTTGAAACGATTTCATATTGCAACATTCTTACATGCCACTTTCTTAGGATTTAATAAGCCCTTTCAAATCGTTAAAAAACAACCAATGAAATATCCTTCACATTAGCATCCGTCTAAAAGTTTGAAATTGAACAGAAATGTGAAAAAAAAGAAACAAATAAATATCAGCCATATTTTAAGTTGGTGTCATGAGATCTAAAAGAAAGGTTGATCCCAGTATAAATGGGAGTACAAAACACAATCATAAGGGCATGCGTTCCTTTTAAGTTCTTCCATTTTATCGACCAAAACGAGGAATTTTGGGTGGAATGGGGAGCTGTCATTACAATGCTCTTGTGTGCAAAATGGAAAAGAATAAAGGAAAACATTCAAGAGGAAAAAAACCCAAAACCCTGTAGAAAGGGACTGTTTTCTGGATTAAGAAACCAAAATATAAGATGGCAAAAAACGTATATCCGTATATATGGAAAAAAATAAGAGTGCACCGAAATGAAAATTTCAAAGAAGGTGAATTTCATTTTTGCCGTTTTTTTTTGCGGCAACGAGCATATCTGATTTTTCCTCCTTTTACATATTTTCTAGGATATTAAGATGATGTGGAGGTAAGATTTGGGGATGATGGTGGCTACATGAAAGTCTGAATTTCTATTCGAAACCGATTCCCATTCTACGACCGTCTTGTTAGAAATATGATGACTCTGAGCCGCTTTTCAAAGAGATTTTGATTGCGGCTATATTAGAATGTAAGAAGATTATGCTTTCTTTCTATTTAATTTTTTTGTGGATGTGGATTTTTTTACCAACTTCTTTCAGAAAGTTTTTCTTTTTTTCACAGTCGGATAAGGCAAAATTAATGTTATTGGTTTGTGATATTAAAAGATATTTCTATGTGACTTTAATCTATTTTTAGGTGATTAAAAATATTCCGTATGTGGCGAAATCATAATGATTTCTCCTCTCTATGCCACTAGATCTCAAGATGACAGGTTTCGTAACAGGTTTCGTTACACGTTTCGTAACAGTTTTTCTTTCTCACTGAGCTCACCTACAGTTTTACATGTATTGCGAACCATGGGTGACTCACAAGTTGTAACATTTGTAAGGTTTTCGCAACCCATCAACAACAGAGGTTGCGATAGTCTAGATTACTAGATTATGTTGTCGTTAGCATTAAGCGGTATAAATGGATTTGAATGACAGTCTACCGCATGCGAAGTTTTTAAGTCACGTCCACTGCAAAACTAGAGGACAACGCCTCCGGACCGGGTCCTCTGGCTATATACATTGCGTCAGGCTAAGACTAGAAACCGGTTATAGCGCCGAAGCAGTAGAAAAATCCAAAGCATGGGAAAATTTGATTGTTGTTGCAATATAATTCACATATCGAAAAATTCTAGATAATATTGGGCACTGCACCTTTTTGGAATAAATTTTAATCTTTTTGGTGTTGTATACAGTTCTACAGCTAAATCAGATTAAAATTTAATCTTGCGATTGATTATTATTTTTTTCAGTAATTTTTTTTATTGAAATGTAATCGAAATAAGTTTTTGAGTTTAATACTTTTTTTAAAAAATTAAATTTTAATGCAAATCTAATGCTTTGAAATTAATTAAAAAATAAAATTAAAAAAAAGGTTTCAAAAGACAAATTTTATTCAAATATAATGTTTTTCAAATCAAATTTAACATTTTTATTAAAATTTGATTTATTGAAATAGGAAGTATTAAATAAACATTTTTTTTTATAACCTTCGTTTTTAAATACTTGCCTTTTGCCTTATAAAGTCGGATGTTGCAGACCATATGTGAGTTATACCGGAGGGAGAAATTTAAAAATTTATTGAAAAATTATACGAATTTGATTAAAAAAGGTCAAATTTCAGAATTAGGATTCAAAGTTAATACAAAAAGTATTAAAAATATACGCATTTAATGCTGTTGGTATTAAATGTAATACTTTTTTTATAACAATCTATCACACCCTAAAAAAATATTGAAAAATGATACAAGTTTGATTAAAAATGTAGTTAATCATTTGAGAGTATTGAAATTTAGTAGAAAAAGTATTAGAAAATGTCGAATTCCAGAAATGGGATTAAAAGTTAGTTCAATAATTTTAACCGTGTACGGAGAGTACCACCGAGCGAAACTTGTTTGCAAGTGCGACCGTTCTCTAAAGAGAGAAATGTTGAGATAAATGTTGAGAGAAATGTTGAGAGAAATGTTGAGAGAAATGTTGAGAAAAATGTTGAGAAAAATGTTGACTCTCGCACTTGAGAACGGTCGCACTTGCACAGAATTTTCGTTCCCGAGAACGAGCGTCAGAAATTGCAGCAAACGTTCTTGTTGTTAAGAGCGACACTTTAAAGAGCGAAAAGAACGAAATATTAAAATAAAGTTTTGAAGAATGTAGTGTCCTTTTAATCGAGACAAAATCTTATCATGAAAATTTTTCTGGCCAAATGCTTTGAGTTTGGATTTCACTGGCAAATAAAGCAATTCTTATGATAAGCCACCATTCACTAAAAACAAATTTCCGAGAAACTTGAGTTTCAAAAAAAAAGAAGAAAAATCGCCAAGTCATGCAGCGGTTTGAATTTGTTATTTTTTTGTTTTCATTACATTCATATTTGACAGTTCACTTGCACCTTCGGCTTCGGCCAAATCTTCGTCTTCGTCCAAATCTTCGGCTTCGGCTAAATCTTCAGTTTCGGCCAAATCTTCGGCTTCGGCCAAATCTTCGGCTTCGGCCAAATCTTCGGCTTCGGCTAAATCTTCGGCTTCGGCCTAATCTTCGGCTTAATTTTGGCCGAATGTGTGATTTTTGGCCGAAGGTGGCTCTAAACACAAATACCAAGCCAAATACCTAAATCCTTTCAGAACTAATAACACCTCGTAACTTTTTCAAAACTTGGGTGCCGCCATTTTGTTTTTTAAATTTCGCTTTACATGAAGCGATAGATTTGACAAGTCGGCGTATACACAGTCGTCAGTAATCCTTCGGAATTCCTACCTAGATAGGAATTACCTATCTTAGGACCGGGCTTGAATCTAGTATAAAATATTTACAATTAAGGGGTTTTTGAGGTTATGTGCTAAACTAAAGATCTTCTTCCGTCCGTATTAATATTCCGTAATCAAAATTATTTGAAACCCGGCTCAAAACTCTTAAAACAGTTCGGTAGATAGCAAAGAAGAGTGTCAACTAGATAGCAAAGAAGAGGGTTTATCCAATTTTGACACGGTCTTTCCAAGCCCAAAGAACAATTGTGCACACAAAAATCAAGTTCGTGTTTTGAATATTTTTCCTGCTATGTCCAGAACTTTTTCATTCAAACTAACACGCTTTTTGGCGGATTTTTATTTATTTTTTGATAAAATAGTTGGTAAGTTGAAAGACGCCATCAATTTTAATAAGAAAAAAAAAACGTTCCCTTTTTTACTAACAAATCTAAATTAATATTTATGAATGTCTGCATCCTTAAAACATGGTATATATATATATACTTAAATAAAAAAACGCACATAATCCTAACGAGTTTTTGTTAGCTTTTACGCAAGAAAAGGAATATTTTCAATTCTTATAATGTTTATCCAATTATATCCACAGTTTGGTAGCCTTCTCCCTTGAGTCAACACAACTCAACTACAAGCATTCAGTAGAGATGAAAGCGCCTAACGAAGGCATCAAAAATAATAAAAAAAAATCTTGTTCAATCAAATATCGAATCTTCATTAAACAGGACCCAAAGGCCATGATAACATGAAAAACAAATTACTGAGAGATAAATTTTCCAATCATAAAGCTCAACGCATGTATTTCGTCTTCGGCCTATGTTCAGCCACCGCCAACCGACCCCCGTCTACCATCTCGTCCTTTTACCAATTCTTTCCATTAGGTTTTCCACCGTTGTTGGTTGGTATGGAAAATTCAACTATCCTAGTCTGGCAAGAAGAATCCTTCAGGATCTGGAGTTGGGGATCTGCCCGGGTTCTTTTGGTTTTCTGATGGAGATTCTGCAGTACAGACAGTAGATATTAGTGATAGGTCCGTGAATGGATTTCGAATTCGTATACCGGGAGAATGAAATATTGGATCACACACGTGAAGTTGAATATCCTTCCATTATTCCATTGAAAAATAGACGAACAAACGATGGAATACGATGTTATGCTATATGCTAGACAAGACTCCTTCTACTCGAACATATTCAAAAGTGGAGTGGCCTTAAAGTTTGCACACAGTTGATAATATTGGCTGTGTATGTTTTATTCTGATAATGCCGCCGCTTCTTGTATCGTCAGCGTTACGCTTCTTTTACTAATGCTGGCTTCTTGTTGTTGCTCCTGCCCTGCTGCCAAAGTATCGTCAATGTTGTTGATTTTGATCCTGATGGCTATAGGTATTGCTGCCAATGCTCATTTCATTCCCTATTTTGTTGTGTATCGAACCAGAAAGGGAATCTCCTTCATGTTGCTTATCTCCTGTGCCCAAATGCCTCTGAAACTTTTCTCTAATCATTCATTCATTTATACATCTAAAGGGAACTTCAGTCACCCACCCAGTGTCTCATCCTTTAGACGCGATCTGTCTCTACGCTTCTGTCTTTTATATTTGATGTTCAGTTGTACTCGTCATGAGTGAGACGAAAGAAAAATCAGCTTATGGGATGTAGATCCAGCTCAACAGAAGACAATTTTTAAAATACCATGCAAAAAAAAGAAAAATGGGAAACTTCAATAATGGTTGAAAACGAAGATTTGGCACCCCCTTTTGCGGCGAATGAAAATGGCAGTGGCAATATACCATCGACATGATTACTACCGACACATAACAGAAACACACACCCACACTGCGTCCCATTCTATGCTAAACAGCATCCTTGCCGTCATCATCCCTCTCCAGGGATGGTTGTGGCAGTTCTGAATATCCAAAGCTGTTTTCGTTGGATTCGTCATCGTTAGTGGAACAATACTTTAGCACAAAAGGTAAAAATCAAGGGATGGTCGCGGCTGCAGCGGAATCAAAAAAAATTTGGATCAGCGATGGTAATGGAATCGACGGTTTCCACCCCTGATCGCAATCGCGGATACTAGCAAGCGTTGAGGACAACGAGTAAGTAAAAAAATATTCTTTATCATATAACAGAAAAATGGCGTCGAAAAATACACACTTTTGAGAAAAACATTGTTTGTAAAAGAAATTTTAAAAAAATATTTAGATAAATACTAAAAGTGAAAATTTTTTTTGGTGGGTTTTTGCGTAACATAAAAGGAAACTATGTATATCCAACACGCAGAGAAAAAATTAGTAAATCCAAATATTTTATAATGGGGAATCGGGATTATTAGTAAAACAGTTAATTTCATTCAACAAAAAAGTTAATTTTAATTCCAAATATAGTCAATTTAACCATAAAACAGTAAAATTTACAATTAATGCCCCATTTTCGGGAAATTCGCGAAAATCGGATTATTTTTATAATAAATTTAACTATTTACGGCCTGTTTCACCATTGCTGGATAAGTTTTATCTTACTTTTCATGCTTTATCTCGCTTTTATCCCGAAAACCTCGAGATGAAACTTTTTCCGGAAAATTTTGAGGAAAAGGATATCCATGTTATCCTTACAGGATCATCCTATGTCCTTACAGATGTCTTAATGCCAGAATCGGGTTTAGCGAACCAAAAAACCCCAGGTGAGCTTTTTTTTGGTAAATTTGAGGAAAAGGATAATAACGTTGTCCTTAACACGTTCGTGACATCGTATACCACTGGTGGTACATGCATAGTGCAATCGATTTTTGAATATTCCTGACAGTCGTAAGTATAAAAACAGAGTTTTAACATAAATTGTCAGTATTTTATGAAGTAATATAAAAACACGCACCGTGTACCACCGATGGCGCACAACCGCCAGAAAACAAATCGCTAGTGTGCCATACGATGTCCAAATGTAAAAAAGTTGAAAAAGCAAATGTCACGAACGTGTCAAAGGACCTTCCGTCATCTCTACAAGGACGATGTAGTGAAAATATTGCATTGTTATCGGTGTTACGTACATGTGATAAATATCAAGTCAATCAAATGAGTGGAAGTGAGTCAAAATTAGATTGCAAGATTTGACCCTGACAGACAGACGGACACGATAGCAAAGTAAATAAAAGCTTGTAAAATGTTGCTTTTATTTTTCAGGGCTAATCCATACGTAATATTATTATTTCTTTTTAGTACAGTTTAAAAGCTTGTTTTAAAAAATGTATATTTATTCTTCTCATCGTGAGATTTTCTCACGGTTTTCATTTTTGGATAGTATAAATCCTACGCAAGCTCTTAGTTGACAAATCCAAACTTTCCACTTGCTGTTTACATCGTATGACCCTCTCCCCGAAATCTTAGACAATTTTTCGTTGAAGTTTTCATTTGTGAGTTTGCTGGGGAGACCTCGGTAAGATCTTGAGTTTCGAAAAATCCCATTTTTTCAAAAATGATGGCAATAAAAAAATATTTTTGGTTTGGTTGAAAAATGTGTGGCAATGGTTCTGGACAGTAGAGTTTATAGTAAAAAAATCTCTATATTTTCACCATTGATCAAAAAAAATTTTTTTTCACTGCAGCAACAAAACCAGAGGTCCATGGATTTAAGTCGAAGCTGTAATAATTAGTTGCGTTGTTATATCGATAGTTCTTTACGTGTATTTTCCATTTACTCATTATTTTATGTTTATTTATACATCTTGGCTTATTCAGTTTTTCCATAGAAAATCCGGTAAATTTTCTTCATTCGTTTCTTCCGACTATATATCGGGTCTTTCAACAAGGACATAACAATTTTGTATTTAAATAAAACACAGAATAATTGAGATATCGGGCTGAAATTTATTCCAGGTGTAGTGGACATGTTACATTTAAGTATGAAATTCGATGTCGTTCATATGGCCACCGCGAGCATGTTTGCTGATTGATTCTTTGGAGCCAATTTTCCACCACTCTTCCACACATATCGGCCGGAACGTTGGCAACTTCGCGTTCGATATTGTTCCTGAGCTCCTCTAACGTTGTTGGCTTGTTGGCATAAACCAACGACTTAACATAACCCCATAAAAAGAAATCCAACGGCGTTAAATCGCATGAGCGTGGTGGCCATTCGACCGGACCATTTCTCGAGATTACACGATTACCGAACTTCTCCAATAGATCAATTGTTTGACCAGCTGTGTGGCATTGCTCGTTCGTGAACTTCACCATGATAAAAATATAAACATTGACTGACGTTTTAGCATTGCCAGATCATAAAAAAAGTTTTAGGGTGCGTTTTTATTAAAATACAAAATTGTTATGTCCTTATTGAAAGACGCTTTATTAGCACAAAAGCTTTCTCGCATTTTACATATACACAGGAAAATTTCACTATGGTAAATCCTAGATACATCATTTTATACGGAAGAAGAATGAAATGTCTGGATACAAGAAAAATAAAAATAAAATTGGAAAAAGGAAAAGTATTTTTAAGAAAATAAAGAAAGAAATATTAACGAAGGACGAAGTATATGCTGAGCATTTGTTTCTTAGCAAGGCCTTCCCGCTCTGCATGATTTGAATAAATCAACTTACAATCTACGATGATGATTTGATTTCATTCTCGAAGCCCTACGGACGACTTATTTTGCATTGCGAAAAAAAAAAAATACCAGAGACGACTTTTGATTTTCCGCTTTTGCTAAATTTTATTTTAATTTTTTTTCTTCGTATTTATCCGTTTTTTTTATTGAATTTTGTTGCTGCTTTTCTGTGCTCTGATTTCAAACATGTCGGAATCCTCATTTTTCTTTAATATTCGTCCGATGTCTGTTCTATAATTTCATTTAATCAAATCGTTTCCACTTGTTTCGTTTCGGAGAATGAAGGCAAAAAAATATGAATAAACGTCCCAAAAAGTCTATCATGATTGTAAAAAAAAATTTGAATAACAGAAAATTACGGAAAGGAAATGAAAGCTGTAAACAAAAATATTTCGCGAAGTCAAAATGAAAGTTATTTTCGAGTGTGTTGGAAATCCACTCAAAACCTTAAAATGAATTTAGCCACACAAAAAAATAAAATCATTCTTGACGTTTGAAATAAAAGATAAAAAATCAGTACGTATTGTCCATTTTGGATAATAATGATTAAATAAATATTTTATAATTAATAAGGGTATTCACAGAAGCTGTTTTCGTCGTAAGAAAGTATTATTTGTTAAATTTTTACTGCAAACCGTGAACGCACGTTATCGTGACTGTAGTAAAATTTAAAAAAAACCCATATTTTCACCCATATTTTTTTTCTTTCCGAAAATCACTCTAATTATTTACACTAATCACAAAATCAATTAAAACACTAAGTATATATTATTCTAATCACTTAAAACCAGTTTTTCAAACACTTTTTATTATTATTAAACAATTAACTAAAATCGTCAAATATGAGCCGATTGCTAAGCTCATAAGGTTTTTTTTTTCTTATTGTAGATTTTTAAACAAATTTATTATTTTGCACCAAGCAAGACATAAAACAATGCGTTAAAGTGGCCAAAAATAGTGCTGTGTATTTTGTTATTATTTACGAAGATTTAACAAATAATACTATTTTACTACGATAACAGCGATTTTAATAGCTAATGTGAACACCCCTAATAAAAATTAGAAGATACTTTATCAGGTTTGATGTGTAGTTTGAAAAAAAAAACGTATGAATGATAAATTATATTAGATATTGAACTCTTTTTTCCGACATTTTTTATTTTAAAAACCTAATATTTGTTCAAAAAGAGAATGAAGTAATAGGCAGGTTTTTTAAATAATGGAGAAAGTAGGATGATGAGTTTCAGATTTGCCTGAAACTTCGTATATATGTAAAAACAAAGTCAAGAAATTTTAGCCGCAGATTTACGAGAAAACTGTAATTTAATTTATTGTAAATTAATTCAAACCAGGTAGGTATATGGTATCGTGGGGTATACGTAACGATGCCATTTATACTGTTTTTCGCAGTATTGTACTGTATTTCAGACTCCAAAACTGCATACTGCATTTTTTCCTCAAAATACTGCATTTAAATACTCAGAAAAAATATTAAACTTTAATTCTTTAACTTTTCGAAATTCAAATTTATTAATAGCAATGCAAAATGTCAGATAAAACTCGATTAGAAGTGACAACATTGGCGGTAGTCCGGGAAAAATTGGGAAATTGAATAGTCCGGGTGACGTATGGCCAGGATCTCAAAACTTGAAATATGTTATAAACATGTAAAAGGAATTGTTGCTAACTAAAACTTAATTTTAAAACATAACAAAAGCTATAATTGCCAATCTGGCAATTATTGAAAACCCATATGGTGATTTAAGTGAACGGCGAACAATTGTATCAAAATTTCACTTTAAAGTCAAACTTTCCAATAATTTTTTTAAAAATTTATTCCAATCCGATTTTGATGTATGGGAGTTTTATGTAGAATCATATCCTAAAAGACTTTTGTTCTTAGACTTTTTTGATAAGATGCACCGTTTTTGAGATATTCACAAAAAAATTTTCGTTCGTATGGGGGGTACTCACCCTAATGTTCCATTTTTGCTTATTAACGAATACATTCCATACATACATTCCATACATTCCATCATACATTCCATACATTCCATCATACATTCCATCCATTCCATCATACATTCCATACATTCCACCATACATTCCATACATTCCATCATTCATTCTATCATACATTCCATACATTTCATACATTCCATCATACATTCCATACATTCCATACATTCCATACATTCCATCATACATTCCATACATTCCACCATACATTCCATACATTCCATTATACATTCCATACATTCCATCATACATTCCATACATTCTACCATACATTCCATAGATTCCATCATACATTCCATACATTCCATCATACATTCCATCACACATTCCATACATTCCATCATACATTCCATACATTCCACCATACATTCCATACATTCCATACATTCCATACATTCCATTATACATTCCATACATTCCATCATACATTCCATACATTCTACCATACATTCCATAGATTCCATCATACATTCCACACATTCCATCATACATTCCATCACACATTCCATACATTCCATCATACATTCCATACATTCCACCATACATTCCATACATTCCACCATAAATTCCATACATTCCATACATTCCATTATACATTCCATACATTCCATCATACATTCCATACATTCTACCATACATTCCATAGATTCCATCATACATTCCATACATTCCATCATACATTCCATCACACATTCCATACATTCCATCGTACATTCCATACATTCCATCATACATTCCATACATTCCATACATTCCATCACACATTCCATCATACATTCCATACATTCCACCATACATTCCATACATTCCATTATACATTCCATACATTCCATCATACATTCCATACATTCCATCATACATTCCATAGATTCCATCATACATTCCATACATTCCATCATACATTCCATACATTCCATTCCATACATTCCATACATTCCATAATACATTTCATACATCCCATCATTCCACCATACATTTCATCCATTCCATTATACATTCCATCATCAGTTATTGACTAATTATTTCATTTACTTATTCAATCGTTCGCTCACGAAAAGACAAATGGCTTTTCATACAAAAAGACAAATGGCAATTAGACATTTTGTCCGATTGTCCTGGAAATCCTGGAATTAGACATTTTATTCCGGTGACCAGGAAACTAAACTTTTGTTATAGTTTGTATGACTTCACAAATGATTACCGAAGAAAAAAGATTATGCAACGCATAAGTAACTTCGGTTTCGCAATAGCTGTCAATTACATACTTTTTCGCCTGTGGCGCATTTATTCAACGATTGGCCAGCGGCGCATTTCACTTTATTGGTGTTTTTGCAACTATTTACGGAGTGCGAAGAGCGCGAAAAATTAAGGTAATTTTCGCGTGGTGCTTTCGCATGGATTTATTTCCTTGCACCGCATTCTGCTTAAAAAATTTATGTTTAAAAAACGGATTTGATTTCTTGGATTTTGACTAGCAATAAGTTATATTTCGTTTCCTCTATTAAATTTGTTGTTTCGTGTCAGCCTTCCTCCCCCTCCCTCCCGTATTGTACTGGATTAATCCGCTATTAATATGGTGAACCTATTTATATTATAAACTAGCTTGCATACCCGTCGTTGCCGGGTCAGGTTTTTCAATTTTTTTTTGATGGTCTATGTTGGAGCTAAACTTCAGGCCAATCGGCTCGGTAGTTTCCCCGCGAAAGGGTAACATGGAATAGACAGACAGAAAGACACCAACTCATTTTTATATATTAGTATGATTATACTAGGGGCTTCGTCCCTGACTCTTTCGCAGTCCAACCCCTTCCCATTCTTTTCAGTCTGAGGCCTCCGACCTCACTAAACTAAGTCAAAATTACTTTAAAATTTCAAAACATAGTTAATATTTATTGAAGGTTAAAGGATCCATAAGTTGCCCTGAAAGTTTCATTCAAATCGGTTCAGTGGTTCTTAAGTTTTAAGAGTACAGATAGACACACAAAAAGACAGACAGACAAGCCTATTATATAATAGATTTCACCGGTTAGGGTTGTACTGGCGAGAATTTGGATTTTAAGAATTGTAAAGGAGAAAAACGTAGTCACTTACACTATTTTAAAATTCAATAATGCCGCTAATCCATATCAAGTTTGGGTTTTCAATATAACATATTCCATAACACTGCTGTCAAAGCGGAAATACATATTGATTTATTTTTCTCAATCGAGAAATAAAGAACTTCTTTTCCATTATCTGTAAACTTGTATGAATAATTTAACTTTTAAATAAAAATAATTTGTTTTCCTTGGGAAATTCTTCTTTTATTTAAATGACTCTTTTTTAAAAATTTGATTTTCAACTGATTTCAACATAACGTGTAGACAATTTCTATGTAAAATTATTATTATAAATTCACTATTACACTATTAGCTATCATTAAAAAAAATCTTAATACTTTTGTTGCAAAAAAAAAACCATTAAGAAAATTGACACTTTTACAAAGACTTTTATTTCCAGCAGATTTTTAAAATTTTTATACGAAATGAAAGTAAAAATTTCTTAATTACTTTCACTGTTTCTCGTGTTACAAATGTCATAACATGTCAGAAACACTTCCGATCTATTCGAACTCGATCTTGCCAACTAAACTATATCTCATCTACTTTCGTATTGAATAAAACTGTCAGGTATTACTTTGAAGTTTAAAGATGCCAGAGTTCTCTGTATGCCATAACTTGTGACTTAATAAAAAACCTGAAATCTTAAAAACGAAGGACAATGCGATACAAAAGGTAAAAAGGGTTAAAAAGGACCATTTGATTGCGTCCTGTTTTGAAATGCATTGAAAAAAAAAACTTTACTCATTCATCTAATACATGTGTACACGTTAAAATAATTCCATGAGGTACAATGGAATACAAAAAAGTAAATAAATAAATCTCGGGACCGGAATATTCAAATGAGAGATCGGAGGACATTAAATAACGAACTGGTCTTTCCTATCAAGTAGTGTGATCAAGTTTTTTTTACACGTTTTTTGCTTGATGTTAAACAATTTTTTTGAAACCTTGGTCGTGCCATCGGCGATCGGTTACAAGGACCGAAATTTTCATCTGGAAAATTAACTTTTTTGTGGGTATGTAGTTAAAAACTTGTTATAGTCATAGTTAAAAAAAAGGACATATGCCTTGTTCAAACATAGTTTCGTGTTACATACTTCAGTTTTTTAAAGAGTCTTTTCTGTTATAAACAACTGTCATCCGTGTGTTTTTTTTATGTAGGTTTCAAGATTTTAGTGATTATATGTACTGTAGATGATAAATAAATTTATTGTATGATTGGCTTTTCTGCCTGTCTGTCTGTTCGCTTAAAATTTGAAAAACACTGAACCGATTTAGATTAGATAAGCTGAAGCTTACTGGCCTCAAGAAGCGGGATTTTCACCATGAGGCAAGACCGTTCCGTGGCGGAGAGAGGGGTGAGGACAGTGGGCCGAGTCAAGGCGGGGGAAGAGCGCCGCCTAAATCGCCACTACCAGAAGGTTTTTTATGAAATACTTTTTTTTAGGTCCAATTCAGGACAAGATAAGCAACCAATTTTGTATGGAAAAAAAGTTATTTAGATTCAAACCAACCCAAGTAAGAATTTGAGGTTACATTCCGGTTAAGATACGTATTTGAAACCATGGTAACAAAACTCAAAAGTTTCACATTCGGTTTCTGTAACCTTTCAGAAACGTTTCAGAAACCCCCATTTAGAAGTTGGTCTCAAAACACCCGTTTTTGTCGGGTATATTCGGAAACCATCTAAAATGTAACCAAAATGTAACCTAACTTGAAGGTTTTTTTTGTAACCACGGTTACAAATTGTTTCTTGGGAAGGAAACAAAATCATTAATATGATCCGCAAGCAATATTATCTAAAACGGAATGCGGCGCAGTTATTTGAATCAAGAGATACACAGTCGCAAGCAAAAATTAACTTAAATTTTTGCGATCTGTGCCTTTTATAAATAGTTGCGACGGAAATTGTAAATAAAAACAGCAATAAAAGGCATGCGGTGCAGGCCATATTTTTTGCGATAATGCATCTTTTGTGGAGAATCCTTGAAAAAATGTGCTGCAGGTGAAGAAAATGTCCTTTGGAACAACATTCGGCCGAAATACAGTATGCTGTGCATATTAGCGACCGTTTTTTCTAGTGTTTGAAAACTTATTAAACTATTTTTTAGTTTTCGGGATCGTGGGACAAGAAGAATAAACCGGGGCTGTCCCGGTCACTGCGGCACGTGTGGTCACCGTATTTGGCAATGGGCTGTTTTAATTTAAATGCTTTTAAAGTAGTTTAAATATAGCTTAAACATATTTATTTAAAAAAAAAATTAAATTTAAAACAAAAAAAAAATCAAAAAAAAAATCGAATTTTCGCACCTAAAAAACCGTAGCAACACAGCTGACGCCGCTAAAAGTAAAAAGTTGGGTAAAGCCTGAGTTACATTGCGACGACAAGGCGACACGAGACGTCGACGAGAGTCGCGCGACATTGTCGTTATCGTCATCCAAGTTACATTACCAGAGCTGCGAGCACGTGACAAACAATCCAATAACCTAACAAATTTTTTTGAAAGTAATGAGAGTGCAGAAAGTAAAGAAAATATTATTATATGCTACTATGGATAATTTCTGCATTTTGATAAAATTGCCAATTTTTCACCAAAAGAGAGCAACTCAAACACAAATAACCTAACCAAACAATTCAAATTTCATTCGATGTCGTCGCGACAAAAGTTCAATTTTTCAAACTTTGGTGGCGTTGTCGTGTCGCTGTCGTCGCAATGTAACTCAGGCTTAACTCTCGCGTCACGTCACTTTACCGCGCGCTCGTTAACGCAGCATTGTGAGCCGTTTCAAAATGAATCACCATGTTCAGATTTCGTAACGGTGCACACAGCAGTTTCACTGTTATTCCACTTATATTCAAGGAATATAAAAAATCAATATAGTTTTTACAAAATACAGTGGGACTGGTACTGGACCATTTTTAAGCATATAGAAGTATTTAATGACAAATAAAAATTAATCAGGGTTGAAAAAATGCTACCAGAATTATTTAAGTGCTTTTATAACTTCTTTAAGATCCCAGGAAATTTTACTCGTATTTCCAGTAAAAATTACTTTTATTCTAGTTCTTTCCAGTTCTCCAGAATGGGTATTTTACTAGGAATACAATCCAATATTTACTGGAAGGAACAAAAAATTTATTTTCTGGGAGAGAATAGTAAAATTTACGTAGTTGCGTTTTTACTGGGAGATATTTCTCGGAAAATTTGAGGAAAATTGTATTCACGTCATCCTAACAGGACCTTCCGTTATCCTCACGGACTTCTTAACATCAAAATCGGATTGAGCGATCCCAAGTGACCCAAGATGAGATTTTTTTCCCGGAAAATTTGAGGAAAAGGATAATTATATTTATATTATCCTTACAGGAGTTTCCGTTATCCTTACAGTCTTCTTAATGCGATGATCGGATTTAGCGGCCCCAAAAACTCCCAGACAAGAAGTTTTCGGAAAATTATGAGAAAATGATAATCAAGTTATCCTTGCAGGACCTTTCGTTATCTTTACAGACTTCTTAATGCCAGAATCGGATTTAACGACCCCAAAGACTACAACACAAGGTTTTTCCGGAAAAATAGAAGAAAAGGATAATCAAGTTATCCTTGCAGGACCTTTCGTTATCTTTACAGACTTCTTAATGTCAGAATCGGATTTATCGACCCCAAAAACTCGCAGACAAGGTTTTTTTCCGACAAATTTAAAGAAAAGCATAATCACGTTTACCTTACAGAACCTTCCCTTATCCTTACATGGACAAAGTAGTAAAAGTATTGACTTACGTACGTATGCAAAATTTGAAGTGAATAGGACGAGTGGAAGTATGTCAAAATTAGATTTCAAGATTTGACCCTGACAAACAAACAGACAGCTCAATAAAAGCTTTTTAAAACCAAATTTTCTTTTGACGACCAAAAATTTAAGAACATTTTTGTTGGAGACCGCAAATTTGAATACTTTTTTTTTTAAAAGCGAGCAGCTTTCGGGGGTCTGAAAAACTTTGACATCCCCTCCCTCGCATTGGTACATATTTCGCCCACGAAGTCGTAAACCTGATCATCAGGCTGAAGGTTAAAAACTGCAATGAATTTTGGTTAAAATATTATTTTAATTGCATCATGAGAAATATCTCTATGGGGAAATGTTTAAATCAATCAAAACTATCTCACCCTAGACCAAATTGACAAAAAAAAGTTCACAAGACACAACCCTAACTTAAAAAAAGATATCAATTACTATCTGATCACTTTTTTGTTTTGTCTGCCTGTACCTTGTACCCTTTTGTTAGATTTTGATATTCCACAGACAACAAATTTGCATACGTGTAGAAAAAACAAAATTTGGTTTTTTAGGTTTCTCAATCTGAAAGAATAAAATTTCAAATATAAAAAAATGGTGGAAGGTTCTGCTTTCACATGGTCCTTTTTGAAACGAATAATGTTAATTTCCTGAGGTCCAAGGAAAAAAAATCCCGTATGTGTTCCTCTCCTAAAAACAAAATCATTATAAATACGTGATTTTTTTTACATTCGTGTTGCTAGATCTAAGCTCAGGTATTTATGTTAGACGACAGAAACTTTTTGGGATTTCAATATGCAAATCAACATCCGGTTTGTTCCTTCAACGATTTATCATAACGAAACCAAGTTAACCTGAGTGAAAAAAATATCAAAGGATAAAGAATAAAGACTGAATATTATTTCTTTAGTTCCTGCTTTATGTGAAATCTCAAATCTTAGGAGATTGGTCCTTAAGAACGGCTGATAATTTGATATGTCCTCCAAGAGGGATCTACATGTTTTATACAACTACTGGATTGAGAAGATATTCACCATGGGAATTTTTGTCCTCAACCAGGAAGTAAATATATCACGCCAGGAAATTAACTAAAAAGAACTTTTTTTCTGTCGGCAGCGTTAACTGATTTCAGTTGAATTTCTTGACACAAAACTCATGTTCAATTTGTTTAAATAATTCACGAACACACTAATTAGTCAAAGGACATACAAAATTTAAAAAAAAATCCGACATCCTATGGAGTTGTTTCATAAATTTTAAGAAGCACATGCCAATATATTGAATAATTTAACGATGACCAAAGTTTCACGTACTTTGCATATGCTCAGCAGTCTCTCTTGGAATATTCGTATAATTTGCATATCAATTGATTATCGCACCTTGATGGCATTCGCATGATGTTGCCAAAATTACGGCGAGCGACAATTGTTATAATTATAAGCAACCTCAATGAGTTGTAAAAGAAATAAGTGAAAAGGCAGCAACTAATTGACTTAACCCATTGACGTATGGAATTGACAATGCCTTTGAAGTGTAAAATTTTATTAAGACGACCGAAAATAACTGAAAAGGTATCTATTCAACGTATTTAACGTATTGGTGAAATCTTCGATTAGGGGAGAACTTCCCTAGTGCCGAATGCACGAATAACGAATGTAAGAAAGGGTGCAAAAAACCTCATTTTGATCACACACATTTATTGTGATTAAGGAAATTTAAAACAAGATAATTATGTTTTACCACGCAATTAAAACCAATGAAAATCGATTTGTATGTTATTGTTTGCTTCAAATTGTATTTCGGATTTAGCAATGAATTTTGATGGTAAAGAATTTCTTAAAATTTTTAAGACAAAATTGTTGATTAGAAACAATTCTTTTTAACCAAAGAAAATAAACATTTTCTACAATTACCATCGGTTAATTCACAAATACTCTGTATTTTTTATGAATATGTTCATTTATGTGGGAAAGGGGGAAGGATAGGTCCGATTGGATTTTGATGTATGGAACGATTATGTAAAATCATATTATAAACACATTTCATCTTTATAAATTTTTCGATACGATGCACAGTTTTCCAGAAAACAGAAAAAAAGTATTCCATTTATATACGAGAAAGGGTAAACAGTGGTCCTATGGGATTTTGATGTATGGCTGAGTTAATCTTATTCTAAATACATTTTAACTCGGTAAATTTTTCGATACGACATACCATTTTTGAGAAAATCTCAAAAAAACTCTTTCGTTTGCATTAGGGAGGGGTGATGTAATGGTCTTACTTCGCCCTTTCAAGAACTTAGCTTTGCCATCTACGAGAAACGTAACTAGACAATATTTCAAGTCTCTAGCTCAATCCTTTCGAAATTTATGGAGTTCAAGGATGGATAGACAGACGGACGGACAGACAGACGGACAGACAGACAGACGGACATATAGACGGACGGACACACATACGGACATACATGTGGAAATCACAATCTTTCGTCATCCCTAGGAATGCAACATCGTTCATAAAACCTCGATATATCGAAAATCGATGTTTTTTTAAGGCGACATCGATGTTAAAAAACATCGTGCTGAAAAAATCGATACCTTAATGTTTTTCCGATGTTTTGAAAAAGTTAAATTTAATAAATAATTTAGCCAACTGGTGGATGCTCTACTGTGGGTGGAGTGCGCCCAGGTAGAATTAACACGGTTTTAATTCTTCTTATACGTTGAACCACCAAAAACCCGTTAGTTTTCGAGATATTCGCAAAAAAACTAATTTTTTTGAAATACCGGCATATCTTCATAACGGAGTTCTAGTAAAATACATAAATGTAGCAAATTTTATTGTCTCCAAGTTTTGTAATACAAAAGACTACTGGGAAATGGTTAGTTTCGGAATAAATCGCAAACAACGAAATCTTAGTCTTTAAAAAGCCGCCCCGCCGTTTTGGTTACTTCCGGTTAACAGATTTCCACATCAGGACCAAACTTCTCTGTAAAATTTCATGGCTAGCTCTGGTATTTTTTGCGAAATCTGGTAGAAAGGTGAAACGGAAAATTGATACGAAAGAAAATTTAAACAAATCTTTAAGTAGAGTGGCTATATTAAATCTATCTAAAAACTAGTCCCTCTAGTCCAAAAATTAGTTTCTCTATTAATTTTATGAAAGGTTATGTTCTAACACCGTGAATAACAACATCGATACCTCGATATATTGGCCTGTTCAACATCGAGGTTAAAACTCGACATTTTTCAAAACATCGAGGTATTGTTGGCATCCCTAGTGCCATGGCGTACTTAATTTTAATTGGTTCGACGCGTTACAAACAGTATACTAAATCGAATATACTCCTATATGAGTTTTGATTGCATTGACATTTGACAGTTCACTTGCACTTTTCGTTTCGCTTAATTTTTTGTCGAAGCCGAAGTTTGAGCGAAGGTGTGATTTTTTGTCGAAACTGGCCGGTCCGACTATAGAGTTATGCCATTCGACTTTTAGTCTTACCTGTAAGCCCCGTGTAAGTTTGGCTACGTTCGTCCTAATGTGTTTATTCTTGTATTTGACTCTGTGGTGAATATGCTAAATGCGAAATAGTGTTTATGTTGTAAATAAGACACACATTTCAATAACTAAAATTGATTTTATTAACCATTTGATTTATTTCTTTTGTGCAGTTTAATGCATTTATTGTCAGAGAACAAATAAAAATTGTTACAAAGAAATAAATATTAAAAAAAACCAAAAGTATATTCCTGAACCTTAATTTGCATAAATCCAAGGAGAAATCGGAAAAGAAAATAAAATAGCTTCCTGTCGTATTGGAGAAGCAATACGCTAGGCACCATATGGATAACTATTAAAAATCCTTAGAAAGCAGTGAATGCTGTGTGAGACAAAGGGGACCTTAAACTTTATACAAGAGAATTCATGCCAAGACCATGAGAAAATCCAGTTCATTTAATTTATGCATACAAAGTACATCTCTAAACAGAAACTATTCTAATAGCGTGAGAAGGAAGCTACTTAAGATGACCCCGAAAATAATTAATTCAATCTTAGGTCTGTAGTTCAGGCCTCCTTAAAATGAAATACCTGATCAGATTTGGTTGTTGTTGGAAATCTAAATCTCATCCCGAATTTTTTTTTTGGAAGGGGAATACACATATGCACCAGGAAGACGCACATCGCATTACCTTGCGTTTTTGTAAATAAAAAGAGTTGAATGTCAGACTGCAAACAATTTGTCTACCATTTGCGTGACAATAAAATGTCATAATTCTTCAAAACATTAACAAGAATGAAGCGCAAAATATTCATAATGCTTATACTTATCTATGAATCTACAAATCTACTCGTTGGATATCAATGGATCCAATTTTCAAGAATAGAAAAATACTACAACGATATTTACAATACTAAAGGTAATTAAGCTATACTCAAGGTATTGATTGTATTCATTGTCACAATATATAATTGGCAATCGACAGGGAGAAGTGTCGTTAAAAATAAGCTACTTACAACTTATTGATTTGCTGATTTTTTACATAATGAAGACACTAGAATGCTTTGTCATGCAATTCAGAAAAGGCTCAAAGGGATGACATAAATTCGCAATCGCAATACTTCAACCCCTTTTTTCACAGTGTCATTTTCTATGATTGAATAATTAACATCACAACAAGTAAATCAATTGAAAATCAGGCCATGCACACAAAAGTTTATCCTCGAAATTTGGTTCATTGATCACAAGTTTCGACAAATAAAATGCAATTTTCTTTTTATGCTATTGTCGTGGTTGTGAATATCAGAATGCAATTTCTAAAAATTTTCAGTTGCATTGTACAATGCAATGTGCACACGATCGGCACATGATCTAATAAAACCATTATTAAAAAATAACCCTTAGAGAATCGATTCGCATTATTGATCTTTTATTAAGAAATACGGGCAGGTAGAAATTTGAATTGCAAAATTGAAAAGTGATCCGGTCCCATTTACTTTACATGCTTTTGTTGAAATTCGGTGTGGAAGGTGCATTTCACGATTTTGTAACACTTTTTCTACTTAACCAAATAATTTGAAAATTTAGTGAGGAAAATTTGAGATTTTAGATATCGACTTTATTTATCTACAAGAATTTGGATCCAGGCACGCCCGGCAAAAAGTTTGAATATGGCAAAACTTAGGAAAACTATGTTCAATTAGGTATACACCAGATAGCCTATACAGGTTGAATTTTCTTTTAGGTCTTTTTTTCGAAAAATGGTTGGGCACTGTGTACAAGAAAAAAAAATGAGATAAATATTTATTTTATTTTTTATGCTCTTATCTCACTTTTATTTCTGTTTTAGAGTGCCCAAAAAAATTAAAGTTTTTTCTATATTTTTTTTAAAATTTTATCTTTTTTTAGTCATTTTGTAGATTTTTGTTCCGGAAAATTTTAGGAAAAGGATAATCACGTTATTCTTACAAGACTTTCCGTTATCCTTACGGAATTCTCAACGTCAAAATCAGGGCACCAATCGTGTATCGCGACACGTCTCTGTCTTTGAGCTGAGACGGCGACATCGACGCGAGACATTTTTCTAATTTCATTCCAACACTAAAAAGTTGTAGCGTTCAATGGGTTAATTCTCAAATTTGGACGTTCAATCGGTTGAATTCTTAAAATGTCATTCTAAATAAAGCTTCCCGAGTGCACAATACGGACCAGTTTTGCTCACTACAAATATCTTGCTACAGAAACGTCAAAATAAAAATGTTTGGAATAGCGGAAATTAATTTTATGTTAAGTTCACCAGAAAAAAGTGAATTAGTGTTGTTCGCAGGTTCTTAAGGGACAAAAATGATCCGTTCCATTCCAGTTCACCTCAAAACAGTAATGCATAATTAATAGACTTTTTGCCATGAACCTAACAAGGGTTTCCCACTGTTTTTCATTCGTCATCTTCCTGAAATAATATAAATTTATTATAATTTAAATACAAAAACCGATCCTTATATTCCACACGTGGAGGAACCAAAGCAAATATGGTTCCTCCATTGTGAAATGACAGACGAAATGACACGTCGCTAGTATGCAACGACGCGTCGCCATACATGATTGCTTTTCATAATGAAAGACGCAATTTTGTGTCTGCGGCGCGATACACGATTGGTGCCCAGATTTAGCGACCCCAAAAACCCCAGATCAGATTTATTTGCGGAAAATTTGAAGAAAAAGATAAACACGTTATCCTTACAGGACCTTTCCTTGTCCTTACCAGGAAGAAAGATTGAAAATATTGTATTGTCATGTCACTTACGTATGTGTGCCAAATTTCAAGTCAATCGGATGTGTGGAAGTGGGTCAAAATTAGATTGCAAGATTTGACCCCGACAGACAAACAAACAAACAGACAGACAGATACGAAGGCAAGTTAAATAGAAGCTTTAAAAAGGGCAAATAAATCCCAGCACGTTAAGTATTTTTAAAAATACTGGAAAATATTTGATGTGGACAGCGCATGACTTTCCTTTGCAATACTTAAAGGTAGAACCAGAAACATACGTCCGTGCATCTAATAGTTGTCACCGCGTCTAAAAGTAGAAACTGAGCCTACTCTACGCGGAAGGGACGCGGCAACGCGTCTGAGCAACGCGCAATTATACATTTATTCATATAAATGCGTAGTTTTTACCTTCACCGCGTGGGTGCCGCACGCACGAACGCGTAATTAAGAACGCGTGGTTGAGGCTTAAAGTTTCGGAAAATAATTTTAAAAAAAGGAAGAATTTAAGATATTAAAATTCCCCACAGATTTGCCTTTTACCGTAATTTGATAATTTTGAGATACTCCCCATATAAAATGAATTTTTTTTCCGATCTTCTTGGGAACGGTCTTTGACATAAAAAAAATTATAAAGATAAATACAAGAAAAGCTACAATTGCCAGGAGGTAATCGTAAAATACTCTAAATGACAGCAGGCAAATTGTTTATGATAAAAATCCATTTGTATGGGAGAGAAGGGAAGGATTCTTCCGATTGGATTTTGATGTATGGAACGGTTATGTTAAATCATATTCTAAACACATTTTATCTTTATAAATTTTTCGTTACTATGCACCATTTTCGAGAAAATAGAAAAAAAAAACATTTGTATGGCGGAAGGGGGAGGAGTGGACCAATTGAATTTTGATGTATGGATGAGTTATGTAGAATCCTATTCCAAACACATTTTGGCTTTATAAATTTTTCAATACAACTGCCCCAGTTTTGAAAAAAACAGAAAAAAAAACAACTGTTTCATTTGTATGGGGGAGGGGGAGAAAATGGTCCGCTTTTGCCAAGAAAGAAAAAAAAATCAAGAAAAAAATTTCGGAGCGAATTTCAGTTTTATTTATCTATCGCAGATTTATCAAAAGTATTGCCAAAAGTTAAATTTATTCCGGCGATTTCGTATGTAATGTAAACGGTTGTGAAACGGGAATTTAGTGTCGCAGAATAAATAGAAAAAAAGTCGCGAAATAAAGTGTGAGATGTAAAAGGCGTCCTAGTTTTTATTTGTAATTCCACAACCTTAAGGTGCCGGTCCACATGAGAGTAAATACGCGAGTAACTCTCAAAAACTCTCGAGAGTTACTCGCAGGATGTTGTCCATTTGAGAGTAAATTTCCGCGATTAATCTCCTCCGTTGACCAATATCTTGATTTTTTTGACATCTTGCTTTGGCGAGTTCTCGAGAGCGACCCGCAAAATTCAAACGCCGTTCGTATCTGGAGAGTTACTCTCCGAGAGTTCAGTGGAGGCGTGTCCACTAAAGTGTAGAATTACTTTTGACGGCTCGCAGAAACTAGCTCGCGAGTTTTTGCGAGTTTCTGCGAGCGGCTCTCAGAGACGTGTCCATTTGCGAGTAGCTGCTATCGAGATCCTTAAATTCCGCATAAAATATACACAGAAATTCATTAGTATATTACAAGTTCTGATTTTTTGACGTTTATAAGGCAATTAATGAGCATTTCAAGGTTATTTTATTTTTTAAAGTTTATAATAATTACCAGAAACAATGGAGTGATAAAAAACCAAAAGAAAAAAAAACATCTTAGTTTGCATGACCAAATTCCGACTCTCCTTCATTTTTAATTTAATTCGAGCATGATTACTGTAATTTTCCAAATCATTAATTATTCCATTTCATATGCATAATACAACGCAACATGCATTTATTTCCATCATTATGCCAGTTGAATTCTCCTCCCCAATTCAAGTGCTTGATAATATATTTTTGCCATTATCCACACACTAGTACCTACTCGTAATAAAAATAATAAAAATTGGGCGGATAATATGGCAATAGTGCATATTTGTAGTGATATGAAGACGTCAATTTAATGGGCTTCCAACATTTCGCCGATAAGAAATTAATTACCGATCCTTATATTCCACACGTGAAAAAATAAATTCGTAATTAGCATCGGTAATTTGTTGTGAAAATGGAACTAAAAAATGTGGCAGCCATTTTTAGAAGTTGAGCGGGATAAGTGATCGGTACATTTTTAAAAAACACATAAAATGTTGATTTCAAAATTAATACACACAAAAAACATAATAATTTCACAAATACTCAAAAAAAAAAAAAAAAACCGAAGAAATCATTTATCATCAGTTTCGTCTCTTTTTAAACAATTTATATTTAAGATTTTGGAATTTTGATGTCATTTTTTCGCATTAACATTCTTTTTGTCATCAGTTTTATGATTTTTTCACAGCATCATTTTGCCCACGAGCATAGTCAGTCATTCGACAGATTTTAAGGATGGCAAACAGAGATATAATCATGATTTCCTGGGTACATACCATAAATCCAGTTTTTTATCTATACCTATTTATTTTTAAGATACTTTTTTCTCGTTTTTCCATCTTCTGGTATTGTAAAAACTCAGCAAACGGATATAAATGATGTTCTTTCTATTTTTCTGACTTAGATATGCATGATGGAATTTTTCTCTCACTTAACTTCCTTGAAAAATACAACAAAAAAAACTCAGATACGAATCAAGATAAATTGAAGAAAAAGGTTATGCGAAATATTTAAAATAAATTGGAATAATGTCTAAAAAATGTTTTTAAATGAATTAAAATAAAGATATAGCAAAAAAAAAATGAAAAATAGTATACTTTGCCAGGATATGGCGCCATTAAAAGTTGAAGTCTTTATGTTTAAAATATTTTACAAATTCATATAACTAGTTCACAGTTTCAAAAATTTTTCGTATTTCAAGTAACGTTTCGTGAGTGGATGACTTTTTAGTCATATTTGTTTCGTCTTGAAATTCAAGGGTTGCTTAATTAGGGTATTAGAGGTAGATATCGCCCGCAAAAAACGTAAAAAAATTTTTTTTTGTTTTTTTAATTAATTTTTTTTAAAATATTCTGTCTTCGTATACACGATTTTTCGATTGTTGCCTGGCAATTGTAGCTTTTTTTATGTTTTCTAGAAGAAAAGACAATGTCTCAATACATATTTCTTTTTTTAGTTATATTATCTTAATACAGTAATCCCTCCAACTGCGCGGTAGATACGTTCCACAAAAAGAGCGCGCAAACCGAAACCGCGCACTGCGAATCCTACTTTGTATGAAATTTTGAGGTTAGGAACATGTTTTTTTAAACGAAAATTATAAAAAAACCGCGCAGCTGCGAAATTTTTACCGCGCAGTTCGAAATTTTGGTATTAAAAACTTAACCACGTAGTTGCGAAACCGCGCAGTTAGAAACCGCGCAGTTAGAAACCGCGCAGTTGGAGGGATTACTGTATATAAAAATGGATGTTTGTTTGTCTGTCTGTCTGTCTGTTTGTCTCTTTGAGATTACAAAACTCTAAAACTACTGGACCGATTTTTACGCGGTTTCTTGCAAAATGATCTGCGTTTCCAGGAGCAGGTTTTTAGCTATGTTAGATTTTCAAAATTCGAAACCGAAGGTCCTGAAAGGATAACGACAATATCCTTTTTCCTGTTATTCCCGGGAAAAATCGGCATACGGAGGTCTTCGGGGTCGCTGATTGCGGATCCGGTGTTAGATTTTTAAAATTCGAAATGGAAGGTCCTGTAAGGATAACCTTTTTTCCCAAAAGTTTTCTTTTGGTTATTTATGGTTTTTTGGCATTCTAAAATTTATACAAAAAACTTTAAGCTGTTAACGGAGGGTCTGCTAGTATCAAATAAGAACAAAACTTTCAAGTTTTAGTACAAAAAACTTGATTTTCCGCTTCAGCCGTTCCAATCAATATAAATATGGCCTTTCTTCTTATTACTCTTAATTTGATGTAAACCAAGAAATTTTAAGGATTTTCGCCTCAATTAAACTGTAAATGTGTAAACATCCTGACTTAGGTAAATATAACACAATGGTTGGTTTCGTAAATTGTTCATTTGCTATTCCGAAACATAAAAAAGACCTCGTAAAATGTTATTTAGTATTTCAACAATAAAAAATACAACAAACTGTACTTATCCTATGGACAGGCTATTAAATCTTCATCAGCTAATCCTACAACCATTAATTATCCTGTTTAACAGGAGATACACGAAGGAATTATCTCCCTATAACGATACGCCGTAAGATAAAGAAAGGGGATCAAGAAAATGACGACGTCCGAGAGACCACAAAATAGATAACAGCCAATTTATTTTAGGTTCTGATGGTGAAACAAGCTGGGGAGGGCGAAAACTACAAATTAAATAAGAAACAAGTGTGGAGAATTTTACCCTCAAAAGATTGTAAAACCCAAAAAAAAAATCTTCTGGAAATTGCATGGCGTTACGATCGCATTCAGCATTGATGACAGCTTTTAATGCTCATCTAAGTCCTTTATTATTTGGTACATGTCGCTTGTTAATATGTGAATTAAGGGAGACAAAGACCGTTCTAATTATCTCAGACCGCGAATATGTATGGAATTTGAATGAAATAATTTCCATTGAATTTGAAAGGTTTTGAACAAAATTTTGGTTTGACTTGAAACACTGCTAGTTTGATAATCGTTTGGTCACATTTACATTTCACGTTACGAAATTATCGTGAAATAGCTATTTTTATCGTCGAATAGCAGATTATCGTCGAATAGCTATTTTGACTAAGGTGTGGTAGTGTGAATAGTAAAACGCTCAGTTGACACTGATTTTGACTTCCATCCAAACTACATCGATGGCATGCCTTTCAATTTCCACTGAAAACAATTTGCATGATCGAAACGAGTAGTAAGAGCTACTGCTTGGTGCTAAGGACACCATCATTATAGACTGTTATCGTATCAATGAGCCTGTTCACATTGGTTGAAATAGTCCGCCTAATTTTAACAGAAACTGGCAACATGATGGCGTGGGACTGCTGATAGAGCAGTCTGATAGAGCAGTCTGATAGAGCAGTCTGATAGAGCAGTCTGATAGAGCAGTCTGATAGAGCAGTCTGATAGAGCAGTCCCACTTCCTCACCTTGCCTTCATGTTGCCAGTTTCTGTTAGAATTAGGCGGACTAATTCAACCAATGTGAACAGGCTCAATTGTTGCAATTCTTTGATCGTTCGAAATCCATGTGAAACTGTAGGTGCGGGTATTGCGAAAAAGACGGAAGAATGCCAGTATTGTCCACCACTAACACAAAAAGCTATAATAGTTCATGTTATAAAGGCCAGAGTACATACCGTTTCCTCTAAAGTCTAAGCTGCCATAACTCACGAACAAATAACAGCGAAAAAGTCAAAAAAAAAAGCTTGTTGGGTTTACGAATATTAGTTAAATATGTAGATGAAAATCTTATTCGTTAATGCATTAGTTGTTCAAAATGATGTTAATTTCTATAACATTTAAACTGCTTCAGATATCCGCGTAAACTTTTTTTCTGTTTGAAAAAAATCATGTCAAAAAATCATGAAAAAAAAAGTCATATCGTTGTGTATTTGGAAAACTTTGTTCATGAACCTCCGAAGAATCGATTCGTATGTGTTGGAGCATTTAGTTGCAAAACATTCTGTATATTATTCTCATTGAAAAGAAATGCGGCTCATATACAGCAAAAATCCAGGAGTATCTTTCAATCCAAAAATTATATTGACGAAATCTTAATACAATTTTGGATTAGAATTTAATACATACGAATTATTGAAAATATTTTAGGTTTTTTTTTGTTTTCATATTAAAATCATTTTTTATTATATTGTATACTAGGGGCTGCACCTCGAGCCGCTTCGCGGCTCATCCCCCAATCAACAGATTGGCCTTCGGCCTCCCTGTCTACGTCGGCTTGCGACTTCCCTCACCCACCATTATTGGTCGAAAATCTTTCCTAAGGAATAACTTTTGTAATTGTGAAAACCGCATCCCAATCAATTGAACGCTTCAAAAGTTATCAGGGGAGGGGCGAAGGAGAGGGGGGAGGTCAATAAAAATAATCCTATTTTTAATTGTTCAAGTAACTCTACCTGTGTGCAAAGTTTCTTCAAAATCGGTTTGGCCGTTTTCATGTGATGGAGGAACAAGCATTCAGACTGACGGACAAACAGACCAACTGAGCGACAGACAGATCGACAGACAGACTGTCAGACAGACAGACTCATAGACATACCGACAGACAGATCGACAGACAGACTGACAGACAGACCGATAGACCGACAGACAAACCGACAGACAGATCGACTGTCAGACCGTAGACAGATAAAGAGATACACGGACATTCTCATCGTTTTTCCTGAAACGGATATCGTACCGATCAGAAAATTTCTATCTCCCTCCGTTCTCGAGTCGTTCTCCGTCATGAATACAATACTTTCTCTTTATAGCAGAGGAAAGTAGAAATGGCTGCATATCTTTGACAGAATTAGGTGGAAGGATGGTCGTTGGTTAGGCCAAAAAAAGATTATCCTGCAGGGGCCATGTTATTCTCCGATTTATTGCTGTTGTGCGAAACTACGCAATGTTGGGTTCGATTTTCCTCATTTTCCGTCTTAACTTCGTTAGCGTGTGTTGGTCGTGTGCGCCCCAAATGTCGCCCTTACGTTCCAAAATTCGATTTTCTTTATTCCACGTTCTGATGTTGCTCTTTAGCACTACTACAATATTTGTGTATACAGTTTGATCCCGGTTGGGTCGTGTAAGTGAATAAGCACACCAACAACCTATCTATCCACGAATCATGGTCCTTCACCTCCGTCCATGTCCTGAATTCGACGCAGTTATCCGCTGTCGTTGGTATCCTTCTCGTCATCATCGTTGGCGTTATTGTAAACGATTCCCTCGTATTCGTCGTCGTAATAAGTCGTCATTCTTTGTTTGTTGTGCCAAAGCCCAATACCACCCAATTTCGGGGATCTATTGAAAGCAAAGAATTTTCATGGATATTTATATTAGTGGTGACCCCCTTTTCAGTGTGCCTTGCCTTGCCTTGCCATCCATTTGCCAACCGTCTTTGGTAGTTCAGAACGTTAGCACATTTATTCGTTTGGATAACAGTATATATATATATATAAGGGATGGATGCGAACTAAGAAGATTTTTAATTTGGAGAAAGTTTGGGGTGGATGATTGTCAAAACGAAGATGGATTGGTATAATTCGTTTGATTTGGAGCCGGGCCATGTGGTGGATGGATATTCTCAATGCTTTCAAGGATTTTAAAAAAAAGCAAAAAAAAAACATTAGAAAGGAAAAGTACGAAAAAAAGTATAAATAAATACAGAAAAATAAAACCAACAAAAATATGTTAAATTGGATTTTAGAGTCTAAGATGTGTGAAAGAAGAAGGCCATTAGATTAGGGAGATACAGAACTGAAAGAATATAGGCGAATGATGGGGAATAAGATTTCGTGTAGTTTTACAATAAAGTATGAGTGCCATTTGAATGCTTTTAGGGATAAACAGGAAAATACAATTTTCGTTGGATTTTCTTTTTTTTTACTATACGCGTGCTTTTTTCATTTATATACTAATATTAATGAGATTTTTGCTTTGTCATAAAGAAATCTAAAACATTTTTCTGACGTAAAATAATCTTGTATAATGAAGGAAAACCGAAATTCTTATGTTTTGTAATAATGGAAAAAAATCTAAATTCAATTAATGTATGATTTATTGATATTTTTAAATTGTCACATTGATTTCTTTGACTCGTGCTGATATTCCTAAACAACAAAAATTATATCCACATAGGTAGTGGTGGAATGATTATACCTTCCTTACATAATTAAACCTCAGATGATGAAAAATTGGATATTACATAGAATTTTTTCTACAACAATATTTGAAAATTCGAAAACTAATTGAGGTAGAAGATTAAAATTGGACACAGAACAAGCTTTTATCAGAATTTAAGTCCTGTCCGAAAATGAGAAAAAAGGAGCCACTCCTTCACCCCTGTCGCATACAAATGGAAACAATTTTTCGAAATGGGTACATTTGAAAAAAATGTTTAGACTAAATACTTTTTATACTATAAAAATATATTAGATTTAGTATACAGTTTGTTAAGCATCGAACCAATCATCGGACACAAAAATGAATTACACCAGGGTGTTAGGGATGACGAAAGATTTTGATTTCCGCATGTCCGTCCGTCTATCCGTTCGTCTGTCTGTCTCTCCGTGAAAACCATAACTCTCGAAAAAATTGAGTTAAAGACTAAAAAATTTATTATAGTTACGTTTCTTCTTAAATGTCTGGGCTAAGTTCTTGAACGGGCAAAATTTGACCATTTCTTTTCCCCCATACAAACACCATGGTGCTAGGGATGACAAAAGCGTTTGATTTCCTCGTGTCCGTCAGTCTGTCTGTCCGTGTGTCCGTCTGTCCGTCCGTGAATACCATAACTGTCGAAGAGATTGAGCTAAAGACTTGACATTTTGTACAGTTACGTTTCTCGTAAATGGCTAGGCTAAGTTCTTAAACGGACAAAATTGGACCATTCCTTCCCCCTTCCCCTATACAAACGAAATAGTATTTTTGCAATTTTCTCGAAAATGGTCAGTCATATTGAAACATTTATACAGGTAAAATGTGTTTAAAATAGGATTTTACATAACTTATGCATACATCAAAATCCAGTTGGACCACTCCTTCCCTTTCCTCAATATAAATTCGATACTTTTTTTTCTATTTCTTCGAAAACCGTGCACAGTATCGACGAATTTAAAGACGAAATATGTTTAGAATATTATTTTACATAACTGTTCCATATATCAAAATCCAATCGAACCAATCGGGGAAAGGGTTGGGGAAAGGATCTCTTACACAAATGGATTTTTTAAAATAAACATATTGTCTGTCATCATGTAGAGTATTTAACGATTGGCCACTGGCAATTGTGGTGCTTATTAAGTTTATATGCAAAAAATTCTTGGATGTGAGCAACACATGACTTTCTTTTACAAAATTTACGTCATAAAAAAATTGATTTTGTAAAATAACGGTATATTGAGTCCTAGTAAAAGATAAAACTTCAAGAAAATTCAACTTTTGTCGTACATAAGACTAAAAAATCGTGTATTTTTGGAGTAAATAGCAAAAAACGGAGTTGTCATTTTAAAAAGGCCGCCACTTTCCGGTTAATTGATTTTCACCGAAAGATATTATACTTCGTATAGGAAAGCAACAATTTTCCTCGGCGCTAAAATATTTTTCGTTTTGCAATCAATCTTAGCCGTCTTAGAAAATTGTTTTTCGTAAATTTTGCAGAAATCTTCAGTCCCGAAATGAATTATCTTATAAATTTTTGGTTAAATTAATAATATCATAGATAAAAAATATTCTAAACTATAATTTGGGCTAAGAACCAAATTTAATTGGGTATAAACAAGATAGCCTACAGAGAGCGGTCTGTGCATATAGCTGGATCCTCGACGCACATCTGTGCCAAATTTCAGGTCGATCGGCGCGGTAGTTTTCCTGCGAAAAAGAAAAATAAAGGACAAACCAGGATTCAGATTCACTTTACCCCCACCCCTTACTCCCCCAGTACTCGGCCGACTTTACAATAGGTCTATGTTGAAACCAGGCCTACAGCGAAGATCCATGCCAAATTTCACGTCAATCGGTTCAATCGTTTTCACGTGAAAGAGGAACTGACAGACAAACTTACATCAATTCATTTTTAATATAATAGTACGATGATTTTTCCTAATTCCTGTGAAAAATATATTAAAAGAAAAATATGATTATTAAACATTTAAATATAAAACTTTTTGTTAAATTATAATTTAAATGCGTAAACGAACAAAAATTATTACACTTTCTGAATCACTTTAACTCATCATTTTTTCATCCCCTTGAATGCCATTCTGGGTGAATTTTCCTTTCGTCATGGTATGCGATTTGATAAAAGAGCAGTCCTTTAATGTTGGTCATGACTTTCTGATGGCTTGATTCAATTATATAATTTGCATAAATTAGCAAGAAAACGACATCCAGTTAGTATCTGTTAAATGATTTGCTATGGTCTTGTCTTACTTTTATATCTAAGGCCAGTATTTTTTTTTAGCTGGTTGTCTTTCTTGGCCAAAAACATCTTTTCTGAAATTATACTCTCTTTTCCTTCGTTACATCTTGTACGAATCCCTGTTACTTGTGACTTTTATTTCATTTCTTCGTTGGTTGGAAAAGTTTTCGAGCCACTTTCTTGGTGTTAATTATATTTACATTTTTTTCTCTCTTTGCCAGCTTCTTCATTCTATATTTTGGTGATTTACTGGCTGCTGGACCGAATCTTTTGGCTTTACTCAATAAACAAAATGGAGAAAAAGGAAAAGTACTTTACGTAATTATTTTAGACTGGTTTTGAAGTAAAGCGCCTTTTGCAAAAAAAAACCTTAAAAAGGCCAACCAAACAACTATTATAAGATTAATTTAATTGGATACTTGAAACAGTTCAAATGGTTTCCTTAAAAGCAGTGTGATGCGATGTTTTTTGTGTCTTAACAAAAGGTTGGGTTTTGAGGAAACACCAAAGGATTTCGTTAACATTTATATTGTAGAAAAAATTATAACGTAATTTTAAGAACGTAATTTTTCACACCGCCTGACTATATGATATACCATATAGGAGTATATTAGATTTAGTATACCGTTTGTAACGAATCGAACCAATCATCGGGCACGAGAATGACCTACACCAGGGTGTTAGGGATGACGAAAGATTTTGATTTCCGCATGTCCGTCCATCTGTGTCTGTACGTCTGCCTGCCTGTTCGTCCGTGAACACCACAACTTGCGAAAGGATTGAGCTAGAGACTTGAAATTGTGTAACTTTTCTCGTAAATGGCTAGGCTAAGTTCTTGAACTGGCAAAATTGGACCATCCTTTCCGCTTTCCCCTATACAAATGAAAGAGTTTTTTGCAATTTCCTCGAAAACGGTGAGTCATATTGAAAATTTTATTAAGGTAAAATGTGTTTAGAATAGTATTTTACATAACTCATCCATACACTAAAATCCAATCGGACCACTGCTTCCCTTCCTGCCATACAATTGGAAAACTTTTTTCATGTCTTCTCGAAAACTGCGCATTGTCTCAAAAAAAAATTAAAAAGATTAAATATGTTTACAATACGATTTTACGTAACCGTTCCATACATAAAAATCCAATGAAACCGCTTCCCCCTCCAATAAAAATGGATTTTTAAGAATAAACATAACAAAAGCTATAATTGCCAATCTGGCAATTATTGAAAACCCGTATGGTGATATTTGTAACAAAATGCCAAAATTCCACTTTAAAGTCAAACTTTCCAATAAGATTTTTTAAAATTTATTCCAATCGGATTTTGATGTATGGGAGTTTTATGTAGAATCATATCCTAAATAACTTTTGTTCTTAGACTTTTTTGATAAGATGCGCACCGTTTTCGAGATATTCACAAAAACCGTTTTCGTTCGTATGGGGGGTACCCCCCCTAATGGTTCATTTTTGCCCATTAACGAACTTAGCCTCGAATTTTACGAAAAACGGATCTGCGCAAAATTTCAAGTCTCTAGCTCAATCCGTGCGCCCGCAATCCGCGCCACAGACAGACGGACAGACGGACAGACAGACGGACAGACGGACGGACAGACGGACGGACAGACAGACGGACGGACATGCAGAAATTAATTATTTTTATCATTCTAAACACACTGGTGTAATTCATTTTTATGTGTGATGACGGGATCTTATCGTTACAAACGGTAAGGCAAAGTTAATATACCCTTTGGTTTCACCATACGGGTATAAAAATTTTGCCTGTGATCGTGTAGAGTAATTGACGATTGGTCTCTGGCAATTGTAGCTTTTTATGTTTAGTTTCAGCTTTTTTAGGTTTTTTTTCAGTCTGGTTTTTGATTTTTTAATTAATATTTTTTATTTCAGACTTTTTAGTGTTTTTTTAGTCCCAACAAACTTTTTTAATTCCCCCTTCATGGTACAATCCCTTCTCCTGCTATCTCCCAAACTACTAAATGGATTTTGATCCGGTTCTTAATGTCGGTACATATTTTAGTGCATTTTAAAAAAAAACTTAAAATTTTTTTTTTGGTTTTTAATTTTTTGTTTTATCCTTATTAGTCATTTTGTATGAATAAAAATCCAAAATGAAAAGGGTAATCACAATATCCTAACAGGACCTTCCCTTATTCTTACAAGCTTCTTAATGTCAGAATAGGATTCGCCGATCCCCAGATCAGATGTTTCCCGAAAAAATTGAGGAAAAGGACAATCAAGTTATCTTTACAGGACCTTCCGTCATCCTTTCGGACTTTTGGACTCCAGAATCACATTCAGTAATCCTAAAATCCCCCAGATGAGATTCTGTCCTGAAAATTTCAAATCACTGAAATCACGTAATCCTTATAAGACCTTCCGTTATCCTTACAGACTTCTTAACATCAAAATTGGATTCAGCGACCCCAAAAAACCTCAGAATAGATTTTTTCCCGGAAAATTTGAGGAAAAGGATAATCACGTTATCCTTACGGGATCTTCCCTTATCATTACAAGGATAAAGTAGTGAAAATATTGTATTGTTATCGGACTTACGTATGTGTGCGAAATTTCAAGTCAATCGGATAAGTGGATGTGAGTCAAAATTGGATCGCAAAATTCGAATCTGACAAACAGACAGGCAAACAAACAGACACTGACACGAAGGCAAACTAAATAAAAGCTTTTAAAAAATCATTAAAATCGGCAAATTTTATTGCGCCATCCCTCCTACCGTTTGTAAAGCGGACACGTTTTTCGACAGAATCGCGAATATCTCGATTGAGCCAAAATAAATATGGCTACTACTGCAGAACTACTGCAGAACTACTGCAGAACTACTGCATCTCTTTGGATTTTTAAAGTATAGTGCAAAAAGATAAAAATATGTTCAAAAATAAATTTTGAGAAAGAAAATTATTTCATTGTGAAAAGGAAAAATATTTTATTGACAAATTTTTCAGACCTAAGGAAGTTTCAAATGCATAAAATAGAAGTTCAGTCGGTAGAACGACAGCAACGTTTCGCAGTGTGTTCTGTAAATGTCAACATCAATAGAAAACCAAATAAAACATTCCATTAAGGTCTCATTATACATTAATAGCGCAACGGTTGTGTGCGCCATCATTATTTTCGGTCTATTGAGTTTGAAAGGCAATTTGGACTCCCGTCCGTCTAATTCTATTTTAACGGTAAACAGAAGAAAAGTTTTTTTTATTTAAAAAAAAACACCAACACAAAACGGATAGAAAATACCTTTTCGGTATGGAATCCAAATTCGCTTTTGTACTCAGGGCGCAGGGGAAAAAAATTCACTTGTATGTCATATTGACCGAAAACCTTGATCCTTTCAAACCGTGATTATTGGTGGCTGTTGATAAAGAACAGGCATTGAACTCTGTCTATGCCAAATTGTGCTTACTTACAGCCAGTTCACATGGCCAATTTACATATGGTATATAATTTTTACAGTCTGCATCCCTCAAAAAAGAAATAAATAAAAAGAATTTATTCGCAACCGAATTTATATTCACGTAAAGCGTGGGCCTATCGCTGCGTAACAGACGTCTGTAATTATCCTCATATGCAGGTAGTTTCCAAAAATAAAAGGAAAAGTCTACCCCTAATATGCCTATCCGTTACCACTGAATGACAAAAAAGTTTGTTATTATTGGGATGGTTGAATTTGAATTGATTTTTTTGTTCTAAATAAACGTACATGTGTGTATCGATGCAGTTACTGAAATTGGAACGCGTCGAAATGGAACACACATACCTGTAACGTCAATAACGACAAAATATGTTTCCCATTATGGTACCACTAACTCCGATTCACCCTAAAAAAATGTCACTTTGGATTTTCACACAAGCACAAAAATGTTTAGGAAACTTTACAAAAGCGTACGATCGACTGGGCGAAGGGTGTGGCTTAGATCTGTGTGCGAGTAAGGTGAATTTATAATGGTTGGTGAGAATACGAAAAAAAACTCCAGACACGTGAAATCAGATTTATGGAATGGGATAAGCAAGCGATAAATTCTGAATAGATATTTGAATTGAACCTAGTGACATCTATTAGAGAGTTGCGAATTCACCAAGAATATCCAATTGGATTTTACTGATTGAAAGACAATTTCATATGTGGATCGTAATTGAGGTTAGGTATCTTTGATTGCAAATTCCCATGATATTTTCACTTTTCCCATAAGAACTTTTCTGATATGATTAAATCTGAAAGTAAAGAAAATTTATTATTATGAAAATTTTTATCGCTTGTTTTTCATCTGGAATATTTTTGTTTCTCTCGATACCATTTCAATTCCGGTACCGGATTGCTCTCGGTGAACTACTGAATGCAAATGAAATTAATTTTTGATTGAAAAAATAGGGATTTTGGAAAAATTGTTGATAGAAAGCATCAAGCTCTGTTTTTTTCTATTTAAAAATTTATTATTTATACGCAAAGTCATTTGAGAACAATGGTACTTAATTGGAAACATACGTTCAGGAATTAGTTGGATAGGGGCGAGGGTCGATATTAGTGCACTAAAAATTTCCTTAGGTGAAGATCTACCCAATGGCGAGAACCGCGTCAAAATTGTTCTAAGGGCTATAAAAAGAGCTGGCGAGGAGGTAAGAAGTAGGGAAAACCTTGAGCTGATGTGTAACCGGAAACATGGCACTCATAACTAAGAACATTCTAAAACCGCTTGCCGCTACGAGTCATAGTTTGCCTGCAATATTATTTTAAATTTTAAAAAAGTGACAGGTGGAGGCATACTTTAGAATTTTTGATAATTTTATCCTGTAGGATATACAGTATTCCCCCGGTTACTGCATATAGCAAAAATCCTGGTTTTCTTGTGCAGTTACGAGGGCTTGTAACTCCTTTAACAGCAAGAATTGTGCACTTATGTGGGACCATTTTTAGTGAACGAAATTGTGCATTAAAAAAGGTTATCAGGGTTCCTAATTGCAAAAAATTGTTCTACCCTTTCCAGTGAGTATAAAGATACATACACACGATCAAGAAAATATGACAAAATAAAGTATTAAAAATTAAAAGAAGAAAAGCACTTGTGCACTTATCCGAGGGAAAATATATGACGAAGAAACTTAATTTAACACTATTTTTCGTGCAGTAATAGGGCTTTTGCTCTTAAGCGAGTTGCATTTAAGCGATAATTATTGTATGGAATTCATAAAAATGTGCACGAGGTTTGAATTGCTGTTGTAGTTAAAAGGGTTGTTCAGTTACCCGAGAAGCAGTTATCCGGGGATTACTGTGCATGGTTCTTTTTATCATGTAGGGTATACATGGCGAAATTGCATGAGGAAGAAATCAGTTTTCAAAACACCAATTTCTTAATGAAAGTGGTCAAAATATTCTGGCACATGCTACGAATTTCATACGGAAAACAGATATGAAATATTTCATACTAAATCAGTGACGTCATAGGGGAAAAGCTTAAATATTGATTCGGTGTGAACTTTTGCTTAATTTTAAGTTTAGATTTAGACTTTGCTTAACTCAATGGTGCGAATTTTTGCTATTAATCACTTAAAAACAACTTTTTTTCGGAAGTTCAATCCTTTCCCCCCCCCATTTACTTCTTGTGTTTTTCCAATTCAACTCGCATGTGATTTTGATGATGATTTTGATCGACTCCAGAACGGGGGCAGATATAAATTTTCTGATCAGTACAAAATCCGTTTCAGGCAAAATTATTAGGGTGTCCGTGCATCTGTCTGTCTGTCCGTTGTGGGAATCTTCAATAACTCGAGAACGCGATGACCTAGCGACTTGAAATTTTTTGCAATTGAGTTTTACGAAAATCGTAATACTATCCCTATTATGTCGTATTAGATATAAGTTTCAATATTGAAATACAGCTCCTGAAGATAGTAAAATGAATTACTGAAACGTCGAGGATCAAAAAAGTTAAAAATCAGCTTTTAATTTAACTATAAATTTAGACCGAAAAGTCTACTTATGCCCTAAACACATGTGCAGAATTCTGCATGCAGCGGAATTTAAATACACACGTTTATATGAAGTGGAACACATGTAAATTCTGCATGCAGGGCAGAGCTGCATGGTATCTCAAATTCAACTTTCTCTACGCAGAATTAGTGATGCCAACCGAGGATTCTTTTTTAGTGTTTGGCAAAATCGACTGTTAGCAAAGAGACTATGGACTAAATTCGTACACAGTGGAAAAGGAAAGAAAGGGAAAAGGAAAGTCCAGTAGAAAATATTCAATACTTTGTATTGACGTTATCTATGTCTTTCAGGAACATGAGGTGATCCATCCATTTCCAAAGGTGATCCATCCATTTCCAAAGGTGATCCATCCATTTCCAATATAAAAATTGGCCAATTCTTCTTCCATTGTTGACAGCAGCCGATGCGGTGAAATGTCAAAAAAATCTGCTCATGTGTCTTAGCTGCAGATATGCATGCAGCTCTGCATGCAGAAAATCTGTACATGTGTTTAGGGCATTACACAATCAGAACAAATTTTTTTTTATATTTTTCTACTTTTTTGAATAATAATACAACATTAGAAAATCATTACCTGGATTCTTTGTATAACACAAGCCGCTAGCAACAACATCTTTTTGAAAAGTACGCTAATTGGTCACAAAGGTACGAGGGCTTAATGCAAAAGGAACGAAAAAAAACTTACTTCGGCAGTACTGCATTTCCCATATCTTTGAGAAGCATTCTCAGATATAATTGAAAAAATTAAGAATTTCCACATTTCAATTAAATTGAATGCTCAAGCCAATAAAAATGTTAAAATTCTACACATTCCTTTTATTTCTTTTGATTGTTATTTTGATGCCACCGCAAAACACTTTATGGTGCACTTTATATGCTATGCCGTGAATAAAATACTTTCAAATTAAAATTGCTGACGAATTTTTTTTTTATAATAAGAAAAAAAAAATGGATTTAATAAACAAGAATTCTTTATTATCGTTATATCTCTGCTGACTGCTTTCAGCGAAACGTTTATATTTGTCACCTGGTTGAATAAAAAAACGACGAATTAAAGTATAAAGTTGATGTCCAGCTGATGATACGGAAAGTGTCAATTTGCAATCCATTACGATGGTAATATGCCCTGTTCAATGGCGGTAAAATGAAAACTAAAATAACATAATTATACACTTTGGGCAGTATGTAGCAGACTTATTAAAAAAAACGACAACAATTCGCAAAAAATTAAATTAACAAAAAATAATGGAAATACGATTCGTATTTAATTGTTCTAAAGCCATTTTAATGTCCCTGTGCTCACTGTTCAGTAACAGGTCCTGAAGTGTGGCAGCGTTGTCGATAATTAGTGTAATTGCAGAAATATGACATCGATTGACAGGACTTTTATGTGTTTTTTTTTCTCGCATTCGCTGGAACTTGAATATCTACGTGCCCTTGGGCTAGGTCGTAATGACATTTTCTAGTATTTTTTTAAATGAAAAACAATAATGTGTATTTCAAGTGAAACGATGGCGCCCCCAACTTATCTCATTGTCCCAATATCTAAATAACAATTCAAAGAGCAGCGGCAAAAACATGGAGCTTTTTCTGATGGGTCCTTTTGGAAAAATCTAAATGAAGCAATTTCATTGTCTTATGTTTTTCTTACAATTATTTCTTCCCCGGTACAGACATCGGATCTAATTCTACGTTGATGTAGATGTTGATGACGACGATGCTCAAAAAGAAGATGATGTAAAAGGTCCTCAGGTCAGTCAGGTGTGTCACGATGAGTGCCTAACTGAAGACAGTAATAATAAAAACAATAATAATTGGTACTGTTACAAAATGTACGGTGCTACGGTACATCGGCGTAGCAGAATTTTGCCTTTAATTTATCTGTTTTAAAGAAATAAAAACAAAAGAATACAAGATATAAGAACGAGGCGAAGTGAATAACGAAAAGTACACACTACAAAATAATTGAGTCGCCTTGAGGTAATTTCATTTTTCTTTTTGATTGTTTTTGGACCCTTAAACGTAGACCGTAGTTTCATTTAAAAATAAAAGCACAGACTCTCGACTTTTTTTTTAATTATTTACTAACTCAAACTAGGGTACGTTTTTTTCTCTTCCTGAGTACCAATTTGGAAATTTTCCTAAGGATGAATTCAGTTCAACTCAACGAGTAAAAAAAAAAAATTTGTCTCGAATTTCTTTCAAATTTGGTTTCGGAAAATTATGTAAAAAATAACGCTTTTTTTTAAATATCTCGAGAACCGTTAAAGATACGTAAAAACCTTTAAATAAAAAATGCTAGAAAGTTCCCTTTGAATTACGTTATACAGGGTGGGCCAGAATAGACGCGGGGGTTTGAATTCTTTATAAATTTTTTATTTTAGCGAAACCTATAATTTTTTTTTCAAATACATGTAGTTGATTGAAGGGGAATATTTTTGGTCTAAACATGGAAAATTATATCCCGCAAGTGGTGGCCATTTTCTGCTTCGCAAATCCGTGCTCTTTCCAAGACATTTTCCATAACCTTTCGTGTTATGGCCTCGATTTCACTGCGAATGTTGGTTTTCAATTGGCTGATGGTTGTTGGCTTGTTGACGTACACCTTTTCTTTCAAATATCCCCAAAGGAAACAATCTGGAGTCGTTAGATCAGGTGAACGCGGAGGCCAATTGAAATCGCAACTTTTCGAAATAATGCGTCCGCCAAACATGTCCCGTAAAAGAGCCATTGAGCCCACCGCCCACCGGTTCGTTGTTCTATTGTGTACAGGTCCATTTTAAATTGCCCAAGTCTTCTTAACAAAATGCTGAAACAAAATAAAAAAAATAAAAATAAAAAAAAAGTTATAAAGACTTCAAACCCCTGCGTCTATTCTGGCCCACCTTGTATGTATTATTTTGTAAAAGCGCATAGTTTCCGATAAAATTTCAGAAAACTTAATTTTTTTATTTAAGTTTCTATTGATAACCGTTAGAGAAACGTTAAAGCAAAACATGTGGAAAATTTGATTTCCTGTAAGTTTGCAAAAAAGCATTTTTTCATAAAAGTGCATAGTTTTCGAGAGATTTTCAAAAAACTGACTTTTTTTCAAATATCTTGAGAAACATTGGAAATACAAAAAAAAACAGGTACAGCAAAAAATGTAAAAAATTTGGTATCTTTTAAATTCGTTTTTTTTTATTTTTTCCAAAATAGCCTAGGTTTTGAGAAATTTTTAAAAAACGGTATTTTTAAAAAAGAACGTATGTGAGGTACCCGTTATAGCTAGCATTACTTTTCCAAAAGTTGGTAGAAAATCACGATTTTTTAAAACTTTTTCACAAAAAATTTCAAGTCGTTAGATCAACGCGTTCTCGAGTTATTGAAGATACGTAAAACGGGAAGATCGATAAACCGATAGTCCGACAGGTTGATAGACCGACAGATCGATAGACTGACAGACCGATAGTCCGACAGACCGACAGACAGATGCGAGGACATCCTCATAAACGGATTTCGTACTTATCAGAAAGTGTCTATCTGTCTCCGTTCTCGAGTCGGTCTCCGTTCTCGAGTCGGTCTCCGTTCTCGAGTCGGTCTCCGTCATGAATACAATACTTTCCCTTTATAGCAGAAGAAAGTAAAAAGGATTAAAAAAAAACAAACATTTGCGATTTGCCGTACAGTGAGGTCTCAAAATATAAAAATAATAAAGAAAATTACAAGAGATTTTCTTTAAAAAAATATTTTATCAACATTGCGAAATAAAAGACGTGCACTAAAGGAACAAATTCACTTATATTCCATTTAAATTACTTAAGGTGCCAAATTTCAAGAAACACTTCCTAGAATTTGTTAAATAAATCAGCACTGCGATTCCTGGCACACATAACGAAGTTCGTCGATAACGAAATTCGCTATTACGTATTAGTGCGAACGTACACGCTTCTTCTCGTCGCGGCGACTTTTATTCCTCAAAATGCCATTCCGACGTACACGCTTCTTCACTTTTTAGTAGGAAAAACTTGTGTACAAAAAGCGATCGCTCATGTGTGTGTGGTTGTCATATATGTGTTGTATTTCCAGCTCATTCCCTAACTAGCAGCACCGAGGCAACATCAATGGCCAAAATAGAAACTGCCAACAATAGAAGAATAAGGACTGGTAATTTGTTATGGCATTTACTCTTTCCTACCTACCTGGAAAATAAAACTACCTGCAATTGGTATTTCACTATTTGCATTCAATTTTTGTTTATTTGGGATATGTTTACGAGTCGGTGGCTAAGCACCGACTGACTCAATGAAATTACGCACACATGCATGCTGACGTGCTACACGAGCGACTTCGTTTGTGTGCGTAAAAGAAGACGTGAAGAGCACTTTTCGAATGGCGACTTTTCCCCTCTTGTCGCACTCATTTCTTTCCTACAATTTGGTGAGGCTGAGGCATGCTGAAGACTGAAAGTTGAATCGTGTACGCCCTCGCTTAGAGCTTTTACGTTTGGTGTAGTGAGATGAAATGGGGATGTATTTGTTTCTCGCTTCCCAAGTTTCCATTCTCGCTTCCCAAATTTCCAACCTTTCCAATGAAATTACCCCTTGAGTGTGACTCTGCAACACTGGTCCTTCCAAAACAAATTTTGATAACGAATGGTGGTGATAAATATTTATATTCGAGTGCTGTGTTAAGAACAATTGATTGCGATTTTTATTTTTTTTTAAAAAACAGCTAATAATGTTACAGGTACGTAAAAATATAATTATTTGGGTAGTGTGGTGTTGACAGATACAAAATAATTGTATACACGAATTAGATTGACATCCACAATTACCCTTACCCCTAATTTATTCACTAGGAGTTAAGCCGAGTTAGTGAGTTAAGGGAGTTAGCTAACCTTATTTTCCATGTTAAAGGTGAGTTAAGGGAGTTAAGGCGATTTAACTCCTAGTGAATAAATTGGCCGTTAGCGAATTTCCCGGTTCGTTATTTTATCGAATTTGCCAGAAATCGCAGTGCAGAAATGCATTGAACATACAACCCCAAAATCGAAACAATACTGATAAAAGATTTCCCAGTTTAAATCCTTAATTTCCGATAGTTTATCAAACAATTAAAAAAAATCTTTTGTAATTTTCGTTATTACTTTTATATTTTGAGAGTTACTGCTTGATACATCACATTATGTGTAAAATTTCTTGAATCCTTTTATTTAATTTTACTTTATTTCATTATATTTTTAATGGATAAGAGAAATTTTGTAGTTTTATATGAACTTTAATCGCCTGTGTGCTGTTTTAAGAAAATTCAAAATTAAAAAATGATCCCCTTAAAATTGTTTTTATCCAGATACTAGCTTGCATACCCGTCGTTGCCGGGTTAAGTTTTTTCAAAAAAAAATTGTATGGTCAATGTTGGAGCTAAACTTCAGGCCAATCGGCTCGGTAGTTTCCCCGCGAAATAGTAACATAGAGGAAGAGCTAAGTTTCGAGATGACTTTACCCCTCCCCTTACTACTCCCACCTCTCGGGCTACTTTTCCGTATGCCTATGTTGGAACCAGAACTACCACAGACACTCATGCCAAATTTCAAGTCAATCGGTTCAGCCATTTTTGCGTGAAAGAGGAACAGACAGACAGACAGATAGACACCAACTCATTTTTATATATTAGTATGATTAGTATGATTACGTTTATAGCGAATTCTATATGGAACAATGGACCTATAAAACTCCGTATCTGAAAAGATTATCTATTTACAAATACAATTAAGAAATATTCATATAATTATTCAATTTTCGTATTTCTGATATCGGCTATCAATATTTTAATGCTTTTTGCATTTCCCATAAAACCACAATTCTGATGATACTGCAAAAAGTCAGTATGAGAATTTTAGTGTTAAACGTTAATTAATTATAGCTTGAATAATTATGAGATTTGAGTTTATATGGTATTTTAATGCGAGATAATCATCCGTTGACTACGAATTTTTAATATATTTGCTACCCTGCTAAATGAGGAAATAATTTACGACCCATAACTCAGAAACTATAAAAACTGACATTTATAGACAATACTGCTGTTTTAGAAATTGTCTTATTACCGTTAACCGTTTTTTATTGACTGGACCACCAACAACAATTTTTCTTTCTTAATATTTTAATATAAAATCAAATAATATGAATATATTTTCTCCATTAGTTCCAAAGTTTTAGTCGAGATAAAGAAGTTCGTAAAATCCAAAATTGGAAGCTAATTCTTTGACAGCTTCAATAGCCAGCAACATGTAAATAAACTCGGAAAGATACATGTGAGATCAATAACCTAACCCGGTTCGGTCAGTTTACAGAAACAGGGCAAAAAAGATACAGATAATCGATGAAAATAAGACATAACCCTTGCGCGTACGAAATTATCAATGTTGACCAGACACGGATAAAGAGTTTTAAGCAAAATTCAACCATAAAAAATTATCATTAACATTAGTTTTTATGCATGCCGTAAAATTTAATCGGGAAATAAGGAACAACACTTAATAGCAGAGTTTTGACTCCCTTATTATATATTTCGCCTCCGTTCGTGATCCTGTAACATAGTTTGTTTCTCAATTTTTAATGGTTTTCTGAAGGTAAGGAATTTTATTCTACCTTTTTTTTCAAATCAAAAATTGATAAATATAAATGAGAGGCAAGGATATTTTAACATTCAGCAATTTACGTATTTCGATTTTCTAAATCAGGGGTGGCTAAGAGGACGACCGCGGTCGACCAGTCCGAGACATTTATTGAGAGTAGTCCACGGAATAATCGCAATTGAAATAACGACGATTTTTTTAAAGCGCTTTTTTAAAACTTTTTTTAAAGCCTTTTTTTTAAATGTAGTGGCCCGATTGGGTTTTGATGTATAGACAAGTTATGTAAAATCATATTTTAAACAGATTTTATATTAAAAATTTTTTTCGATACTATGCACCGTTTTCGAGAAAACAGGAAAAAATGATTCTATTGGTATGGAGCAGGGGAGAAGGCGCGGTCAGATTGGATTTTGATGTATGGATGAGTCATGCAAAATCCTATTGTAAACACATTTTTTAGAGAAAATCTCAGAACTCTGTTTCCGTTGCACGGAAGAGAGAGGAAAGTAATGGTCCGATTTTACACATTCAACTCTTGCAATTTACGAGAACTGATATATCTGATATATCATATAGTATAGAGTATAAAAAGTAAAAAAAGTAAAAAATAAGTTTTTTTTAATTTGTTTTTAAAATTTTTTTATTTTATACTTTTTAGTCATTTTGTATTTGATTATTATAACTAAAAATCTAAAATTGCGTCTGCCTTTCACCACACCTTTAGTCTTCGAATATACATAGTCTTCAAATATACATATATTCTTGCATACTTTTTAGTCTTCGAATACACATATTTATATTCTTGCCTTTGAGATAGCTTTACGGGCTTTTTGACTCCAGAATCAGACTCCAGAATCAGCGACCCCAAAAACTCCAGATAAGATTTTTCTACGGAAGTTTGAGAACAAGGAAAATCACGTAATATTTACTGGAGTTTCCGTTGTCCGTACAAACTTCTTAATGCCTGAATCGGATTCAGCGGCCCAAGAACTTACAGATGAGATTTTTCCAGGAAATGTGGGGAAAAAGATAAACACGTTATCCTATGATAGGATTCCTATCGTGACCTTCCCTTATCCTAACAAGGACAAAGTAGTGAAATTATTATTTTGTCATCGGACTTATGTATGTGTGCAAAATTTCAAGTCCATCGGATGAGTGGAAGTGGTTCAAAATTAGATTGCAAGATTTGAACCTGACAGACAGGCAAACAGGCAGATAAACAGACAGATACGAAGGCAAGATAAATTTTTCCAAAAAATAATTTTTATTTTTTAGTTACATTTTTTTAAAAAGAACTTTTTAAAAAGAAAAAAGTTTTACATATTTTATCCGGAACTTTAAATGTTGCAGAGGAAATTCATGTGATGTTCACTTTAGATATTTCGTAAACGGAAATTTTAATGTGCGAAAGTATAAATTAATTTATAAAAAAAAAACTACCAACCTGGCAACAGTGACTGCGATTCGTTTATATTCACCGTGAGAGTGGCATAATGCCACTCGCAAATGGACACGCCTCTACTCGCAAATGGACACGCCTCTGAGAGTCGCTCGCAGAAACTCACAAAAACTCGCGAGCTAGTTTCTGCGAGCTGTCAAAAGTGATTCTACTCTCTAGTCGACATGCACCCACTGAACTCTCGCGGAGTTGCTCGCCAGATACGAACGGCGTTTGAATTTCGCTAGTAGCTCTCGAGAACTCGCCAAAGCAAGATGTCAAAAAAATCAAGATATTGCCTCTTTCATTTCTGTGGTTTTTTTTGACGACAACCGGTCCGACAATTTTAATTAAAAACTCTATTTCCGAACTTGTTACCCTACAAAAATTTCTGAACTGTTGAGCGTCTTCAATTTGCAATTCTCTTATTAGATTTTTCTCGGCACCCAAAAAATTTCTCCTTTGAATCCAGGACTTAACCCAGCACTGGCTGATTTGTTTTTTGGCTGATTTTGTTTGTCTCTTATTATTAATTAGGATAATCACAGCTGCTGCAACCTTCCTGTAGTGCAATGACATTTCGATCACTTTCCACTTTCCGTCGTGCATCACTCTCAAATGGACAGGGTCTGCAGAGTTTTCGCGAAAGTGCTTTCCGCTAGAATCTCGCCGAGAGTTCGCGATAGAAAAATCGCCGAAAATAACTCTCAAATGGACAACCTCCTGCGAGTAACTCTCGACAGTTTTTGAGAGTTACTCGCGTATTTACTCTCATGTGGACCGGCACCTTAAGAAAATGCTTTAGAAAATACAAAACAGTATCAAGTGTAAATTAAACTCAAATCTGAACTATTTTTATGTGATATCTTAATCGGATTAAATGGCCAAGAAAGTCGATATCTCACAGTTGGTAACGTAAACATGTGAAAACATGAAACAACAAATGTTTATATACTCTTAGTGATAAAAACACAAACAACAATGCAAACGATTAAATTATCCCCCAAAAATCCGACGATATCAGTAACTTTGCTCGTTGAGAGTTTTCAGCTGATTGGTTCGTGATCAGAGAATATTTAAGCTAATTTATGCAATTAATCGTAATTACATAATGGATATGTGTTTTGTTGATTACAAGGCTAACCACTAGGAAGTTCACGAGGACCTGAAAATGGAAGCAGTTCGATATAATCGATCCGTCAATTGACCTGATGATGATCGATCGTTTGATCGAAGGCATTTAGCCAAATGTTAATGTGATGAACTTCTAAATGGCTAATTTTGAATTTAACTCACTGTCGAAAGACTATTGAGTTTCTTTTTTAAATTTTTAATTTAATGAGGGTAGTGTGCAGAGTTATTTCCTGCTTCACCACAAGAATTTTAAAATTGTTTCGAAACAGGGTTTGGCCATCTGTATAATAAATATGGCTTAATCATAACAGCTAATAATTTGAATAATATACCATAATAGCCAAGAGTATTTTTTTTTCTTTATTGCACCTGTGCTTATTATAATAATGTGACACTTTAACAGGACATCAGCGAAATTAGGAAGATTGTAAATTGGTTGTCCGAAGACAAGTTGTTATGGAATAAAATACAAGCAGAGTTTTTGAAATTATTTCTTGTAAATGTCCGCTTTAAATTTTTGAGTAATTTAGAATACAATTTTAATAATATTTCTTCAAGCTGAAAATGGAATAAATATTTTTTTATACGAAGTATAATAAAGTAGAGCCAGAGAGCAATCTCTAATCGATTGGAGTCATATTAAAAAAATGCATTTCTGTCTGTCAGTTTGTCTGTCAGTTTGTCTGTCAGTTTGTCTGTCAGTTTGTCTGTCAGTCTGTTAGTATATATACAAGATTTCTCAAAAACTAATAGGGCTAGAAGCATGCGATTTTACAGGCGTGTTTGGTCCTGGAATGGGACCATTCTAATCAACTTTTGGTAGAAATTCGTTAACCGGAAGTAACCAAAATTTTGTTTTTCGCGATTTACTCCGAAACTACGCAATTTCAGTAGCCTTATGTGGGACAAAAGTTGAAGACAGTAAAATTTCCTAAACTTTTCTTCTTTTACTAGAACTCGATATCTCAAACCGTTATCGAGATATATTGTTATTTGAAAAAAAATCAGTTTTTTGCGGTTCTTTCCAATAATAATGGGTTTTCGGTGGTTCATTGTATGAAATTGAATTGAAGAGAATAATATTTGCTACAAAATTATTTTTCGCTTTTATTCGCTATGCCGTTATTGAGATATTTTAATGGAAAATTAAAAAAAAAAAACAGATTTTTGCGCATTGCTTGCCAAAAACTAATTAAAAAATGGTTTTCCGATCTTTGTTCCGATCAGAGCAAGAAATGTGGCAAATTTTATATCCTTTACATTTTTTTATATTGATTTTTTCTACTCGTTATAGCTAACGTTTCTTTTCCAAAAGGTAATAGAAACCACGATTTTGGTCAAAGTTTTTTATAAAAAATTTCAAGTCGCTAGATCAACGAGTTCTCAAGTTATTTAGAACAGGAGAAACGGACAGACAGACAACAGACAGATGCTCGTAAATTTTTCATTAATTTTTCGATACTATGCACCGTTTTCGAGGAAATAGAAAAAAATGTATTCCATTTGAATGGGGGGGAAGGAGTGGTCCAAGTGGATTTTGATGTATCGATGGGTTATGTAATTTTTCAATACCACTCACCGAATTAAAGAAAAAAAAGTTAAGTTATTGAGAAAAAAATTGCACTATTCCTTCCCCCACCTGTTTTGCTTTTGTATGAGGGAGGGGAGAAGGGATAGTCTAAACTCGTTCAATAACTTAACTTCTCCATTTACGAGAAAAGCAACTGTACAAAATTTCAAGTCTCTGGCTGAATCCTTTCGAAAGTTTTGGTGTTCAAGGACGGACAGACAGACAGACAGACAGACAGATGGACATTCGGAAATCAAAATCTTTTGTCAAACACTCTGGTGTAGTTCATTTTTGTGTCCGCCGATTGGTTCGATGCGTTATAAACGGTTTACTAAATCTAACATACTTCTATATGGTATATCATATAGAGTATAAAAAGTTTGTTACGATTAATCCGTGACGCATGATTATCCCACGAATAGTTGAAGTTGTCTAATTTTCTAGTAGGTACCTCAATTTTCTAATAATCCAATTTTATAACTAGCGTATATTTCAACAGTATTTCATGGTGTTTTGAAAATAACAAAAATAACATTTTTATTTAATCTTAACAGACTAGTACAAATTTTTCTGTTAATTAAAATAAGTTATAATTAATAGTATTGCGTGTAAAAAATGTGTCGGATGTGAAGAAAGCAGGTGAGAAAAGTTTTAATACAAAAAAAAAAAATAACCACTCTAAAATTCGAAGAAAAAAAAAAGATTCCCAAGATCTGAGCCAGTTTTGCACATTCGATTGCGTACTTTTTCTTTTTATTTGGTAATAAAATATAAGATGTGTGTGTAATTCGGTTACCAATTTGTCATACTTTGTCCTGTAATTATCGCTCGGAGAAATAGCGCATAATTCCTTTAATTTAAACGAATTTCGGGGCATACAACAGTAGCCACGGCTGAAAAAAAAAATTTAATAAGGAATTGATACAAATTATTATGGTTGGATTGCCGGGAGTGTAAATCATCGTGTGCAATTCCCCTCTGGAATATTAATGATGGTCAGACTGGACAATCAACTCGTACGTTTATGTATGGTGGATGATTCAAAAACGAATAACTGAAAAAAATCTCGTGTGCCTAATTTTGAATTTTACAAATGAAATGCAATGAAGGACAAAAATAAACAGAAAACATTGATGAGTGAATTTTCCGCCTTAATGTAGTAATTAATTTGCCCTTAAGTATAACAGGTGAAACAAATTTGTTGTTGCTCAACATTTTTTTGGCTTCATGTGAACCAACATGTTGCAGATCATAGATGAAAAATGTTTTCACTCATAAAACGGCTCAAAAATCCTTGTTTGTTGAATGAACTGCTTTATCAACTAGATATCCACATTCGGCTATCGCTATCTAGATGGCACTATGAGCGATAAAAAGGTTTTCTAGCAAGATTTTTACCTTTTATGCAAACGCTTTTATTTGAACGAAAGTTCAAGCAAACATGGCCATAGTGTGAAAGCTTTCTCCATTCAAAGTTTTGCTATCTGTACCATAAAGTTGGAAATAGAGTATTTTTTATACTCTACATGAGAATCATATAGAAGAAAATAGAAGAATATAGAAGAAAATAGAAGAATATAGAAGAATATAGAAGAATATAGAAGAATATAGAAGAATATACGGTATACTAACGTTTGTAACGCATCGAACCAGTCATCGGACACAAAAATGAACTACACCAGGGTGTTAGGGATGACAAATGATTTTGATTTTCGCTTGTCCGTCTGTCTGTTTGTCCTTCTGTCCGTCTGTCCGTCTGTCCGTCTGTCCGTCCGTCCGTCTGTTTGTCTGTCCGTGAACACCATAGCTTTCGAAGGGACTGAGATAGACGCTTGAAATTTTGTACACTTGCGTTTCTATTAAATACCGTCCATTCCGACCTCCCTCCCCCATACAAACGAAACAGATTTTGGTGATTTTCTCCAAAACGGTGTGTCGTATGGAAAATTTTTTGCAGGAAAATGTATTCAGAATAGGATATTACATAACCATACTTCGAAATCCAGTTGGACCGTTCATTCTCCCCTCCTTTATTTTAATGAAATATTTTTTTCCTATTTTCTCGAAAACGGTGCTTATTTCCTCGAAAATTTATGAAGCCGAAATGTGTTTAGAAAACGATTTTATATACATCCAATCGGAACTTCCTCCTTCCCGCCCCCTCCTCCTCCTCGTCTCCCACACGAGAGGATTTTTTTAAATGAAAAATATGTCCTGATATGTATTATTTGACGATTGGCTACTCGTAATTGTAGCTTTTCTTATTTTTGTTTTGTTGTTTTAATGTTAGATTTTCCTAAAAAGCTTGATAAAATATGAGGAGGAAAGGAGTGGCTAGTTTTTGTACGTTAAAGAGTTCGCCCTACCATTTCACGATAGAAAAATGGCTGTGCTAAAGTTCAAGTTTCTAGCGTAATTGGTTCTCAAATTGTCATGTGCGCGGTCAGACAGACAGACGGACAGACAGACTGACGGACAGATAGACGGACAGGACAGACAGACGGATGTGCAAAAATCATGTCGAATTCTTAACACATTGGCGAAATTTGTTTGCCGTGTCCGACGATTAATTTGATTCGTTACAAATGCTCTGGCCGTCTGTCTGTCCATCTGTCTGTCCGTCGATCTGTCCATCTGTCTGTCCGTCGATCTGTCTGTCTGTCCATTTGTCTGTCCGTCTGTCTGCCTATCCGTCTGTCTGTCTGTCTGTCTGTCTGTCCATCTGTCCCTCTATAAAACCATAACTTTCGAAAAAATCTAACTACAGACTTGAAATTTAGCATGAAAAATATTTCTCGAAAAAGTGACTCGTATTGAAAAATTCATTAAACATTTTTTTCATAAAAATTTGGTCTGCCCTCATATCGAGTATTTGACGATTGCCCCCCGCAATTGTAGGTTTTCTTACGTTTTCTTCTTAATTTTATTTACGCTAATATTGTGCGTGCAAATCTTGTAATTTTTTTAATCAAAAAAGAGGGAAATTTGATACTGAATATATATTTTCCAAGCTTCAAATTCGTAGGATTAAGGGATAGTCAATATTTTATTTGATGGTTTATGGAATATAAGTTTTGTATCTACATAAAATGAAAACACTAATCTTCAAGCTTTATTAATAAAATATTAATAGTTTATTAAATAATATACATGAATTGCATTTTAAACAAAATTTTCTTTCAAATCACTAAAAAAACACTTAAAAGTGATCATGATTGTTTCCTTTCTGGAGTGACGTAATGTAAAATCCATGGGAAACATTCAAAAATTCATATAATCTTAGGACGAGAGAAACTGTTTCTTTAGACATGTCTCTGAATCCTTTAAGAATTTTACCTGCTGTTCGAATCCTTTGGAGTTTATTGAATACGAAATGTGGAAACATGATTGTCTGTTCGGTCCGAAAAGGATAAAATAAAAGTGAAAGCCTGTTCACTGTAGACGTAACCCTAGATGATTATCATTATCCTTGCAGGCACTCTTTTTTAATAAATTCTGTATGTAAATTAGGGCATCGTAACTTAATCTGCATACGGTAGTACACTGAACTTACCTTCATCGCTCTGTGCGCGTACGCGTACAATTAATCAAAATCGAGAGAATGAAAAAAAAAAAAACGATTTGAATACGATCACTGATTGAATATTCTTTTTGAAAATCTTTTGTAGTAATGTGACATTCTTCTCTTTTCCTGGGATAGAAGGGTTGAAAAATCTTTCATTGTCGTATACACCTTGAATTTATTCGATTTATGATTTTCTTTTGTTGCACATCTTTCACATATTTTATAACTGTGCTCGGTATGAGAGAAATTTTTCAATCTAACTTATATTTCTGGGTCAAAATTGCGTGAAAAATACCAGGGGCTCGCTTTTACCTGTGCTTTATATTAATTGAATTATGCACGCAGAATTTATGCAAATTAAATTTATTGAAAAAAAATTAATTCTTCATTGAAAATTGAATGATTTATTAGAAATTTCATTAAAGGGAAATTTTTCCGTTGGCTCGGAGTTTGTGCTGTAGGTAAATGCTGTGACACGTTTAAAAAAATTTCGAAAGTGTAAAGAAAGACATTTTTTCCTTCGAGACTTAAAAATTACTTTAAAAACAAAAGGAAAACTTCAATAGCCAGTCAAATATCCTATATGGCGTGATTCTGAAATTTCAAATAGATAAAATTTAATCATAATATTCTAACTGACATTTTTGAAAACCGGCCCGACTGAAGTTTTACGGACGAATAGACATACAGAGAGACAGACAGACTGACAGACGGATAGACAGACCGACAGACGGACAGACGGACAGACAGTCCTAGATTTAGGTATGTAATGACGGTGTTCCGGGAATATTCACTCAGGGGCGCTGCTATTTCAAAAAATTTCGCCTACGGTGCATTTCTCTTAATTCGTGTTTTTATACGTCTATCATATAAATCTATCATATAGAAGTACATTAGATTTAGTATACCGTTTCTAACGGATCGAACCAATCATCGGACACAAAAATGAACCACACCAGGGTGTTAGGCGTGACAAAAGATTTTGATTTCCGCATGTCCGTCCGTCCGTCTGTCTGTCTGTCCGTCTGGCCATCTGTTTGTCTGTCCGTCTGTCTGACGGTTCGTCTGTCTGTCTGTTTGTCCGTATGTCTGTCTGTCCGTCTGTCCGTCCGTGAACACTCGTGAACACCATAACTTTTGAAAGGACTGAGCTAGAGGCTTCAAATTTTGTATAGTTACGTTTCTCGTAAATGGCTACGAAAGATTTCTTGAACGGGAAAAATTGCACCATACCTTCCCCGCTCCTTCATACAATTGAAACAGTTTTTTATAATTTTCTCGGAAACGGTGAGTCATATTGAAAAATTTATTAAGGTAAAATGTGTTTAGAATATAATTTTACATAACCATTCCATACATAAAAATCCAATCGGACCATATACTAAAAGATTTTCTATACAAAAAGATTTTTTAAATAAACATTTTGTCTATAGAGTATTCGAGTATTTGAGTAGAGTATTCGAGTAGAGTATTCGAGTAGAGTATTCGAGTAGAGTATTCGAGTAGAGTATTCGAGTAGACTATTCGAGTAGAGTATTCGAGTAGAGTATTCGATTCTTTATTTATTTTTTCCGAATTTGATTTTTTTAATTTTTGTCGAAGCCGAATGTTATTTTTTTAGGAGAAAATAAATTTTCTTTTTTTACTCTGCAGCTTTGTCTTCGTGCAATTGAGCAAGTAAGCATCTTTAATAATAATAACGAAAAAAAGGAAAGAGTTAATTTAAAATTTTAAATTTTTTGTGTGTGCATAAGATTTGTTGAATCCGTTTTTGGTCAGTTTCAGCCTCATCTCCCATCATCATGTCTCGGATTAACACAAAATAAGTATGCCTACTCTACGCATACATAAAAATGATAATCAATGTAAACTTCAGCTTATTTTATAGATTAATGTATCGTTAAGTTGCCGGGTTTTGGATGTGACCGGCCACTAGTAATTTAAGTAGAGAATTCAATTTTAGCAAAAACTCCTTAATACATTTCTTACCACTGCTGGTGCATTTTTACACTAAAAATTACGTCGATTTCGGGTAATAGGTTAAAATAACAGAGAAAAACTTGTTTTTTTAATTTGGGATTTTTTTTAAAAGCGACTTTTTTTAAAAATTCAGTGGACATCATAATTATTGCAGTACTTTGTCTTTGTGGAGTCCTCGAAACCTGCATGTCGATAACCTGTGAATCAGTCGAAAACGAAATTAGAAAAAAAACATTAAATATTTTATTTAATATTCAATAAAAACTAGAAACGCATAACTGGATAAGATTCCATCTGTTCAACTTGTCGTTCTTACCCTTTTTTTCTTAATATTGAAGAAAGTACCTTTTAATATGTTGATAACCGACTCGTATGAGCTTGGAAATGTTTATTTTTTTGTTATTTGTACCAAGTGTATCATGCTGGGCAGCGACAAAGAAAAATTGAATAACTTGCTGAGGAGTGTCAGTTGATAAATTAATGGGTTGCCACCGTTGCTACCTGTTATTCTCTGATCGCATCATATAAGACTCCTTGTATAACTCGCATTAAATATATAATTTATTATGCTGCGAAATTGAACTATAAATAAAAATTAATTAGAAAATTAAATGTTCAAGTCCTCAGAAGAGACCTCTAAACATCAGGAAATTATTATTTTAGCGAATCAAAAAACAAAAAGGAAATCTTCTACTATAAAATTGACAACTTAGCGGTATTTGATTGGAATTTACTTTGACGGTGGAAGTTTTCATGATGAAAGAAATTCCAAACAAATATTATCATTATCGATTTGATGTAACTCTTGTAACTATTCATCATCCACAGATCTAGTTTTTACTTTTTATTGCATATTTCTTAGACTAGTGATCGATCCATTAATCATCTAGGACTAAAATAAGTGATTTACAAACTGTTTGCTTTTAATAATTGCTGAATAAATCTGGCTATGAGAATAATTAATTTAAAAAAAAAACGTTTCGTTCAAAATAGAAAATAGAATAATAATAAAAACTTAATAATAAAATTTCCATAATTCTGTCTTTTTTGCCCGATAACTTAACGAAGATTGGTAATGTTTTGAAAGAAAAAAATAGAGTCGAAAAAAATGGAGTCACTTTGGAAAAAAACGGAGGAGAAAATCAAACTCCGGGCTAAGAAGTTCACCACACAGTTCTCTGTGGGTGTTAATTTTCAACAATTTTTCGGTGACCATCTTATTAGAGGAGTTAAAAAAATAAATAAATTTTACCTCAGAAATGCTCGGTAAATTTTACCTCAGAAATGCTCGGTAAATTTTACCTCAGAAAGAATTTCAGATGTTTGGATTTTTTCTCGTTTTTTTTTTTCAAAGTTAATATTAATTGCTAAACATTTTTCTTGCATGTCTCTTACCGGGACTCGAACACGGGACTTCTTGAATTGTAAGTGATTCGCCGTCTTAATAGGCTATTATAGCCAATTGGAAAGTCTTTTCTAAACGTGAACACATTTTACAATGGAAATATCTATAAAAGGAGTTCAACATGGACAAAAAATCCGTGTTGGAAACGTTCCTATAAACTATGGGAAAGCGGTTATAGGACTCGGTACTCCAATGTGTGGCAAAAATATTGGAGGGAAAACAATGCTTAATTATGGCATGGAATCAAGACCGGTATAAGATAGGGGAGGACCGTGAAAGTCAAAATTGTGGCAAATATTATTCTCTTCAATTCATCTCATACAATGTACCAAGTTCCAAGTTCTCGTAAAAGACAAGAGTCTTGAAAATTTTACTGTCTTCAACTTTCGTCATAAATAATGCTACTGAAAAACGCATAGTTTCAGAATAAACAACAAAAAACCAAACTGCGATTTTTAAAAAATGGCCATTTTGGTTACTTACGGTTAACGGATTTCTACCAAAAGTTCCTATTCCAGGACCAAACACGCCTGTAAAACTGCATGGCTCTAGCTCTATTGGTTTTTGAGAAATCTTCTACACATATTGACAGACTGACCTACAGACAGACTAACAGACTAACAGACTGACAGACTAACAGACTAACAGACTAACAGACTAACAGACTAACAGACTAACAGACTAACAGACTAACAGACTAACAGACTAACAGACTAACAGACTAACAGACTAACAGACTAACAGACTAACAGACTAACAGACTAACAGACTAACAGACTAACAGACTAACAGACTAACAGACTAACAGACTAACAGACTAACAGACTAACAGACTAACAGACTAACAGACTAACAGACTAACAGACTAACAGACTAACAGACTAACAGACTAACAGACTAACAGACTAACAGACTAACAGACTAACAGACTATCAGACTAACAGACTAACAGACTAACGACTAACAGACTAACAGACTAACAGACTAACAGACTAACAGACTAACAGACTAACAGACTAACAGACTAACAGACTAACAGACTAACAGACTAACAGACTAACAGACTAACAGACTAACAGACTAACAGACTAACAGACTAACAGACTAACAGACTAATGCTGCGTTTACACGAATGACAAATTTGTCATTTTTTTTGTAATAAATTGTCATCATCGTGTAAATAGTATCATTTTTGTCATTATTTCTGTCAGAAAAATGACAATCTCTCATAAAAGAATGAACTTGTCCATTCTTTTATGACAGATTGTCATTATCTGTCATTTGTGTAAACCCAGCATAACAGACAAAAAGACGTTTTTATAATAATGCTCCAATGAATTCAGCAGTGCTGCAAAATGTTTTTAAGCAAAATTAAAAGGTCGAAATTTTTCATGAATATAATATTTTATTATACTAGATTTAAGAAAGTAAAAATCAAAAGTAATAATCTGGCCTAAAAATATTACACATACATACGCATTAGGGGCAGTCCAGAAACTATGTCATGATAATCTTCGGCTTTTCAAACCTCCCCCCCCCCCCTCCTTCCACAACCCTTCCTTCATCACACATTTCCGTAATTTTTTGTAAGGAGTTTAGTATAGCTGTTACACTATCGCAGCCCCCCTCCCTCTCCACATGTCTGACGTATTTTATAGACATCCTCTGACACGAAATTGATAAAAAATAATCGAGGAAACATAAAAAATTGATTTTTTGCATAAAAAATAATTTAGGGTTTAGTGATGAATTTTTGTATTCGAATATAATAAAGAAATTTTTCCATTCTTTGTACGCCGAAAGCCCAAGTGGGATTGCAAAGTGAAAATTTAGTTTAGCCGACTTACGCTCTGACAGCTATACTCTTAGGGAATGTTGGCCTGTCTCTTGTATACAATAAAGCGACGAGAATTTTTCAATCTTCATTTTATATGCTTACAAAACGATGATTTCTTACGCCTATGTTTTTTCAATGTTTCATTTTTT